>CM065295.1:29925000-30525000 GCA_032871835.1 Dipteronia dyeriana | reverse complement strand
GTGATTGAGAGGTAAGTTGAAAAGAAAGTTTTGTTTTTTTAACATGTGATGTTGATAGTTTTGTACCAACAATGTAGACATGATTTCAGGCCCAATTGGCAGATCTGTTTAACGATGTGCCTGAAGCCTTCCAGAAGAGTGAGAAGGATCGAGAGCGTCAGCACCTGGAGTTGGTGGATATGATCTGAAAGAGTGATGAGGATTGTCAGCAACAACACTGAGTGTTACTAAATATGATCGGGAGGCTTCAGGGGTCGACCATGCATGCACACAGGGATGGCCCTCTACCTCATGATCCAAACTTTAGTCCCAGAGACAGAACTGATGGGTATACATGGGGGATAGACATGACAGGTGGACGTAGCGAGGACCCGCCTACCGGGGGGGCAGGTCCGGAGAGTCAAGCTCACTCGCGTACCAACGATAGCAGGCCTGCTACACATACAGTTGTTGGGGTTTATACCCTATAGATGTAATTAGTAAATGGATTTATGAAATAAATAAAAGGAAAAGTTCAATGCATTCTTGTTGTGTTGTTTATTTTATAACTTGTGCATATATTTAACATCCAAGATTGCCCGATGTAATCTCGAATTGTGTATATAAGTGTCATATACGGATGGATACAGTAAGAGACGTGCAATCTAAAGATTCCATAGATAGCAAATAAAGATGGGTACTTTATTTGTGGTTAATCTATAGTTACGGTCCATTCTGTAAGGGCTCGATAAATAAATGGCACTATTTGAGAGGGGTGTTGTGCAAATGTCACAAGTTTAGTAATGTAAGTTTAAAAGGCACCATTTAAACTAAACAGACGAGAATACCCCCACAAAATTGAATAAGAGAGAAAAGTTGTTGTTTTATGAGTATGAGAAAAGCAACAGTGAGAAAGAAACCGAGAAAGAAACCGACGACAACGAAATCGACGGCGAGGAAATCAACAGCTTATTGACCGAAACGGGAATACAGTTTATTTCGCAGCGACTGACAAAGGTAAGATGAGGTTGTTTTATTTATCGATTTGTTATTCATAACTTATAATTGCATTTTAGACTTGTTCTGTTGAATGAAATTGTAGATTAGGGTTGACACTGGTTGTGGTTTTGGTTTGAGTTTGAAATGAGGTTCAATATTCTGGTATCGAGCAATTTTTTTTTATAAATAATAATAAATCGAGAATATTTCAAGCAAGATCGAGGAAATTTTTTAGAAAGATTCGAGAGGTTTTTGAAAGTGATCGAGAATGTTTTTCAAAGTGATCGAGCTTTTGTTAAATGATCGAGAAATTTTTTCAAAGAATCGAGAGGTTTTTCAAAGAATCGAGAGGTTTTTCAAAGGATTCAGACTATTTTGAAAGGATCGAGAATTTTTAAAAAAGATCCAGAAAAATTTTGATAACGATCGAGAATGTTTTTCAAAAGATCAAGATTTTTTAAAATGATCGAATCGAGAAGTTTTGTCATTGAATCGAGAAGATTTTTCAAAGAATCGAGATGTTTGTCAAAGTATCGAGACTATTTTCAAAGGATCGAGAATGTTTTCAAACGATCGAGAATGTTTTTTAAAGGGTCCAGATTTTATAAAATGATCGAGAAGATTTTTCAAAGAATCGAGAGGTTTTTCAAATGATCGAGATGTTTTTCAAAGGATCGAGACTATTTTTAAATGTTCGAGAATATTTTCAAAGGGTCGAGATTTTTTAAATTTATCGAGAACATTTTCAAAGAATCGAGAGGTTTTTCAAAGGATCGAGAGTATTTTCAAAGGATCGAGAATATTTTCATAACTATCGAGAATGTTTTTCAAAGGGTCGAGAACTTTTTCAAATGTTCGAGAAGATTTTTCTGTGAATCGAGAGGTTTTACAAAGGATCGAGACTAATTTAAAATGATCGAGATGCCTTTTAAACTTAATTTATTAAACTGGTGACATCACTGCAACTCAAAAATAAATGTGACATTTCTCACCATTTTCATAAATATAAATATATATTATTTTAATTGATGTATCCTACCGTATCCGTATCATAGTTTTTAGAGATTTACGATATCTACGTATCTTATCGTATCCGTATTCTGTATACATATTTGTATCAATGCAACATAGGGTGAAACCTTTTTATAATCACATCTAAGAAACTTCTTATTCTCTTTGACATAATTTATGACCATTGAATATATACAGAGAACATATTCTTCTTGATTCGACCAACATATATAACATGTGATTTCCTCCTTTTCCGGTGGCAAAATTATGTATATATAATCGAATTCACATAATTTTCATATATATATATTAAATTTAAAGTTTGTGCGTAGAGAATTTAATTGCATACTCTGATAAAACTAGGTTTAGCTGCACGTCTTCGTAAAAATTTGATTTCAATTTTTGACTTCAATAGTTATTTACCTATATATTATAAATTATATAACTTGATCGAAAACAAATAATTAAATTAAAAGCTTTTTAATATATTATTTACAAATAATTTTACATCCTATATATTTTTTATGGAGCAAGACGGAGCAAGATGTTAAGATCGCTTGGACCTAAAAATTTAGTAGTAAGAATAAGGGGTTGTTTGTTTTTTTCACTTAAAACTTAATTAGTATGAATTATAATTTTCAAGTGGTTTGTTTGTTTTTCTAAGTGGACAAACCGCTTAAAAATCCTAAAAAACAACTTAAAACAAAAAGTAAAAAATCCCGACTTTTCACTTAATTGCAAATCATTTAATTGCATTAAATGCAATCCAAAATCTTTTCTTCCGATACTATCCTCCCATATATAACATGTTTCCAATTTCATCATAATTATATATGGTATATAATTTTTTTATTTTAATATATTGCTTATTTTAAATAGCTTTAAAAATAAAAAAGAACCCTAATAACTTCTCATATTGGTATTTAATATTAATAGTTTAATACTTTATTTTGATATTATGGTGATGTATAAATATTGTGTGAGTTTTTACTGCTATCCCTTTCATTTTTTGAAAGAAAAAAAAAACATTTTCTTTTCTTAGTAAAAATGAAGTTTATTTGTAATCAAAGAAGAAGATCAAAATCATATGTGTGCATATATAATTTTTTTTTTTGGATAGTTTTTATTCTATATTATATGTATAATTGTTTAACATAGGTATAAATGTAAAATTACTTATTTTTTGACAATTTTTCTTTTAAAAAATAAATGCGTTGACAATACAATCAGATGTGAGAAAAAAAAACAAACATATCATTCAGATTCAGATTCAGATTCCAGTCTCTATTCAGTCTTTAGAAAACTTCAGCACTATTCAGTTTTTAGATAAAAAAACAAACGACCCCTAATACTTGATTGTCTAAATTTTTACTTACCTGATGTATCATGTAAATTGTAATAATATTCTCGATTTATATGGTAATTACAACTCCCACCCACATCATTTGAATATGAATAAACAATGTAACAATATTCTATAAATAAGGGCTAACACACCGTATCAAGTGCAAGTCGATCTAATTAATGAGTTAATCTCGAAAACAAAGACTAATTCATACCCAAAACAAATTATAATAAAAATAAAAACACAATCATCGAGAGAGGTAAATCAAAACACTTTTGGAAAAAAATTTTGAGTACTCTTATTTTAAGTTAGGTAACTGCTAACCGCTACATAATTTTTTGTTTTGATTTATATTCAGAGGCGAAACCAATTTTTTTTTCTAGGTGGATTATGGACAATTTCATATAGAAAAAATATTATCTATATAATAAAAAAAATACTATATAATAAAAAAAAACTCATTTTGACGGTGAATCTCAACGGTTGAGAGAATTTTTATTAGTAAAAATGAAAAAGTATACCTAGTCATGGGTAAAATAAGTCATACTATCAAATACATATTCTAACTAAAAAAAACACAAGAAAATAAAATGAAATACTCATGCAATGTAAATAAAATAAGATCCTACTTATATTTTGAGTTCTACAAAGAAACAAAAAAATCAATTACGGAATCCGAATCAATTGTAAAAACAAGTTTTCTTTCAATATAAACAACCATACAATTCTCAAGAAACTTGTCATCCATCTTATTGTTCAAAGACGTTTTGACAAGTTTCATAGCTGAAAATTGATCGGTAATTTTTTTTATATGTTTTTGATCCTCATTCCTCCAATCAATTACTTGTTTCTCGAGTTGTTTAGTGTTTTAATTTGCTTATTTGAGCATATTCAGGTTGTTGGTTCCATAAGGTGTGTTAGGAGTATTTTAGAGAGAAAAAGCTGTTTTTAGAGGATTCAAGGGACTTATTTACAATTCTCCTTTAGCGCCGTGTAAACCGCTATGAATTTCCACAGCGGTAACAATAGCGGAAGCAAACCAATGCTTTATGTCATGAAGACCACAATCCATATCACCATCAATACCCAAAGTGCTCTCAAAACATGCATTACCGTTATGCCACCCACAAAAGTAGTCAAAGCGGTTTGGCAATTCTGTGTCAAAAGAAGATTTCTATTTTCGACCCAATTCTTGCCTCATATAAATACATCAGAGTTTAGGGTTTCAAGGCCTGACCTACACACCACTTTTTAACACAGCCTTCTAGATTTCCACCGTCACGTTAAGTTCTTAAGTCTTGTTGGCATAATTCCATGCCAAAACAACATTTTCTTTGTATTGATTAGTTGGGTCTAGGATTCACGGTTTATCAAGTATCAAGGAAGTTGGACAACATATCAAGTAAACAGAAGTCTTCAAGAGGAACGAGCTTCATTCCTTAACAAAAGTATATTGAGACCTTATTCCTCTTACAAGGCTTGGGTGCACACACACATTGCATACATTTGTGTCCCTACATTGTTGTTCTAATTTGGTACAATACATTCACACACTTGATATTGAATGCTCATGCATTAGACTTAAATTGACAAATTTTGTATATTACATGTTCTAGGACTATATCTAGGAAATGGCATTCTTGTGCGTTCATGTAATTGTTTGTTTATGTTTTATGCATTTCAAACTTGAATTTTGTCTTATATTATTCCCCATTGAGTTCTGGTCATTCGGTTACTCATTCATTAGTTTTCAAGTTTCGAGTAGGAAGTTAAGAAACTTTCCGATCATTTACCATGCATTGTCTTCGACTTCGTCTTCGTGTATCGAGTCAAATTCTCAAGTTTTGGTCAAAGTTTCATAGTCTTCTATATGCATAAGAGAGTCTTAATTTGTAATCCGAAGACGGATTTAAATTCAGAATTCGGATACCGAAGAATGGTTGAAGGACGCGAAGGAGCACGAGGGAGGAAGCAAATGGCCTTTGGCCATTTGCCACCCATCCCTGAGGAGGCGTGTGGCCATCTCGGGGAGAGAGGCCCTTTACCCCTAAGATGGCCACACGCCTCATCATAGAGTTGAGGTGGCACGTGGCCATTGGATGCCTCTTTCCTCTCTTTTTCCTCTCTTTTAAATATCTCATTCCCTCTCATTTATTCCAAGAAGAAAATTAGAAAAACACAAGTGTAAGAATTTGCTCTCAGTTTTTCTAACTTCCAAACACTATAACTCATTCATTTGGAGTCATATTTGAGTGAATCAAGTTGGAGAATCTTCATAGGAGAGTCCTCTATCATTTCCAAGAGAGTTTTAGGCCATTTGTTCAATATTTTTGGTGGATCTACACCAAAATCCGAAACTGCATGTTTTTCTTAAAGTATTGATTCATCTCTTGATTTTTGTTCTTTAAAGCCTTCAATTACCTTAGGTTTTCTTCTTTTATATGTGTATGTTACTTGAGTAAACGTTGATTAGAGTTAGAGACTCTATTTTAGCTAGATGGGCTTTATTAGAAATGAAACAAATTATGGTGTGTTTAGTATCAATCTTGAAAGGGGGGGAGGGTTAATAGATTTTAATCAAATTTACCCAATTTTCGTTAATGGCCAATTAGACGAAAATACCCCTAACTAGTCACAATAATAAAACAAGTTTAATAAATGTGGAATTTAAAAGAACACTTGCTTCCAGGATTAGGTAACTTAAATCGTAAGCAAAATGGACTAGGTTCACTTAATACCGAGATTAGGTAGTGGTAGTGGGTTATATACTGGGAGTAGGTTGTAACGCCTCAATCATCAGTGGATTCATTGTTCGAGTGTGACGCACTTAACAGCCTGCGGTTTTTTTCATTTGGAGGATTCCCACGTAAAGATCAAGTGTTCATTTTAATTCCACATTTAGTACACTTGTTTTTTTTATTGTGACTAGTTAGGGGTATTTTCGTCTAATTGGCCATTAACAAAAATTGGGTAAATTTGATTAAAATCTATTCACCCCTTTCTAGATTGATATTAAACACAATATACTTTGTTCCAATTGGTATCAGAGTGGATTCCTAGATATACATAGTTGATCCTTGCTCATTTTGGTGTGTTTTGTATTTTGTGTGATTTTTGATCATTCATACATTTGCATTCGTTTGCAAACATATTACCCAAAAACACCACGTGTGATTTTTAGAGACTACTCTGAGTCACCTATGTTCACCAAAGATAACATACTCCTCTTGGAAAGTGAGGATTGAAGTCTTTTTGTGTGACCTTGATGAGCATGTAGAAGAAGGATACTTACCTCCCATAGAGACACAAGAGAATGAGGCTTCTATGCTTACGCCTAAATCAAGTGGACTGATGACGAACTCGAGGCTGCCAAATGAAACTCAAAGGGCATCTGTGCCTTATATCGTGCAGTGGGTGAGAGTCAAGCAAAACTCATCCAATCCACTCGAGATGTTCGAGAAGCTTGGGAGATTCTAAGGGTCACCCACAAAGGTACAACAAAAGAAGAAGACAATAAGTTGGGTACCTTGAAGATAAAGCTTCAATGATGTGATTGTAGCAGCTATGGGCAAATCTCCATGGAATATGGAAAATCGAAGAGGAAAAGTCAAAGATGCAAATCAAAGGCCTACTCTTGTAGTGAAAATGAAGAATGCTCTTCGGGTTTCGAGGGTTGTGAAAGGAATCACATAGCTATAGACGTTTTACATGATGACAATTCAAAAACGGCCACAAGACACCCATCACTCAACGTTGACAAGGAAGAAGCTAGTTTAGATGATGATTACCACGAGAGCACAATTCGTAAACGCTTCGATGAAAAAAGTTCAAGCTCCAAGAACTTGAGTGATGAAGGGTTTGGTTAGGAAGACTTCATTAAAAGTCTTCAAAGCTTCTTGAAGTAGAAAAATAAAGAAATAAAGAAGTTGAAGATGAAAAACCTTCAACTAAGGACCAAGTTAGATGACTCCTTGAAGATGGACATAGTTGATGTGTCCAAGTATGAGAAGAAGATTGATGATTGCCATCAAAGGATGAAGTCAATGAAGGATGAACTTGCCAACAAAGACAATTCCTTAAAGATCTTCAAGGATAAAGAGATGAGGTGCCTTGGATAATTGAAGAAGGCGAAGGTCATGCAACCTCAAGCTCAAGGCAAAAGAAGAGCTTCACCTCCACTTCATCCTAGGAGGAAAATTTATCTTGGAGAGACATCCAAGAATGGCCAATTGAAGGTGCCAATGAAGAATGGAGTTAAACCTCAATAATCAAAATCTCCACTTCCAAGCCTTCTAGAACCAAGAAGGCATGATCAACCGGCTCATCCACCTCAACAAACTAGACCACAAAGGTGTCATCAATCGGCTCAAGCTCCATAGAGAAGCCAAATGGTGCATCACCAAAGACAACCTCATCGACATGGTGATGCCTTTATGAGATCACAATGCAATGGTATAATTTCTTCCTTTGTACCTAATTGTCATTTTTGTGGTATGATTGGTCATTTAAGACCAAATTGCTTTAAATAAATTAAGAGGTGTAGATTATAGAGCATGAAAGAAAAACGGTTGAAAAAGAGGGCAAGTATGCATGAACCTATGATTTTTAGAAATATATGTATGACCATTAGAAATGAAAAAGTGGAACCTATGTGGGTTAGAAAGAATGAACCCGCTTGTCTTAGTGCCCATGAGACACCCGTAGATGCAACTAGGTCCTTCGGACTTGGTAAGTCTATAGGGTTTGCCATTGCTTGATTGGATTTTACCCCACATGGGAAATCAAGCGAAGAGAGCTATTATATACTTGTTGCATGTAAAAATTTGGAAATGTTTATGCTCATTTATTGACTGCTTGAGTAGCTTGGTTGCAATTATATTATATTATATTTTCTTCAATAAGTGTGAACCTTGCTTTGATTACAACCCATGACATATTTAAGTTCAAACATGTATTTTTGGACTAGGAGATCTACATAGGAAGTACATGTTGAATGACCTATAGTTATCTCCATGACATGATGATTCTTTAATGACATTCTAATGAACCATGAAAAAGCATGAATCGATGATTACAATATTTAAATGAAAAACAGTGTGTGAAAAGCTAGTGAGACTCAAATGAAATGTCTATATTTCTTTATTAGTTGAACATGACTACTATTATATGGGTATTTCTTAGTAAAAAAAATAAATAGGGTGCAAATTCGCTCATGTCATGTTTCGCTTATAAAGTTGGATATAATGCTCGTAAAAGTTGACATCTATGAAAGCTCTATATATCCTTGCTTATGACAAATGGTGAAATTGGTTTGAACTCTATTGGAAACCTTTGTCATTTGCTTTGCCAAATACCATTATATTTTGGACTTGAATGGAACATGTCTTGTATGCAAAGAATTGATTCACACATTTTCTTTAAATAAATCTCTTTGTTTCTCTCCTATTAATTGAGTTGTATAAATGTGGCTTATATGATCATGCAAATATCTTATAAGTTCTTTTTCTCTTTGCCTTGAGTGACCCAGTTGGGGACTACTCCTTTACCTATATCATGATAAAAAGGGGGAGTAGTATATGGTAAGGGGGAGTTGAGGAGTTGAGGAGTTGGTATGTTGGAGAGATTACGTATTGAGGGGGAGTAACCCTTTGAGGGGGAGCATTGCATTCACATAAATTGAATGATGTGGTTCTTAGTTTCTTAAATGAAAATGCTTTTTATTTTAACTTGATCACCTCACATACACTTGCTCTTGGAAAGTGAATTCTTGCTATTGTGTGTAGGTATGATGATCTACGAAGAGATTGAAGACCTTGAAGACTTAGAATTTTAGATATATCTTTTATTGTGACGTAGAATGAACTCTCATGAACAATAACTAGATTTTTAATTGTATTGTGAGGATTGCTTTGTGGGTGGTGATTTTGTCATCAAATAGCCAAAGAGGGAGATTGTAAGAACCTTAATTTTACGATTGGCTTATTTCATGACAAATCACATTTGGGATTCAATGTGTAATGGGTAGCATAGGCTTTCTGTGGCAAGCGTCCAAGATCCCGGTGAGCTTCAAGAGGTAGTTCACTTTTGCTTGATTCTTATTGAAGAGATTTAGTTGCACACACTCACATTTCATTTATATCCATTTACATTGACATGCATTTGTTATTGAACACACACATACTTACATGTATTTGAGTTGTTGCATGTGTTCTCATGCATTTCATTCTTAGTTTTAAGTGTGTTTGGTGCGTATTTAATTCGTATTCCGTTACTTAGTCAGATACGTCCACGCGTGCACGATGGTGTGCTCTTTGTAGGGCAAAGAGAGATCTTTGTAGTCTCTACTGCTCGGGTCAGTACTCTGGTAGGGTACCCACACAGTACCCCTGCACTGGCTTGGTGGGTGAGTTTTAAGTCTCAACATCAGGTCAATGCGCGGTCACTTGCGCGGTCATGCACGGGTATTCAAGACTGTACGGGTAGGTGCACTGGTGAGTGCACGGGTCACTACCCATGCACGGTGCAACTTTTAGGGGCATTTTCATCTTTTCACTCAGCTTATGAAACCCACCCTATAAGAAACCCTCTTTCTCCTCTTATTTATCACCTCTCCTGAACCTAAAGAAACCCTAGAGAGAGAAAGAGAGAGTCTTATGAGAGAAAGCTTGTTTAAGTTTCATTAACTCTCGAAAGCCCAAATACCTATCATTTTTTTATGAAACAAACATCATCTAGCTTCATCTAGGATGTTTATTTGCATGGGTCTTCATCAACACATGTAACTTGGTAAGTAGATCACCATTTTCATCATTCTTGTGTTCTAGCTTAGGAAGATATCTCTTTTATGACTTGTATGCCTCTAGATTAGGATTTCTATTACAAGTAGAGATTATTGTTAATGTTTGGGTTGTTGTATTGTGATAGCTAACATATAGGTCTTATTTGCCTCTAGCTAATTAGGTCATATTAGTTGCATCTTGATGATTGCATTAATGACCATGTCATGCTTAATGACAACATATGTTGAAATGACTTTGTTTGAAAACTAAGATATAATGTTGTATAACTATATCTAGTTAAGTCTTTATGATCATTCATTTAGACATTGATACCTAGGAATTGTACTTAGTAACATTCTTAAATTCCTAGATAAGCATTTAGTGTTTTACCTAGCATTATTTGCATTTAGAATACTAGTACATATTCAGATTGGTTGTTGATCTTTTTATTGAGAAGAAAGTCTTGTGTTGCTTCCGGGATTAGGTTGTGTAAATCACAAGCAATCAGACTAGGTCCACTTAATACTGTGAGTCGGTAGTGGTTGTGGGTTATATACCGGGAGTAGGTTGTAACGCCTTTACCATCAGTGGATTTGTTGTTCGAGTGTGGCGCACTTAACAACCCATGGTTTTTTAACACATTTTGTGGGTTTTCCACATATACATCTTGTGTCATTTATATTTCCGCATTTTTACACTTGATGTTGTATGTTAGTATATTGGGTGAATATTGAATATTGACTAATCAAGAAAAATTGGTAATTAACTTGATTAAAACCTATTCACCCCCATAGGTAATTAGACACGCGTTAAAAGGAAACTTTCAAGAAACATGTATGTTAAGTTAAGTTTTCTTAAAACCGATGTTTTCACATGCGTGTGTTTTGTATTGTGATACCTATCAATCTATGACTACTTATGTATCAATTAATTGATTTTTGATGATAATTAGTCTCTACATAAGCTAGGTCTTTTTAGTTGAGCATATATAGTATTAGCACATTTTATTTTGTATTTAGAGCTATTTAGGTTTTAATTGATTATTTCTAAATCTTTGCTAGATTTTAACTGATCATATATAGTGAATATAGCATATTTTTGGTTTGTTACTAAAATTTTGAATATTTGCTTAATATATATACTTTGATTCAGGTTTTAGTTGCATGAATATATCTAGAAATTAAATGTTCGATAAATTACAAGATCAAGTTTAAATCACAAAAACCTAAAAACATGCTAAAATCAGATGACAAAGTCAATAAGATTTAAGCTAAAGTTCTAGAGCATATTCCTAATCATAGATTCAACAAATCACATGAATAGCTCAAAAGAACATAAGCACATGTATTATGTGAGAATTTCGGCCAAGAGAGCCTAATACATGTGAGGAACTATTTTTCACAAAATCAATCAATCAAAGATCATAAAATAGTCCTAGAATCAAAGCTAGCACAATGCAATCCCAAACATGTGAAAACATAGGCAAAATCAAAACCTAACTCAGCATGTATGATTTCAAATGAAACTCAACCTAGCTTTGAAAGTGTTCAAAATAAAAATCAAAACACTCAAAATATACAAATATATGTTGAAGAAGAAAACCCAAGGCAATTGACCAAGTTTTAAAAGAAAACTTTGAGAGAAAATCAATACATTAGTTGATTTAGGTGCAGTCCCGTTTTTATATGATTAGACACTAAAAACAGTAGGAAAACTTACTCAAATCTTCAGAGAAAAGATGTAAGATGAATAGAAGAACACTCTCAACTTCAAATCACTGAAATCGGAGTTCAAATGAAGAAGTTATGGCATTTGAAAGGTGAGAAAATGTAGAGAGAAAATTTCTGCACACTAATTCGAATTTCTTCTTAGAATGAAATGTGAGAGGGAAAGAGATTATAAAGGAGAGGGATAAGAATGAAGCATGAAATGACCATTTTGCCCTTAAGTACCCAAGCATGCTTGCTGCCCGAGATGGCACGTGGGCATCTAGGGGCAGCAAGCATTCTGTCCCGAGATGGCCACGCGCCATCTCGGGAAAGAGTGCTTGAATGCACTTCTTTTCCTCTCGCGCTCCCTTCGCGTTCTTCGACAGTTCTCCGGCCTTCGAATTCAGAATTTGAATCCATTTTCGGATTACGAACTATAACTCTCACACGGACATGAACATATAAGATACTCAACCCAGAAAATAATAATTCAACTCGATATATGAAGACAAAGACAATGTATGCAACATGAGTTGAAAGTGTAGTATCTTTTGACTTAGAACTTGAAATCAATAGTATGAGTAACCGAAATGACCGGAACTTAGTCAAGAATGATTTAAGACTAAATTCAAGTTTAATATCCATGCTATACAAACATATATACACACAAACACAATTCACACTAGAATGCAAACTACATAGAGACAGTTTCCAATCATGCATATTCCAAAACATGTTATTTCCAAACCAATGCATGAGCATTCATCTTCAAGTGTGTGAATGTGTTATACATGGTGCACAATGATGCAGGGACACATATGAATGAATTGTATGTGTGTGCCTATAATGGTGCACAATGATGCAGGGACACATATGAATGAATTGTGTGTGTGTGCCTAAGCCTTGTAAGAGAAAGATAAGGTCTTAGTATACCTTTGTAGAGTCAAATTGCATCCTTTCTCTTGAAGACTTAGAACTTGCTTTGACTTGTTGTTTCTTCTTTCTTGAAGCTTGAATCATCATGAATCTAAACAACTAAATCATTACAAGTAAACATCATTTTGATATGGAATTAATACCAACACAAACTAAAACCTAACAAAAAACTACGACGTCTTCACTCCTCCCAAAGGTGTGTTCCCAATCCACCTCTCTGCTCTTGAAAGTGGGGTAAGGCTGCCTCTTCACCCCACACTCCGGCAGGCTCTCCATGCCCTGCAGCTTGTGATATAAACCTCCCCAAGAACAATGAGAACTAAAACCAATATATGGTAGTAAGGATCTATTTCTAAATTCAAGTTTGTAAGCAAGAACAATATAGAACCGTGACCTGTTATCTTTAGTGATATAAGAACCAATGGTATCAAGAAAGGTTGAAGACGCCACACTCAAGAACAAGAAATAAAAGTGAGTGATAAGTCAATTTTCGGAACCAAAGAGAAAATTATCTCTCTATTTTTCATTCAAAAATAAAGTCTGTTGAAAATTACATCAATTGGTCCCTTATATACTAAAATTATCTAACCTAAAAGGGAATAAATATTAGGCAATTACTGCATTACAATCAGGAAAATAAATGCAAACAAATTTAGGAAATAAATAAAGACTAAAACCTAGCAACTAGTTGATTGTTCCTTATTTGGAAAGTTGAATTTGGGAAACAAATCAACTCTTTATTTGGGGAAAATAAATAAAATAGGAGATATGCTGAAGTTGGATTCTCCTCCAACCATACGTCGCCCAAAAAGTAGGAAATATGTTGAAATTAAATATGCTAAAATTCAGACTGCTCAGCTCAAGTCTTCGTGCAATAAGATATATGGCCGAATTTAGATCTGTTGTGATCTATTACGAAGGAAGATGTCTTCATAGCATCTGTAGGGTTCATCTTGGGCTTTTCGGAAACATAATATAATAGACGATCCGGCCTTATATGCCCTCTGTAAAGACCCATAAATTTCAGCCCGGGTTTGGTCTTCATGTGGACCGAACTTGGACTTTAGCAACTCAAAATCAGCCATCATTAAATGTTTCGTTGATCCTCTTACCCCTTGTAATTGGTCCAACTGGAATATGCAATTGCTCCCTTGGTGATGCTTATTGATTCTCATCATTCCCCCTCTCTTCAAAAGGATTCGTCCTCGAATCTTCACCGTAATGTTGTTGACAGCCTGCGACACTTTGTCAAAGCCTTGCAAAAGAGAAACAACAACACTAGGTAATGAAATGTTAGTTCCATTAGTACTAAACAAAGCCTTTTTGATCTCACTCTCTCTTGCATAAAAACTTACTTGTTTTCTCTCTTTTTTTTCTCATCAACCTTTTTTTCTTTTTCACCTTTTTTTTTCTTTTTTTGCTGTTTCGGACTCTCTTTCTTTTGTCTCTCTTTCTATTGATCTCTCACTCTTTTTTATTACATTTTTTTTAACCTCATTTGATCTTCATACACTTGTTTTGTTGATAAAGGTACAAGATTGATTGACTTTTTATTGAGTACAAAGGAGTATCTATTAGTATACCCATTATGAGTCACATGCCTATCGAACTACCATGGTGTCCTCAAAAGGATATGACCCGCATTCATTGTTACCATATCATAAAGTGTTGGGGTTTATACCCTAAAGATGTAAGTTGTAAATGGATTTATTAAATAAATAAAAGAAAAAGTTCAATATATTCTTGTTGTGTTGTTATTTTATAACTTGTGCATTTATTTAACATCCAAGATTGTCGGATGTAATCTCAATCTGCGTATATGAGTGTCATATACAAATGGATACAGTAAGAGACGTGCAATCTAAAGAGTCCATAGATAGCAAATAAAGCTGGATACTTTATTTATGGTTAATCAATAGATGCGGTCCATTCCGTAATATACGATGATTCTATCCTGAATCATTCATATGAGATATGGGAATGGAGGCACCTTGTTTGATGTGATCATATAGGACAGAGCCATAATCTATATGAATCTCTCACCAAGATCCGTTTACCGATGAGATTCATATATATCAAATAATGATGGCTATATGTGGGTGATCTTAATCCTGAGTGTCTTATCGATTCCTTCAGGTTAGATCGTGGTCTTTGATATACCATGGGTGAGGTCGGATGCAGTTCCCGATCAATATGCTCTGTATGTTGGGATTACGGTTTGGCTTGTGGCTGGGAAGGTTTGTACACAATAGTGGAATCCACTCCTTCTTGTGAGAAGTAGACGGTAGTTCCCTTAAGGGTTGATTCGGGGATTGAACAATATAAGCGCTCTCCTAGTTCCGTAAGGAAATAGGATTTATTGTACATTATAGAATCAACGATACTTAAAGGATATATGTAATTAGAGGAGTATAACGGACATTATGACCCAGCTCTAATTATAAACTACTGTGGAGGATCACACCATGTGTAATAGCTATAATGATGGACACCGAGTTGTATCGGTCTGTGTAAAAGCATCTACAGTTGAGAGAGTGCAGCTTCGAGTTTTTAGTGGAATAACACCGGAGTTAATAATCAAGAAATATTAATTAAAAAGTTTAATTAATGATTCTGAGGATTATTGGAACTCAAAATACTGTGGGTCCATTAGGTCCCCCTGCTAGCCCGATCGATTTAGGTAACAAGGGTCACGATTAATTAATTGGATTGTCCAATTAATTGTGTTACGAAAGTGACACATATTTATTCGGAAATTAATTGAATAATGAAATTATTTAATTAATTAATGATAATAGTTAAATTAATTAAATAATTAGATTATTTAATTATATTGATAATTACGAATTATTAATTAACTATTAATATGGAGGGTGTTAGTTGATATATGGATTTAGGTGAACATAAAATAATATGATTATTTTATTTTTACTAAATCATTTATTTAAGTATTTGAATTTAAGTTTAAATTTAAAATACTTATTAGCACTTTTAATATATTAGATATATTTGAAAAGGATAATTAAAAGATATATATCAGTTAATAACACACGAGATTGCATTGGATGCAAATTGATGTGTGCACATGAAACATTAATCAAAAGAAAAATTTGTATAGGATGCAAATACTTGATACATACAAATGATATATATATAGATTTTGATATAAAAGTGAGCAGTGGCGTCATATATATGTAGATTTATATATAGATTTTGATATAAAAGTGAGCAGTGGCGTCATATATATGTAGATTTTGATATAAAAGTGTATGTAGATTTTGATATAAAAGTGAGCAGTGGCGTGATTTTGGTTTTTGAGAAAAACAAATTTTTTTTTTTTACCTGATACACATGCAAAAAGAAAAGAAAAAAAAAAATTGAAGGCATATTTTTAATCAGGTGCTTCAGGTTTATCTGTTATCAAAACAAAAATTGCGTGAGAAATAAAAAAAAAAAATATTGGATATATATTATGATTTTAAGAATTGAACCACACCGGTCGATATAAATTTTACATGAGATGCAATTTATGTGTACATTAAAATAACACCAAATATTGAAGAAAGAGTTTCTTCAAAATTTCTCTACATCTTCCATTCAAGTTCCTGAGACCATGACGTGCCCACACGCAGTTACCAGATCCGGAAGATAGCGAGGAAGATCGAGTGGTTCAGACAGAAGCACATAATATTTCAGACAGGAGCACATCGTCAAGTGAAGGAGCCTCCAAACGTTGGTATGTTCTTCTGATTTTTGTTGATTACAATTTCCTTTGTTTACATATTGTATGTATTAGTTTCGTAAAATAATTACGATCCCAAGTTCACTGGTCCCAGATACAGATTATGATCTGTATAAAAAATTTTAAAACCTAATTCCTCTGCGTGACCGGTGAACGGGGTTCCAACAATTGGTATCAGAGCTAATTTATTTTTAGGAACATGAAATTGTTTTCGATGCCCCTGTATGTATGAATGTGTATGCACCATCTTTATTATTGTATGAATGTTTATAATTAAATTGTTTAATTTAAACATGGTTGATCGTAAATTTTTATGGTACTGTGGATTTAGGGTTTATGGGTTGTATAATTTTTTTATTATTATTATATTTTTATTTTACTATTATTGTATTGTAAATAAATAAAAAATTGTAACCTGTAAACGAAGAACTGGAAACGCACGCGACGGCGGTACTGTTCACAGTACTGTTCATCGGCACTGTGTCACGGGGGTACTGTTCACCGTACTGTTCATCGCACTATTCACCGGGTACTGTTCGCGCGGTATTGTTCACTCATGAGATGAATCAGAGTGACCTGAATAGACTGGAAGACTCGGAAATTACAAGAAGACCAAGGAATGCCTTGTAATTTTTTTTTTGTAATTTTAGATTCCAATTTTTTAGGTTAAATAATCCATAGTACTCGGTCAATTCATGTATGCTTTATATTATTTGATGATAAAAGCATTGTCATGCATACATATGTCATTTAGATTAGATGTGCATACACAAATATATTTGATATGTCATACATGAATCATAGCCTGATATTTTATGTATTTTTTAATGTGATTAAAATGGGCAATATACATAATTGGCTATGAATAATGAGATTTGTTTTTTTATGGTTAGAAAACTTGGTAATTTTCATTAATATTAATCTAGTTATTAAAGAGTTTAATAAGTTAGATTAATAGGGTTATTTATTGTAATTAGGATTAGTATGACTAATTACATAATAATAAATGAACCGAATAAAGTGTTAGAGTTTTAATAGTTAAAATTTGGTAAACACTAACATAATAATTTGACCTTAGTAAATAGTTTACAAAAGCTTAGATTATTCACTAATATATTAGATTTTTAATTGTTAAAAATCATTAATAATTTATTATTTAATTAGAATTTGTTTCTAATTAGTTAATATGCTAGATAACTTGATTAAAGTTAGTCATTTATTCCTGTAGAATCTAGATTTATTAACGGTTAATAGAAAACCATAGTTTTAAAATAGTGAGTGGGAGAGAGATATATGATATATATATATCCCGCGGTCTCCATCATTAGTTCAACACCATGAGATCCGAGTGGGGTCTCGTGACAGCTTTGCTTTCGTCCTCCCTAAGGAGGGTTTCCACAAAGGTCAATACCAAGGTTGACTCCCTAACGGATAAGATTTCTGAGCGTATTTCGGGATTGACAGACCCTAAGACGGCAATTCTCGAGTTAAGCTCGTGAGATTTGAAATGGTGGGTTACACTCACGAAGGTTTTGATTAAGTTTGTTAATTAAAAACCTGACTGAATGAACGATGGTTGAATGATATGGAATAAAAGTTATTTTAGAATATCATTTGATTGAGAATGTCTCGGTCCAACATGCAAAGACTTGACCGACCCTAAGGCGGCACTTCTTTGTGGTATATTGGATTGTCGTGGTATAGTAACTAGTTTTAGGGTAGTTCTAGTTCGTTAAACATGTGCATGCATCATGTTTAAATTTATACCAAAGCACTCGCACTTGTTTTAAATAAATGACTGAATGAATGTTTTATTTATTTCAGCAATAATGTCTTCTGCATTACTTCAAATTCTCGTAAATGACATATTAACTGGTGATAACTACACTTGGAAACTTAATATTAATGCAATATTGGTCACCATAGACCTCAAGTTTGTGCTTACGGAGGAATGTCCTCCAGCGCCTGCTGCCAATGCCATATGAACTGTTCGAAAGGCATACAAGCGAAGGGTAAGCCCATACCTAAGAAAGCCCAAAGCAAGAAAAAGTCCAAGAAAAGTAAATATGATTTACTTGTTCTTGAGTCCTGTTTAGTAGAAGATTATTCTTCACCCTGGATAGTTGATTCGGGGCCACTAACCATGTTTGTTCTTCTCTACAATGGACTGATTCTTGGACACAGCTAGAGGAGCAAGCCTTCTCAATGTGTGTAGGGTCAGGGGATGTCGTGTCGGCACGAGCAGTGGGCGCAATTAGATTACGTTTTTATAATAATTATATACTGTTGGACAATGTATTTTATATTCCTGGATTTACATGGAATTTGATTTCTGTTTCTAAATTGTTAGAACAAAAATATTTTGTTTCTTTTAATAAAAAGTCTGTTATTATTAGAAAGAATTGTCTGAATATTTGTTCAGGAATTAATGAAAACAATTTGTATGTGTTAGGACCGTTAATACATAATACTCTGCTCAACACCAAAATGTTTAGGGTTGAAAAACCAAAAACTAAACGACATAATATTTCTCGAGATAATGACACGTATCTCTGGCATCTAAGACTCGGTCATATCAACCTTGACCAGATTGTCAGACTAGTAAAAAGCGGACCTTTAAGTGAGTTAAAGGTTGGCACCTTACCTATCTGCGAATCTTGTCTGGAAGGTAAGATGACTAAGAGACCTTTTACTGGAAAAGGGCTTACAGCTAAAGAACCGCTAGAGCTTATACATAAAGACGTCTGCGGACCGATGAATGTTAAAGCTAGAGATGGTTATGAGTATTATGTCACCTTTATAGATGACTACTCAAGATACAGATACGTCTACCTGATGCAACGAAAGTCAGAAACAATTTAAAAGTTCAAAGAATTCCGAGCTGAAGTTGAGAACCAATTAGGTAGGACTATCAAGTCACTACGATCGGATTGTGGAGGTGAGTACCTTGACCAAGAGTTTGAAGACTTCATGGTCAAGCATGGGATAGTTTCCCAACTCACAGCTCCCTGTACACCTCAGCAAAATGGTGTAGCGGAGAGGAGAAATAGAACCCTAATGGAAATGGTGAGATCTATGATTAGTTTCTCATCATTACCAAATTCCTTCTGGGGATATGCATTACAAACAGCGGCATACATTTTGAATATAGTGCCATCCAAATCTATTCCTAAGACTCCACTAGAGTTGTGGAATGGTCGTAAAGCTAGTTTGCGACATTTTCGCATATGAGGGTGTCCAGCACACGTGCTGAAGAATATAACTGGAAAGCTAGACTCCAAATCTGTTGTCTGCCTATTTGTAGGATACTCCAACGAGACTAGAGGTGGACACTTCTATAGTCCTGAAGATAACAAAGTATTTGTATCGACAAATGCAACGTTTCTTGAGGACAATTACATTAGTGACCATAAACCTCGTTATAAGATTGTATTAAATGAGTTGGAGCCTGATGAGAATAGTGCTTCATCAACAAGAGTTGTTGTTCCATAAACATCTGAGAGTCATATGGTTCTTGATCAGAATACACTACCACCTAGACATAGTGAGAGAGTTATGAGACAACCTGAACGCTATTTAGCTATAGGTGAGGGACACGGTGTTGTCTCTGCTGATAGTGTTGATGATCCGTTGACATTTAAGAATACAATGGAAGATCCTGATAAAGAGGAATGGCTTAAAGCCATGAATCTCGAGATGGAGTCCATGCACTCTAATAAAGTCTGGGATCTTGTAGACTTACCAGATGAGGTAAAACCCATAAGGTGTAAGTGGATCGACAAAAGAAATAGAGGAGTAGATGGGAATGTATAGACCTTCAAGGCAAGACTAATGGCTAAGGGTTATACCCAAAAAGAGGGGGTCGATTATTAAGAGACATTCTCGCCAGTAGCCGTGTTTAAGTCTATTAGGATTCTCTTATCCATTGCTGCCTATTTCGATTATGAAATTTGGCAAATGGACGTCAAGACTGCATTCTTGAATGGCAATCTTGATGAGAGCATCTATATGATGCAACCAGAGGGATTCGTGTGTCCAGATCAAGAGCAAAAGGTTTATAAGCTGCAAAGGTCCATCTATGGGATTAAGCAAGCATCTAGATCTTGGAACATCAGGTTTGATGATGTGATCAAAACCTATGGCTTCGAGCAGAATGTCAATGAGCCTTGTGTCTACAAGCGCATCATTGATAAGAAAGTAGTTTTCTTGGTCCTATATGTAGATGATATCCTACTCATTAGGAATGATGTGGGGGTGTTGTCTGATGTAAAGGGCTGGCTGGCTAGCCAATTCCAAATGAAAGATTTGGGAGAGGCGAGTTATGTTCTAGGGATCCAACTTATAAGGAATCGTAAGAACAAACTCATAGCACTGTCTCAGGCATCATATATCGACA
Source organism: Dipteronia dyeriana (assembly GCA_032871835.1). Taxonomy (NCBI): domain Eukaryota; kingdom Viridiplantae; phylum Streptophyta; class Magnoliopsida; order Sapindales; family Sapindaceae; genus Dipteronia; species Dipteronia dyeriana. The sequence continues at coordinate 30,504,104 of CM065295.1, read as the reverse complement.
AGATTCTTGTGTGATTTTCGATGCAAAACTCCAAGAGAGGTAATTTAACTTCTAGGCATGGAGTTAATTTGTCTAAAGAACAGTGTCCTAAGACACCTCACGAAGTTAAGGATATGAGACGTGTACCCTATGCATCGGCAGTAGGTAGTCTCATGTATGCTATGTTATGCACGAGACCGGACATCTGCTATACAATGGGAGTAGTCAGTAGATACCAGTCCAACCCAGGATTGGATCATTGGGTTGCTGTCAAGACAATTCTCAAGTATCTTCGGAGAAAGACAGACTATATGCTAGTGTATTTTGGGCAGGATTTGATCCCTTTAGGATACACGGATTCTGATTTTTAGTCAGACAAGGATTCTAGAAAATCCACGTCTGGATCAGTATTCACCCTGGGTGGTGGAGCCATTGTGTGGAGAATTTTCAAGAAATCTTGCATTGATGACTCCACCATGCAAGCCAAATATGTAACCGCTTGTGAAGCTGCTAAAGAGGCTATTTGGCTCCGTAAGTTCTTGAGTGATCTGAAAGTTGTTCCAGCTCTGGATAGACCCATCACACTTTATTGTGATAACAGTGGTGTTATGGCTAATTTTAAAGAACCAAGAAGCCACAAAAGAGGGAAGCATATAGAGAGAAAGTATCATCTCATTAGAGAGATAGTGCAGAGAGGAGATATGATCGTCACCAAGATAGGGTTACGAGACATGCCTCACATGCTTTAGTGCAAGTGGTAGATTGTTTGGGTTTATGCCCTAAAGATGTAACTTATAAATGGATTTATTAAAAAAATAAAAGGAAAAGTTCAATACGTTCTTGTTGTGTTGTTATTATATAACTTGTGCATTTATTTAACATCCAAGATTGTCGGATGTAATCTCAAACTGTGTATATGAGTGTCATATACAGATAGATACAGTAAGAGACGGTGCAATCTAAAGAGTCCATAGATAGCAAATAAAGCTGGATACTTTATTTGTGGTTAATCTATAGCTGTGGTCCATCCCGTAATGTACGATGATTCTATCCTCAATCATTCATGTGAGATATGAGAATGGAGGTAACTTGTATGATGTGATCATATAGGACTGGGCCATGATCTATATGAATCTCTAACCAAGATCCGTTTACCGATGAGATTCATATATATCAACTAATGATGGCTATATGTGGGTGATCTTAATCCTGAGTGTCTTATCGACTCCTTCAGGTTAGATCGTGGTCTTTGATATACCAAGGGTGAGGTCGGATGCAGTTCCCGATCAATATGCTCCGTATGTTGGGATTACAGTTTGGCTTGTGGCTGGTAAGGTTTGTACACAATAGTGGAATCCACTCTTTCTTATGAGAAGTAGACGGTAGTTCCCTTAATGTTTGATTCGGGGATTGAACAATATGAGCGCTCTCCTAGTTCCGTAAGAAAATATGATTTATTGTTCATTATAAAATCAACGGTACTTAAAGGATATATGTAATTAGAGAGGTATAACGGACATTATGACCCAGCTCTAATTATGAACTACTGTGGAGGATCACACCATGTGTAATAGCTATATCGATGGACACCGAGTTGTATCGGTCTGTGTAAAAGCGTCTACAGTTCAGAGAGTGCAGCTTCGGGTTTTTAATGGAATAACACTGGAGTTAATAATCAAGGAATATTAATTAAAGAGTTTAATTAATGATTCTGAGGATTATTGGAGCTCAAAATACTGTGGGTCCATTAGGACCCCTTGTTAGCCCGATCCATTTAGGTAACAAGGGTCACGATTAATTAATTGGATTGTCCAATTAATTGTGTTACGAAAGTGACACGTATATATTCGGGAATTAATTGAATAATGAGATTATTTAATTAATTAATGATAATAGTTAAATTAATTAAATAATTAGATTATTTAATTGTATTGATAATTACGAATTATTAATTAACTATTAATATGGAGGCTGTTAGTTGATATATGGATTTAGGTAAAGATAAAATAATATGATTATTTTATTTTTACAAAATCATTTATCTAAGTATTTGAATTTAAGTTTAAATTTAAAATACTTATTATCACTTTTAATATATTAGATATATTTAAAAAGGATAATTAAAAGATATATATCAATTAATTACACAAAAGATTGCATTGGATGTAAATTGGTGTGTGCACATGAAACATTAATTAAAAGAATAATTTGTATAGGATGCAAATACTTGATACATACAAGTGATATATATATATATATTGATATAAAAGTGAGCAGAATATATATATTGATATAAAAGTGAGTAGTGGCGTCATATATATGTAGATTTTGATATAAAAGTGAGCAGTGGCCTGATATATATATATTTATTTTGATATAAAAGTGAGCAGAGGCGTGATTTTGGTTTTTGAGAAAAAAAAATTGTTTTTTTTTACCCGATACACATGCAAAAAGAAAAGAATTTTTTTTTGAAGGCATATTTTTAATCAGGTGCTTCATGCTTATCTGTTATCAAAACAAAAATTGCGTGAGAAAAAAAAAATAGATATATATTATGATTTTAAGAATTGAACCACATCAGTCGATATAAATTTTGCATGAGATGCAATTTATGTGTACATTAAAATAACACCAAATATTGAAGAAAGAGTTTCTTCAAATTTTATCTACATCCTCCATTCAAGTTCATAAGACCCTGACGCGCCCACAAGCAGTTAGCAGATCTGGGAGATAGCGAGGAAGATCGAGTGGTTCAGACAGAAGCACATAATATTTCAGACAGGAGCACATCGTAAAGTGAAAGAGCCTCCAAATGTAGGTATGTTCTTCTGATTTTTGTTGATTACAATTTTCTGTGTTTACATATTGTATGCATTAGTTTCGAAAAATAATTACGATCCCAAGTTCACTAGTCCCAGATACAGATTATGATCTGTATAAAAATTTTAAAACCTAATTCCGCTGCGTGACTGGTGAACAGGGTTCCAACATAAAGGACTTCATCTTTGTATTTTCCAACTGAAATGGAATCATGAGTTAGCTTACTCTACCATTGTTTGCCTTGATACTACCCTCATTTTTTTTACTGTTTTTGTTATGGCGCCCGTTGTTCAAGACCTTTAATAGGCTCACATTTCTCCTCCCTCTCCTGATAGTCCGGATCAGGAGGCCCTCCGGCGACCTTGATCCAGGAAGGTTGGTATCCGCCCAGTCTTGTAGTTGTTCAGCATGCTCCTACCCCTCCAGCTACCAGACCAAAGTCCATGTTTGAGGTGTTCGCATTACAGGCCTCCTGGGTACTTGGTAAGGGGACTTACAATCATGCGGCTATTTCTGCCACTGCCACCACCTCTGCTACCCTCCTACCGCTAAGGCTGCTATTGCTGCTTCTCTTAAACCCGGTTGACCAGGGCAAGCTCGTGGACCGATTCATTACCTCTTGTCCAGGTGGTAGCCTTTCTTCGACGGCCTCAATGCCGACCGACCACTTGATTACCAAGGGATCCGCTCTCTTAGCCGATGTAATCATTTTCCTTTGCCGGTGATTTAAGTGGATAATTGATTATGTACTGACTTAAGTTTCTTCCATTGTAGGCCTTCAAATACAATGTCGCTATGAGCCATCATATGATCTCTCTGTGTGACCGTAAAACAAAAGCTGAGGCCGAAGTTGAAGCTTTTACGGGGTTGCTTGCTCAATCTCAAAACCTGGTACAAGAGATGACCATCAACCAGAACAAGACTGAGAAGGAGCTAGTTGAGCTCCAATACGACAATCAGAAGCTAATGTAGACAATCTATCAGGATGCCTTGAAGTCAGTGAGGCGTAAAAGGGTATGGAAGGTGAAGGCCAGAAGGCAAGAAGCAAAAAATATGGACCTGCTTGCCCAGATAGCCAAGCTGCATACCGAGGTAGAATCTTCCTTCGGGTGTGGATACTTATATGCTTCCTACTAGGTCGCTGAAGCGCTGCCTTCACCCTTCGACCTTTCTGTTATCGATGGCTAGGACATGAAGGAGATCATGGCTAAAGTTGAGGAAATGTCTCTTCCTGCTGGTTGTGCAACTGGTACTTCGGGCGATGCTAGAGCTGGTAAGCAAGTGCTTGATATGGGTCTCCCACTCCATCCTTCCGATCCTTTGAGCTCGGGGCTCGATACGGCTTTTGATAGCTCATACAGATCGGGGAGGTCCAGCTTGCTTCGACAAGTGCGGTGGTTCTGTTTGAGCAGGTTAAAAAAGGTTCTCTTGCTTTTCTAGAAGCTGAAAAGGATCTTTCGAGGGTTAAAGAGGAGATAGGAGACCAGATTGACATAGCTCATTCTGAAGAACCCGTTGAGGAGGAGGACACAAACTTTCAAGTCGAGACAAGGGTGACTATTGCTTTACAGAATGAGCCCATTTCCCACAAGGTCATTGCAGTGTTCGATCAAGTGCTAGCTGAAGGTCTGACTTAACAGCCAGGTGGTGGGCAGCCCATAGAGGAAGGAGTGGCATAAGGGAATAACTAGAAGGAGAAGGCCGACATATGATCCCCTTTGAGTTTATTTGTAATGCCCGGAAATGGGGTGGACCCTCTGCTTAAATCATGAAACAACTTTTTTAACCCAGCTATTACGATATATCTTTATTTTCTCTTTAACGTGTAGCCCAAAACCAGAGGATGAGCTCCCTATTGAGTTCGATATGGCCTGATGAAGGGATAGGTTCCCTCTCTAACCGATGTAGCCTGCTAAGGGGATAGGCTCCCTCTTCATGATTAATAAAACACATTCTAATTCTTTTCATGCTTGCTTTGATTGATTCCTGATGACCACTTCCTTCAATTTTGCTAAGTAAAATATGAGTTAACTAGCAGGGTAGGTAATAACACTTGCACTTGATACTTGGTAGAATTTTCTTTTTTCGACCTAGGTGTAGCCCCCTATGCTATCCTGACTTAACTAAATCTAGAGGTACCTCGATCGAGGTATTTTTCGTATCTTAATCTAGCCATTAGCATGCACTCACGCAACATTAACCTGGCATTGTAGAAATCAACACATGTTTGAAGAGCAAACAGTTAGTAATGGCTCGATACCAGGTTATCATGATATGTAGTCAAACTAATCCTTATAGTATCTTTCCAGAACTGATCGTCCTTTTGGGGATGATCTGAGTATCAATATTCCATATGTTAGGCATTTGATACTTAGGCGAAAGTTGTGGTGTATTAATCCAGATACCCTTTCTCCCTATATTGAAGAGGTACCTTACTATGGCGATCTCAATCTAGCAGACAATTATGCTCTTACACCTAGATCCTTCTTGGGGATGGTAGCCTGACCAAGGGATCCTGAATGTTATCTAGCTATCCTGGACTCAAGATCTGGATGGCAACTATGCTCTTACACTCAGACCTTTCTTGGGGGTGGTAGCCCGACCAAGGCTTTAGGAATACTATCTAGCTATCCTGGTCTCGAGATTTGGATTACAATTATACTCTTACACTCAGACCCTTCTTGGGGGTGGTAGCCTGACCAAGGCATCAGGAATATTATATAGCTATCCCAGTTTTGAGATTTGGATGGCAATTATACTCTTACACTCAGACCCTTCTTGGGGGTGGTAGCCTAACCAAGGCATCAGAAATGTTATCTAGCTATCCTGGTCTCGAGATCTGGATGACAACTATGCTCTTACACTCAGACCCTTCTCAACGTGGGGTGTTGCCTGAATGAGGCATCAAGGATGCTATTAAGCTATTTATTGGTTTATGGATACCACAATGAACTCACTCGTGGAGAAAATAAAATGTAACAGATGGAGAAAACCTAACAGAAGACTTTATTGGTGATCAAAATGGAGTACATAACTGTTTTAAAGAATTACTGTTATTGATTCCTAAATGGAGATAGTCAGTTAAGGAGTCCCTGCTTAAGGGTACAACTTCTTTAAATGATCAGCGTTTCCAGGTGTGGTCGATGGGTCGACCATCCACATCTTCCAACTTGTAAGCCCCGCTGCGGACCACTACTTTTACTAAGTATGGTCCCTCCCAGTTTGGTTTTAGGACCCCGTCTGATCCTATCTGGGTGTTCTGGGTCACCTTTTTGAGTACTAGGTCTCATTTTTAGAAGACATTGACCTTCACCCTTTTGTTGAACTACCTCGCGATCATGCCTTGATAAACTGCTACCTTCTCGGCTACTCGATCTTGTTTTTCCTATTGGAGGTATAGCTTAGCTCAGAGTTAAACCTCGTTGTTCTCTGGTTCAAAGTGATGTACCCTGAACAAGGTCAGTATATGCTCAATGGAAAGGATTGCTTAAACCCTGAAAGCCAACGAGTAGGGTGTTTCTCCAGTGGTTATCCTTTACGTGGTCTGATACGCCCAAAGGACCTTGAGAAGTTCCTAGACCCACTTACCCTTCTTTTGCTATAGTTTTCTTTTCAGCAATTTCTTAATGGTTTTATTGGTAGCATTAACCAGATCATTAGTCTACGGGTGAGTTACTGAAGCAAATCAGAAATCAATTTCCAAACATTCACAAAAGTACCTGAATCGGGGTATTATCGAACAGTTTTCTTAGGTTAGTGATTATGATTTGAGGTGTACCGAACCTGTATACCACATTGGTCTTGATGAAATTGGTTGTATTTTCCTCTGAGATCTAGGAGAGAGGTTCTGCTTCGACCCATCTGGTAAAGTAATCAATAGAAACGATAACGTGCTTAGCCTGTCTAGGAGCGACGGGAAGCGGACTGATCAGGTCGATTCTCCAAATGGTGAAATGGTAAGGTGAACTGATTGAAGAAAGATGTTCAGAGGGAAGGTGGCTCAAGTTCGAGGTGCTTTGGCATGGCTCATAAGACCATACGAACATCTTCGCATCTTGGTGAAATGTTGGCTAGTAGTATCCCATGCAAAGCACCTGATAAACTAAAGCCTCTCCACCAATGTGATTTCCGCATTCCATAGAATATACCTCTCTTAATGCGCAGCTAGCATCGTCGGGATGTAAAATTGAAGTGAAGGAAGGGATCTACCCTTGTATCAGAAGTACCCGTCCACTAGGCAATACCTGACAGAAACCCTCTTGATTTTTCGAGCTTGGTTGAGGTCCTTATGACGCTTCCTTCTTTGAGGTAGGCAGCTATCGGATCCATCCAATAGGCCAGTCGATCAACTAGGCAGATTTATTTACCTGCTGTTATACTCGAATGGGAGATCACCTAGAAGGGGACTCCTCTTGGTAGTGCTTGACCCCCATTTATAGCTATCTTTGCTATGACATTTGCTCGGTGATTTTGCTATCGAGGAATCTGCTCGATCTCAAATCCCTTGAACCTATCCTAAAGCTGTTGAAATTGCTTTAGGTGGGCAAACATGTTATCACCCTTAGTTTTGTAGAGCCCGGTAACCTGGTTGACAATGAGTAACGAATCATTCTTGGCATGCAAGTAATCGGTTCTAAGCTCGACAGAGACCCTCATTCCTGCCAGAAGAGCTTCGTACTCTGCCTCATTATTGATAGCCTTCAACTTAAACCTGAGATACTGGCAACACTTCATTCTCTCTAGGTCAATTAGGATTATACTGGCTTATTCACCTGCTTGCCCGGAAACCCCATCGGTATAGAGGATCTGTACATTCCCTTAACCAATTATAGTGTAAAATATACCTAGAGGGGGGTGAATAGGTATATGCTCAAATTTTAATCTTCTTCAAAATACACAAGCAATCTTATACAACACTTAGTATAATATCCAAAATGATATATGACAAAGCAAATGTTCAAGCAACACAAATCAACTAAGTGAAGAAATTAAAGATGCTAAAAATCAACACAAGATATTTACGTGGTAAAACCTCCTAAGAGGAAACATCCGCGGGTTGATACCACAACCACCGGCAAAAGCAAACCCACTATTTCAAATAAGAGTTACACACTCAAGCAATCAACACATGCTCTCTAAGCTATCACTCTTACTCTCCTTGAACCAAGTGATCTACTAAGCCGACTTCCTATCCAAGACCTTCTGTCTCTAGGAAGATTCCTTGCTCACCTTTCTGGATCCTCCCGACCCTAGGCAAGACTTCTTGCTCAACTATCCGAGTCCTCCCGACTCTAGTCAAGACTTCCTTGCTTAACAATCCGAGGTCTCACACCTCTTGTCGAGACTTCCACTTGCTTAGCTATCCAAGTCCTCCAGACTTTAGCTAAGACTTCCAATTGCTCAAATCAAAGAATCACTCTAAGATATGAGACTTTCTATCTCTTCACAAGGCATCTAACTGATCTTGAATGCAAAACGCAAACAAGCACTCAACATAGAAATGATGATCAACAAATTCTATGGACATGCAACTAGATAGCTAGATTATGCTTTCAAAGAACAATCACAAATGTATCTAGGCAACCTAAGCATGTTATCAACTAAGAACCAAATCAATGAAATGAATATACCAATTGATGTAGACCTAATTCTTAGAAAATGAAATTAAATCTAGAAAGAGTCAATCAAGCATAAGAACAAAAGATTTCTAGAAACAATTTCATGTTTATCAAGTTTAGCACAAATCAATCAACTTATCACAAATCTAGCTCAACTTGAAAATCAAATAAACAAACCACAAAATGATATCAAAATCATCTTAGTCATGCTTCTTAATCAAAATACATCAATCAATAAGAAGATCTAAGAAGAAAACTAAGAAGAAAATGATTTTACCAACAAGGATGAAAATCACGAACTGAAGATCTGATCACAACGAAAGATCTAGACATAATTTAGTTTTGTAAATGCTTGGGGTTCGTAGAAATCTTCAAGACACTCGAAATCAGTTTTTGAATCAAGTGATTCGGAGTAGAAATGAAGAAGTTATCACAAAAACAAAAATCAAAATGTTGAGAGAAAAATTCTGCACTTGTTCCTCAAATTCGTTTTTCTCAACTTGTTCTTATCTTTTCAAATGAGAGGGAAGGAGAGGATTTTAAAGAGAGAATGACCAAATGACCAAAACACCCTCATTCTTTAGTGTCTCCCCGAGATGGTGCATGGGCGTCTCGGGGCAGAACACTCTTGGGGCCAAGATGGCCACGCGCCATCTCTGGTTGGTGCATGGTGATGGCTTAAGCCATCGCACCTCACCCCTTGCGCTCCCCTCCCGTTCTTCTACCGTTCTTTAGCCTCAAAACTCTGAATTCAAATCCAATTGAAGATTAAGAACCGGGACTCCCTCATAGATATGGAAATATAAGATACTCAACCCAGAAAATAAGAATTCGACTCGATATATGAAGACGGAGATAATGTATGCAACATGAGTTGAAAGTGTAGTATCTTTTGACTTATAACTCGAAATCAATAGTATGAGTAACCGAAATGACCGGAACTCAATTATGAATAATCTAAGACCAAAATCAAGTTCAATATCCATGTTATACAAACATATAAATGAACAAACACAATTCACACAAGAATGCAAACTACATAGAGATAGTCTCCAATCATGCAATTTAAAAAAACATGTTATTTCCATACCAATGCATGAGCATTCATCTTCAAGTGTGTGAATGTGTTATACCAAATGATGCCCTATGATGCAGGGACACAAATGTATGAATTGTGTGTACGCCTATGCCTTGCAAGAGGAAGAAGAATCTTGATACCTTAGCATCCAAGTAAGCACATATCCTCTTGAAGATGAACTTTGCATGCGAAGTCGCTTTCCATCTTTGAAGCCCGATCTAATCACGAACCACATAAGCAACTGAGCAATAAAAACAAAGAGCGTTTTGTTATGGAATCAAGCCAACACAAATCTAAAGCCCAACAAGATCCAGGCATTGTAATCTTTCGACCAATCGCTGAGCTCCGGAGGCTTATAGTGAGATATCTCTGGCTTTACCAATGCTTCTATCTCTTACCTTGAAGTGTCAAAAACTCAACCGCAAAGTCAGTTAATGCTTAAACCTTGATTATCGTTCTGGCCTTGTATTTTAAATCAAACTGAGAGAGCTCTAAGGCCCACAAGACTAACCCTCTTGAGATGTTTGGCCTCTGCAAAAACTAGCAGAGAAGTTGGTCGGTCACTACTACTACAATATAAGCTTGAAATTAGGGGCAGAGCTTTCTCATCGAGGTCATTAAAGCGAAGATGAGCTTCTTGAGGAGGACTTAATTCTTCTTGGTCTTGGTTAATGAATGACTTACATAGTAAATAGGTCGTTACATAGTAAATAGGTCGTTACAACTGACTCAGACACATCCAAATAAATTTATAGCTCCTCTTCGGGTTCCGACTTGACCAGTAATGGTGGGCTAGCTAGATAGGCCCTGAGGGACTGGAAGGCCTACTCATTGTCCTAGTCTCATTTCATGTTACTTTCTTGTTTGATCACCTTAAAGAATGGGAGGCATTTATCCTTAGACCGTGAAATGAACCGATTGTATGTGGCCACTCGACCAGCCAAAACCTGGACCTGCTTAAGCGAGGTAGGGGATTCTAGGTCTAGAATAGCTCAGATATTTTCCAGGTTGGCCTCAATACCCCTCTCGTCTACTATGAAGCCAGGGAACTTATCTGCAATTACCCCAAATGTACACTTGGTTGGGTTCAACCGCATTTGGTTATCCCTTAAGATTTGGAAGGTTTTACGAAGGTGGTTCTAGTGCTATTCTTCTACCTGGGACTTGGTGATCATGTTATCAATGTATACCTCAAATGTCCTTCCTTTTTCTAGCTTAAACAACCAATTGACCAGGCGTTGGTAGGTGGCACCCACATTATTGAGGTCGAATGGCATCACCTTATACCAATACAAACCACGCCAAGTAATAGAGCTTGTTTTTTCCTGATCTACTAGGTGCATCTTGATTTGATTGTATCCTTATAACGCGACCATAAAGCTTAGGAGCTTGTTTCCGACAGTGGAGTCCACTAGTTGGTCGATCTTAGGTAGAGAAAAGTTGTCCTTCTCGCATGCTCGATTGAGGTCTATGTAGTCGATGCACGTGTGCCACTACCCATTTGATTTGGTAAGCATGACTACATTGGCGATCCAGTCAGGGTATATCACTTCCCAGATGAACCCCGCTTTGATAAGTTTATCAACCTCCTCCTGAACTGTAGTGTTTCTCTCGGCATTAAACTGATGCAATTTCTATTTGACCGGCTTGACAATAGGGTCAACTGCCAGCCGATTGGCAGCCAAGGATATTAGGATTCATGGCATCCCGTTATGGCTCTAGGCAAATATATCGTTAAACTCCTAGAGTAGATCGATCATACCTTTATTCAGTCTCAATTTTAAGGTTGCCCCGATCTTGACCACCTTGGACGGGTCATCACTTCTGATTGGGATTTCTTCTAGCTTATCCATGGGGTGGCCACTGGCCCATTCCAGGTCTTCTTTTACCTCGTCTTTATCTTAGATGTCATTCCCTGAACCTCCCTCGGGCTCTGAGATTCTGAGAACCACTTCTTGCAATTCCTGTTCACGGACTGTGGAAACCTAGGTGAACTATTTTACCAGCGCTACAGGGTTGGTAGAGACTGTGTAACACTTACGGACTGCGTGTTGATCTCCTCATACCTCTCCTACCTTATTTCCTATTGGGAATTTTAAGATGATGTGGTAGATGGACATGACCCATTTGAGTGCAGACAAGAAGAGCCTCCATAAGATGATGATGTAGGTCGAGGGGGTGTCGAATGACAAAGTTCGTCATGAGGTTTTGTTGTAGAGGCGAGGTTCCAACGATTACCGGTAAGATCCTCGACCCTACTAGTATGATGGAGTCCCTTATGAAGCTTTACATAGGGGTGGTACAACTGTTGTAGCACCACCATTTCAAGTTGAGCTTCTCTAAAGTGTCTTTGACCAGGATGTCCAAGCTGCTACCTGTGTCGATAAGCATGCGATGGACCAAACAATTAGCGATTTACACCGTGATCACTATGGGATCATCATGCGACTGGACGATGTTATATACATCAACTTTGATGAAAATGATTTGAGCAGACTGAGAGGTCCCCACAGAACCCCGATCGACCTTGAAAATCTCTTGACCCTCATTTATCTAAGGTATCTTCTTGGCGTGGTTCTTTCTAGAGTTGTTGGAGGTTTCTACTAAGGTAGGGCCTCTACTGATAGTATGTATGACCTGGATTTGTTGCATCAGGTCCTTTTGCACTTATTTCATCTTCTTAACATGGTCCCGGATATTTGTTTGTACTTCTTTTCCCCTCTGGATATCATTTCTAACCTGTTGTAGGAATTCTACCAAGAAACCCCCTTACCAGAGATTCACTTTGGTTGTGCAAGCTATAGAACTCTGATGTGTTATGCCCAACATCCTATTGGAAATCACAATACTTGTACCGGTTCCTTATATCCACTGGTGTTTTCATGGGAGCTGGCTCTTTGAGCAAGCCCTTATCACGGATAGCCAGTTAGATTGTCTCATGAGAAGCATTTATGGGGGTATAGTGGCTGTAACCTTTCTCATCCTGGGTCATAGGAGCTACTACTCTTGGGGGTGCCAAAGCTCGAGGAGAGGTTCACCTAACCGGATGCCGATCCAGCTGAGGTTAGAGATATGGAGGGCGGTATAAAGATCGGTTGGGAGGTCTGTTCTAGGCTTTCTGTGTCAGTGCAGGTTTGAGTGCTTCATTCTTCTAGAGCTTTATCGATCTCATATCATCATGCTTGATTTTAACTCTGAGTTGTTCATCTATCTCGAATTGCTCGAGGTCCCTATCATAGGCCTCATAATAGGTCTCTAGAGGGCGCTTGGCGAATGAGCGAAACAACCTCCCCGCCCAAAGATTTTTACAAAAATTGGCCAGAGTTTCTTTCTCAGCGAAGACCCCTATTTGGATCACTTCTTTATGGAACCTCTCCATATAGGATCTGAGAGTTTCCCCTCACTTATGGATCACGTATTAAAGGTTGATAGGATCCTTGGGTCATGGTTTGACTCCTTGGAATAATGAGCAGAAGTCGCTAGAGAGCTTGGTTAAAATGTCTACATTGCTAGGGGGTAGCTTTCTGAACCACGTCTTGGCATAATTGATCAATGAGGTTGGGAACATCCTGCACATTGTTGCCCGGGTCACGTTCTGGACCTCCATCTGTTGGACGTCGCTCTCTATGTGGCTTAGAGTATCTTCAGTGCCAGAGAATTTATTGACTGGCATTTTAAACTTCGGAAGGAGATTTGCTTCTTTGATTCTTCAAGGTAAAGAGGCATTCGTCTCACCAAAGGGGGTCCTTCCGGTCCTTCTTGTGCTTGCCCTTTCTGAGCCCCTGAATCTTTTTTTACATCTATGTTATCTGATCTCGTAGGAGTTTACTCTCGGTGATCTTATACTCGACCTTGGAGCTCTCGCTCTCTGATCCCTCAGATGACATAGTATTACTAACTTGGTTGTCCTCTTGAGGGGACTTTCCTTGGTCATTTCTCCTGTTACCCCCTAAGTTGGCACGAAGTTCCCTTCTGGTGTTCTTTGGCAATGCTAGGTGGTTGGGCCTCCTTGGTGGGGCTGGTAACCGATTAGCCTGTGAGAATCTGGGGGCATAGGTCTTTACCATTCTCGGATTTAGGGCTGGGGCCCTAATCTGCCTCAATCTGGTACTGACGGTGGCGGTCCCAACCTGTGGTAGGCAATAGTCCTGACCCCCTACCAGTTGGGATCCTTGCGAGTGCTAGATCCTATCAGTTGAGTGGTGATTCCCCCCTATAACTAGTCACTAGCGGATGCTTTCCATAAAAGCTGTAGCTTGTTGATCTATGACGGCTTGGCTCAACACCGGGGGAGCTGAAGCTTAAGTGGTATTGATCGGTACCGAAACTGGATTCAGGTGCTTTGATTTCTTTTCCTTCCTCTGGGCCATCCGGGTGGTGGCCATGGATTGATGTTCTGAAGCCTCAGGCTGCCACTGGGTAGACCGAAGCTTCATGGTGTGACTGTATTTTGCAAAAGAAACTCAAACACATGATATAAAAAAAGGGTATGGATATTTGCTTCCCATAGACGATGCTAAAAAGTGTTAACCGAAAATTCACTCGTGAAGAGGAATATCAATTAACACACTCAAGACCACTACCTCGGAGGTCATTATTGGTGTAGGTACCCTCGGTACCGATTCTAGGTGTAAACAACGAAGGTGGGGTGAAAAAAATGAACAATCAAGTACACGATAGCTAGGAGAAACAACTTTGTTTTAATGATGAAAATCGATTGATTATAGGGGATTCCTATCATTCAATCCCTCTCTCTCTTTCTAAATAGACTGATTGTGGCAACCTTATACTTGTCGATAAGTGGACAAAATTTGTTGACGATGGTTGTGTTATATCGTAGAACTCATGCGATAATGGAGCTTCGTTAACTGGTGGTGAATTTTCGGTCTTCATGTCTCTCTCTCCTTCATGCAAGCCAAGGTGTATTTGTATTGTTGACTTTAGTTTTAGCTAGTTATTCTCCTACCTTAAATCACTGAATCAAATCCCCTCTTATTAGGCAGGATGTCATGTTTAAACATCGTTGACTTTGGCTGATCAACGGATTCGGTGATTTCTTAGAGAGAGATAAGTTTGATTTCCTCTTTGATTTCATTTACTTGACCTGCATGCATGTAATGGTTTAATGCACGTTGGGGTGTAGTTCTGATCATTTATGTTGCCCTGGCAATGTGCCTCATATAGGGCATCGAATATGGCGGTTGGTACCTCGAATGGCGAGGTACACTCCAGTACCGATGTTATTACTGGGAGCTTGATCCGACCACTCTGGACCTCTTTTGTAGCTTGATCTAATCTTGTTGGTGCTTTTTGGTGACAACAGGGCTTTGCAGGCTTCCTTTTTTTTCTACTTGGTCGGGTTTAAATTATACCTCGACGAAGCAGGAAGGCATTACAAGACAAGTTCGACCCCCTAAGGATCTTTTAGTGAAAGTTGATATGGTAGCATACTCTAGGGGAGGTCATGAGATACTTTAACCTCAGGGAAATCAGGTCTTCCCACTTCGACCTAGCTTCGAGCTCCTATCCAGATACTGGGAGCTTGATGTGTTCACACCGGGCTTTAATTGATGAGTTTGGATGCCTGTAAGATGTTCAGAAGGTATGGGTGACCTCACCTTGCTCCTGTAGCATCGCATGGTAGCACAACCTCGGGGAACTTGATACCTTGCTACATAGGCCTGAGCTTGGATCCTTGCATGAAGGGTGGAGGGTGGAAATTTTTTCTTTGGTCCCTAGCCAAATTTGGCAATTAACAGGAGGTTTTACCATATAAAAATCGTGTGTCAAGTGACTCTAACTCTATCTCTTTTATTTGTATATATGTTTTTATGAATATTGTTTGAATCATTTCTTCAAGAAATCTTTGGATAACAAGAATAGTAAGAGTGTGATATGCAAACAACTCATTTCATCATAGTTGTATATATCTATATTTTTTAAAAACTAAACAATGTGTACATGATACGTTACTGTTTAGTACTTGTTCGTTTTAGTAATGTATTTATGTATACAAGTACTTCTTGGTTTGTGTTTTGAGTATTGTTTCTTCACTTGCAAGTTATAGACTTTTGACTTAAATTTATTATTTGAGAATGCTTGTACATAGTCTATGTGTGCTTTCATTTGTTTTAAATGTTGTGATTGAAGATATCTAGAGGCACAAACATTGGTTTGTTTCAAGGGATTGAAAAAGGTATAAAAACCTTATCACCCCCACCCCCCAGGTTAGCTTTAGGCAATTTAACCGTGATTGTATATTTCACATCATACACACAATACAATTCTCTCATCCATCTTTACATATAGAAGATTCGAAGACATAAAAGTTTTCAACATCAAAGACTTTAAGAATTCATTGAAGGCCTTAATGGGTTTTATATTTTCTATCTCATGATTTATTATTTTTATCATATGTAACTAATCCCATAACTAGGGAATCATTTTGAACCTTTTGTGAATGAATGTGTATGGATTAATCATTATTTTTATCAAATCAATTCTTGATTCATTATTTGTGCATAACTTCTTAATCCTCATTAGTTTTAATTTTTATTCGCGCCATAGACCAAGAATGGATGATTATTTGGCATGATTTTAGGGTTAAGATTATCTAAGAATTATGGTTAGAGTATAGACCAAACCCAATCTTGATTACTGCTCAATTGAATGAATAAATTTTATCTTTAGCATAGGCCAAACAAAGTTTAGATTTTGGTTCTTATTTCTTGTGCTTAACGGGTTACGACCGTTGTTCACACCATAGACTAAGTGTGAATAATAATTGGGAATACGTGACTCTTCCCGTGATCATATGGTAATAGTCATAATAAAGATTAAGAATGAAGAATTTGTTTATAAGTTATCCCATACATTGAGTATTTATAATTGGGGATCATTGATGACCTAGTGTTTTCTATCCATTGGTCACAAACAAACTTTCTTTTAGTTTAATTTAATTTAGTTTAGTTTAATTAATTCATCAACTAGTTTTAATTGATAAATCACGTTTTCTCATGGAAACGATCTCTACTTGCTATTGTACTTATCTTCACGATTCGTGCACTTGCGAGTTCAGTTTTTATAACAAGATTTTAAACATCAAGTTTTTAGCATCGTTACCAAGGAATAGTTGAATCTATTGGTCAATATTAGTTTTAGTTTTAGTTGTAGTTAATATATTTACTCTAGTTTAGGTAGTCGAGTCATTAATTTTTAAATTTTAGTTTTTATTTTATTTTTATTTCTTTTTCGTAGTTACTGTGTGTCTGCCTCTTGTTTCAGGTCATAGAAGATCTCTTCAAGAAGATTAATTACCACTGAACGACAACATTGATCGCGTCAGACAAGTAGCAGTGGCATACAATCCCAGTCCTATTATTAAGCAAGGTCCAAAAGGACCAATCAAGCTAATCAGAACCACGAAGGACTATAGCATGCCGATCGTTGGCAATCATCCCTTGTGCATTGTGCTAGATGCGGCAGTAAGGAATTACTAGCTAAAACGTTTTCATTACAACTTGCTGTCTACTTTCCATGGGTTACCCAATGAAGATGTGCTTCAATTCCTCAGAATTTTACGCAGTAATAAAATCCTTTCCAAATAACAGGGTGGTAGAAAATCAGCTGCGTATGAGGTGTTTCCCGCTTGCTCTGAAGGAAAAGGTGATGACATGGCTTATGACTCTACCTGTAGCATTACTGAGAACATAGGATAAGGTGGTAGAAAAATTCACTAATGAGTATTACTCTCAGCAACAAACCGGTGAGATTAGGTCCAAGATAACGACCTTCTTTTAGAGGACCAAGAGACTTTTCATGAGGCTAGAGAGCGCTACAAGATGATTTTTTTGTAATGTGCTCAACATGGATATCAAGTGCATCAGATATGTTAGTGGTTCTATGATGGCCTGAATGACATTTCAACAGTCCTGGTGAACAATGCTTGTAGAGGATCTACGAATGATAAAACACCAGATGAGTTGTACTCAATCTTCGAGAAACTCTCTCATAATTCTCGTTAGAAGAGTTCTAGGAGCAAAACAGGGATCCATGAAGTAGATGCTAATACTGGAAATTCAATTCAGATGGTACATATACAAAAGACCATTGAATCACTTGCAAACCAAGTTGGAAAAATCAGTAAAGTGATATGCATGGGAAGTGAAAATCCAGGGTATGGTATGGAAGATTGTCAAACAAGTGGTCCTGAACCTATCAATTTAAAAGCCATGAACAACTTTACTCCCAGACCACAGAATCATCCTTTTTCAAATACTTAGAATCCAGGCTAGAGAAATCATCGAACTTCTCTTAAACCAACAATCAGGGCACTGGGAACCAATAGTGAAACAACACAAACAATCAGAGACAATATAATACCGATGCTCAGTAGAATCCGAAATATCAACCCAGGAAACCGTCAATGGAGGAAACGTGGAATAACCTCATGCAATATACTCTATAAGCTTTCAAGGAAAATGATGAACAAATTCAAAACATAAAGGCTTCAATTATGAAGATGGAACTGCATATCGGACAATTAGTTGAAGCTAATCAAAAGAGTGAACCAGGGAAGTTTCCAAGTCATACTTAGCAAGCTAAGGCAATGATAATTCTTCAGAATGGTAAAGTCCTATATAATTAAAAAACTGCTGAATTTTTTAACAAATCTACTGATGTTTTAGGTTCTTCAAGGGAGAACATGGCACCAAAAAAAAAGAGATAGTGGTTGAAAAATCAAAGAAACCACCGCTCCTGCATATAAATCACCAAATTCATATGTTCCTCCAGTTCCATTTCCAGGAAATTTGCAAAAGAGAAAGTTAGAAAAGTCATACAAAGACATATATGACATCCTTTTGCAAAGGTCAACGTCAACGTCAACTCGCCCATGTTAGAGATGATTCAGAAGATGCCAGATAATGCAAAGTTCTTTAAAAGTTTCCATATTTACAAGCTGATGTTTATCGAGAATCATCAATAGTTCATTACCAAAAGTGCCAATGCAGTCCTCTAAAAGTCCTTGCCACCAAAATTACAAGACGTAGGAAGTTTTACATTAATATAACCGTTGAAGGTACTATAATGTTAGATCAATGAGCAATCATCAACTTAATGCCTTACACCTTCTATGAACAACTGGGGTTGAATGATCTCATGAAGATAACCATGTCACTTATCTTGGCCGATAGCACAGTCTGTTGCCCAAGGGGATATGTTAAAGATGTTTTGGTCCAGGTGGATAATTTTATTATTGCATTAGATTTTGTAGTACTTGACATGGCTGAAGAAGTCGATGAGTGAAATAGCAAGCCAATTCTGTTAGGGAGACCTTTCATGGCTATTGCAAAGACATTCATATATGTTCAGAATGGGAAGCTAACAATGATTGTGCTAGATTAGATAGTGGAATTTAAGGTTTTTGATTCTCTCAAGTTTTATGAATGAGCCGATGATTGCTATTTTGTTGAGTGTTGATCGGTTGATGTGGTTAATTTGGCAGTCTAAGAAGAGTTATCAAATAAAGACCTCCATGAATTACTGGACTGGGTCAAAGATGTTTTTAAGGATGAAGAAGAAATTCAACAAGATGAGGTTAAAAAGAAAGAGTCAAAAATTGAAGAAATAAATGCTGAAATTGAATAAGGGATCAATAAGTCTTTAATACCTTCTACGAGCTCTCCCCCTACCTTGAAGCTCAAATAACTACCTTCTAATCTCATTTATGCCTTTCTAGGGTAGAACAAAACACTCCCAGTGATTATAGCTTATGACTTGGATGAAGAAAAAGAAGAGAAGCTACTGAAAGTGCTCAAGGAACATAAAGCCGCCATTTAAGGGACAGTAGTGGATATTAATGGAATAAACCCTTCTATTTGCTTGCATCACATTTTTTTTTGAAGATGATGTAAGGCTTTCCAGAGAGACTCAATGAAGGTTGAATCCCAATTTGAAGGAAGTTGTGTGGGAAGAGGTGTTTAAGCTAATCAATGTGGGTATCATATACCCCATATCAAACTGTAAGTGGGTGAGTCTGGTTCATGTTGTGCCAAAGAAATTGAGGATCACTGTTGTGGTCAGTAAGAACTAGGGCGCTAACGAGCAAGAAAATGCCTCTTACTTATAGATAGGATAACACACTTTATATTTAAAAAGCAACATTTCACGCTAGGCGCTCACGATTTTTGGCTGGAATGGGTCCAATTTGATCTGCATTTGGATCTGGCAACTGGCTGATTAAGATCAACTGCCTCCACCATTGGTTGGATTAATTCCTAAGAAGAAGATGTCAAAGTGATCAGTTTAACAAGATAACTGATGGCCACAAAACTGATCAGTGTAATAAAATGTCTTATTAGATTGAGGTAATTAGATACTCAATATAAAACAAATATTAAAAAAAAAAGGTACTTGGTTAAGAACACTGTTTGCTACCGGGTACTCAAGTACTCAGGTACTCGAGCAAACCAGTTAACTAAGCCAATGGGTTACTTAGACTTAAAACCAGTCAAAGTGACATTATATTCAATTAAGTCAAATGAGATACCCAGCTTAGGTAAAAAAAAAAAGAATACTTGGCAAGTGACGATACTAATCGAGAGGAACTCGAACGAATCAACAAAAAAGCCAATTGGAATCACCGACCAGAACGGAGATAACTGATCAGTTTAATAAGATAACTGATTGATCCAGAGTGGTCAGTATAATGAGATAGATGATCAGTTTGAAGGTGATCAGTCCATCAAGATAACTGATCCGCTACAAGGTGATCAGTTCGATAAAGATAGCTGATCAGATCCAAAGTGATCAACTCAACAAGGTAACTGATCAGATCTAGAAGTGACAAGTTTAAAAAAGATGCCTGGGTATGCTAGGGTAATGAGATACTCAGTATAAAATCAATTGGAGAGAGTTTTGGCTTAGAATTCGGTTGTTACAAGGTAACAAAATGCTAGTACACCGCCAAGGATGGATCCAAGCGAAGCTAAACGACGCTAAAAAAGGGTCTCAGATTCACCCTAATAGGCAAGAAGATCCAAGTGTTAAAAAAATTATTAAAAATAAATGCCAAGTTCATCTATTTGAATGATGGAATTAAAAAAAAGAACAAAAAAAAAAGGAAAGAGAACAAGGCTGATAGAATCTGATGAGACACTTGATCAGACTGAGGTAATGAAATGCTTAGTGGGGGACTAATCGAAGAAATACCATCCTGAAAATTTAGTTTGGAACAAGGTAACGAGATACTTGGGCAAATAGATCAGGTATAGTAAAGCATATAAATTGACTAAGCCAATCGGCTACTCAGACTTATAACCAGTTAAGCACTTGGTCCAATTAAGTTAATGAGTTGTTCTGCTTAAGTCGATAAAATGCTCAACAGCTTGCCCAGCAGATCCTTTGAGAAAGTAGATCAAGATACTCAGCTCAAGTAGTTAAGAATGAATCGTTATTGGAAAAGATTGGTTGGCTGACAAACCAACATTGTTAGTGAAGTACCAGTAACTAAGTATGCCATGTTGCCAAAAGTAAACAAACAACCAGTCAACTTCTGACCTAGTCTTTATTGTGGGCAAGCTCGAGCAGACAAACTCAAAGATCGATCATCCATCGAATCAAAATTGATCAGTTTAGTAAGATAACTTATCATTCTCATATGATCGGGTTTAATAAAATATCTGGTCAGATGATCGAGTCTAATGCGATACTTGATCAGAATGAGGTAATTAGATACTTGATCAGAATGAGGTAATTAGATACTCAGTGAAAAACTAGTCAAGTAAAAAGAAAAAAATTTGACCCAATTAAGCCAATGGATTACTCAAACTTAATGCCAATTGATGATATACTTGGCTAAATTAAGTTTAACGAGGTATTCAACCTAAACAAGGAAACCAATGATACACTCGGTAAGAATAAAATACTTTAATATTTTTATTATTTACACGTTTATGAGTATGCATGTATACAAAACTGGTCAGAAATATTGACCAGGAAGAAAATTGACTAGATGCAAATAAAGCACTGTCGGTGATCTGGTCATTTGCAAAGAAAGGGGGGTAAAGACTTTTCTGCTTAAGTTATATTTCTGTTAAGTTTAATATGTGCAGGTTCAAGGCTCCAATGGACAAGGGCGTAAAAAGAAAAACTATCAGAAGGCTTCAAAAGCAAGATCTGGGTCACCTAAGCTGAAAGGTTGGCTTAACTTGCTAAAAACAAGTAAGAACCCCAGAAGGTTGACGAAAACTTAGATATGCCGAGCAAGCCTCTCAAAGAATTTGCGAGAAGAGCTAATAATGATCGAAATCGAATACAAATAAGTCGAAAGTCAAATTTATATTTATACACATAAGATATATTTTTCTTTTACAGAACTAGTAGCCAGAAAGTCTAAAAAAAAGACTAATCCATAAGAAAGATCGGCCAAAATAAAGACTGACCTATAAGAAAGATTGGCCAAAAGGAAGAATCTGGTTTGCGAAAGATAGAAGATAGAGCTTGATAGGCCAAAGATTCCGGTTTGGCCAAAATTATGGTTCGCCAAAGAAAGAATTTGGTCAGTTAGAGTTTCTGGTCAGCAAAAGGCAGAATCTATTTTTTTTTATTAAAAAAATTGATTTGGTCAGAGCATCAGAAATCAAAGGAAAAACTATTCAAATCCCCTTCATCGAGTGGTCAAGAACTTATCTCGCTGATTTGAAGGGGTATTGTTATAGAGATTTTTTCGATAACATGACATGCCAGCAAAGATAACAGATAACCCAGAATATATGACAGACCACGTCATCAGATAAGAAAAGCTTTCCCTAGTATTTAGCGGGTAGTCAAGTGAGTCGATCGGGTAAAATAAACATTATCAGGAAAGTCAACCGATCAACATTAACCCATGTGAAAAATGATGTTACTAGACGGGGTGGTCAAACTAAGCCGATCGGCCAAGATAGTTACAAACCCAATCGGGTAGCAAAACCGATCAGGGAAAAAGGACTCGGTCAAGTTGGGAAATGGCCGGCCAAGAGATGCTCATTCAAGATAGTAACACAAGTTCAACTGTGACTCAAATACGAAGAAGAAGAATTTTACATGAGCAAGGAATCTATAACAACATTCCGATAAGGAAATATTATTATTTCCTCCTACATGTTGGAGAGTCCAGATCAAGCAATAACTCTACTCTTCTAGAAGATTGCACACCAATCAAAAATTAAGTCCTAAATGGACTACTCAACTAGAATCCTATGAAGACTCTAATTTAATGCACAAGATCTCCGAAACAGGAAAGAAGTTAAATATGACTTCATCAAGTAACAAGTCCTAATTAAACACAACCACATTTTCCTTGTACAACAAGGATTAGGGTTCTATTCACATATAAATAGTCCCATAATCTCATTGTGTGAAAGGGAGTTCAGTCTCATCCACCAATGAAGAGATCCAGATATCGAGGGATCTTAGGATCAATCAGTCTATCTATCTATCTATTTATGTATACAAAAAAAACATATCAATAATAAGAGAGAAAGAGAGATTGAGTGTGTAATCATTCTATTCAAAGTGGATTTCTTATCGCCGTTGCCAGTAACTGTACATGTTTCCCCGTCTTTGGGTTTTACCACGTAAAACATGTGTTATGCTTTACTCATCTTTTATTTCCTACTTTTCTACATTATCGATCACGTATACAAACAAAGCATATCATGTCCACGTGAAGAAAGAGGCTTTGAATATTCAACCCTAGACTAGTTAAAGCTTTGATCTACCTACGTGTTAATGTTTGGCATTAGACTTTTATAAGTAATCCAAAAATCACCGTCAACAACTTCATGAGACCTTTCCCATCATCTTACGGATTCAACTACATCTTGGTTGCATTAGATTATTTCTCAAAGTGGATCGAAGCAATCGCAACCAAGACAAATGATAGCCAAGTTGTAGTGAAGTTTGTCAAGGAGAACATATTCACCAGGTTTGGGACCCCTCGTGCAATCATAAGTGATGGTGGAAGCCACCTTTGCAACAATTTATTTGCCTCCTTGATGAAAAAGTACAATGTCAAGCACAAAGTGGCCACCCTGTATCATCCTCATACATCAGGACAAATTGAAGAAATAACCACCAGAGTAAGCAAATACTGGAGAAGACTGTGCAACCAAATTGGAAGGATTGGTCACTCAAACTTAATGATGTCGTGTGGGCTTATATAACTGCCTATAAAACCCTGATAGAAATGAGTCCCTATAGACTAGTCTTTTGTAAGGCATGTCATCTTCTAGTAGAGTTGGAATACAACGCCTATTGGGCCCTACAGAAGCTAAACTTTGATTTAGATAAGGCTGGAGAGTAAAGAAGTTTGCAAATGAACGAGCTTGAGGAGCATCGAAATAATGCCAATGAGAATGCAAAGATATACATGGTAAGGATTAAAGAATTGCATGATAAAAAGATCCACAGAAAAAAAGTTTCGCCTGGGATGTTAGTCATATTGTATCAATCGCATTTAAGGTTTCTTCCAGGAAAGTTGAGGCTGAAATGGATGGGACCATTCCGGGTTACCTAGGTTTTTCCTCATGGAGCAATAGAAATAAGGAATTTGAAAAACAAAGGATCGTTTAAGGTCAATGGCCAAAGATTGAAGCCTTACTAGGTCAATCCAAAAGATGTTCATGCCGTTGAATTGTTGGATCTCAAAGAGTCGTGCTCTCATACCTCTCGCCTAGACGTTAAATAAATCGCTTGGTGGGAGACAACCTACCCATGTATTTTTCTTTCCTTTTGTGTATTTGTATCTTTATTTTTATTTTTAGTCGAAATTTTATGTTCCCCTAACTTGAACTCAAGTCTGGGACTGGTTTTTATTTTATTATTTTGGTATTTTTAATTGTCTTTGTTTATTTTATTTAGTAAGAGAAAATAGGGGGTGGAGAAGGATTTCATTGTCAGGTCTCACCGATGTGAAGACCGTTGTCACTGCCACAACACTTTGGACAACAATCCCTACTGGAATAAAAGTGCCATGTCAAACGCTGTCAAAATTACAGAGCACATTTAACAACTGTTTCTATTGGACTAGGAGCAGTGTGTAATCCGCTGTCAAAATTCCACATCTATCCAAACAATGTAACTCATTGGGCAAACCACTGTGAGGACTGCCGTGTAAGATATAACAGTCCCTTTAATGAAATGGTGCATTTTGCACCCATCAAGCAGCCAAGGCATGTTGATCACTATGGAGACCGATATGCCTTTCACAGCGGTACAACAACGGTCGTGCCCTATAAATCCCTGGTCAGTTTGTTTAGCATAGAAATGACACTAGTTCGGGTTTTGGTTCGATTTTGGTTCAGAATCAGCGGTTGGGTTTTGATTCCGATTTCGGTTCCTGTCTTGTTGCTGTTTTGATTTCGGTTCAAGTTCAGCTAGTTCCGCTGGTTCAGAACTAATTTTTTTTAATTTTTATTTTAGTTTTTTTAACCCAATCACATACATATCTAACATTCCAACCCCAAGTCTCTAACCCAGAGTTCTATTACAGTGCGATCGCAATATCACATTCATCCACAAATCACCCAAATCAACCCCACACTATCTTACAAATCAACCTAAATCAACCTCACTATCTCTCACAAATCACCCAAAACAACCCCAAATAAGTAAATCACCCACCACCGGTCCAAATAAACCTCAAATTAGTAAATTATCCATCGTCCATATCAACCCCGTGAATCGAATAAAGAGAAGAAGAAGAAAAAGGAGTGACCGTCCAGCGTTCGTCGATCGCCGATGGCGAGATGAAGAAGCGATCGAACTTTAAAGATAACTATTCAACCAGATTTAGAAAGAGAGAGAGTCAGAGAGAGAGAGACTGAGAGTCTGAGAGTGAGCGATCAGTTTCATATAAAAAAATTATATATATATATATATATATATATATATATATATATGTTAGAACCTTCGGTTCCTGTCCGGTTCGAGCTGAGCGATTCCTTAATATTTGAAACCGGAATCGAAACCTTCCCAATATCGGTTCTAATTTGGTTCCAGTTCTGGTTTTTACATTTCAAATCCAATTCGAACCGAGTCGGCGTCATGTCTAGTTCAACGCAAAAAGCAGGTTCCTTCTAAAATTTTCAAATTTCTCTTCTTTTCCTTTCTTCTCTTCTCTTTTCATTTGGTCGAATCCTAAGCATTCAAGGTATGTCCTTCACTTGCTTTATTAAATTTATTCTAGATTCCTTGTTCTCCATTGCATGAACCCTTCTCTTTGTTCTAATTTAATTCTTTCAATTTTTAATTTAGGGTTTATAGACTGAAATTATGGATTTTTAGATTTGGGATATTTTTTCCAAGTGCATGTCAACTTTTTGTTGATTTTCTGTGCTATATATATATATATGCTTCTAAGTCACTTTTGCTATTAATTTCGTTGTATAGCCTTAATTTTGGGATTTGGACTATGTGCCCAAATTGGATTTGATTCTTGCAATTGAGGTTGGACATTGTGCTTTGGGTATGATAATGTGTAATTTGAAAAAGTGAATGAAACATTAATAAATGATGTAGTTTATTCATTCTATATACATGTCTCGTACATTTATATCATGTGTACTGTTAGGTGGATATATGTTGATATTTGATACCCCTAATTCTATCTTTTCTGTTATGTTCTTAGGTAAAATTGAATATTTTAAGGTGTTTGTTGAGATTGTGTAAAAGATAACTCATAGAGTAAATTTGAAGATAAAAAAGGTGATTTTAAAAAATTGAAGGAGTTAAATTGTAGTTATCGTAAAAAGAGCCAAAACGTAATTAGCCAGGCAATTTGCAACAAACTGCAAATTGTTGTGACTTTTGGAGTGCTTACACAATGCCTTCATGGCGATCTTCTGCTAAGTTGTGCCCGCTGTCGATTGTGATATGCATTTTGGCAGCGGTACATGCATCACTCCAACATCATAAGCACAACGTTATGCCTATCCTATGGGACCACTACACTTTTCCACAACGATGTTTCTCCCCGTGCTTTTCAACTATCAATAGCGTTATGACCCCCATAGCAGTCGTTGTTTATTTTTAGCTGATTTACACTCCGAATTGGTCCAAAATTATCCAAGAAATTTCCAAATCAATTCCTAAAATACTTTAGAAAATCAAGATATGTTTGAAAATTTTCCGGAACTCAAATTAAGAATTAATCATCAAAGAATAACTCCAAGTTAGGAAAGAATTTTGATTCCTTAATTAATTCTACTTTCCTACTTGGGGTGTTTCCTACAACAAAGCAAATTGGGAATCTCTAAGGAGTAATCCCTATAAATAATAAGAGTTTCTTTAGGATAAGTGGTTGGAGATTGGTTATTCAAGACTGAATTTGAAGATCCTTTATAGTTTTTATTTCTCTCTTGTTCTACCTTTCTTTAATTTTAATGTTTTTATTTACTTTCGCATTTATGATGTGTAACTAAACTTTTCATAGCTGGGGCTAACTTGAAGCCCTGGACATGATTCTAATTCCACAGACAAGTGTATTTTAATGGAGTATTATTTTCCTTACATGATGATTTCAATTTATCAAAAATAATTGTTTTTTCTATTATTGTGTTTCTTTGATTGATCACCTTAGAAACATGATTTTAGGATCTACATTGTAGGATAGAATCTGAATGCCATACAGTCATATTCTTGCATGCAACAATTAATTGAAATAAGACCCAATTAAGGAAAATTGATTCATGAATTACTTGGAATAAATGTCATATTTTAGGGTTTGTGTGATATTTATATTCTCTTTGTTCTTAATGGATTTTATTATTAAGTCTAGTATAAGCTCATGCTAGGTTATAATTTGGAATACAAGTATTTATGTATATTGCATGAAACTTACATAAATCTAGTAGATGCTCATGCTAGGTTACAATTTGGAATACACGTATTTATGTATATGGCATGCAACATACATACTAACTAAAAGAGAATCTATACGACTCGAGTGGGATGCCAACATCGTGTCGTGAATATCTTCATTATGTTTGATTATCTTCTAATTTCATTGTTGTCTATGGATTGGATGATCGTTTAGTGGTGGATAGAAATTTCTAGCTATTTTTTCTTTATTGATTTTTCCAAATAATTCTTCTACTGTGTTTCTTAATTTTAGTTTAATTTAAATTCTTAGTTTTTAATAATCAATTAAAAAACCCTCAATCGCGTGTGTGAGTTGTGTTTTATTTAAGTTGTTATAGAGTCATAGAGTGTCTTAGATTAGTGTTTATAAATTCAAAACTTTCGTAGGTAATTCATTCCTCGTGGGAACGACTCTGGCTTACCAATTTTGCTATCGTTTACGATTTGTGCACTTGTAAGGTTTTTATTATTTTTGTTTGCCTATTTTGCAACCAATAATTTTTTAACGCCCCTACTGGGGAAAGAATTTCTTACTTTAGTTTTGAGTTTGTTTTATTTTTTATTTTTTTTTTCATTCTTTTAGATTTATTTGGTAATTTTTAATTTGTTTTCTTTTATAGGTTTATGAACGGTCGTCATTTTGTTGATACTTATCCTATAGAATAAGATCCTGAAATCGAAAGAACTCTTCATCAACTGCAGAGAAATCAAGAAAGAAACATGATGAAAGATCTCCCACCAAATCAATCAGTTGTCTAATTGGCATTGAACAATCTCACAAGACCTCTCAAGGATTTCACGATTCCTAGAGCTGTGGACCAACCATCGTGCATCATTCTTCCAAAAAACATCAATTTCGAGATCAAGAGTGATACAATCCATCTTCTTCCAACCTTCTATGGAAAATCAGGAAAGGATCCTCACATCCACATCGAGAAATTTGTTGACGGTGATTTTTGGATTAAGTTTAATTGATCACTCGTC
Organism: Dipteronia dyeriana; assembly: GCA_032871835.1. Lineage (NCBI taxonomy): Eukaryota > Viridiplantae > Streptophyta > Magnoliopsida > Sapindales > Sapindaceae > Dipteronia > Dipteronia dyeriana. The sequence continues at coordinate 30,475,721 of CM065295.1, read as the reverse complement.
GAACAAGTGAATGCATATAAATAATCAAACTATGAATCAAAATAAATAAAAAGCAAACGAGGCACAAGATTTTACGTGGTAAAACCCAAAGGTGGGGAAACATCCACGGTGGTGGCAAAGGCGAGAAGAATTCACTATGTCGAAAATAATTACACACATAATCTCTTTTGCCCTCTTGTAAGCTTAATTGATGTTAACCCCCATACGGGTGTTGTTAGTCCTATTTATACATGCATAAAATCCTAAATCTTGGTGTATACGTAAAGTAAGTTTCCGTAATGGAGCCAAACTTTATTTCATCTGAATCGTATTGTTTTCTTTCTCGTTTTACGCTGCTTGTCTCTTAAATGCGTTAGATCTCTTGCCCGATTTACACTTTGATATCTATTAGAAAGCTCGTTTCCTTATCTGGATGTACTTTGAGATGTCTTGCTCAAGTTAGATTCTTTCTTTGCGTATTAGAATCATAACTTTATGAAATTTAAGTGTTATCCACATGTCATGTAGCAGGCCACCTGTCAAACTCGACCAAATTTACTTTCCACGATTAGCAATTTTACCCGATCACAACCTTTCCCTCGACCGTCATGACAATCCTTGATCGGGTCTTCTTATCCAATCATTTGTGTTATCTTGGTTAGGGGTTTGATGGGTGTTCTTTGGTCAACTTGGGTTGGTTTGATCTGGTTGACTTTTGGAGACATGGCATCCCTGACTCTTATCTTTTGTTGACGTATCATATCATCAAAATTATACCAATAACAATACCCCCTTAAGCATACAAGACCAAGTATCTCGTTCCAAATGGAACCTACTCTGCGAAGTGTGTTGAGTTTGTTCTTTTTACTTGTTCTGTAGCTCATTAATGCACATTAAATGTTAACAGCTAAGCGTTAACCTCAATCACATCTGATTCGATTGACGTAATCACTTGGGCCATTTTTTGAATTTCAAACGGTGCATGATTTTTGGGTTTCGTGCACTTACTACCACTCTTGTATGTTACTCTTGGTGACTTTCGTGTGTTCTGATGATGTCACTGTCTCTTATAAATAATTCAAAACTTTTATTTTTCCTCTCACGACTTCATAACTTCTTCCATAAAAAACTCTAATATTTTCTTCTCCTCCAAATCTTGAGCTTTTTCGTCAGCGATTCGTGTTCTGTCTCTCTTACCAATCTCTCAGGCATGGACCATACTCTTTATTATCGGTATTTCTAACTTCTTATACATGCCATTAAGGCAGTCGAAAAGAAAATATCATTAGGCTTGAATCTATACTTTGGGGTCACTTTCACGTATATACTCCTTCATTTCAACCTGTTGCTTTAAGTGTTGATTACTCTGATGCTCGTCTTGAGTTTTTCCTTTCATCTGCTAACCCTTATGCTTCTATTTCTATTGGTGTTTGCCCATATATATTGAGGACAGCCAGTTCAAGATGAGCTACCAAAGCTTTGCCCGGGGAAACTACGCATCTTGCGAGCGATTTGAAGATAATCTCATAAAAACTAAAAATGAATAAAGTCCCAAAAGAATGACGGGTGCGCATGCTAAAGTTCGTTACAGATTACCCGTGGGCCTTTGATTTCGAGATAAATGTGGTGCAATTCATGGATCAGTTTAACCTCCCGCATTCGGTGCAATTGATTTACAATGGCAAGCGTGTTGTATGGAACCCTTCCCCTGGTGCGTTTGCTATTTTTCCTCTGGGGTCAACATCTCCATTCAACCTTTCATCACTCGATTTTTGGCAGATATGGGCATTACTTCAGCTCAACTGACCCCCCAATCCATATCGGGTGATGATCAACCTGTGGCACATAAGGAAGAAGATCGGAGCCAAGTATCCCCCGACCCCCAAGAGATATGCAACTTTTTCTCACTTGGCCGATCAGACGTTGGAGGCACATTCTATCTGCAGTCAACCTCCTCAAGCAGTTGGATTCCTTATGGTTTTGTTGATAAACCTACCCCTCCCACTCACAAGGACCACAAAAGCTTTATATGGGGTTTCCTTTCCTTGAAAAAATATTGGAAGAACAACCGGTTCTTCATCAGTGGTGATTGGGGTGAGATCGTGGTGGCTGATCCTACCCAACGGCTAACCAGGAACAGTGTCTTCAGGCACTTATATGGCCGTAAAATATAGATCAAGACTGCACATGTGATGACTCGGGGCAAGGTTAACACTGTTGTCAAGGTGGCTCAGACTTCCTAGGAGATCAGGGATCACCGTAACCTATAAACAGAGAAAGAGCTAAATGAGTTGAAGCTTTTACCGGCTATCTCTGCTCGACACAAGCATTATAAGTCTTGATCCAGGTATCATTTATCTTTTGTAGTATGTATTTATTCTTATTACATTTCAATGGGTTTTCTTTTCAGTGTACGAAATGGACGATGTTGCTGGTGAGCATGCCGAGAAGGCTAAGAACCTTGACCGGGTTAGCAAGAAAATTGCTGCTGATAAGCTGGTTCAGGAAATTACTCCCCCGAGCATGAATTAGTGGATCATATATATGAGTCTGATCACGACATTTTGGCGGCTCTGGTTGGCTAAGCTAAAGGGAGCGGTTGAGGTGTTCATCTTCCTAGAAACAGTAGAAGAGGGTCGTCTAGAGATAGGTCTGCTCGAGCAAGGTCTACCCTAGAAAGATCTGACCGAGATAGATCCTGTAGATAAAGTTTAGTAGAGATAGACCTAGCAAGAAGAGGTCTAGAAGAGATGAATCATGTGGAGAGGTTCCTGATGGTTAAGTGGCCATGACTGTGGAGGGATCATCCACCCCTAAACCCATCCGTAAACTAATGGAGGCTTCTTCTGTTACTGATTCGGTGACCTACCAGTCGAGGATTGACTCTATCACCATGGATGTGGAAGAAGATGATGATTAGGAGACCATGACTGACTTAATTTTACAAGAGCAATGACCAAAGAAAAAAGGCGATCAAGGTTTTACGTTATCTGTACCCATTCCATCTGTTCCAGCCAAGACAATTAAACTGGCTCTAGCAAGAGATGGTGATGTGACCGAATCGCAACTGGCAACAATTTCCTTTCTTCCTAAGCCTTCTCAAGTTTAAGCTGACCATCCTTCTGACCGAGTTACATCTGATCTGCCTACACATCGGTCTGGGAAAACCCCAATGCAGTTCTCCATTAAATGTCAAATAGTCTACACCGACTCTGACTCTGATGATGGTGGGTTCAATTTGGAGGAGTAGTTCATTGATGAAGAAATGCTTGATGTCACTGAGGAGCAGGCACTTCTCATAGTGTTTAAGTTGAGGTCTTTACAATGTGCGGCATGCAAGTTGGTTAGGGATGCTGGGTTGAGTTGTGCCAGCGATGCTCCTACTAGCACATCTCTTGCGTCCCTTCCGTAGGATGGTGTTAGTGAAGGTCAAGTACTTAGGGGTCGAGGGTTCGATACCCCTACAACCATCCTTTAGGCTGGAGAGGACGTCCAAATTTCAAAGGTGTAAACTGTTAGGACCCGACCCTTCCAACAGTACCCCTAACCACCTCTACTTCCGGTCATGATGGGTCTACTCCCTCAGCTTCCATAGGTTCTCCTGTTTCTTAGTCTTCCCGCCTCTCCTGTTCAAGCAGCTCTCAAGCCGACCCCTTTCCACGATTCGAACCATGCCAACTGCTAGTACCTCCGAGGAAATCCGTATGATCTTCAATAATGGTGTTTTTATAAGTGTTTTCAGTGTTATCTTTCGCCTGATGTGTACCAGTATTCTTAGTTTTCACTTCTTCTTTCAGATGGTAAAGGAGCTAACTCGGGCCTTAACTGACCAAAAGAAGCAGGCTGTAGAGATATCCCAGTTGAAGAGGGCTCTTGCTAAAAAGATGTTGCTCTCAAGTCCTCATTTGCCAATGCATCTAAAGTTAAGCAATACGAGGATAAGTTGAAGACTCATGTTGAGACTGAATTTGCTTTAAGGAAGACTATTGCCAATGTTCAGGGCAGGACCTCTGCAGTTGAGACGACTCTCAGAGATCTCACCACAAGGAATGCTGAAATAAGGGTAAAGTCGCGAAGCGCTGAACTCGAGTCTAGCGCCATCTTAGTTGAAACATCAGTTGATAAACTCGAAAAAGAGACCTAGATCACCTATTACACCATTACCACTGCTCCATAAGTCATGCTTGAGATATAATAGGCATTTTAGGAGGCTCGGATCAATTATGAACACCTGTAGAAGGATCTGGAGCAGCAACAAGTCAGTGTGAAGACGCTCTCCCAATAGGCCAGATCAACCCTTGAAGTCCAGAATATGGACCATTACAAGAGGTCTCCCACTTTCGATGGTATCATACTAAGAGAGTTTAAGAGAGGGTTAGCCACTACTCGGGTGTTCTTTGATGGCAATCAAAGGTCAATGGAGGAGGCTCGCTGGAAATGCGACATAACCATCAAAACACTTAAAGACGAGTCCTTGGAAGCCATAAAGAACCAAAGGATTAGGTGGAAGGCCTATTGCAGATCTATCAGGAAGAACCTTCATCCTATGTAGTTGGAGCTTCCCTTCAAGTCCTCTCTAGTGGCATTCCATACCAGGGAAAAGAGTGGTGCCCTGACAAAGGGAATTGATTTTGGTTCCTTACCTGGCATAGAATACTCCGCGTTCATGGTTGATGACCCAAAAGATGACATCAGCTGTCCAGAATTTAGAGACCTAACCAAGGGTTATGGGAATGGTGACCCTTCTCTTGGCAGATTCGGATCTGAAGGTCCATCAATCACTCCGGATGCTTGACTCTCTTGCCCTGCTTTTTGCCAATGTTGTTCATGTGACTTCCATTTTGTAATCTCTTACATTTTTGATATTAATGATACCATTCTTTTTTTTTATCAGAACAAATGAGTTAATATGAGTTGAATGTTTTATGGTATGATGGGGATCACTCGGGGGCTTGAGCCACATTGAGTGACCAACTAAAACAGAACGTCCTAGGAATGGCTATAGTCGTTTGCTAACTTGAACTACGTACGTCATATTGCACCAAATAACTATCTTGGCTACAATCAATCCCTTTCGCATGGAGCGGATCATTCTGTAATTTAATCTCTCACTTACTGTTATTCTAAATCGAATGACCCGTCTTTGACCAATCAATTTATGTTTGGTCGAGGTTGTGTGTTAGCTTCAACTATACGCGCCTTGTGGTAGTACGCTAACTCCCTTAACTTCAACCGAATATTTTTATGTGGTTGGATTAGTTTGACAACATTAGCTATTCTTCTAACTGCATCAGGCAATATGATTTTAGCCCGACTGATTGTCTTTACCTTTTGCTACATAGCCTAAATCGTATATTAGTTGTCATGATGAAATCCAACGGTCTACTTTTGACCGAGCATTTTTATTAACGGTTGTAGTCATGGATTGGCTCGAATTATGTATGTTGCCTTACACCGAGTGGACTGACTTAATTGAGACCATATTAACACGTCTGGCTATGACCGTTTCTTGATTGGTTGTTCGTTTTTTTATTTATGCTTGGTTTGGATACACCATCCATAACCAAGTAGCCTTAGCATGGCCAGGACTATTTATAAACTTAAACTATATTAGGTTTGTCATCCCAACTTCGACCAAGGAACTATACGTGGCGGGGTTTATCGTGGCACATTTTTAGGCAGCATCGGGTAGACAATTTATGTTTGCCTGATCGATTGCTTTAACCCCCTACCAATTTGCTGCTTTTATTCTTTTGTCAAATAGTGTTCTTTTGTAGACCATTTACATGGTATCTAGTTTATAGACATTTGTCTTTTATCTGTCAACTAAGTCATTGAGACGTCTCCCAATAGTATGTTGATCAATATTAGTTGCAATAGGGTATCTTGTATTGTACTGACCATACAGGTGCTTATATTATATTTGCAATTGTTTTTGAGTAAAAATCCTTTATCCCTCATTCTACTCTTGGCACATCTCATCAGGTGTTTGTGACCTGAAGGGCCCTAAACAGTGTTGTATTACACCCAATTAGCTTCGTTGAGTGTACACTGCCTTTGCGACGTGTGTTTTTGGCCAGCTCACTGGGACTAGGCCTTCCTGGTTCTATTATCAACACTGAGCAATTCTAGGTGCCTTGAGATTACTTTTGTAAATGAAAGCAAATGTAGAACACCTTTTTTGACTTCTTATAATTGTTCCCTCAAGGAGATTTTTATTGAATGTTAAAAAAAACATCAACAAATTAGGTAACAAGACAAACTCCTTTTTAAGCTAAACTAGGCGAACTTATTTCTAAACTAAAAAGAAATATTTAAAAATGAGAAACCCCTAGAGGTATAACATCTTCAGGTACTAAGTATTGCATGGCCTAGGCAGCTCCCCATTTTCTGGTAGAGCAAGACGGTACGTTTCATGACCGGCCAATCTGATCACTTGGTACAGTCCTTCCCATTTATCAACCAGCGATCCAACAAATTTCTCCCTTGTATTGGGTGACACCCTCCTCAGAACTACATCTCCAAGTTGGAATCTCCTGACTCGAACATATGAGTTGTAGTACCTGGTTGCCCTTTGCTGATAGGCAACATTCCTTATCCTCGACAGGTCTCTTTTTTCTTCCAACTCGTATAGATTCTGTTCTAACATATCTACATTCACCTCATGATGAAATAGTTTTACCCTTGGTGAATTATGAATTACTTCGACTAAGATTACTGCTTCTGTTCTGAATGCTAATGAATAGGGGGTTTCTCCAGTCGAAGTTCTTTCTGTGGTTCAGTATGCCCACAAGACTTCTTGTAGCTTGTCTGCCCAATTCCCTTTCTTGGCATCCAGCTTGGCCTTACGGGTATGCTTAATTATCTTATAAAATTTTTCCATTTGGCTATTGGTCTGAGAATAGGCTGGTGTAGCATAATAATTCTTTATGCAGAAGTCCTGACACATGTTCTTAAAGTTGTCACTGTCGAATTGGGTCCCATTGTTTGTGATTATTGTGTCTGGTATTCCAAATCAATCAGTGATACTGTTCTTCATGAAACTTATCACGTTCGCCTTAGTTATATGTAAAACTACTTCTGCCTCTACACACTTTGTGAAGTAATCTACATCTACAATGGCATGCTTTACTCCTTATTTGGTTGCCATCGACATTGGGCCAATCAGATCTATCCCATACATGGCAAAAGACCAAGGTGATATCAAATTCTTCAACTATTCAGATGGCATCTTGATGTCATTGGCTATCCTTTGATAGTTGCCACTGTTTCGTAACAACCTGAGCGTCTTTGAATAGGGTCGGCTAGTAGAAGCTCTATCTGAGAGTGTTATGTTGCCAGACTATTACCCATGGAGTGATTCCCACACATACCTCTGTGGATACTTTTTAATATCCGTCTTCCCTTTGTTTAGAAGACACATTACTATAAGGCCTTTGAAAATCCTCTCCTATACAGTTATCCTCCTGCTATCTAGTATCTGAGGCGTTTAACTTCGGTTACCTTTATCTGGAGCGCTCTGTCTTCTAGATATTCCCTGATCGGGGTTATCCAGGTGGGCTGTGTTTTTTCAATCGCCATTACCTCTGATCCTTCCTCTTCATCTTCGATGTTTGGTCTTTTGAGGTGAGCAACTAGGATAATTTTCGACCGTATACTGATATTTGTTGATGCCAATTTTAACAAAGCGCGTGCTTTTTCATTCTTTTCCCTCGGGGTCTGAGTAATCCTATAAGCCTTGAATCTTCCAAGCAATATTCTATCTATCGTTAGATTAGGGGCCATGTTGCTGTCTTTGGCTGGATATTCATCCAAGAGTTGATTCACCACCACATACGAGTCATTGAATATCTCCTACTCATCCGCCCTCAGTGCCGTGCAAACCATAAAACCTGCCAAAAGTGCCTCATATACGACAGTATTTTTAATGGCTTTGAAGCCAAACTGTAGGGCACACTCTACTTGATCACCTTTCGGAGTTGATATCGCTATGCCTACCCAGCTATCGTACATGTTTGACTATCCATCTACATGTAGTTTCCAAATAAATTCTTCCTTCTCCTTCAGTATCTTGATCACCTCGTCACTTGGTTTATCGAACTAGGTGATTAGGTCAACTATAACTTGCCCCATTATTTCTGCTCTTGGGAGGTATGCTATGTCAAATTCACTCAACTCAACTGCCTATTTGGTTAGCCTCCAAGACACCTTAGGTTTTGATAGAGCCTGCTTTAGTGGGCAGTCCGTGTAAACCTATATCTTGTAAGCTTGAAAATATGGTCTTAGTTTTGTTGTTGTTGTTACTAGTGCTAATGCTATATGCTCGGCTGGCGAGTATCTTGTTTCAGCTGGTTGTAAAGTCTTGCTTGGGTAATACACTGGATTTAGTACTCCCTCATCCAACCTGACCAACATTGACCCCGTTGCCACAGTCGTGACCGACAGGTATAGGTAGAGCACTTATCTTTTCAAAGGTTTAAATAAGATCGGTGATTTACATAGGTATTCTTTGATCTTTCGAAATGCTTGCTCACACTCATCATTCCACTCGACCCCATTACCCTTCTTGATTGCTTTAAAAATAAGCAAGCATTTGTCTGTTGACTTACTAATGAATCTATTCAGGGATGTTAAGCAGCCCGTTAGCCTTCGGATTTCCTTCAGGGTTTTTAGGGACCTCATATCTTCCAATGCTTTTATTTTCTCCGAATTCACTTCGATTCCCCTTTGATGAACTTAGAAATCAAGGAATCTTCCTTAAAACACCCCAAAAACACATTTCTTTAAATTGAGCTTCACATCGAACTTTCTTAATACCCCGAATGTCTCCCTGAGATCTTATACATATTTTTCGAATGTTGTGCTCTTTGTCAGCATGTCGTCAACGTACACCTCCATATTTCTACCGATCTGTTAAGTGAACATCTTGTTTACCAGTCTCTGGTAGGTCACCCCAGCATTCTTGAGACCTAAATGCATAACTTTATAAAAGTATAACCCCTGATAGGTTATAAAAGAGGTTTTGTCTGCATCTGGCTCAATCATTCGGATCTGGTTTTAACTCGAGTAAACATCCATAAAGCTTAATAATTCATGACCGGCTATTGCATCTACAAGTTGGTCGATCCAGGGTAATGGGAAGCTATCTTTCGAACATGCTTTATTGAGGTCAGTGAAATCTACACACATCCTCCACTTACCATTCTTCTTTTTCACTAGCATCACGTTAGCAACCCATTCAAGGTACTACAACTCCCTTATGGATCCTGCCACCAATAGTTTCATAAAATTTTCCTTGGTTGCCTTACTTCTCTCCGGGTTAAACCTCCTTATCTTCTGGATGACTGACTTTCGATCGGGATCAACCGCTAGGTAGTGGAAAATTATCTTCGCATCAATTTCGGGCATATCTTTGTGTTTCCATGCGAACACGTACTTGTACTCCTTTAAAAGGCTGGTCATTCCATCCCGAATCTTCCTCGATAACCAGGCCCCAAGTATTATGGTCTGATCAGGGTTGCCCTCATCAATTATAAATTCCTCAGTCAGCTTATCTTCTTGTGCCTTCCCATCTTCTAGAGACACCTCCCTTAGGTCAAGGTTGAATCGGGTAGGCATTTCTATTGCAACCTCTCCTTCATCCATCTTCTGGGCTTCCTTATTTTTCAGGATATCTATTTATATTGCTTCTGGTTTTGCTTTTTCCCTGTATATAGCTAGATTAGGCTTTCTCACCCACTCCTGAGATTCCTTTCAGATACCCACCCCAGCTTTTGTAGGGAATTTCATAGTCAGGGCATAAGTGGCAGTCACAGTTTTGCTTTGTTCAGAAAAGGTCTGCCCAGCAAGGCGTTGTATGGCCAGTTTTTCACATTCATGGCCATAAAATCTAGCAATATAGATTTGGTACAGGGAATGCTCCCAATCTCTACAGGTAGCTTCACTGTTCCTAACGATCTTACTTCTGCTCCCCCAAAGCCTCTTAATGGGACTTTGAGCGGTTAAAGGTCTTTTCTTTGCAATCCGATCTGGTCGAATACTTTCACACTCAAGATATCTGTTGAGCTCCCATTGTCGATCAACACTCTTCTCACTTCCTTGTGACCTACGTGAACTGACACAACAATCGCGTCTTTTAGCCTCACCTCCGACCCATGTGTGTCTACCTCGGTGAAGACTATTGAGTCCTAACCTTAAACATTTCTAATCTTGGTCATCTATGACTTCTCTAACCTTGGTCATTCCCTCTCTACTGTTACCCCTAGTGTGTGGTCCATCAAAGATGGTATTGATTGCCCTAGGGCTGCTTGAATTTCTTATGGGGCACATTTGGCTTCTATAGTGTTCTTCTTACGGGGTGTCCATATATTGGTCATCCCCACTTCTCATAACAATATCCTAGAGATAACCCTCTATGATCAGCTTTTCGACGTAATCCCTCAACTAATAGCACTTAGAAGTTTCATGGCGATTCTCCTAGTGAAATCTGCAGTATGTTAGGTTTATGAGTTATGTTGGCATTATTCTATATCAAAACAACATTTACTTTGTATTTTTTAGTTGTCTAGGATTCATAATGATTCAAGCTTCAAAGAAGAAATGACAACTATTCAAGCAAGTTCAAGTCTTCAAAGGGAAAAGTGCTTCATGATTCTACAAAGGTATATAAAGACCTTTCTTTTCTCTTTCAAGGCTTAGGCACACACACACAATTCATAAATTTGTGTCCTTGCATCATTGTGCACCATTATAGGCGCACACACACACAATTCATACATTTGTGTCCCTGCATCGTAGCGCATCATTTGGTATAATACTTTCACACACTTGAAGATGAATGCTCATGCATTCGTATGAAAATAACATGTTTTGGAAAATGCATGATTGAAGACTATCTCTATGTAGTTTTTATTCTAGTGTTAATTGTGTTTGTATGTGTATATGTTTGTAAAACATTGATATTGAACTTGATTTTAGTCTTAAAACAATATTGATTGAGTTCCGGTCATTTCCGTTACTCATACTATCGATTTCAAGTTCCGAGTCAAAAGTTATGATACTTTCCAGTCATGTTGCGTACATTGTCTTCGTCTACGTATATCGATTCGAATTCTTATTTTATGGGTTGAGTATCTTATACGTCCATGTCCGTGAGAGATTTATGGCTTGTAATCCATAAACGGATTCAAATTCCGAGTTCGGAGGCCAAAGAACGGTCGAAGAACGCGAGAGGAGTGCAAGGGAGGTACACCGTGGCCAAAGGCCATCAAATGGTGCATGCCCGAGATGGCGCGTGGCCATCTCGCCCACAACACCTTGCTGCCCCAAGATGCCCATGCGCCATCTCGGGGAAGCATCTTAAAGGGGTAGCTTTGGTCTTTTCACATATATCTCTTCCCTTTCCTTTACATATCTCTTCTCTCACTCATTTTGAATCCAAGGAAGAAGAAAATGTAGTGCAGAAAATTTCCAGATTTTTTCTCTCAATTTTGAACCACCATATCTCTCTCATTCTTTATCCGATTTGAGTTATTCAAGTTGGAGAAGTTTCGTATTGAAGTCCTATATTATCTCCAAGCAACCTTGAAGTCATTTGTTCAATTTTTCTGGTGGATTGCGCCATTTTCCTGACTGCACTCGAAATTGTCAAGGTATTTGTTTATCTTTTGATTTGCTTGATTCTAATGTTCAAATACCTTGGGTCTTCTTCCTACTTATGTGTATTTGACTTGAACATATGTTGATGAGTGATAGATCTTCAATTAAATGCTCGTTTTTCTTAATTAGAAACTTGATTGTGAGTTAGGTTTCAATCAAACCTATGTTTTCACATGATTGTGAGTTGTATTGTGCTAGCATCTTATCTAAGACTATTTGTGTTTTGATTGACTTTATTTTCATGTTTAATAGTCTTATCATGTGCTAGAACTCATTTGTTGAATAAATTTAGGATTAGCTCATTTGATTATATATTTAGAGTCTATTAGAGTTTAATTGACTATGTTGTGAATATATGCTCTAAATGATTGCTAGAGATTTGATTTATCATATCTTGTGTTTCTAGCATTTTTGTGTTAGTACTAAAGTCTTGAATATGTACTTTATGAACATGTTTATTTCAATCTTTAGTTAAATGAATAAAATCTAGGTTTTAAGTGTGTGTTTGGAAATTTGGCATGCTCTAGATTTTTATTCATGCATAAGATCTAGACAATCTTGTTTTGTGAACTTTATTGTCTATGTCTAGATCTTCATGGAGTGTACCAAATCCATACATTTCATATGCTCATGCATCATATTGTGTGGTGTCGCTTTTGGATTATAAACTAGAAAATATACTTTGTGTGCTCATTGATTAATTATAGTTTCCATAGAATTTGTTTATCATCTTATTCTATGTTGCGTACTTGTTTGTGTTTTGCATTCATGATCACTTAGATGCCTTGTGAGAAGGAAGTCTTGACAATATGTGTGAGACCTATGTCGTTGAGCAAGAAGTCTTGGCAAGAGGTGTGAAACCTTGGATTGTCAAGCAAGGAAGTCTTGGCTAGAGTCGGGAGGACTCGGATTGTCGAGCAAGAAGTCTTACCTAGGGTCGTGAGGATCCGGATAGCTGAGCGAGGAAGTCTTGACTAGAGTCGGGAGGACTCAGATAGTTGAACAAAAAGTCTTGCCTTGAGTCTTGAGGATCCGAAAAGGTGAGCGAGGAAGTCTTGACAAGAGGTGTGAGGCCTCAGATTGTTGAGCATGAGGGCGACATCTTCATGAGTAGGATAGGAGGTTAGTTTATAGGTGAAGGGGTCACTTGAGAGATTGTACTTTTCTTATCTACTAGTGGATTTTGTTTACCGGTGGTTGCTAACCCATGGATGTTTCCTCTTCGGAGGTTTACCACGTTATATCTTGTGTCAACTTTTTCTCTAACCCTATCTCTCTTATATTGGTAATTGTTATTTGAATAATATGGATAGAACTTTATATGTAAGTTGACTTCCTTATACAATATTGTTTGTGTATGTTAGATAACTTTGTATCCTGTGATATTCCATTCAAGTTGTAAAGTACCACTTTGTAAACTCTAAGTACAACTTATGGAATTTTGTCTACATTGAAAATATTTGTTCATAAGATACAATAATTCTTGTTGTATGTTTTGTAGACTAAGAGTGGAGATTTGAGCATACATGAATATATTGTTTTCTCATAACAATCATGTTGAATGTTAATTTGTATGCTTATAAAGGTTTTGTCACTAGTCTCGAAAGATTTGTCAGAAGTGAGAGACAACCTATTCACCCCCCCTCCCTCTAGGTTGTTTAGTATAACCTTGTACACATTATTACACAGTATTTTAGAGTGTCTCTCCTTACAAAGCTTGCTTGTCTCAGGGGCTATTTGTACAAATTCTTGTCTTCTATCACATTCAAGATTTCCTCTTGTCTTCTGGCCAATGAGGTGGAGTTGGTGTATTGCTTCTTAAAATTCTTGACACCTTATTCGTCATCCTTGTGTCCATCCTTACCCATTCTCTCGTTGCCTTTCTGGTCCCCATTGCCACTATTCTTCGAGTTGCCATCTTTGGATTTTTAGCTACTCTCGGTCCGCCCTCCATGTATGAGTTCCCTACAATGGGTTACTTGTTCTTCCTCCACCTTGGCGTATCCTCCAACATAATCTACCATGCTTGCATACGTGGTTAGCCCCTTCTGTCTTAGGCATAACGTCAGGTGGATGTGCTGCATACTATTAATAAATACGGATACTACTACGTCATCTTTGGGATCCTGTACTTTCGACACCTCCTATGAGAACCTAGCTAGGTAATCCTTCAACTTCTTGTTCTTCCATTATTTTAAGGTTGACAAGGCTGATATGGATTTCGCTCACTGGATATTCCTCATGAACTGCCTAGTGAAAGCTTGTATTAGTTATTCAAAGTTCCAAATGGATCCTACCGAAAGTCCTCAAAAGCAACAAGATCTTTAATCACCTAAGGTCTATAGGAAAAACCGACACATGAGAGCATCATCACAATCTTGTTACACCATTGTGCTTTGATATCTTCTGATATGCTTATGCGGGTTAGTATTGGCCTTGAATTGTTCCACATGTGACATCTTGAACTGGTCTGAAAAATGGGTATACCTTATAGAATCAGCGAATGGACTCCCAGAGTTACCGATCAAACAGGTTTCCCCGGCTTTGTCTTCGTTATAAGGCTCTCCATGCTCGTCAAATTTCTAGCGGATGATGAGTTCATAAGGTTCCCAAGGAACTCGCCTACTGATCTAAGAACCATACGGGTCACGCCTGACCGTAGGGGTTGGCTCCCTATGTCTTCTAGGGGCAGTTTTGTCATCACCCGAATCTGAGCAAGGCCTTTTTCCTCTGGCTATCACGCCTATAAACCCATTTGTGGTGGTTATCTTCTCTATCATATCTCCCCACATATTTGTGTGAATTGGACTCCCCGTGCTCCCTAGTCTCTCAGTCTTCTTGGTAGTCATCCCTTCTACATGAACGCTCCTTTCTTTCATGATGATTCGTTCTATCTCTTCCGGATTTCTAGATGTCCATGGAGTGGTTGCCACTATTCCAAAATGTATCCTAGGATCCTGGGCCACTACCGTTGTAGAAACCTGGTACAATGAACTTAGATTGGTTGTGGCCGTCATGCTGATTTCCTATCTAGTGATGTCATTGATGACTTTTCACAAGGATTCCTGGATATGCTAGAACGCATTTGGGGAAATACCAGCGGTTACACCTGTGGATGTAACAATATCATGTCTGGTAGATGGTGGAGTTCTTGAGGGTGAATCTTCTCCAGCGGCATTGACATCAACAGGATTGAGGACATTAGCGTTGTACGAGGCATCGATGTTATGCGGAGATAGGCTTCTGTCTCTACAGGTGGCCAAGATATTGTTTCTCGTAAGCATTTTCCTAGAATTAATTTTTCCAAACTCAATGCTGACGGAGGTTCATTCCCACTCCTTCTAACGCCAATTGTTGACGGTGATTTTTGGATTAAGTTTAATTGATCACTCGTCGAACAAGTGAATACGTATAAAAAATCAAACTATGAATCAAAATAAATAAAAAGAAAACAAGGCACAAGATTTCACGTGGTAAAACCCCAAGGTAGGGAAACATCCACGGTTGCTGGCAACGGTGAGAAGAATTCACTATGTCGAGAATAATTACACATGTAATCTCTCTTGCACTCTTGTAAGCTTAATTCACGTTAACCACCTTATGGGTGTTGCTAGGGCATATTTATACATACATAAAACCCTAAATCCTGGTGTACAAGTAAACTAAGTTCCCTTAATGAAACCAAACTTTAATTCATCAGAATCATATTGTTTTCTTTCTTGTTTTGTTATGCTTGTATTTTAATTGTGTTAAATCTCTAGCCCGATTTACACTTTGATATCTATTAAGAAGCTCGTTTCCTTATCGGGATGTACTTCGAGATATTTTGCTCAAGTCGTATTCTTTCTTTACTTAATAGAATCGTAACTTTATGAAATTTAAGTGTTATCCATATGTCATGCAACATATCACCTGTCAAACCCGACCAATTTACTTTCCCTGATCAGCGGTTTAACCCGAACACAACCGTTTCCCTGACCGTCATGACAATCCCGATCGGGTCTTCTTATCCCATCGTTTGCGTTATCTTGGTCGGGGGTTTGATGGGTTTTATTTGGTCAACTTGGGTTGGTTCGATCGGATTGACTTTTGGTGACGTCGCACCCTCAACTCTTATCTTTTGCTGACGTGTCATATCATCAAAATTACGTGAATAGTAGAATTCTTTACGGTATACTCCACTATCACTAATGGAGGCGAGAATGATAAAGGAATTCGTTTTAGACTTTTCCTTTTTCACTCATATACAAAGCCATGAAGTGGCTCTACTCACTACCAAGTGGATCCACCACAACATGGGTCGATCTAGCGGCTAAGTTCCTTTAAAAATTCTTTCTGGCTTAACACACAAACAAAATTTAAAAAGAAATTATAGGGGTGCAACAGCTCGATGGTGAACCATTCCATGAATATTGGGAGTGTTATCATCAACTCAACTCATGCCCACATCGTTGGATAAAAGAACATTACCTCATTTAACACTTCTATAAAGGATTGCTTGACTCTGAGAGGATCATGGTCGATGCTACAAGTGGATGAGGATTGATGAATTAGAATGCATTGGAGGCTAAGGAAATAATTGAAAGGCTTTCAGAGAATTCTCAACAATTCAACTACCGAAGAACCCCTCCGAAGAAAGCTGGAATTTATGAGGTGAGCACTAATGATTATGGAACCTAAATTGCCCATTTGACAAAGCTAGTTCAACAGTTAATCCCAAATTCTCAAGTGTGTACGGTATGCACAAATCCGGGACACTCTTCAGAGACCTGTCCAAGTCTAGACGGCAATAGGGAGGAGATGGTTCAAGCAAATTACTTACAACAACAAAGGAAAGAATTGATCCATTCTCCAACACATACAATCTGAGTTGGTGACAACATCCAAACTTTGGATGGAAGAACTCTCAAAATACATTAATGCTACCACCGGTTCAAAATCAATTCGCACCTCAACAACCTTCAAGGCAAGGTAAGTCCCTCGATGAATCAAGGAAATCTATCAAGAACTTAGAGAACGGAATTGGGCACATAACGTCCTCATTGAGCCAAAGAGACCAATGTAGACTTCCAAGCCAAGTGATCCAAAACCCAAAGGGAAATCAAGAATCAGCAAATGCAATCACTCTTCGAAGTGGGACAAGGAAAGGAGAAGATGGAAGTAGACATGGAGGCCAAATAAAAAAAAAGAAGCCCCTCAAAAGAATCGACAACAAAAGAAGAATGATACAGTGGTTGAGGAACCAAGTGCTGAAATTTTAGCACAAGTACCATATCCGGGCAGACTTGTAAAGGGAAATAAGGAGAAAAACATAAAAGACATCCTTGATTCCTTTCAGAGAGTACAAATCGACAATCCTCTGTTGGATGTTATTCAACAAATTCAAAAGTATGCAAAGTTCTTAATGGGTTGTGCACAAACAAGATAATCTTCAAGGAGAAAGAGACAATGACTATAAATGCAAGCTACCTCTGAAACTCAAGGATCTAGGGAGCTTCACGATTTCGTGCATCATCGAAACCTAAATGTTCGAACAGGGTTTACTTGATTTAGGGGCTTTTATTAATTTAATGCCTTTCTCTGTGTTTGAGTATTTGAAAATAGGTGAACTTTAAGGTAAGTATACAACTTGTGGATCGATCCATTTGATACCCAAGTGGAGTGCTAGAATATGTACTAGTCAAGGTCATTGAATTAATTTTTCCAGCCGATTTTATAGTACTCGAGATGGAGGATGCTCCCACTCCCTGAAGAGTTCTTCATTTGATCATCGGAAGACCATTCATGAGGACGGCAAAGACAATGATCAACGTTTATGAAGGCACACTTACAATGTCAATGAATGAGGAGACGGTAAAATTCAATTTATTTGATGCTTTTAAGTTTCCTAATGATGAGAGTGCTTGTTTTTCTATAGATATCATGGATTAATTGGTTCGAGAGGTAATTGAAACATCACAAGAAGAAACTCTTTTGGATAGGTTGTTAATTCATGGGTTAAAAATATAGGAAGATGCATCAACCATTCTTTTTGACGAAGACATCATCCCAAGAATTTTTGAAGCCATCAACACATTGGATGCATTCCCGAAACACCATGGTAAGTATTTCAACTCTTTTGAATCTCTTCCCCCTTGCTAATGAGTTTGTTCCATCTATTGTCCAAGCACCAAAGCTAGAATTGAAACCTCTTCCCGACACTTTACGTTATGCATACATGGGAAAGGAAGAGACACTATCGGTGGATGTTACATCAAATTTGAGCAAACTGGATGAAGATAAACTCATTCGACTCTTGAGAGAACATATGACGGCTATTGGGTGGACAATTATCGATATCAAAGGAATAAGCCCCACCAAGTGCATACATCAAATATTCATTGATGGGGAAGCTAAGCCATCAAGAGAAGCATAAAGAAGGCTCAATATGATTATGAAAGAAGTGGTGAAGAAAGAAGTCCTCAATTTTTTGGACGTGGGAATCATCTACTTAATCTCGGATAGCAAATGGGTTAGCCTCGCCCAAGTTGTACCAAAGAATTCTGGAATCACTGTGGTGAAAAATGAGAACAATGAGTTGATACCCAAAAGATTACAAATCAGATAGCGAGTTTGCATCAGTTATAGGAAGTTCAACAAGGTAGCACGTAAGGATCACTTTCCCTTATCATCCACTGATCAAAAGCTTGAGCACCTCGCTGACCATAGTCATTATTGCTTTCTCGATAGATACTCGGGGTGCAACTAAATCGCTATTGCACCGGAGGATCAAGAAAATACCACATTCACTTGCTCATTCAACACATTTATGTATAGACACATGCCTTTTCGGTTATGCAATGCACCTGCTACATTCCAACGATACATGATTTCCATCTTCTCTAACATGATTAAAGACATTATCGAGGTATTTTTCTGTTTTTGGTGATTATTTTGATAATTGTCTTCATAACCTCTCTCTAGTGTTACAAAGATGTCGCAACCTTGTTCTCAATTGAGAGAAGTGTCACTTCATGGTACAACAAGGCATTGTGCTCGGACATGTTATTTGTTATAGAGGTACAAAGGTGGATAAAGCTAATATCGAGGTCATGAAGAGCTTACAACCACCCAAGACGGTGAAGGAAATCCGCTCATTCCTAGGACATACGGGTTTCTATCGAAGATTCATCAAGGGTTTCTCAATGATCTTCATATCGTTGTGCTATTTACTCGAAAAGGATGATAATTTAGATTTCCATAAAGAGTGTTTGAAGGCATTCAACACATTGAGAGAGAGGCCTTAACTTCTGCACCTTCTGCACCTATCATGATGCCACCCGATTGGAGTCTACCATTTGAGCACATATAAGACGCTTCTGATTATGTTGTGGGAGCCATGCTTGGAGAATGAGTGACCAAAGTACCTCATGCCATCTACTATGCATCAAGAACTCTAAACAATGCCCAACTGAACTATTCAACCATGGAAAATGAGTTGCTAATTGTAGTTTTTCCTTTAGAAAAATTTCAATCATATTTTGTTGTAACTAAAGTAATTGTTTTCTCTGACCATGCTGCTCTTAGTTACTTATTACAGAAAAAATATGCAAGGACAATGTTGATTAAATGGATTCTTTTGCTCCAAGATTTTGATCTAGAGATCAAAGATAAGAAGGTAAGTGAGAATATGGTTATCGATTACTTGAGTCGTTTGGAACTTGGATCCAATGGTGAAGAAGACTTACTTTCAATAAAGAAAAGCTTTCCAGATGAACAACTCTTCCGGATCAAGATGAAAAACCTTTGGTTCGCCGACATTATCAACTACCTTGTCTCAAAGCAATTTCCTTACGATTTCTCTCGAGCTCAAAAAGACAAGTTGAAGAAGACAAGTAAGTATTTTGTTTGGGATGACCCATACTTAAGGAAATTTTGCCCCGATCAAATCATTCAAAGGTGCGTACTTGAAACTGAATTTCATTCTGTTCTTTTCTTCTGTCATTCTTCACCGTGTGGTGACCACTTTGGTGCCAAAAGACCTGAAAATTCTTCAAAGTTGTTTTTTATTGGCCTACCTTATTTAAGGATGCTCACACTTTTTGTGCTACATGTGATAGATGCCATAGGATGGGTAATAAAAATTCAAGAAATCAAATGCCATGAACATATATTCTTAATCTTCGATGTTTGGGGCATTGATTTCATGGGACCTTTGTTAGGTTTTAGTTTGTGTAGGTATGAATTCCATATCAAAATGATGTTTACTTGTAATGACTTAGTTGCTTAGGTTCATGATGATCCAAGCTTCAAGGAAGAAGAAACAACAAGTCAAAGCAAGTTCTAAGTCTTCAGAGAGAAAGGATGCAATTTGGTTCTACAAAGGTATACTAAGACCTTATCTTTCTCTTACAAGGCTTAGACACACACACTCATATCATACATTTGTGTCACTGCATAGTTGTGCACCTTTATAGGCACACACATACAATTCATTCATATGTGTCCCTGCATCGTTGTGTACCTTTATAGGCACACACATATAATTCATTCAAATGTGTCCCTGCATCGTTGTGCACCATGTATAACACATTCACACACTTTAAGATGAATGCTCATGCATTGGTTTGGAAATAACATGTTTTGGAATATGCAAGATTGGAAACTATCTCTATGTAGTTTGCATTCTATTGTGAATTGTGTTTGAGTGTGTATATGTTTGTATAACATGGATATTGAACTTGGATTTAGTCTTAAATCATTCTTGATTGATTTCTGGTCATTTCGGTTACTCATACTATTGATTTCAAGTTCAAAATCAAAAGATACTACACTTTCAACTCATGTTTCATACATTGTCTTCGTTTTCGTATATCGAGTCTGATTTTTATTTTAAGGGTTGAGTATCTTATATGTCCATGTCCATGTGAGAGTTACGGTTTGTAATCCGCAAACGGAATCAAATTTCGAGTTTGGAGGCCGGAGAACAGTCGAAGAACGCGAGGGGAATGCACCATGGCCAAAAGGCCATGGAGGTGTGCATGCCCGAGATGGCGCGTGGCCATCTCGGCCGCACAATCTTGCTGCCCTGAGATGCCCATGCACCATCTCGGGGGAGCACTTCTAAAGAAGGCTATTTTGTTCTTTCTTGCTTTCTTCTTTCCCACTCCTTTATAATCTCTCTCCCTCTCACATTTCATTCTAAGAAGAAATTCAAATCAAGTGTGCAGAATTTTTTCTCTAAATTTTCTCACCTTCAAAACACCATAACTTCTTCATTTGAACTCCGATTTGAGTGATTCAAAGTTGCTAGTGTTCATCTATTCATCTTCCATCTTTTCTCTGAAGGTTTAAGCTAATTTTGCTGCTATTTTTGGTGTCTAATCATACAAAAACGGGTCTGCACCTAGATCACCTAAGGTTTTAAAACTTGGTCAATTGCCTTGGGTTTTCTTCTTCTACATATATTTGTATATTATGAGTGTTTTGATTTGTGTTTTGAACACTTTCAAAGCTAGGTTGAATTTCAATTGAAATCATTCATGTTGAGTTAGGTTTTGATTTTGCCTATGTTATCACATGTTTGGGATTGTATTGTGCTAGCTTTGATTCTAGGACTATTTTGTGATCTTTGATTGATTGATTTTGAGAAAAATAGTTCCTCATATGTATTAGGCTCTCTTGACCGAAATTCTCACATAATACATGTGCTTATGATCTTTTGAACTATTCATGTGATTTGTTGAATCTATGATTAGGAATATGCTCTAGAACTTATGCTTAGATCTATTTAACATTGTCATATGATTTTAGCATGTTTTAGGTTTTTTGTGATTTAAACTTGATCTTGTGATTTGTTGATCATATCTTTTGATTCAAGTTTAGATATATGCATGAATCTAGTTTGTGATTAATGTTGATCATATCTTACATAATCTAGATTGACTACTCATGCATGATAAACTAGACTATATGTGATTTGTGCATTCATGCTCATCTCTAGTAATTTCCATAGGATGTTTTGATCATAGCATTCTATGTTGCGTGCTTCTTTATGTTTTGCATTCATGATCACCTAGATGCCTTGTGAGAAGGAAGTCTTGACAATAGGTGTGAGACCTATGGTGTTGAGCAAGAAGTCTTTGCAAGAGGTGTGAAGCCTTGGATTGTCGAGCAAGAAAGTCTTGGCTAAAGGTGTGAAGCCTTGGATAGTCGAGCAAGAAGTCTTGCTTAGAGTTGGGAGAACTCGGATAGGTGAGCAAGGAAGTCTTGACTAGAGTCGGGAAGACTAGGATAGTTGAGCAAGAAGTCTTGCCTTGGGTTGTGAAGATCACGATAAGGTGAGCAAGGAAGTCTTGACAAGAGGTGTGAAGCTTCGGATTGTTGAGCATAGGGCAACAACTTCTATAGTACGATAAGAGGGTAGTTTCTAAGTGAAGAGGTCACTTGAGAGATTGTACTTGTCTTATCTACTAGTGAATTTTGTTTGCCGGTGACTGCTAGCCCGTGGATGTTTCCTCTTCGGAGGTTTACCACATTATATATTGTGTCAACTTTTCTCTATCCCTATCTCTCTAATATTTGTATTGTGGATAGAACTCTTTATGTATGTTTACTTCCTCTTTATAATATAGATTGTGTATGTGTTACAATTACTTATTTTTATCACACTTTACTTGTGTTTATATATTGATTAATTGTCTTTAATTAATATATATATTGTGATACAAGCAATCTAGAGGGACAAACTTTTTATTGTTTCTAAGGGAGTCGAAAAAGGTGCCTAACCTATTCACCCCCCCTATAGGTTAGCCTTGAGCATTTAACCGTGATTGTATTTTCAACCTTTTCCCATATCTTTTGGTTTTCTTTACATACTTTTCGTTATGGATTATGTTTCTAAATGGGTGGAAGCAATTCCAACCCATACTAATGATGCTAAAGTTGTCTTATGTTTTATGAAGGACAATATCTTTTCTAGGTTTGGGACACCAAGAGTAATCATAAGCGATAGAAGGAGCCACTATTGCAACAAATCGTTCAATGCTCTTTTGAAGAAGTATGGAATCACACATCAAGTATCCACACCATATCATCCTCAAAAAAGTGGCTAAGTGGAGACAAGCAGCCGAGAAATCAAGGACATCTTGGAGAAGACTGTCAACCCAACGAGAAAAGATTGGAGTGTGCGTCTCAACGATGCACTTTGTCATATAGAACAACCTACAAGACAGCCATTGGGATGTCTTTTTTTTTTGTTAGTGTATGGCATGTCATCTCCCGGTTGAACTTGAGCACAAGGCATAATGGGCAATCAAAACATTCAATTTCAACATGAAAGAGGCTAGAGACAAGAGAAGTTTCAAGCTAAATGAGCTCAAGGAAATAAGGAATGATGCATATAAAAGTGCTTGAATTTACAAGGAAAAAACTAAGGTGTTTCCTGACAAAGCCATTCAACTAAAAGACTTCGTTGTTGGATAGCTAATGTTTCTCTATATTTCTCACCTTCAACTCTTTCCGGGTTAACTTCACTCTCGATGGTATGGTCATTTTGTTGTTACTAATGTTTTTCCTCGAGGTGCTATAAAAATTCGTAACATCAAGACTAGGAATATATTTAAAGTAAATGGACATCGGATGATGATTTAATATGAGCCATATGAGATAGACAAAGAAGGTGTTGATTTGATCACACCTACTTCTGGGATGGATGGTTGAGTTGAGCTAAATGCGTTGAGCCACGACGTTAAACCAAGCGCTAGGTGGGAGGCAACCCATCCAGGTTTTTCTTTATGTTTTTATTTTTCTTTGTGTCACTACACTTTCCCTATTTCTTTCATTCTATTTCTTGTTCATACATTGAGGGCAATGTTTAGATTAGGTTTGGGGGTGTGGTTTATTTTTGGTTTTGTTTTTGTGTGTTTTTTACTCTTTGAGCTTTCATGTTCTGCTAGAGATATTTTTGGGTAAATATTTTTGTTAAAAATGTACCTTTTGGCATGGAAATAATTTTTTTCATCCTTGATGGATACTTCAATTTTTCGATACAAATCCAACGGTATAAAGAAAGTAAAATTCTGGGAGGTATTTTAAAAGTTATGATTGTTTCTTTGACCAAAGGTCAGAAGCGATGCTCTATTTCTCGAATCCGCGAGTGAGCTGTTTTCATTGCTTGATTTCAAAAAATTTCAAATCGATTTTTGAATTGATTTCTGAAACAAAAGTGTTTTTTTTTCATGTCTATGTTCTTGTGTTAAAATTTGAGAAAATTATTTTGAACATTTTGAGAGATATGAATCAGTTAACAGACATTGGTCGATTTCAAAAGTCACCAGTTTTTGGAATTTTTATCCTCCATGTTGAGATGCTTCTTTTGTGTGATTTAAGAGCCGTAATGTATACTTTATTCACTAATTTTAGACATGTTGACATCGATTTCTGGATTATGCCAGAAAAGCCAACAAGAATTGGATTTTGGCTATTGAATCAAAGAGAAAGAGATGCAGAGAGAGTAACAAAGACAAATTTTACGTGGTCAAACTCCGATGGCCGGAGAAACATCCACGGGTGGTTGAAAGATCAACCAAACCAAAATCCACTAAGAGAATAAGATGTTTTACAAGCTCTCGATCTCTCTTTTTTCTCTCTGTATTTACTGTGATTGCTGTATGCTATATTGCCTATATATTTTGGACGAGATTATGTGTATATTTATATGTTTATAGAACCCTAATCTGCCTTGTACAAGTAATATAGGATCTTTGTATTTAATTGTGATTCGGTTACTTTCTTGAGGTCGATTCGTCTTCTTTCCTGTTTCGGAGTCTCTAATGGAAATCGAGTGGGATTCTAGTAGTGCAGTTCAAATTGGACTTGTTTCTTTATAAGAATGTAGTCTTCGCAAAGAAATCAAGTTATTTCCTGATTGGGGACTATTCTAATTTAATACTCTATTTCATTTGGGATTCCTTCCTGATGGATATCGTTACGTATTTAATGACAATCCGTATGAAATAAGCATCAAGTTCTTACTCGGGTCGTATTTATTCTCGAGTAAGAGTAATACCTGATGGTCCTGAGTAGTATCGTTTGAGCCCGAGTGGAAGTGTTATTTAACCAGTCCCGAGTGCTGTTAGCTGATCCCGAGTAGGTTTTCTTCAGTATATGCTTACTCGGGCTTTCTTCTCTTTAATGATGCCTTATAGGATATTTCCCGAAAGCCCATTTTGGCGTCCACCTGGCTATTTTTTCCTTCATGCCAATGACGTGTATGCTTGGTAAAATTTACATACAACAATACCCCTTAAAAATATTTTTGTTGAGAAGATTTTATATCGGGCAAGAGTATTTTAATCATCTTGATTTTCTTTAGTCAGAATAACCGTCTTGTCATAATGACGCGTTTTAATGGTGACTCTGTAATTTCGATTCGCTTTATCATGCAACATCTTAAATGATAGCGACGTTTTAAAGTTTTGACGATTGAGGGCTACTTCCTGTCTTGACACGCGTCCCTCGTCTCTTCGTTTTTCAATACGATTTATGAGGAATGATTTTTGCGTTTCCCCAAGCGCCGCCTACGTCATCGAGTTTTGTCATAAAAATTTCCCCCTTTGAAATCCTAGGGTTTTGTGCAGTCTCATCTTTAAATTCTTCGCTGAGAGACATTGATGGTTTATTCTCAAAAATTCAGCAGAAATCTCTTCAAACTCAGATTTCTTTATCCAGAAGTTCACGATTCTCCGCTTGAAGATCTTGCATCTGTCTCAATTCAAGGTTAGTTTTAATGGGGCCATCTTCCCGCCATCGTCTCTTTAAAATCGCTTTTAATACATTAGAGCGTGGGGATTTCCAGTTAGTATCTTGCATTAAACGATTACTGGGGATATCCCAATAGATGAACCTCCATTTTTAGAGGTTGATGTTTCTGGCCTTCACCCTGACGTCACTTTCAGCTTTGTATCGAGTTCTCCATCTAGTTCTGATTTTGATATTTCTGATCACAGGGTATCTTCTCGAAGGATGGGTAAACATCAGAGCACAAGTAAAGTATACAATCACGGCTCGAGCAGTGTTCAGACCAGAGAACAGACTGTTAACGAGGGTGACGTTGATGAAGTGTACAGGGCGTCTCATCTTTTTTTTTCTGATACTCGCCCGAGTGGCTTTGATACTGAGCCGAATGTGGTCGGGCCAACTGAGATAGAAAAATACCGCACCCGATTAGACTTGCCAGCCTCAGTCACTTTAGTTCTTATGGGGGATAGAGCCGTATGGAATCCTCTTGAGGGCATGGTCGTAATTTATGGGTCGATGCTTTCCTGTGGCGTCACACTTCCCCTTCAGCCTTTTATTGCCTGGTTTTTGGTCGAGGCAGGGATAGCCCCAGCTCAGTTGGCCCCGAATAGTTACAAAGCCTTGATGTGTATGTGGCACATGTTCAGTCGAATGAACCTTTCGCCGCCTTCCCCGAATGAAATCAGGCATTTCTTTACGCTGAGACAGGTTAGCAGAATGGGGACTTATTTCCTTACATCTACTTCTTCGGACGGTTGGGTGCCCAAGGAAGCCAAGGTGAATCGGGGGATCGATGCTTCTGATGACCCGAAAAAGAAGGGTTTCATATGGGGATTCCCTATATCCAATAAATTTTGGAAAACCAGTTGGTTTTTTGCTAGAGGGGCCCTCGGGCTCGATATCACTGTTCAAGCTGGGGATTCCCATATGGTGTTGAGTGTTCCCCGCTTCTTTTGTTCCCCCGAAGTGTGGAACAAGAAAACAATTGACTATATCGATTCAGAGGTGAAAAGGCTGACTCGGGCAGTTGTTCGTACTCTGGAAAAGATGAGCAAGAGCTATCTTTTCAAAGAGGATGACTTGATAAAGCTCGGCTTCTTCAAACAGATTTCGGGCCATCGCAGGCGTTGTAAGTAACCTGGCGCCCTCAGTTGTATTTCTCTGTTTTTCCATTTTCTTTAATAATTTTTTTTTATTGTTCGATACGGACGTTGTCAGCGATCTTCAGGCTCGCCAGGTGAAGGCAATTCTACAAGAGAGTAGAAATGAAGCTTCCCGTCAGGGTGATGAGGGAATTGCTCCACCCGAGCCTGATGAGGAAACTGATATCGCTGAGGAAATTCCCGAGTGCGTTGATCGAGGTGCTCAGCCTTCTACTCAAGATTTCGCTGGTCCAAGTGGCCAAGGTGAGCCGACTGACACCCGACTGACACCCGACTGCCAAAAAATAGGGAGAGGCAGTATGAGGGTCCAGGTGAAGGGTCTGTTGGACAGTTTGAAGCTGGCGACGGTGGTAACATCTTGACGGATCAAGTGCCAGCCGGTGCCGAGTTCTTTGAGTCTTTTCGGGACGATCCGTTAGAAGATCCTGCTGCTGATCTTAACTTCCACCATTCTCGGGGTGAGAAGCGAAAGGCAGTCAGTTCACCGTCTCGTCCTTTAAAGTTTCTTTGGTAGTCTCATTCATTGACTCCAGCGACGAAGATGTTGCGGATGAGATTGCCTCTAGTGTTAGTACTGGAGCATCAGTAGATGCAGCCACTTCAGAACCTAGCGGGGCTTCTTCTACCCCCGAAGTTGGAGATATGGGGGCTGAACCTTCAAGGGTACCTTCTCCATCCTTAGAGCTGAACAGGGCTTCTCCTGCCTCCGAGTTTGGAAATCTTGGAGCTGAACCCTCAGGGGTTCCTTTATTCCTTTCTTCCCAGGATATGCTACAGGAGATGTCCTCCGATCGGGCTTATATCGGGGAGGAATGCTGGAGCATTGACCGAAAGTCTCCAAAATGTTTTCAACGGTGCATCTTATGTAAGTTAAATATGACTCGGTTAATTCTGACTCCTTTAGTGTTTTGCTTCTGTCGGATTTCTAAGTATATTCTTTTACATATGGTGGCCGAATTTGCTGAGCTTGTTCAGTCGCAACAATGTCAAGCTGATTGGATAAGGCGTCTGGAGGCTCAGCTGATGGCGAGTGAGAAAGGTCGTGCTAGAGCTGAGCAGGCTTATCAGCAGGAGGTCGGCTCAGTACAGATATTTGCTGACCACTGCCTGGCGAAGCAGGTTGAAGCCGAGGACAAGGCATCTCTGGCAGAGGAGAAGGTTGCATCGCTTCAAAATCTTTTTTCTTCTGCTGAAGAATCCATGCTTAAGGCCGAGCAGGAGGCGGAGTAAGCGAACTCGCCGTATGACCAAAAAATTAAAGATTTGGAGCGCCAAGTGTTGACAGTTGAATCCCTTTCCCAAGAGGCCAGGTTGGAACTGGAAGTCCAAGGGGTGGATCATTTTAAAAGATCCCCTGCTTATGATGCCCTACTCCTTTAGGAATTTCAACGTGGGCTAGTTTCGGCCGGCGAGTTCTTCCAAGTCAATAATAGGGCGACCGAGAAAGCCCGTGCTAATTGGGAGTTGTCAATCAAACACCATGTGGACCGGTCCTTGGAATCTCTTCTGATTCTGATGAAGGAATGGAGAGCCTACTGTCGTAGTCAAGGCAAAGAGCCCCATCCTATGCATTTAGAGATTCCGTCCAAGCATTCTCTCTCGACCTTTTACGCAAGTCAAGAGTATGTTAAATGTGTAGTCCCGGATGTCGGGCCAGTCCCGGGTGAAGATTACAGCTAGTGGAGGGATGATACTATCGATGATATTACTTAGCCATCTAATGAGAGCCTGCTTCGTGAGTACGAGATGGTGCCAGATCCGAGTATTGGCAAAGGCACAAAGTCCTCGCAACCTTGATTTTGTAAATTTGTATAAAATTCTGATTCTTTATTTTTTACTTGTAAAGAACCATTCTTTTAGGAGCAATAAAATTCAATTTTATTCTAAGTTGAATGGTTTTGGTCTATTTTTTACTGATTATTGTCGAGTGTTGTATTAAACTGGCTGATGGTCAGGTAACTTAACCGAGTATCTTATTAAACCGGTTGTTACCCGAATAACTTCAATTGCCAAGTATTTTATTTAACTGGCTTCTTTGATGTTCGGGTAACTTAACCGAGTATCTTATTAATCCGGTTGTTACCCGAATAACTTCAATTGCCAAGTATCTTATAAAACAGGCTTCTTCGATGTTCAAGTAACTTAACCGAGTATCTTATTAAACCGATTGTTACCCGAATAACTTCAATTGCCAAGTATCTTATTAAACTGGCTTCTTCGTTGTTCGGGTAACTTAACTGAGCATCTTATTAAACCGGTTGTTACCCGAATGACTTCAATTGCCTAGTATCTTATTAAACTGGCTTCTTTATTATTAACTGAGTCATC
This sequence comes from Dipteronia dyeriana, assembly GCA_032871835.1. Taxonomy (NCBI): domain Eukaryota; kingdom Viridiplantae; phylum Streptophyta; class Magnoliopsida; order Sapindales; family Sapindaceae; genus Dipteronia; species Dipteronia dyeriana. The sequence goes on along the minus strand of CM065295.1, from coordinate 30,446,814 downwards.
TTAAGATAGAAGTTTTTCACTTGTGTTTCATACCCGGTTGCTACCCGAATGTTACATCAAGGCTCACCATGATCATACGTTCGAGTCCTTACGCAATACCAAGGACGTCTCCTTAGTTTTTAGGCACAAGGGTTTGCCGAATCGTTGAGTATTTTTTTTTTAAAGGTGCTTCAACACAGCTACGCATTTCATCAGAATTTCTCCTGATAGCGTCCCGAGCATTTTTCCAAAGTCTGGTGCATCTGGTTTACCTTTTTGCGAAGGTCATTTTGACCATGCTAGGCTGGCATGCTCCTATGGGCTTCTCCGCCCATTCGGGATTTGATGGTCCCGAGAATTCTATTTGCATGTTCTTATTATCATGCTCTGCTTCCTTATGATCTTATTATCATATCCCTTTTTTGGAAATCCTGAACTAGATGCTATCCTTTCGGGAATTCCGAGTAATTTTATTTATTACTGCAAAAAATCGATAGATTAAAATTACAATTTTATATTTATCCTACCAATAAAAGAATAGAATATTCAATATAAATAAATAAATATATATATATATATATATTTTAAGGATAGAAAATCTTCAGATATTGGGCATTACATGGTCGGGGTAACACCCCTCCATTAGGTCGAGCAATCCAACAGGCTCCATGGCCAGCTATCCCCTCGATCTTGTATGGACCTTCCCATTTGTCAGCCAGGGATCCTGGGGCTCTGTTTTTTGTGTTCAACGACACCTTCCTGAGCACCAGGTCTCCTAGCTGGAATTTCCTGATCGAAACAGGAGAATTGTAGTGGCGAGCCACTCTTTGTTGATATGCTGTATTTCTTATTCGGGACCTTTCCCTTTTTTCTTCTAGCTCATCCAAACTTTGTAGTAGCGTATCAACATTCTGTTCTTCATCGTATAGCCTGACCCGTGGGGACGCATGCGATGTTTCTATGGGGATGACAACTTATGTTCCGAACGCTAGGGTGAACGGAGTTTTTCCTGTTGAAGTCCTTGTTGTCGTCCGATATGCCCATAATACTTCATGAAGCTTTTCAAGCCAGCTTCGTTTTTTGTCATCTAACTTTGCTTTAATTGTGTGCTTGATAATTTTATTTACTGCTTCTACTTGCCTGTTTGTTTGTGGGTGAGCTGGTGTCGCATAGTAGCTACCAATATGATACTTCTCGCACAACTGTCTGAACTTTTGGTTATCAAACTGAGTGCCATTGTCGGTGATTATAGTGTACGGAACTCCAAACCTATAAAGTATGTTTTTCTTTACAAAATTTGTGGTATTGGCTTCCGTGATATACACCAGCGCTTCAGCTTCTGCCCATTTTATGAAATAATCGACAGCTACTATGACGTGCTTTGCTCCACCCCCTGTCCCAGCTGGCATTGGACCGATCAGGTCTAGGCCCCACATGGCGAATGGCCATGGGGCAGTGAGGTTTCTGATCTTTTCTGGGGGTTGTCGGATATCGTTAGCAATCCTTTGACAGGTATTGCAACTTTCCGACCACTGTTATGCATCTGAGAAAAGTGTAGGCCAGTAATAGCCTTGTCTGAGTACCTTATGCGCCAGGCTTCAACCTCCAGTGTGGTTTCCTCAAACCCCTCTGTGGATCTCTTAAAGTATTCGATGTGCAACTTCCTCCGGTACATATCTCTGGAGAGCTCGGGAGAACCCTCTTCTGTATAATTCTCCTCCGATCATGGTATATCTAGCCGATCGATACCTGATGCGCTTTGCTAATACCAGACCTTTCGAGAGCACGCCTTCTTCTAGGAACCTTCTCAGCTGGACCATCCAACCATCTTACGGTGTTCGGATTTCTAAAATTTCCAAATGCTTAGGTTCAGCTGTTCTCGGTTTAAAGAGGTGTGCAACTGGAATGGTCTTTGGTCTGATTGAGGTTGTTGCTGAAACTAATGCTAAGGCTATCTTCTCTGCCTGTGAGTACCTGGTCTCGGCCGGTACGAGTGCCTTGCTAGTATAATACACTGGTTTCTGCACTCCAGCTTCTGTTCTAACTAAGACCGAACTTGCTGCAAGCTCGGTTATTGACAGATACAGCTGAAGTATTTCCCCTTTTTTGCGGTTTTGAGAGGATGGGAGCTTGCCCCAAGTACTCTTTTATTTTTAAGAATGCCTGCTCACACTCTTTATTCCACTCCAGGCCTTTCCCTTTTTTGATTATCTTGAAGAAAAGTGTGCACCTGTCTGTAGCCCTTGAGATGAATCTTCCCAAGGAGGCTAAACACCCTGTTAAGTGTTGTACCTCTTTCAATGTTTTAAGTGAGGTCATTTCTTGCAAAGCTTGGATCTTCTCGGGATTAACTTCGATTCCTCTTTGATGGACTTGAAAACCCAAGAATCTTCCAGAAAGGACTCCGAATAAACATTTGTTTGGGTTTAATTTCTTCTGGTATCTTCTCAAAACATCAAATGTCTCTTGAAGGTCGCGGGCATGCTCATCTGCTGAGAGGCTTTTAGTCAACATGTCATCAATGTATACCTCCATGTTCCTTCCTATTTGCCGAGTGAAGATTTTGTTGACCAACCTTTGGTACGTAGCTCCTGCCTTTTTTAAACTGAAGGGCATTACTGTGTAGCAATATAAACCCTGATCCGTTGTGAAAGCTGTTTTTTCTTCATCAGCTTTGTTCATCCGAATCTGATTGTATCTCGAGTAAGCGTCCATGAAGTTGAGCAGTTCATGACCTGTTGTGGCATCCACCAGTTATCTTTGGGAGTGGGAAGCTATCCTTTGGACATGCCTTGTTTAGATCCGTGAAATCTACGCACATCCTCCATTGTCCATTTTTCTTCTGGACGAGGACTACGTTGGCGACCCACGCAGGGTAGCTGACTTCTCTAATTGATCCAGTCGCTAATAGCTTTTCCACCTCTTGTTTGATTGCTTGACTTCTTTCAGGATTGAATGATCTTCTCTTTTGTATTACCGGTTTGGCATTCGGGCTAACTGCGAGGTGGTGGGATATTACTAGGGCATCTATCCCGATCATATCTTCGTGACTCCAGGCGAATACATCTTTGTACTCTCTAAGCAGATTGGTCAAGTCTAGCTTGACGTTTCCTTCCAAGTTGGCCCCAATCTTGATTTTCTTATCCGGTTTGTCTTCTTCGAGTAGTATTTCAACCAATTCTGTCTTGTATTCATTCGAGCCCTCCCTTGGGTCCCGTTCGAATGAAAAGGATTCTTCACACTGATTTGGCTGCATTATGGTGCACACTTGTTCGGCATCATGCTTGTCTCTATATACCAACAGGTTTGCTCTACGGGCAATCTCTTGGGATCCCTTGACTATCCCAACCCCTTGTTCTGTTGGGAACTTGATCATTAATGCATAGGTGGCCGTCACGGCCCTTGTTTTATTCAGGAATGGCCAGCCCAATAACGCATTATACGGCCAATTATCCAAGTCAACTACCACGAAGTCGAGCAGGACAGTTCTCTGGCATGGTGCCGTTCCGATCTTCACGGATAGTTTTACCGTCCCGAGTGACCTGACCTCTATTCCCCCAAATCCTCTTAATGGAGTATGGAAAGGCTGTAAATCTTTTCGTTCTAATCTTAGCTGGTCGTATACAGCCACGCTTAGGATGTCTGCTGAACTCCCATTATCTATTAAAATTCTCCGGACTTCCCTATGGCAAATCTGGGCACTTATAACCAAAGCGACATCAGGTCGAACATCGATGCCATAAGAATCTGCCTCTGTAAAGACTATTGGGTCCCATCATTCCTTTACTCTTTTCGGGTCTGGTTCAACCGAGTTTACGTCGAAGTTATTCCTTGCTTCTATTGCTTCTCTGGATTCTTGAGTTCATTCTCTGTTGCTTCTCCCAGTAGAAGGTCCTCCGAAAATTGTATGTATTACTTGATTGGCTTCGGGGCTGATTCTTTGGTTTTGACTAGGGTTGTGATCAACCTTGACTTTCTTGAATTCTGGTCTCTCGTCTTTTTTCAAGATCACATCCCGCAGGTGCCCTTCCCGAATAAGAGTCTTTATGTAATCTCTGAGCTGAAAACACTTTGAAGTATCATGCCTGGTTTCTTTATGAAACCTGCAATACTTGGTTGTATCTCTCCGTGCGAACTGTGATTGTCTCCGCGGTTCTTGCACCATATTCTTTTCCTCCAAGATCGCTAGAATTTCTTCTTGTTTCTTCCGAAGAGGGGTGTAATTGGTATATCTGCCTCAGTATTTCTCTGTGGACCGTTCGGCGTTAAGCCCATTACCTTCATCCTTGTTTTTCTCCTTGTCGTTCCCTTTCCATTTTTCCTTTTGATTCTGCCCCTTGGATTCGGTATTCTTCTGTTCGGGCTTTCCTCCATGCATATAGCTTCCTCCTGTAGCTAACTCTTCTTCCTCGACCAGAGCGCATCCTCCAGCCATATCCATCATGCCGGCGTACCTAGTCAGCCGTGCTCTTCTCAAATCGAAGGATAGTCGTCCATTCTGTAAGTTATTGGTGAAGGCAGCAATAATTGCTTCATCATTAGCGCTGCCAATTTCCGATACTGCTTGGCCGAATCGGCCTTAGTACTTTTTTAGTGGCTCATCCTTTCCCTGTTTTATTTGAGAGAGGTAGGCCACTGACTTCTTCCTATGAATGTTGTTCAGGAATTGCCTTGAGAAACTTCTGCTCAGCTCGTTGAAATTTCCGATGCTCGCCGGGGGTAATCTTCCTAACAATCTTGACCCTGTGTCACCAGTGTTTGTGGAAAGTTGAGACATAATAGGGGGTCACTGCGGGCATATTGAGCCATGGCACTTTTATAGCGTCTAACGTGCTCCTTTAGATCTGTATCTTTTTTGAATTGTTCCACATGCGACATCCTGAATCTTTCTAGGAAAGGGGTCCACAAAATCTCCCTAGTGAATGGACTGTCGAATTCATCATCGGATAAATCTTTACAGCCATAACGTCTAACTAGTGCCTCCATATGTCGCCTGTTATTCTCTACTTCTCGAGTTAGGCTCTGGATTGTGACATCTCTATCCCCCACCGGGCTTCCTTGACGGTTGAACCGTTAGGTAACTGTCATTCTTTCCTCAGATTCTTCACTCTGATGCCGGACCTCTCGTGTGACTCCATGGTGACATTTGCGATGGTGTTGGTCACTGTCTTCTGATGATGACCGTACTTTGCGCCGATCGTATTTACGATGTCTGGCACGTATTGTTTGATTACGATCCAGCCTCTGGTGACTTTTCTCTTCCAGTGTTTTCAGTATAGTTGGATTGATTGAGGAAGAGTTTCTTCTGGTTTCTGGCATAATCATTCCTGGCCCCACCACTATCTAACCGAGCCTTACAGGTGGAGGATTGGGAGTATGTGCTCCTGCGGCCAGTAGATCAATCCCTTCCCTTATTGCGTCCATCACCGATTGCTGTAAGGCCTTTTGGAAACGCAGCGTAAGATCTCTGCTGGTTAGGGGAATTTACTGGAACCCCGCTAGGTGCGCAGGCTGATTTTCTGTGTTTGCTGCAGTATCTTGTGACGTATTGCCAACATGGAAATCGCCTAGTGATTTTTGGCCGTTCCCTGAACTACTTCTGCTTCCTACCATTGCTTTTAACAAGTTCGGAGGTTCGACCTCTTCTTCTAGCGCCAATTGTTGACGTCGATTTCTGGATTAAGCCAGAAAGGCCAACAAGAATTTGATTTTGGCTATTGAATCAAAGAGAAAGAGATGCAAAGAGAGTAACAAAGATAAATTTTACGTGGTAAGACTCCGATGGCCGGAGAAACATCTACGGGTGGTTGAAAGATCAACCAAGCCAAAATCCACTAAGAGAATAAGATGTTTTACAAGCTCTCGATCTCTCTTTTTTCTCTCTGTATTTACTGTGATTGCTGTAGGCTATATTGCCTATATATTTTGGACGAGATTATGGGTCTATTTATATGTTTATAGAACCCTAGTCTGCCTTGTACAAGTAATACAGGATCTTTGTATTTAATTGTGATTCGGTTACTTTCTTGAGGTCGATTCATCTTCTTTCCTGTTTCGGAGTCTCTAATGGAAATCGAGTGGGATTCTAGTAGTGCAGTTCAAACTGGACTTGTTTCTTTATAAGAATGTAGTTTTCACAAAGAAAACAAGTTATTTCCTGATTGGAGACTCTTCTAATTTAATACTCTATTTCATTTGGGATTCCTTCCTGATGGATATCGTTACATATTTAATGACAATCCGTATGAAATAAGCACCAAGCTCTTACTCGGGTCGTATTTATTCCTGAGTAAGAGTAATACCTGATGGTCCAGAGTAGTACCGTTTGAGCCCGAGCGGAAGTGTTATTTAACCAGTCCCGAGTGCTGTTAGCTGATCCCGAGTAGGTTTTATTCAGTATATGCTTACTCGGGCTTTATTCTCTTTAATGATGCCTTATAGGATATTTCCCGGATGCCCATTTGGGTGTCCACCTGGCTATTTTTTCCCTCCTGTCAATGACGTGTATGCTTGGTAAAATTTACATACAACAAGACTAACATCTTGCCATCTAAAGTAGAGCATCACATATTTCAAAGCTTATAACATGCTCTTGATGTGATAGTGGATAGAATGCTTAGTTGGTTTGCCATGATAAATAGTGGAAACTACCCTTGTGAGTTCACTAAGCCAAAAAGCGTACAATTAATGACATTATATAAGGGTTTTGTTATTTCTACTCCTAAACACTTACTAGGTTCTTAGCATTAGAATTGATCACAATAGGTTATGCATTGGACATTAAAGAACATTCATTATTAAAAGATATCACATGTGAACTTTGCTCATGTTTTGGTTGAACCCTTAGATGTGACATAGGCAATATGTGTTTAATCTACATAAAAGGCCTTTAATTTACTTACCCATATGTGTGCTCTGTTAGCCTTTTTGAGTTCAAACACTTATGAGCCTTTTTCTTTCATCACCCACATAGTCCCTATCCCTTATACCCAATATATACTGGTCATACCCTATAGCTTGGGATCATGTTGAGTGGAACAAGATCAAGAAAAAAATGAGGTTTAAGTTCAAGATAAAGATGAAGAAAAGAAGAAGATAACCATGGGTAAGTTCTATGGAATACATGTACTAAGGTTTAGAAAGGAATAAAAAATGTTGTTCCTAAAAAAAAAGGAAAAAAATGAGCAAGAATTGAGGAAGAGCAAATCAAAGAAAAACATAAGAAAGAAGAACGATGGAAAAAGAAGATGAATTCAAGATTGAATATTTACTTGAAAAAAAGTTGAAGAAATTGATGAAGAAGCTTGGATACAATTACAAAGAAGATTTAAAGGAGAGATGTTCACGAATCGACATACCACGATACATCTCTTGGCATGATCTCAAGCTCTTTAAATTTTCTTTTTTCCATTATTTCTATTAACCTTTCATCCAATGGTCCCATTACAACCAAAGAAAAAACCTAATTGATCTTTTAGGAATGCTAGCTCAAGAGTAAAGACAAACATCTGATCTATCTTGTTCTTAATGTCTGATTCTGTTCATGAGATCCTTGTAAATTAAATTAAGTGTTTTTCAATTATATATTCATATACGATATTTTCTTGAAATTTCTTGTGATAAACTCCATTCGCATATGCATGATGCATGTATTCTCCTAGGTTCTATATGAAATTAATGAGCGACATCTTCTGAGAATTAGAGTCGAGGTGAATCATATCTATGGCGTTTGACGATGTGTTTTTGAAGCTAGAATGTCTTGAGTATGGGCCTTTCAATAAAGCGAAGCAATGCATTCAAATTTGTGGCATAATTGTAGTCTTTATTCAGTGGCTTTAGCATCCATTGGCTTTAAATGGTACATTTGAGTTGCATCTTGATTATTTCCTTCTTCGAATATTTATTTTTTTGGGTAGCATTGTTGTAAACCCTTAAGAGACAACACCACTCCTACTAGGGACACCTAGAGGTTTAAAAGCTTGTAGTATACGCTCAATGCTATTGTGTTTTCCGATAAAATGGCCTACTTTAGATTGGTTTGTTTTTATTTTTATTTTTATTTTATTATGTTGGGATTATGCTCGATAGGAAGAGTGTAATAATGTATTTAACAATCTTTTCATAATAATAAAGTGATTTCTAGTTTAACAAATCTTATAGCATTTATAGTTTAATTATTATAATTGTCAAAAGTAAATAATCATAAGGTCAAAAGGCTATGAGAAAAGAAGAATTGTTCATATATCTAGATATGTATGAGGTAGACACAATTCTTTAGTTAGTCTTGAATAACATTCACAACTTAAGATAAAAGGTTGGGCGCTTTTATCTTGTCAAAGTTGTAGATTCTTTTGCTAGCATTTGAGTGGGATCAAATGTGTTATGATGAATCTAAAATCATCAAAGTGTGGTGTCTTTGGGCAAAAGAATCTAGTGAACTGGTGCATTGAATAGGATCACAATGAAATACTTTATCTAGAACAGTCAATGGATAAAAATTTTCATTTGAAGACAATCGGAGAGTCTATCTCAATCCTGAGATAAATGATGGACTTATGGTTGCAAGTTTTATCATTTGAGTTATCAATGAGTACGATTATATACCATAGTCTATCCTCGATAGTTTGGTGGTATTCATTTGTTAATCGATAGAGGACTTCATTTATAGATATGGATATTGTGGCACTATTTATTAAATGAAAGTAGAATACCATCATACGGATGCTTTTAGGTATTGGATATTAAATCTTAACGTTAAGTTTTCAATAGTGTTTATTGAAACATGGCTTCTGGACAAGTCAAAATATCCAAGTTCAAAATGTGGTCATATGAGTGAATATGGTAACTTGGAGAGCTATAGGTGGTCTATGAGCTATTGACGATTACTGGTATTCTTCACGAGGATACACTTTCTCCAATAAGGTTGTCTAGGGTATGAATGAGTAACATCAACTTTTTCTATCTTTATTTAAGAGTTCAATTTTAGTTCTTTAGTGGAATAAACTAAAATTAAATAGATCGGACCTAAGTGAATCATTTGTTGATTGTGATTAGGTTTTGTCTATTGGAGATTAAATCTAGATAGCCCGCCAAGATCCTCAATCCACACGAACTTGCATGGATCACTTGATATATTCTACTGGACCATTTTAGGGATCCGTCTAGAATTGTATTGAGGCATGGGGACTTGTTTCTTTTTGTTAGAATGGGTCTAGTTCACATGTGGACTTTTTATAAAGGTCAAATGGATTTAATAAAATAAGAAAATAATATATTTGCTCATATATATGTGTTGGGTGGCAAGGCTATTTAGAATAGCTTAATTATATTATATTATTTTATTATTTAATTAAATGGAAATTAATTAATTTGGTGATTAATTAATTATTTAATTAAAAGTAAAAATCTTTTTCCTCGTATGAGATGTTCTCATAAAATTATACTATTGTTGGTAGTATAATTAATATTAAAGACTATATTTGATAAGTAGATAAATAAAATGAATTATTTATCTAATCTAATTAGGAAATCTTTAATATGGTTACAACTGTACTATTGAGTTGATTATAAGTCTTGATGTAGGAAAGAATTATTTTTAGAAAATGATTCTTAACCACCAAGTAAATCCACATAAGGAAAGGATTCTTAACAACCAAGTAAATCCTTCTTAGGAAAGGATTTGTGATTCTAATATATATTCTATGAAGATTTCTGCCAGCCCATATATATAAGATGATAGATTTCCTTTTGGATAAGGATTCTTAACTACCGAATAAATCCACCTAAGGAAAGGATTCTTGCCAACCAAGTAAATCCTTCTTAGGAGAGGTTTTATGATCATATATATATATATATATATATATATATATATATATATATATATATATATATATATATATATATATATATGTTTGTTAATTTTGTCCAGCCTAAGGTAATTTCATAGAGAAATTTCAGCCATCTATAGGGAATTCAATTTGGAGAATTCAGCTACCATAGAATCTTGAGGGAGAAAATTTTGTTTTTGCTCTAGATAAAATTTGACCAACCCTACGAAATAGTGTGTGATTCGGGAAAGAAGAAAAGGAAGAAAGAACGTTTAGGTTTTGATAGTACACTAGTAGCCTTTACATCAAAAGGTTTTGTGTACAACATCGAATCAAGGTTCACGCGGGTTTCAATCAAATTGATTGATAATTCGCAAGTGACCTAACGTTCTTTGTTTACTTCTTGAAGGATTATTGTAACTAACAAAGAGAAAGATTTTGTTTGTTTCCATCCTCAGGTATACAATTAAAATAAGAAGGAGCTCACACTCCTAGGTGATTCACGTTCGTGATTGGATTGGAAGATCTTGCGGAATCAATTCGGGCTTGTTCAATTGTCACGTGATAAAAGGTACGACACTTGTTATATACATCAATTAATCTAGGGTTAAGGTTCTTGTTATTGAAAAAGGAAAAAAAATTATTTATACGCAAACCATAATATTTTTTTTGATTTCTCACGCTTCCATTACATTTTGAACCGATTTTTCTTTCAATTGGTATCAGAGTCTAGTTGTACCCTTGATTAATTGATGTATGTGTTCGTGAATCTTTTTCTTTTTATTGTATATATGCATGTTTTAGAAAGAGATGGCAGTCTAGGTATTCACATATATATTTACATTTAAATGTATGGATATATATATATATATATATATATATATATATATATATATATGTGTGTGTGTGTGTGTGTTTTATATGTGGTTTGTTATTGCTCAATTTTGGTCCTAGAATTTCAATGTATTTTTGTTTTGGGATTGTAACAAGAAGGGTGGTCTATCATCGCCATAATTTCCTTTTTGGTAGTTGCTAAGTTTTTTTTTCTTATTTTGTTGTTGTAATAATAAAAAAAAAACTACAGTATTTTAATTTTTTAATTCTTCTATAATACATTCAAGTATCGAAGACTCGAAGGTTTGAAGAATTGGGACCAAACGGAACAGGTTTGGGACCGTGCGAGCCGTAGCAACAATTGTGCATGCGAAGAGCACGTAACCACATTTGTTGTGGCATGAGCTGCACACGGCAGCCCTATGGAAGCCATGGGCTGCGCATGGCGGCCCTTTAAAGGGTTTGTGGCATGCGCAGGCCCATGGGTAAGGGCCAAGGGTGCGCATGCCCATGGGAGGTAGCCGAGGGAGTCCAAACGATGAAGGTCACGTGAAGACTTGTTCGCCAAGAAAGGAGTTTTTGTATTCCAAGACATGTAATTTACTTGTTTTTCTAGGATATACCAAAATTGTAGCTATTTATATTTTTAAATAATGCAATGTTTGTCATTGTTTCATAACATGTCATATAGAATAGGAAAGCCACTCATATATCTTTTTTCGTATGAACATGCATAGAATGGTTTAGGTATCTAAATTGGCATTAACTTGGTAAATCATTCTTTGGAATTCGATCACACGCCTTAAATAATTGAGTGGAAGAAGGTGTTAGGTTTCAGTTTGTGTTGGCATGAATTCCATATCAAAATGATGTTTACTTGTAATGACTTAGTTATTTAGGTTCATGATGATTCAAGCTTCAAGGAAGAAGAAACAACAAGTCAAAGCAAGTTCTAAGTCTTCAAAGAGAAAGGATGCAATTTGTTTCTACAAAGGTATACTAAGACCTTATCTTTCTCTTACAAGGCTTAGGCACACACACACATATCATACATTTGTGCCCCTGCATCGTTGTGCACCTTTATAGGCACACACATGTATGATATGTGTTTGTCTCTGAATCGTTGTGCACCATATATAACACATTCACACACTTTAAGATGAATGCTCATGTATTGGTTTGGAAATAACATGTTTTGGAATATGCATGATTGGAAACTATCTCTATGTAGTTTGCATTCTAGTCTGAATTGTGTTTGTATGTGTATATGTTTGTATAACATGGATATTGAACTTGGATTTAGTCTTAAATCATTCTTGATTGAGTTCCGGTTATTTCGGTTACTCATACTATTGATTTCAAGTTCAAAGTCAAAAGATACTACACTTTCAACTCATGTTTCATACATTGTCTTCGTCTTCGTATATCGAGTCTAATTAATATTTTCTGGGTTGAGTATCTTATATTTCCATGTCTGTGTGAGAGTTACAGTTTTTAATCCGCAAAAGGATTAGAATTCCGAGTTCGGAGGCTGGAGAACGGTCGAAGAACGCGAGGGAAGTGCGAGGGGGATGCACCATGGCCAAAAGGCCATGGAGGTGTGCATGCCCGAGATAGCGCGTGGCCATCTCGGCCGCACAACCTTGCTGCCCTGAGATGCCCATGCACCATCTTGGGGGAGCACTTCTAAAGAGGGCTATTTTGGTCTTTCTTGCTTTCTTCTTTCCCACTACTTTATAATCTCTCTCCCTCTCACATTTCATTCTAAGAAGAAATTCAAATCAAGTGTGCAGAATTTTCTCTCTAAATTTTCTCACCTTCCAAACACCATAACTTCTTCATTTGAACTCCGATTTCAGTGATTTGAAGTTCCAAATATTTATCTATTCATCCTCCATCTTTTCTCTGAAGGTTTGAGTTAATTTTACTGCTGTTTTAGGTGTATAATCATACAAAAACGGGACTGCACCTAGATCACCTAAGGTATTGATTTTCTCATTAAGTTTTCTTTTAAAACTTGGTCAATTGCCTTGGGTTTTCTTCTTCTACATATATTTGTTTATTGTGAGTGTTTTGATTTATGTTTTGAACACTTTCAAAGCTCGGTTGAATTTCAATTGAAATCATTCATGTTGGGTTAGGTTTTGATTTTGCCTATGTTATCACATGTTTGGGATTGTATTGTGCTAGCTTTGATTCTAGAACTATTTTGTGATCTTTGATTGATTGATTTTAAGAAAAATAGTTCCTCACATGTATTAGGCTCTCTTGGCCGAAATTCTCACATAATACATGTGCTTATGTTCTTTTGAGCTATTCGTGTGATTTGTTGAATCTATGATTTGGAATATGCTCTAGAGCTTATGCTTAGATCTATTTGACATTGTCATATGATTTTAGCATGTTTTAGGTTTTTGTGATTTAAACTTGATCTTGTGATTTGCTGATCATATCTTGTGATTCAAGTTTAGATATATGCATGAATCTAGTTTGTGATTAATGTTGATCATATCTTACATAATCTAGATTGACTACTCATGCATGATAAACTAGACTATATGTGATTTGTGCATTCATGCTTATGTCTAGTATTTTCCATAGGATGTTTTGATCATAGCATTCTATGTTGCGTGCTTGTTTGCATTTTGCATTCATGATCACCTAGATGCCTTGTGAGAAAGAATTCTTGACAATAGGTGTGAGACCTATGGTGTTGAGCAAGAAGTCTTAGCAAGAGGTGTGAAGCCTCAGATTGTCGAGCAAGGAAGTCTTGGCTATGTGTTACAATTCATGATGATTCAGGCTTCAAGGAAGAAGAAACAACAAGTCAAAGCAAGTTCTAAGTCTTCAAAGAGAAAGGATGCAATTTGGTTCTACAAAGGTATACTAAGACCTTATCTTTCTCTTACAAGGCTTAGACACACACACATATTATACATTTGTGTCCCTGCATAGTTGTGCACCTTTATAGGCACACACATACAATTCATTCCTATGTGTCCCTGTATCGTTGTGTACCTTTATAGGCACACACATAAAATTCATTCAAATGTGTCCCTACATCGTTGTGCATCATGTATAACACATTCACACACTTTAAGATGAATGCTCATGCATTGGTTTGGAAATAACATGTTTTGGAATATGCATGATTGGAAACTATCTCTATGTAGTTTGCATTCTAGTGTGAATTGTGTTTGTGTGTTTATATGTTTGTATAACATGGATATTGAAATTGGATTTAGTCTTAAATCATTCTTGATTGAGTTCCGGTCATTTTGGTTACTCATACTATTGATTTCAAGTTCAAAGTCAAAAGATACTACACTTTCAACTCATGTTTCATACATTGTCTTCGTGTTTGTATATCAAGTCGAATTATTATATTCTGGGTTGACCATCTTATATTTCCATGTCCGTGTGAGAGTTACGGTTTGTAATCCGTAAACGGATTTGAATTCTGAGTTTGGAGGCCGAAGAACAGTCGAAGAATGCAAGGGAAGCGCGAGGGGAATGCACCATGGCCAAAATGCCATGGAGGTGTGCATGCCCGAGATAGTGCGTGGCCATCTCGGCCACACAACCTTGCTGCCCCGAGATTCCCACACGCCATCTCGGGGGAGTACTTCCATAGGAGGGAAATTTGGTCTTTCTTGCGTTCTTCTTTCCCACTCATTTATAAACTCTCTCCCTCTCACATTTCATTCTAAAAAGAAATTCAAATCAAGTGTGCAGAATTTTCTCTCTAAATTTTCTCACATTCCAAACACCATAACTTCTTCATTTGAACTCATATTTGAGTGATTAGAAATTGAGAGTGTTCATCTATTCATCCTCCATCTTTTCTCTAAAGGTTTGAGTTAATTTTGCTGTTGTTTTGTGTGTCTAATCATACAAAAATGGGACTGCACCTAGATCAACTAAGGTATTGATTTTCTCTCTAAGTTTTCTTTTAAAACTCGGTCAATTGCCTTGGGTTTTCTTCTTCTACATATATTTGTATATTTTGAGTGTTTTGATTTGTGTTTTGAACACTTTCAAAGCTAGGTTGAATTTCAATTGAAATCATTCATGTTGAGTTAGGTTTTGATTTTGCCTATGTTATCACATGTTTGAGATTGTATTGTGCTAGCTTTGATTCTAGGACTATTTTGTGATCTTTGATTGATTGATTTTAAGAAAAATAGTTCCTCACATGTATTAGGCTCTCTTGGCCGAAATTCTCACATAATACATATGCTTATGTTCTTTTGAGCTATTCATGTGATTTGTTGAATCTATGATTAGGAATATGCTCTAGAACATATGCTTAGATCTATTTGACATTGTCATATGATTTTAGCATGTTTTAGGTTTTTGTGATTTAAACTTGATCTTGTGATTTGCTGATCATATCTTGTGATTCAAGTTTAGATATATGCATGAATCTAGTTTGTGATTAATGTTGATCATATCTTACATAATCTTGATTGACTACTCATGCATGATAAACTAGACTATATGTGATTTGTGCATTCATGCTCATGTCTAGTATTTTCCAGAGGATGTTTTGATCATAGCATTCTATGTTGCGTGCTTGTTTGTGTTTTGCATTCATGATCACCTAGATGCCTTGTAAGAAAGAAGTCTTGACAATAGGTGTGAGACTTATGGTGTTTAGCAAGAAGTCTTGGCAAGAGGTGTGAAGCCTCAGATTGTCGAGCAAGGAAGTCTTGGCTAGAGGTGTGAAGCCTTGGATAGTCTAGCAAGAAGTCTTGCCTAGAGTTAGGAGAACTCAGATAGGTGAGCAAGGAAGTCTTGACTAGAGTCGGGGAAGACTCGGATAGTTGAGCAAGAAGTCTTGCCTTGGGTTATGAAGATCCCGATAAAGTGAGCAACGAAGTCTTGACAAGAGGTGTGAAGCCTCGGATTGTTGAGCATAGGGCGACAACTTCTAGATTAGGATATGAGGGTAGTTTCTAGGTGATGAGGTCGCTTGAGAGATTGTTCTTGTCTTATCTACTAGTGGATTTTGTTTGCCGGTGGCTGCTAGCCCGTGGATGTTTCCTCTTCGGAGGTTTACCACGTTATATCTTGTGTCAACTTTTCTCTATCCCTATCTCTCTAATATTTGTATTGTGGATAGAACTCTTTATGTATGTTGACTTCCTCTTTATAATATAGATTGTGTATGTGTTACAATTACTTGTTTGTATCACACTTCACTTGTGTTTTTTATATTGATTAATTGTCTTTAATTAATATATATATTGTGATACAAGTAATCTAGAGGAACAAACTTTTGTTTGTTTCTAAGGGATTCGAAAAAGGTGCCTAACCTATTCACCCCCCACCCCCCCTCTAATTTAGCCTTGAGCATTTAACCGTGATTGTATTTTCGGAAGGTGTTTTGGAACACCTACGGCCTCCAAGTTTAGTTGAGCTTTATGTTTCGTGTAATAATCTCTCAAGAGGTATTCATGAATGGAATTTAGCAAAATACTTCCTTACAAGGATAGACTAGACAATTAGCCCAAACGAAATCTACTCCCAGAGGAGGGATATTTGTGAGGGATTATATTGAAGGTCGATAACTTGTTAACACACTCAATGTAATTTTATTAATATCCTCCCAAGATCTCTTCTTAATAAAATTGGAAGGTTAAAATTGAAAACGTTGGTTGTTATGTTAACAATTAGGTGGGACCTAGTCCAACTAGTAAATGTTGCGAACTCCCAAAGGAGGCATGACATTTACAGGTGTTGGATCACTATTGAATTTTTACGATTGAATTATTTTATTTTATTGAAGATAAATATTTGAAAGTGCTTGATCATGATTATTTACTTATATACTTTTTATTACTGTTCAGAAATCATGACCTCATCCCTAATCAACATCCTTAAAGACAGTACTTTAACTGGTGATAATTATGTCATATGGAAAAGGAAAATTGGACTTTTATTGCAATCCGAAAAGAATAAATTTGTTATGCACACTCTTAAACGACCTACTCCTACTAATGAATCTACTTAGGAACAAAAAAATGAGTATTAGTAGTGAGAGTCTTCTGATGAGATGGTTAAATGTTACATTATGGCCACCATCTCTGACGTGTTGCAACAACAACATGAAGGAATGGAGACTGCTGTCGATATAATGATGTTTCTAGAGGAGATGTTTGCTTTGAGGTCTAGGACGACTAAGAGAGAGGCATCGACTTCTTTTATGAATCTTAGGATGAAACCTGGACAGGGTGTGAAATATCAAATGATGAAAGTCATAGCACATCTCAACATTGTTGAACTGAATGGTGCTGAGATAGATGGTGAGACCAAGATTGACATGATTGTCAACTTAATGTCGGATTCCTTTGATCAATTCAAGTTGGACTGCACCTTGAATAATAAGGAATACACCTTGCAATGATTGATGCAAGATGTTCAAAGTGCGGAAAAAATCCTTGTGAAAGGCAAGGGTCAAAAGATTTATACCATAGGTAAAGTTGCTACTGTTAAGACCCGTAAGAAGGTCAAGAAACAACAGAAGTAAAAACAACTATGACCTACTAAGAAGGAGACAAATAAAGTAACCAAGATCAAAGGGAAGTATTTCCTGTGGTGAAAAGGGACATTGGAAAAGAAATTGCCCAAAGTCTCAAGACAAGAAGGAAGAAGGTAATGTTAATTATCTTGAAACATGTTTTTTGGGGGATTCTATAGATTCTTGGATCATAGACTCTGGAGCCACTAATCATGTTTGTTTTTCCTTACATGGGTTCAAGGAAAGGAGAAGGCTTAATGAGAACAAATTCAACTTGCGTTTAGGCAATGGAGCATTGGGGCTTGCTAGTTCAGTGAGAGATATTAGAATTAGTTTAGATTCTTATAGGCATTTAGATTTAATAGACGTTTATTATGTACCTCAATTCAAGAGGAATTTAATTTCAGTTTCTTGTTTAAATAAATTTGGTTATTCGGTTACTTTTAATAAAGCTTTTATTATTAGTAAGAATGACAAAATTATTTGCAAAGATTCTATTTGCATGGAAATATCTCTCACTTGTTAGACACGGAATCAACGGAACCTAATCATAAAAGAGTAAAATTATCAAAAGATGAAACCTACCTATGGCATTTGCGCCAAGGTCATATTAACCTTAATAGGATTAAAAGATTGGTAAGTGACGGGAATATTGTTTGGCAGGTAAAATGACCAAAAGATCGTTTAGCCATCGAATGTTTAGGATTAATACACACTGATATGTGTGGACCTATGAGCATTCAAGCTAGAGGTGGATATGAGTACTTCATCACTTTCACGGATGATCACTCAAGATTTGGCTTTGCATTTCTCATGAGACATAAGTCAGATGCTTTTGACATGTTCAAAGTATTTAAAGCTGAATTTGAAAATTAGCTTGAGAAACGCATAAAAATCTTGAGGTCTGATCGTGGTGGAGAATATCTATCTGGTGAGTTTCAGTAATATCATATTGATAATGGGATAATTTCTCAGCTTTTTGCACCAGGCACACATCAACAAAATGGGGTGACAGAAAGGAGAAATAATACTCTTTTGGACATGGTTAGGTCTATGATGCGTTATTCAACGCTCCCTAATTCTTTTTGGGGATATGTTTTACAAACTGCAATGTACATTCTAAATGATGTACCATCTAAGTCGGTTCCTAAAACACTGCATGAGTTAAGGACTGGGCGAAAGCCTAGTTTACAACCCTTAAGGATATTTAGATGTCCTCCACACTTATTAAAAGGAAAGACAGAAAAGATGGAGTTCCGTTCAGAAACATGCATATTTGTAGGGTATCCAAAAGGTACAAAAAGATATTGTTTTTATAGTCCTTCAGATCTTAAAGTATTTGTTTCGACAAATTCAAAATTTCTGGAAAATGACTATATGAATAATTTTATGTCTAAAAGTAGAATTGTCCTGAATGAGCTTTCAGGAGATACAATTTCACAAGAGGTTTCACAACTACGCCCAATTGTAAGTTCCGTACCAACACAAGATCAACAATCTACCATACTTCGTCGTAGTGGGAGGATTGTTAGATAACCCGAGAGATACATCTGTCTAGAAAAATCTGTAGAGAATCTTTCGGACGACGATGATCCCTATACTTACAATGAAGCAATGGAAGATGTTGATTGTCGCCATTGGCAAAAGGCAATGCAATCCGAAATTGAATCTATGTTCAAAATCAAAGTCTGGTCTCTTGTAGACTTACCTAAAGGGATAAAATGCATTGGTTGCAAATGGGTATACAAGAGGAAAAGAGGAATGGATGGAAAGGTGGAAACCTTTAAAGCTAGATTGGTAGCTCAAGGTTATACACAGAAGAAAGGTATCGATTATGAAGAAACCTTCTCTCATGTGGCCATGCTTAAATCCATTAGGATACTCTTATCCATTGCGGCATCTCTAGACCTAGAGATTTGGCAAATGGACGTCAAGACAACTTTCCTTAATGGAAGTCTTGACGAAAGCATCTACATGATACAACCAGAAGGATTCATTGAAAAAGGCAAAGAGGAAAGGGTATGCAAGTTACAAAGATCCATATATGGATTGAAGCAAGCATCCAGATCCTGGAACATAAGGTTCGATTAAGTCGTGAAAAGTCTTAGATTTATTCAAAACCTTGATGAACCTTGTGTATGCAAAATGATTAAATGCGACAAGTTGGTTTCCCTAGTTCTTTACGTTGATGATATACTACTAATCGGAAACGATGTAGGTGTATTGACATCAGTAAAAGAATGGTTAACAAAACAATTCGATATAAAGGACTTATGAGAAGCAAGTTATATTCTTGGCATCTAAGTCATAAGGGATAGAAAGAATAGAACGATTGCATTATCCCAAGCTTCATACATAGATAAAATCTTGTCTAGGTTTTCCATGCAAGATTCCAATAAAGGTATGTTACCTTTTAGACATGGAATCAAACTGTCTAAGGAACAAGTTCCTGAGAATGAGCATCAAGATCAATTCATGAGTAGGGTTCTATATGCATCGGCAGTTGGAAGTCTCATGTATGCAATGCTCTATACTAGACTAGATATTTGTTTTGTTGTTGGCATAGTTAACAGGTTTCAATCGAAACATGGTCTTGATCAATGGACGGCAGTCAAGCATATTTTCAAGTATCTCAAAAGAACGAGAGATTATATGCTTGTATACTCTGGAGGGGATTTAATTCTTGTTGGGTATATAGATTCTAACTTTCAGTTAAATTCTGACTCTAGGAGATCAACATCAGGATCTGTGATTACTATTGGAGGAGGGGCAGTCATATGGAGGAGTATCAAGCAATCTTGTATTGTTGATTCCACTATGGAAACCGAGTATGTTGCTGAATGCGAGGCGACTAAAGAGGATGTCTGGCTTCTCCAATCTTGATTGACTTGGAAGTGGTTCCTGATGCGAATAAGCAGATCACTATCTATTGTGACAATAGTGAAGCAGTGGCTAATTCGACAGAATCAAGAAGTCATAAGAGAGGGAAACACATTGAAAGAAAGTATCATCTTCTAAGAGAAATTGTGCATAGGGGTAACGTGACGATTACCAAGATCGTGCCAGTAGATAATCTAGTGGATCCCTTTACAAAGGCTCTTCCACAAAAAAGTTTAAATGGGCATCTAGAGAACATGGGGATGAGAAATAAGGCACATTTGCTATAGAGTAAGTGGGAGATTGTTGGGATTGTGCTCGATAGCAAGAGTGTAATAATGTATTTGACAATCATTTCATATTAATAAAGTGATTTCTAGTTTAACAAATCTTATAGCATTTATAGTTTAATTATTATAATTGTCAAAAGTAAATAATCATAAGGTCAAAAGGCTATGAGAAAATAAGAATTGTTCATACATCTAGATATGTATGAGGTAGACACAATTCTTTAGTTAGTCTTGAATAACATTCATAACTTAAAATAAAAGATTAGGTGCATTTATCTTGTCAAAGTTGTAGATTCTTTTGCTAGCATTTGAGTGGGATCAAATGTGTTATGATAAGTCTAAAATCATCAAAGTGTGGTGTCTTTGGGCAAAAGAATCTAGTGCACTGGGTGCATTGAATAGGATCACAATGAAATACTTTATCTAGAACAGTCAATGGATAAAAATTTTCATTTGAAGACAATCGGAGAGTCTATCTCAATCCTGAGATAAAATATGGACTTATGGTTGCAAGTTTTATCATTTGAGTTATCAATGAGTACGATTATATACCATAGTCTATCCTCGATAGTTTGGTGGTATTCATTTGTTAATCGATAGAGGACTTCATTTATAGATATGGATATCGTGGCTCTATTTATTAAATGAAAGTAGAATGCCATCATACGGATGTTTTTAGGTATTGGATATTAAATCTTAACGTTAAGTTTTCAATAGTGTCTATTCAAACATGGCTTCTGGACAAGTCAAAATATCCAAGTTTAAAATGTGGTCATATGAGTAAATATGGTAACTTGGAGAGCTATAGACAGTCTATGAGCTCTTGGCGATTACTGGTATTCTTCACGAGGATACACTTTCTCCAATAAGGTTGTCTAGGGTATGAATGAGTAACATCAACTTTTTCTATCTTTATTTAAGAGTTCAATTTTAGTTCTTTAGTGGAATGAACTAAAATTAAATGGATTGAACCTAAGTGAATCATTTGCTAATTGTGATTAGGTTGTGTCTATTGGAGCTTAAATCTAGATAGCCCGCCAAGACCCCTAATCCACACGAACTTTCATGGATCACTTGATATATTCTACCGGACCATTTTATGGGTCCATTTTGTATTGAGGTATGTGGACTTGTTTCTTTTTGTTAGAATGAGTCTAGTTCACATGTAGACTTTTTATAAAGGTCAAATGGATTTAATAAAATAAGAAAATAATATATTTGCTCATATATATGTGTTGGGCGGAAAGGCTATTTAGAATAGCTTAATTATATTATATTTTTTTATTATTTAATTAAATGGAAATTAATTAATTTGGTGATTAATTAATTATTTAATTAAAAGTAAAAATCTTTTTCCTCGTATGAGATGTTCTCTTAAAATTATACTATCGTTGGTAGTATAATTAATATTAAAGACTATATTTGATAAGTAGATAAATAAAATGAATTATTTATCTAATCTAATTAGGAAGTCTTTAATATGGTTACAAATATACAATTGAGTTGGATTATGAGTCTTGATGTAAGATAGAATTATTTTTAGAAAAGGATTCTTAACCACCAAGTAAATCCACATAAGGAAAGAATTCTCAACAACCAAGTAAATCCTTCTCAGGAAAGGATTTGTGATCCTAATATATATTCTTTGAAGATTTCTAACAGCCCATATATATAAGATGACAGAATTCCTTTTAGATAAGGATTCTTAACTACCAAATAAATCCACCTAAGAAAAAGATTCTTGACAACCAAGTAAATCCTTCTTAGGAGAGGATTTATGATCCTATATATATATATATGTGTGTGTGTGTGTGTGTGTGTGTGTGTGTGTGTGTGTGTTTGTTAATTTCGGCTAGCCTAAGGTAATTTCATAGAGAAGTTTCGACCAACTATAGGGAATTCAACTGATGTTAGAGCGATACGTGTACCGCTGCCAAAATGCACATCACAATTGACGGCATTAACAACTTAGCAAAGGACCGCCATGAAGGTGTTGTGTAAGCGCTCTAAAAGTCCATCATTTATCTCACACCGGTATACCTATATTGTGGGACTGCTGCATTTTTCCACATCAACGCTTCTCCGGTGCTTTTTTATTGTGAATAGTGTTATGACCCCCACAGCTGTCCCACAACGGTTATTGCTTTTTTTTTTGGTAAATTTCCACTTTGAATTGGTCCAGAATTATTCTAGAATTTCCCAAATCAAATCCTAAAATACTCTAGAAAATCAATACATGTTTGGAAAATTTCCTAAACTCAAATTAAAAATTAATCATCAAAGAAGAACTCCAAGTTAGGAAAGAATTTTCATTCCTTAATTGATTCTATTTTCCTACTTGGTGTGCTTCCTATAACAAAGTAATTTGGGATTCCACAAGGACTAGTCACCTATAAATATCAAGAGTTTCTTACAGAGAAGTGATTAGAGATTTATTATTCAAGATTGAAGACTGAAGATCTTCATAGTTTTATTTTCTCTCTTTTTCTACCTTTCTTTAATTTTAATGTTTTTATTTGCTTCATAGTTATGATATGTAACTAAAATTTTCATAGCCGGGGCTATATTGAAGCCCTAGACATGATTCTAATTCCATAGACAAGTGTGTTTGATGAAGTACTATTTTCATTATATGATGATTTCAATTTCTCCAAAATAATTGTTTTTTCTATTATTGTATTTCTTTGATTGATCACTTTAGGAGCATGATTTTAGGATATACGTTGTAGGATAGAGTCTGAATGTCATACAGACATATTCTTACATGCAAAAATTAATTGAAATAAGACCCAATTAAGGGAAATTGATTCACGAATTATTTGGAATAAATGTCATATTCTAGGGTTTGTGTGATATTCATATTCTCTTTGTTCTAAATGGATTCTTATTATTAAGTCTAGTAGATGCTCATGCTAAGTTATGATTTGGAATACACATATTTATGTAGATTCCATGCAACTTACATACTAACTAAGAGAGAATCTATACGACTCGAGTGGGATGCCAATACCTTATCGTGAATATCTTCATCATGTTTGATTGTTTCTAAATAATTTTTCTGCTATGTTTCTTAATTTTTGTTTAATTTAAATTCTTAGTTTTCAATAATCAATTTAAAAACCCTCAATCACGTGTATGAGTTGTGTTTTATTTAAGTTGTTATAGAGTCATAGAGTGTCTTAAATTAGTGTTTTTAAATTCAAAACTTTCGTAGGTAATTCATTTCTCGTGTGAACGACCCTTGCTTACCCATTGTGCTATCATTTACGATTTGTACACTTCCAAGTTTTTATTATTTTTGTTTGCCTATTTTGCAACCAACATGTACTTAACATCTAAGATTGCCGGATGTAATCTCTAGCTGAGTGTATGAGTGTCATATACAGAGGTATTCAGTTTGAGATGAGCAATCTAAAGTGTCTGTAGATAGCAAGTAGAGTTGGGTACTTTATTTACGGTTAATCTACAATTGTTGTCCATTCCGTAATTTACGGTGGTCTTAACCTAGACTATTCATATGGTGATATGAGAATGGAGGCACCTTATATAATGTGATCATATAGGACTGGACCATGATCTATATGATTATCTCGCCAAGATCCGTTACGAGATGAGATTCATATATTAACAAATGATGGCTATATATGGGTGATCTTAATCTTGAGTGTCTTAATGTCTCCTTCAGGTTAGATCATAGTTTTTGATATATCATGGGTGAGATCGGAGTTGCAATCCCAGTCAATAACTTCGTATGTTGGAATAGCGGTTTGGCTTATGGTTGGAAAGGTCTGTGCACAATAGTGGAATCCATTTATTCTTGCGAGAAGTATATGGTATTTTCATTAAAGGTTGATTCGGGGCTTAAACAATATGAGTGCTCTCTTTCTTTTGTAAAGGAAGTTAGGATTTATTGTTCATTAGAGAATTAATGGTACTTAATGGAAAAGAAACAATTAGGGAGGTATAACGGACTTTATGACCTAGCTCTAATTATAAACTACTTGTGGAGGATCATACCGTATGTAATAGCTATATCGATAGACAATTGAAATTTCGGTTTGTGTAATACATCTACAGTTGCGAGAGTGCAACCTTAGGTTTTTAGTGGAATAACTCTGAGATTAATGATCACAAAATATTAATTAAAAAGTTTAATTAATTATTTTTTAAGTATTATTGGAGATCAAAACTGTGGGTCCATTAGGTCCCTTTGCTAACCAGATTGATTAAAGGTAACAAGGGTTGCAGTTAATTAATTGGACTGTCCAATTAATTATGTTACGTAAGTGACACATATTTATTCAAGAATTAACTGAATAGTGAGATTCTTTATTAATAATTAAAATAATTAGATAATGAGATTATTTAATTATTAAATTAATAATTAATAATTAATTATTAATTATTAATTGAAGGTTGTAGGTTCAAATCGTGACTGAAACAATGATAAGATAATTAGATTATTTTGTTTTTTAAATAGACAAGTGTTTAAGTTCAAGTCAACTAGGGTTATGTCAGAGTTATAATCTTACTCTACCTAGGACACTTAAATACTACTTATCATTTGGAGATATATTTGTAAAAATATTTGTATCTAGTTATATATATATAACAAGGATACAAGGGACTAATTATGATTCTTTGAACAAAAACAAAAAACAAAAGAAAAACCCGAGAAAGTCTAGGAAGATTTCGGCCAAAAGAAAAGAAAAAAATAGTCTTGCTTGTGGTGACCAAATTTGCTAAGAAGAAAATGAGGAGTTCTATTCTTCAAGTCTTTGCATCCTCCTATACGTTCCTAGAAGATTGTGACATGCCCACACACAGTTACCGGATCGCGGGATATTGCGAGGAAGACTTGGTGGTTCGTGATCAGAATAAAGGTTAAAGAAACGAAGGAGTTAGCATCAAGGGTATGACTTAAATCCATATTTATATATTCTTATAGGTTGTATATGGTTTACAAGTTGCATAAAAAATTTCCGCTGTGCAACCTAAATCTGAGTTCCTACAGATAAGTGTGTATTGGTTGAAAATATGTGCAAGTAATGCATATGGGTTGATGTTTTACCGTCGAAGTGTTGCCGGATTTTTGATAATTCATTCTCCTAATTCGAGTTTTATTTTGCCTGTGTTGTTTGTGTTATTTTTCAGATATGGCACAGACAACTTTTCGTGGTTATTCTGATCCTCTAGTTACAAACATGAGGCGAGATAAACTGCCTATCGAACAAACCTTTGTGGGGAATGCGAACTTCAAGAAAAGGATGAAAGATTCTGCAAAGTGCAACTTCATACTACTATTCCAGCAGTGGTTGCAACCAGAAGATGGACTCGATATGTATAGTAACCCACACTTGCCAATATTAGCCTGTTCTGCGAGTTTTATGCTAATATGGTACATGATCAATTCAATGCAAGCAATGTCGTTATGGTGAGAGGAGTTCCTATGGTGATCTCTACTGAAAAGATCCACACTTATTATGAGTTACCACTTATTGAGCATGTGGAGGTGAACTATCCAAACATGTTCCTTTTAGGAAGCAAGCTTTGCTTAGAGGGAGAAGTTGGATGGAATGGGAACAAATTACTGAGGAGGTATTTGCTCTTAGAATCGGCTTTCTGGTACCTTTTTAACTCAACCTTATTAAAGCCTTCAGTGCATGGCTCCGATATTTTTAAGAAGGCGTCTCGATTACTATACTTGATTAAGAAGAGGTTTTACATTGATGTTGCCCATTCCATTTGTAAAGAGAACCAAGAGTGTGGTCAACATATAGACTCCAACATGATTTTTCCCTGCTTAACTACAACAACGCATGCGGACTTTGGTTTGGTGACTGACGATTTTGATGATGTTACTAAGGTGCTAAATACTCCGTTGAATTTGTAACAATTAAAGAAAGTGGCATCGGGAAGGAGCTGAAGATGATCGAGAGATTGACATGGATTATGTGATTGACTAGGACCAATAGATTCCACAGCAGGATCAAACTCAGCAGCCTGGAGGTAGAGCTGTCAAAATGACCCGTGTACCATGACCCGCAAACCCGACACGAACCCATGGTTGATAATCAGGTTCGTGTCGGCTTTAAATGGGTTTGGGTCATGAACGGGTCAACCCGTTTGACCCATGTACATATACGGGTCGTGTCGGGTTTCATTAAACAGGTTCACGGGTGACCGGTTTAACCCGTTTATCTGATACAGTATAATTAAAATTTTAAATTATATAGGGATATAACTAAAATTTTACATAAATATATAAGTTAGTATTAATCAAACCCTAGCAGACTCTCAAACTCTTTCAAATCAAATTTTATCTGCTCTCTGGTGTCTTACTCTCTCATTTCTCTCAAATGGAAACATGGTTATCTAAAACAAAACAAAAAAAAATCTACACAAACATTAACTTGTTATGTATTGTGTGTTAGTGATGATCCAAATCGGAAGAAACTGTTGTGATTGCGGCAAAATCGAAAGAAATCAAGTGGAGAAAAGTGCAATGATTGCAGCAAAACCGAAAGAAGTTGTGTGCAATTTTCTTGATTTCATTCTTTTTTTTTTTCTAAAATTGATGATGATGTTAGAGGAGATCTCAGATCTCCAAAAAATAAATCAATTATTTTTCATTTTAAAAAAGTTTAGTGATTTCTTTTTCTTTTTAAATAATCTTTCTTTTTTTTAATCTTTAATGGATGATGTCTAGATCTGCCACAAATTCTTTATTATTTTTTTCTTTTTTACATTGTTTTAAAGAATAATTAAGAACAGGAACTTTTTTTTTCTAGTTTTTTAACATTCAAACTGATCCAACACCTTAAGAATTGCCCTGACTCGACCCATCAATTAAAAGTTTCACGAGTCTACTCTGATAACCCTGTTTTACTAATCGGGTTTGTGTCTTGTTACAAAGTCTGCCCAATTTACATAGGTCATGCCGGGTTAAGGCTAAACGAGTCGACCCGTTGACCCGTTTTGATGGCTCTACCTAAAGGTGATTTTATGCCAAGACCTCTTCCTTTCGATATGGGTGTCGGACCATCCCAACAAAGACCTGAGTGTGTAAATTACATGTTACTCATGATGAAGAGATACATAGACATAGGCTTAGCTGACTTGAAGAAGAAAATGAAGGAGGAGATGGCCAGTTTTGATGCACGTCTGAGATCGTTGCAGATTTAAGTCGATGAGATCTGGAATGCCATTGTTCACCCCACCCCGATTATTGACCCATATTCTTCTCTTTATGATACAGGTTTTGTTACTGTAGATCCAGGGACTGGAAGGCAGCAGCATGATGGAGCTGATCCCATTGCACCAGTTAGTGGTTATGATACCGGGTTGCTCAGCAGTGATGGAGATTGATTGGAGACACAGTAGACGGACCAATGTCTATAGGCTGATATGTTTTTTCTCCCTTTTCTTTATTCCTTCTTATTTATTTTTTCCTTTTCATTATGTTGGATATTTGTTTTGTAATATTTTGGATTTATTATTCGGATTCGGTTTTTGTTTTATTGATTAGTGTTTTATTTTTGAGCTCGTATTGCACTGCCAATTCTTTTTTCCTTTTGTAGTGCATTTCAATTTTAAACATTGAGGAAAACGTTGGGTTTAGGTTTGGTGGTGTGGTACTGTGTGTAGTATTTTAGTTTTGAGTCAAATTTTTGAAAATTATTGTTTTTAGAGTCTTTCTTGCCTATGAATTCATCAAGATATTTTGATGTGTACCCTAGAGATGATTATGCATTATTCACTGAGTTTAAACTAACTTCTTACAACTTAGAGTAGTGCATTGCATTTTTTTTTTGTTAAATATGGTATGTTCTCGATGTGATAGTGGATAGGAAACTTAGTTGAGTTGCCATGATTAATAGTGGAGACTACCCTTGAGGGTTCATTAAACCAAAAAGCATACATAAATGACATTATATGAGGGATTATTAGTTTCTACTCTTTAAACACTCAGTAGGTTCTTAGTATTAGATGTAATCTCTATAGGTTGTACATTGAGCATAACAAAACATTCATCATTAAAAAAAAATCAAATGTTAATTCTAATCTTGATTAAGACGAACCAGTGGAAGTGATGATTAGACTATGTGTGCTTGAACTACTTAAATTGCCTTAAATATTTCATACCGTTGTGTGTGTGTTCCATAGCTCTGTTTGAAGCCAAACATTGAATAAGCATTTTTCTTTCTTTACCGCGTTAACTATAACCCATATAAGCCTACAATAAAGCCATACATTATAGCTTGGGATCATGCTTTGAGAATGTGAAAAATATGTGATAGTTCTACACATAATTGTATGCATATTTCGATTAGAGGCCAATGAAAGAAAAAATTGCATTCAATCCAAAAGTGTAAGTCTGAAATTTACAAATTTCTATGTAATCTTTTGGTTCTCAAGTATGAAATATTTCATTTAAAAAAACATGAAAAGTTACCACCAAAATAAATGATGTGATGAGAGAATCAGACAATAGAACGTTATGAGTGCAATAATGTCAATTAAATTGTAAAGTTGTAACTATTCGAAAGGAGTTTGACAAAGTAAAGATGAGAGTTTTAAGGATTTGAACAAGAAGTGAGTGACAATATTCAACTTACAAAGAAAACAATGAAGACCAAAGATATTGTGCGTTGGCGTAAGGTAATTGAAGACTCTCATGGTATGGTCCTAGGTTTTTGAATTTCTAATTTCCCGTTCTTTATTAGCCTTTACCCAATAGCTCTATTACAACCTTAATAAAAGTCTAACTGATCTACTGGTTATCCTTACTATGAAAGTAGAAGTAAATCATGTGTTTATCTTGTTCATAATGCTTGATTCTTTTCATGAGATGTTTTGCATACAAATCAAATGTTCTTTCAATTATATATTCATATGCGATAATAACTTAAGAATTTCTTATGCATAACTTCTTTTGCATATGCTTGATGAGTGTATTTACTTAAGTTATGTGTGAATTAACGAATGATATCTTGTGAAAATTAAAGTCAAGGGTAATAACATTTATGGTATTTAGCGAATGTGACTTTGAAGCTAGAACGTCTTGAGCTTGTGCTTTTCAATAAAATTGAGCAATGCATTCAAATTTGTGACATCATTTTAGTCTTGACTTACTGGCTTTTGCATGCATTGTTTCAATATGGGCACACGTCAATTGTATTTTAGATGACTGGTTTTACAGTATATATTTGTGCATGTTATAGCTGTAAACCCTCAAAAGACAAAATTGCTCATACTAGGGACATCTAGAGGTTTAAAGGCTTGTAGTATACGTTCAAAGCTATCGTGTTCCCTACAAAAGTAGCTCAGTTATGAGTTTTATTTATAGGCTTAGTTTTTAACTTTTGTTTTCTTACTCGATGACTAGCAAAAGATAGGTTTGGGGATATTTGATCGGGTATTATTTTTATATATTTCTTACTCGATGGCATAAAACACGTTTCTCTTTAATTTGTTTATTTGAGCATTTTTATGTTGTTGGTTCCATAAGATGTGTTTGGAGTATTACAGAGAGAAAAGGAAATTTTACAGGATTCAAGGAACTTATTTGCAATTCTCTTTTAGCGTTGTGCAAACCATTGTAAATTTCCAAAGTGGCCACAACAGCGGAAGCAAACCAGTGCTTTATGCCATGAAGACCGTTGTCCATATTATCATCAATTTCCACAGTGCTCTCAAAACAGGCAGTATCGTTGTCAATACCGATGTGCCACCCACAACGGTAGTCACAGCGGTTTGGCAATTCTGTGTCAAAAGAAGTTTTTGGTTTTGATCTAGTTCTGCCTCATATAAATACATCAGAGTTTTAGGGTTTCAAGATCTGACCTATACACCACTTTTTAACACAGTGAAAATAAACTTAATATGTGTATCTAACAACCTAGAGGGCGGTGAATAGGTTTTAATCAAGTTAATTACCAACTTTTCTTGATTACTCAATATTAAAAAAATTACCCCATACACAAACATACAAAATCAAATATAAAATGCTTGATTTTCAAGTGAAAACCCTTCAACAAGGGAAAAACCACCGGCTAACCACTTAGCCACTTCGATCATCACATCCACTATTGTAATGATGTTTACAACCTAGGTTGACCTCTATTTACACTATTCTCAGTCACTAACCCACCACTACTACCGAACGAGCTTTTATAGTAATTTTAGACCAGTGTTTACCAACCAACCAACCTTGGTTGCAAGACTTCACTTGCTTGTGCACTACACCTTGTAGTCACAAGACTTAACTCTCAAAGAAGAGATCAACAACCTATGTGAATATATGAAAATATTCTAATGCAATTCATGTTAGGCAACACTAAATGCTTATCTAGAAATTTAAATATGTCAATAAGTATAAATCCTAGATACCAATGTCTATATAAATGCTCATAAAGACCTAACTAGATATAGATATGCAAGTCTAAAATCTAGTCATCAAACAAAGGAATATCAATACAAGTTGTGATTAATCATGGCAAGGACAATAAATACACTTAACAAACAAACCCCAAACATGTCATAACTTCAATTGATATACAATAAATATGAAGATTTGCTAACCTAAGCAATAAATGACATGTCTAGATAAGCTAAAACAATAAATGAGCAAGGATGATAGTTCTACTTACTGATTAAAGACATTAATGAAGACCCATGCTTGAATGATGCTAGAGATGCATGATGAATATGGGTTTTGAGGTTTGGAGAGTCAAAGAACAAAGCTTGAAGCTTTCTCTCTCTAAGGAACTATTTCTCTCACTAGGTTCTAGAAATTCAAAGTTCTAGGTATAAATGGGGAATAAGACACAAGCGAAAAGTGACACAAGCGAAAATACACTTTTGCCTATAAAACAGTGTAGTGCGTAGGTGGGAGACCAGCGCACCCAACACAACTCAGCCTAAATCAAGTCTTCCACAGCAGCGATCGCGAGAGGAACGACGACAAGTTGTACCGTGAAAATCGCTAGAGAGAAGTTCACTAGAGAGATGACGGGAGGAACGACGACAAGATGTCCCGTGAAAATCTTTAGAGAAAATTTTACGAGAGAGATGGCGGGAGGAATGATGACAAGATGTCCCGTGAAAACCTCTGGAGAGAGGTTCACAGAAGAGGTCACTGGAGGAATGATGACAAATTGTCCCGCAAACCTACCAGTTCAATTCGCGGGTCTACTACATGCGCACTCCCAAAGAAAAATAAGGAATTTCTACCTAAAAGCAAATCAAACAAGACGCAATAGAAGAAAGCATGCAAGAAGAGCTATAACATGAGTATGCACCTAAAAGAAACACACAAAAGATAAGGAGTATGAGATGTGTGTGTGTGTGCAACTAGATCTCTTTAAAAAAGGTTAAGCAAAAGTGAACTACCTTTAAGTGCTTTTTCATCTTGTTGACATGCATGAGAGGGCCTTTGAAGCTTGTCATTGAGAGCCTAAGCAACCTGTTACACAATCATCCCTAAAGTTATTTGTCATGAAATGTGCCAATAATAAATTGAGATCCTTACAAAGCCTTCTAGACTTCTACCATCATATACACAATACAATTCTCTCATCCATCCTTACACATAGAAGATTCGAAGACAGAGAAGATTTCAACATCAAAGAATTGAAGAATTCATTAAAGGTCTCAATGGGTTTTATCTTTTCTTTCTCTTGTCTTGTTATTTTTATCGTGAGTAACTATTCTCATAACTAGGGTATCAATGTGAACCATTTGTGAATGCTCGTGTACGGATTAACCATTATTATTTTCAATTCAATTCTTGATTCATTCATTATGTTTAACTTCTTAATCCTCATTAGTTTTAATTTTTATTCACACTAAAGACCAAGGGTGGATGATTATTTGACATGATTTGTGGGTTAAGATTATCATAGAATTAGGGTTAGAGTATAGACCAAACCTAATCTTGATTACTGCTCACCTGAATGAATAAATTTTATCTTTAGCATACGTTAAGCAAATTAAGTATGGAATTTGGTTCATATTTCTTGTGTTTAACAGGTGTCCAATCGTTGTTTAACAGGTGTCCAATCGTTGTTCACACCATAGACCAAGGGTGAATAATAATTGGGAATACGTGACTTATCCCGCGATGATACGGTAATAGTCATAATAAAGATTAAGAATGAACTCTTGAATTGGTTGAATATGTTTATAAATTAATTCCATACATTGAGTATTTATAATTAGGGATCACTGATGACCAAGTGTTTTCTTTTCATAGATCACAAACAAACTTTCTTTCAACTACTTTCTTTAGTTTAAGTTAATTTAGTTTAGTTTAATTAATTCATCATCAATTTCTGGTTACTTTTATTTAATATAAATTAGAATTAGTTTTAATCAATAAATCACTTTTCCTTATGGGAACGATCTCTACTTGTCACCGTACTTATCTTTACAATTCGTGCACTTGCGAATTCAATTTTTTATGGGTGCGTTTGGTGCGAACATGGGACAGGACAAGGTGGGACGGGATGGGACAAGACAGAACAGGACAGACTGTTTTATACTGTGTTTGGTAGGCGTAGGACAGAACTGTTCACTGTACTATTATATATTTGGTATGACTAGGATAGAACGGAACAAGATGTTCAAATAGCCAGAGTGTCATTCTTGTCCTATCCAATGTTTGTTACCACATAATAGTGACATAGGACAAGACAAGTCAATATTTATTTTATTTTATTAAATAAATATTTTTATATATCATATTTCACAAAAATAATAACATTGTAATTAAAAAATAGTTTAATTAATAATTTTTTTGGAAGATATGTGATTTTTTTTCAATTAATAATATTATTATTATGGTCATTCTCTCATTTTTTTAATAATAATATCAATTAATAATATTATTCCCTCAATTTTTTTTTAAAAATTAATTATTCAATTTTACATTCTCGTAATTGTGAATAATAGAAAAGAAAAATGTATTTTAGATACATGTAATTACTAATTACATGTAAATAGTATTATGATCTACAATTATAAGTTTTAATTATTCAACCACACATCTTTTCATTTCACATAATAGTAAATTACATATAATGCTTAATAACATGATCCAACAAAAAAGTTAATGTAATATAATTGTTCACGAACCTAATAACAAAATCCATAACACAAAGATGTTCACAATTCCAACAAAATATAAGTTTCTAATATGTTCACAATTCCAACAAAATATAAGTTTCAAACATGTTTACAAAATCAAACATGTTCACTCCTCTAGAATTGCCTTCACGAAATCCTCTAGCTCAACACCTAAACGGGTCATTGTATCCCCTCCTATAATTGCCTCAGTCAACTTAGCAATATCCGTTGATGCTCTTTTCATGTTTTTTTCAAGGGATATTATTGATTTAGTCCCTGTGTATTTTTGAGTTATCTATTTTTTACTCACTTATTCATTTTTCACTGAATTAGTACCTATGTTTTCAAAAACCCATCAGTCTGGTCCCTCTGACCAGATTTTTGACGGTCAACGGTCACTAAAAATGTAAATTGACTCTCTTACCCTTCACTTAAATTAAAAGGTTTGACATTACGATTTTACCCTCTAACTTTGTAAAATTTTACAAATTTACTTAATTTATAATCCAATCAAAAGTTGACACGTGTCAATAAATTTTAAAAATAAAACAAAAATCAAAACTTACAAAAAATAAATATGCAGATCAAATAACCAAAAAATAAAAACAAAAACACAAAAAAGGAAATTTTGGAAGAGATCTTTTCGGATTTTGAGAAAATCCATCTTAGATATCACTTTTTCTTTTTTACAATTATGTATAATAAAAAAACAAAAAACATAAAAAGAAAACTTGGGAAGAGATCTTTTCAGATCTGGTGAAAATCCAATTATGCATCGCAATTTCTCATAAAATCAATCCCAGATTCTCCTTAAATCCCTTAAATTTCTCACTTTCTCACACAACAACAATCACACATCCACCCATAAAAAGATCTCCTCATCATCATCTTCTTCTTCAACCTCAAAACCCTAGCCACCACCACCACCACCACCACCACCACCACCGAGGATATCTCGCCCTCGTATCTTCTCTTTCTTTCCATCTAGTCATCTCTCTCTTCGGTTTTCTCTCACGTTCTCTCTTCTCTCTCTCGCCCATTCACCTGTGTGATCGAGCGCCAATCACCTCTATGAAGATAAATCAGCGCTAATGATGGTGATTTCCGGTCACATGGTTGGTGGTGGTAGTTTCAGTGTGGGTTTGGATTTTAAAGTTTTGAATCTAGTTTGTGTATGCTAGATTTCAAAGCTTCAATTTTGAATCTAGTTTGGTTTTAGGTTGTTGGATATGAAGCTAAAGTGTTGACGTTGATTTCTGGATTATGCCAGAAAAGCCAACAAGAATTGGATTTCGGCTATTGAATTAAAGAGAAAAGAGATACAAAGAGAGTAACAAAGACAAGTTTTACGTGGTAAAACTCCGATGGCCTGAGAAACATCCACGGGTGGTTGAAGGATCAACCAAGCCAAAATCCACTAAGAGAACAAGATGTTTACAAGCTCTCGGTCTCTCTTTCTTCTCTCTGTATTTACTATAATTGTTGTATGCTATTTTGCCTATATCTTTTCTGGAGGAGATTATGGGTCTATTTATATGTTTACAGAACCCTAATCTGCCTTGTACAAGTAATACATGATCTTTGTATTTAATTGTGATTCGGTTACTTTCTTGAGGTCGATTTGTCTTCTTTCCTGTTTCGGAGTCTTTTATGGAAATCGAGCGAGATTCTAGTAGTGCAGTTCAATTTGGACTTGTTTCCTTATAAGAATGTAGCATTTGCAGAGAAATCAAGTTATTTCCTAATTGGGGACTCTTCTAATTTAATGCTCTATTTTATTTGGGATTCCTTCCTGATGGATATCGTCGCGTATTTAATGACTTAATCCGTATGAAATAAGCACCAAGTTCTTACTCGAGTCGTATTTATTCCCGAGTAAGAGTAATACCTGATGGTCCCGAGTAGCACTGTTGGAGCCCGAGTGGAAGCGTTGTTTAACCAGTCACGAGTGCTGTTAACTGATCCCGAGTAGGTTTTATTCAATATATGGTTACTCGGGCTTTCTTCCCTTTAATGATGCCTTATAGGATATTTCTCGAATGCACATTTGGGCGTCCACCTGGCTATTTTTTTCTTCCTGTCAATGACATGTATGCTTGGTAAAATTTACATACGACAATACCCCCTTAAAATATTTTTGCCTAGAAAATTTCATTTCGGGCAAGAGTATTTTAATCATCTTAATTTTCTCTCATCAGAATAGCCGTCTTGTCATAATGGCGCGTCGTAATGGTGACTCTGTAATTTCGATTCGTTTCATCACGCGAGATCTTAAATGATAGCGACGTTTTGAAGTTCTGACGGTTGAGGGCTACTTCCTGTTTTGACACGCGTCCCTCGTCTCTTCGTTTTTCAATATCATTTATGAAAAATGATTTTTGCGTTTCCCCAAGCGTCGCCTACGTCATCGAGTTTCGTCATAAAAAAATTTCCGCTTTGAAATCCTAGGGTTTCGTGCCGTCTCATCTTTAAATTCTTCGCTGAGAGACATTGTTGGTTTATTCTCAAAAATTCAGCAGAAATTTCTTTAAACTCAGATTTCTTTATCCAGAAGTTCACGATTCTTCGCTTGAAGATCTTGCATCAATCTCAATTCAAGGTTAGTTTTAATGGGGCCATCTTCCCGTCATCTTCTCTTTAAAGTCGTTTTTGATGCATTAGAACGTGGGGATTTCCAGTTTGTATCTTGCATTAAACGATTACTGGGGGATATCCCAATAGATGAACCTCCATTCTTAGAGGTTGATGTTTCTAAGCTTCACCCTGACGTCACTTTCAGCCCTGTATCAAGTTCTCCATCTAGTTCTGATTCTGATATTTCTGATCACAGGGTATCTTTTCGAAGGATGGGTAAACATCAGAGCAAAAGTAAGGTATACAAGCACGGCTTGAGCAGCGTTCAGACTAAGGAAGAGACTGTTAACGAGGGTGACGTTGATGAAGTGTACAGGGCGTCTTGTCTTTTGTTTTCTGATACTCGCCCGAGCGGCTTTGATACTGAGCCGAATGTGGTCGGGCCAGCTGAGATAGAAAAATACCTCTCCCAATTCGACTTGCCCGACTCAGTCACTTTGGTTCCTATGGGGGATAGAGCCGTATGGAATCTTTCTAAGGGCATGGTCGCGATTTATGGATCGATGCTTTGCTGCGGGGTCACACTTCCCCTTCAGCCTTTTATTGCCTGGTTTTTGGCTGAAGCAGGGATAGCCCCAGCTCAGTTGGCCCCGAATAGTTACAAAGCCTTTATGTGTATGTGGCACATGTTCAGTCGAATGAACCTTTCGCCGCCTTTATTGATTGAAATCAGGCATTTCTTTATGCTGAGGCAGGTTAGCAGAACGGGGACCTATTTTCTTGCGTCTGCTTCTTCGGACGGTTGGGTCCCTAAAGAAGCAAAGGTGAATCAGGGGTTCGATGCTTCTGATGACCCAAAAAAGAAGGGTTTCATATGGGGATTCCCAACATCCAACAAATTGTGGAAGAACGGTTGGTTTTTTGCTGGAGGGGCTCTCTGGCTTGATATTACTGTTCGATCTAGGGATTCCCAAATGGTGTTGAGTGTACCCCGCTTCTTCTGTTTCCCCGAAGTGTGGAACAAGAAAACAATTGACTATAGTGATTCAGAGCTGAAGAGGCTGACTCGGGCAGCAGTTCGTACTCTGGAAAAGAGGAGCAAGAGCTATCTTTTCAAAGAGGAGCAAGAGCTATCTTTTCAAAGAGGAGAAAGAGCTATCTTTTCAAAGAGGATGACTTGATAAAACTCGGCTTCTTCAGACAGATTTCGGGCCATCGCAGGTGATGTAAGTAACCCGGTGCCCTTTTTGTTGTATTTCTCTGCTTTTCAATTTCTTTTCTAACATAATTAATTTTTTTAATTTTTTTTTAGTGTTTGATACGGACCTTGTCAGCGATCTTCAGGCTTGCCAAGTGAAGACGATTCTACAAGCGAGTAGAAAGGAGGCTTCCCGTCAGGGCGATGAGGGTATTGCTCCACCCGAGCCTGATGAGGAAACTGATATCGCTGAGGAAATTCCCGAGTGCGTTGATCGAGGTGCTCAGCCTTCTACTCAGGATTTTGCTGGTCCAAGTGGCCAAGGTGAGCCGACTGACACCCAACTGCCTGAAAATAGGGAGAGGCAGTATGAGGGTCTAGGTGAAGAGCCTGTTGGACTGTTTGAAGCTGGCGACGGTGGTAACGTCTTGACGGATCAAGTGCCTGCTGGTGCCGAATTCTTTGTGTCTTTTCGGGATGATCCGCAGGAAGATCTTGATGTTGATCTTAACTTCCACCGTTCTCGGGGTGAGAAGCGAAAGGCAGTTAGTTCGCCGTCTCGTCCTCTCAAAGTTCCTCGGGTAGTCTCATTCATTGACTCCAGCGACGAAGATGTTACGGATGAGATTGCCCCGAGTGTTGGTGCTGGAGCATCAGTAGATGCGGCCACTTCAGAACCGAGTAGGGCTTCTTCTACCCCCGAAGTTGGAGATATGGGGGCTGATCCTTCGGGGGTTCCTTCTCCATCCTTAGAGCCGAATAGGGCTTCTCCTGCCCCTGAGTTTGGAAATCTGGGAGCTGAACCCTCGGGGGTTACTTTATTCCTTTCTCCTTAGGATATGCTATAGGAGATGTCCTCTGATCGGGCATATATCGGGGAGGACCGCTGAAGCTGTTTTAGAGATGGTTCACTGACCGAACGTCTCCAAAACGTTTTCAGTGGCGCATCTTATGTAAATTAAATCGACTCAGTTAATTCTGACTCCTTTATTGTTTTGCTTCTGCCGGATTTCTAAGTATATTCCTTTTCAGATGGTGGCCGAATTTGCTGAGCTTTTTCAGACGCAGCAATGTCAAGCCGATCGGATAAGGCGTCTAAAGGCTCAGCTGAAGGCGAGTGAGGAGGGTCGTGCTCGAGCTGAGCATGCTTATCAGTAAGAGGTTGGCTCTGTACAGATATTTGCCGACCACTGCCTGGCGAAGCAGGTTGAAGCCGAGGACAAGGCATCTCTGGCAGAGGAAAGGTTGTATCTCTTCAAAATCTTCTTTCTTCTGCTGAAGAATCCATGCTTAAGGCCGAGCAGGAGGCGGAGCAGGAGGCGGAGCAGGCGAACTCGGCGTATGACCAAAAAATTGAATATCTGGAGCGCCAAGTGCTGACAGTTGAATCCCTTTCCAGAGAGGCCAGGTTGGAACTGGAAGTCCAAGGGGTGGATTGTTTTAAAAGATCCCCTGCTTACGATGCCCTACTTCTTCGGGAATTTCAACTTGGGCTAGTTTTAGCCGGCGAGTTCTTCAAAGTCAAGAATAGGGCGACCGAGAAAGCCCGTGCTAATTGAGAGCTGTCAATCAAACACCATGTGGACCGGTCCTTGGAATCTCTTCGGATTCAGATGAAGGAATGGAGAGCCTACTGTCGTAGTCAAGGCAAAGAGCCCCATCCTATGCATTTAGAGATTCCATCTGAACATTCTCTCTCGACCTTTTACGCAAGTCAAGAGTCAGTTGAGGGTGTAGTCCCAGATGTCGGGCCAGTCCTGGGTGTAGATTACAGCCAGTGGATGGATGATACTGTCGACGATATCACTTGGCCATCTAATGAGAGCCTGCTTCATGAGTACGAGATAGTGCCAGATCCGAGTATTGGCAAAGGGCCGAAGTCCTTGCAACCTTGATTTTGTAGAATTGTAGACTGATTATTTTTTACTTGTACAGAAACATTCTTTGAACTGTAACCATTTTTTTTAGGAGCAATAAAATCTTATTTTATTCTGAATTGAATGATCTTGATCTATTCATTGCTGATTGTTGCTGAGTGGTATTAAATTGGCTAATGTTCGGGTAACTTAACCGAGTATCTTATTAAACCGGTTGTTACCCGAATGATTTTAATTGCCAAGTATCTTATTGAACTGACTCTTTATTATTAACCAAGTCATCTTGAAACAGAAGTTTTTCACTTGTGTTTCATACCCGGTTGCTACCCGAACGTTACATCAAGGCTCACCATAATCATATGTTCGAGTCCTTACGCAATACCAGTGACGTCTCCCTAGTTTTTATGCGCAAGGGTTTGCCGAATCGTTGAGCTCTTTTTTTAAGAAAGTTGCTTGAACACAGCTACGCATTTCACCGGAATTTCTCCCGATAGCATCCCGAGCATTTTTCCAAAGTCTGGTGCATCGGGTTTGCCTTTTTACGAAGGTCATTTTGACCCTGCTCGGCTGGCATGCTCCTACGAGCTTCTCCGCCCACTCGAGATTTGATGATCCTGAGAATTCTATTTGCATGTTCTTATTATCATGCTCTGCGTCCATATGTTCTTATTATCAAATGCCTTTTTTTGAAATCCCGAACTAGATACTATCCTTTCGGAAATTTCGAGTAATTTTATTTATTACTGTAAAAAATCGACAGATTTAAATTACAGTTTAATATTTATCTTACCAATAAAAGAATAAAATATTCAATATAAATATATATATATATATTTTTTAAGGATAGAAAATCTTCAGATATTGGGCATTGCATGGTCGGGGTAACACCCCTCCATTGGGTCGAGCAATCCAATAAGCTTCATGGCCAGCTATCCCCTCGATCTTGTATGGACCTTCCCATTTGTCAGCCAAGGATCCTACGGCTCTATTTTTTGTGTTCAATGACACCTTCCTGAGCACCAAGTCTCCTAACTGAAATTTTCTGATCCGAACACGAGAGTTGTAGTGGCGAGCCACTTTTTGTTGATATGCTGTATTTCTTATTCTGGACTTTTCCCTTTTTTCTTCTAGCTCATCCAAACTTTGTAGTAGCTTATCAACATTTTGTTCTTCATCGTATAGCCTGACCCGGGGACGCGTACGATGTTTCTACAGGGATGACAGCTTCAATTTCGAACGCTAGGGTGAACAGAGTTTCTCCTGTTGAAGTTCTTGCTGTCGCCGATATGCCCATAATACTTCAAGAAGCTTTTCAACCCAGCTTCTTTTTTTGTCATCTAACTTTGCTTTAATGGTGTGCTTGATAATTTTATTTACTGCTTCTACTTGCCCGTTTGTTTGTGGATGAGCTGGTGTCGCATAGTAGTTAGCAATATGATACTTCTCGCACAACTGTCTGAACTTTTGGTTATCAAACTGAGTGCCATTGTCGGTGATTATAGTGTCCTGAATTCCAAACCTATAAAGTATGTTTTTCTTTACAAAATTTATGGTGTTGGCTTCTGTGATATGCACCAGCGCTTCAGCTTCTGCCCATTTTGTGAAATAATCGACAGCTACTATGGCGTGCTTTGCTCCACCCCCTGCCCCAGCTGGCATTGGCCCGATCAGGTCTAGGCCCCACATGGCTAACGGCCATGGGGCAATGAGATTTCTGAGCTTTTCTGGGGGTTGTCGGTTATCGTTGGAAATTCTTTGACAGGTGTTACAACTTTCTGACCACTGCTGTGCATTTGAGAAAAGTGTAGGCCAATAATAGCCTTGCCTGAGTACCTTATGCGCCAGACTCCTAGCCCCGGTGTGGTTCCCGTAAACTCCTCCGTGGATTTCTTGAAGTATTCGATGTGCATCTTCTTCCGGTATACATCTCTGGAGAGCTCGGGAAAACCCCCTTCTGTATAATTCTCCTCCGATCATGGTATACCTAGCCGATCGATACCTTATGCGCTTTGCTAATACCAGATCTTCCGGGAGCACGCCTTCTTCCAGGAACCTTCTCAGCTGGAGCATCCAACCGTCTTGCGGTGTTCGGATTTCTGAAATTTCCAAATGCTTAGGTTCAGCTGTACTCGGTTTAAGGAGGTGTGCAACTGGAATGGTCTTTGGTCTGATTGAGGTTGTTGCTGACGCTAATTTAGATAAAGTGTCTGCCTTTTCATTTTCTTCTCTGGGATCTGAGCGATCTTGTATTCTTTAAATTTTTGGAGGAGCTGTTTTGCGATGTCACGGTAGGCAATCATAACCTTGTTGACAATTACCTGTGAATCGTAGAATATCTCAACTTCATCTGCCCCAAGAGCTATGCAGACTCTGAGTCCAGCTAACAATGCCTCGTATTCGGCTTGATTATTGGTTGCTTTGAAATCAAATCTCATGGCACATTCAACATCATTTTCTTTCTGGGGTGCGAACTACGATCCCTGCCCCGCTGCCATGAGTGTTTGAAGAACCATCAACATATAGTTTCCATGAGAAACTTTTATCCAACAGTCTTTTTGCTTCAAGGTTTGATTCTGTGAACTCGGCTATGAAGTCTGCCACCGCTTGTCCTTTGAGAGAGGTTCTGGGGACATAATGAATATTGAATTCACTTAACTCGATTGCCCATTTTTTAAGTCTTCCTGATATCTCTGGCTTTTGTAAGATTTGTCTTAATGGACAATTGGTGAGAACCTGGATCGTATTTGCCTGAAAATATGGTCTCAGCTTTTTTGCTTTTAAAACCAATGCTAAGGCTATCTTCTCTGCCTGTGAGTACCTGGTCTCGGCCGATACGAGTGCCTTGCTAGTATAATACACTGGTTTCTGCATTCCATCTTCTGTTCTGACTAAGACTGAACTTACTGCAAGCTCGGTTATTGACAGATACAGCTGAAGTATTTCCCCTTTTTACGGTTTTGAGATGATGGGAGCTTTCCCCAAGTACTCTTTTATTTTTAAGAAAGCCTACTCTCACTCTTTATTCCACTCTAGACCTTTCCCTTTTTTGATTATCTTGAAGAAATGTGCGCACCTGTCTGTAGCCCTTGAGATGAATCTTCCCAATGAGGCTAAACACCCTATTAAGCATTGTACCTCTTTCAATGCTTTAGGTGAGGTCATTTCTTACAAAGCCTGGATCTTCTCAGGATTAACTTCGATTCCTCTTTGATAGACTTGAAAACCCAAGAATCTTCCTGAATGGACTCCGAATAAACATTTGTTTGGGTTTAATTTTATCTGGTATCTTCTCAAAACATCAAATGTCTCTTGGAGGTCGCGGGCGTGCTCACCTGCTGAGACGCTTTTAGTCAACATGTCATCAATGTACACTTCCATGTTCCTTCATATTTGCCGAGTGAAAATTTAGTTGACCAACCTTTGGTACGTAGCTCCTGCATTTTTTAAACCGAAGGGCATTACTGTGTATCAATATAAACCCTGATCCGTTGTGAAAGTTGTTTTTTCTTTATCAGTTTTGTTCATCCGGATCTGATTATATCCCGAGTAAACGTCCATGAAGCTGAGCAATTCATGACTTGCTGTGGCATCCACCAGCTGATCTATCCTTGGAAATGGGAAGCTATCCTTTAGACATGCCTTGTTTAGATCCGTGAAATCTACGCACATCCTCCATTGTCCATTTTTCTTTTGAACGAGGACTACGTTGGCGACCCATTGAGGGTAGCTGACTTCTCTGATTGATCCAGTCGCTAGTAACTTTTTCACCTCTTGTTTGATTGCTTGACTTCTTTCAAGATTGAACGATCTTCTCTTTTGTATTACCGGTTTTGGATTCGGGCTTACTACGAGGTTGTGGGATATTACTCGGGCATCTATCCCGATCATATCTTCGTGACTCCAGGCGATAACATCTTTGTATTCTCTAAGCAGATTGGTTAAGTCTTGCTTGACTTTTCCATCCAAGTTAGCCCCGATCTTGATTTTCTTGTCCGGTTTGTCTTCTTCAAGTACTACTTCAACCAATTCTGTTTTGTATTCATTTGAGCCCTCCCTTGGATCCAGTTCGAATGACAAGGATTTTTTACACTGATTTGGCTACATTATGGTGCACACTTGTTCAGCATCATGCTTGTCTCTGTATACTGACAGATTTGCTCTTCGGGCCATCTCTTGGGATCCCTTGACTATCCCCACCCCTTGTTCTGTTGGGAACTTGATCATTAATGCATAAGTGGCCGTCACAGCCCTTGTTTTATGCAGGAATGGCCGGCCCAATAATGCATTATACGGCCAATTATCCAAGTCAACTACCACGAAGTCAAGCAGAACAGTCCTCCGGCATGGTGCCGTTCCGATATTCACGGGTAGTTTTACCGTCCCGAGTGACCTGATCTCTATTCCCCCAAATCCTCTTAATGGAGTATGGAAAGGCTGTAAATCTTTTCGGTCTAGTCTTAGCTGGTCGTATATGGCCACGCTTAGGATGTCTGTTGAACTCCCATTATCTATTAAAATTCTCCAGACTTCCCTATGGCCAATCCGGGCACTTATAATCAAAGCGTCATTAGGTCGAACATCGACGCCATAGGAATTTGCCTCTGTAAAGACTATTGGGTCCCATCCTTCCTTTACCTTTTTCGGGTCTGGTTCAACCGAGTTTACGTCGAAGTTATTCCTTGCCTCTATTGATTCTCTGATTCCCTGAGTTCGTTCTCGGTTGCTTCTCCCAGTAGAAGGGCCTCCGAAAATTGTATGTATTACTTGATTGGCTTTGGGGCTGGTTCTTTGGTTTTGACCAGAGTTGTGATCAACCTTGATTTTCTTGGTTTCTGGTCTCTCATCTTTTTTCAAGATTACATCCCGCAGGTGCCCTTCCCGAATAAGAGTCTCTATGTAGTCTCTGAGCTGAAAACACTTTGAAGTCTCATACCCGGTTTCTTTATGAAACCTGCAATACTTGGTTGTATCTCTCCAGGCGAACTGTGATTGTCGTTGCGGTTCTTGCACCAGATTCTTTCCTTTAAGATGGCTAGAATTTCTTCTTGTTTCTTCTGAAGAGGGGTGTAATTGGTATATCTGCCTCGGTACTTCTCTGTGGACCGTTCGGCGTTGAGCCCATTACCCACATCCTTGTTTTTCTCCTTGCCGTTCCCTTTTCGTTTTTCCTTTTGATTCTGCCTCTTGGATTCGGTATTCTTCTGTTCGGGCTTTCCTCCATGCATATAGCTTCCTCCTTTAGCTAACTCTTCTTCCTCGGCAAGAGCGTATCCTCCCGCCATATCCATCATGTCGGCATACCTAGTCAGCCGTGCTCTTCATAATCGAAGGATAGTCGTCCATTCTGCAAGTTATTGGTGAAGGCAGCAATAATTGCTTCATCATTAGCGCTGCCAATTTCTGATACTGCTTGGCCGAACTGGCCCAAGTACTTTTTTAATGACTCGTCCTTCCCCTGTTTTATTTGAGGGAGGTAGGCCACCGACTTCTTCCTGTGAACGTTGCTTAGGAATTGCCTTGAGAAGCTCCTGCTCAACTCGCTGAAATTTCTGATGCTCGCCGGGGGTAGTCTTCCGAACCATCTTGAGCCTGTGTCCCCCAGTGTTTGCGGAAAGTTGAGACACAATAAGGGGTCACTGCGGCCATATTAAGCCATGAC
The DNA here is from genome assembly GCA_032871835.1 of Dipteronia dyeriana. Taxonomy (NCBI): domain Eukaryota; kingdom Viridiplantae; phylum Streptophyta; class Magnoliopsida; order Sapindales; family Sapindaceae; genus Dipteronia; species Dipteronia dyeriana. The sequence continues at coordinate 30,402,048 of CM065295.1, read as the reverse complement.
ACTTTTATAGCGTCTAACGTACTCCTTTGGATCTGTATCTTTTTTTAATTGCTCCACATGCGGCATCTTGAATCTTTCTGGGAAAGGGGTCCGCAAAATCTCCCTGGTGAATGGACTGTCGGAGTCATTTTCGGATAGATCGTTACAGCCATAACGTCTGACTAGTGTCTCTATTTGTCGCCTGTTATTCTCTATTTCTCGAGTTAGGCTTTGGATTGTGACATCTCTGTCCCCCACCGGGCTTTCTTGACGGTTGAACCGTTGGGTAACTGTCATTCTTTCCTCAGACTCTTCACTCTGATGCCGGACCTCTCGTGTGACTCCATGATGACATTTGCGATGGTGTTGATCAATGTCTTCTGATGATGACCGTCTTCTGTGCCGATCGTATTTACGATGTCTGGCACGTATTGTTTGATTGCGATCCAGCCTCTGGTGATTTTCCTCTTCTAGTGTTTTCTGTCCAGCTGGATTGATTGGGGAAGAGTTCCTTCTGCTTTCTGGCATAGTCATTCCCGGACACACCACCATCGAACGGAGCCTTGCGGGTGGAGGATAGGGAGTATGTGTTCTTGCGGCCAGTAGATCAATACCTTCCCTTGCTGCGTCCTTCACCAATTGCTGCAAGGCGTCTTGGAAACGCAGCGTAAGATATCTGCTGGTTGGAGGAACTTGCTGGATCCCTGCCAGGTGCGCAGGCTGGTTTTCTGTGTTTGCTGAAGGATCTTGTGACGTATTGCCAACATGGAAATCGCCTGGTGATTTTTGGCCATTCCCTGAACTACTTCTACTTTCTGTCATTGCTTTTAACAAGTTCAGAGGTTCAACCCCTCCTTCTAGCGCCAATTGTTGACGTCGATTTCTGGATTATGCCAGAAAAGCCAACAAGAATTGGATTTCGGCTATTGAATTAAAGAGAAAAGAGATGCAGAGAGAGTAACAAAGATAAGTTTTACGTGGTAAAACTCCGATGGCCGGAGAAACATCCACGGGTGGTTGAAGGATCAACCAAGCCAAAATCCACTAAGCGAAAAAGATGTTTACAAGCTCTCGATCTCACTTTCTTTTCTCTGTATTTACTATAATTGCTGTATGCTATTTTGCCTATATCTTTTCTGGAGGAGATTATGGGTCTATTTATATGTTTATAGAACCCTAATCTGCCTTGTACAAGTAATACAGGATCTTTGTATTTAATTGTTATTCGGTTACTTTCTTGAGGTCGATTTGTCTTCTTTCATATTTCGGAGTCTTTTTTGGAAATCGAGCGTGATTCTAGTAGTGCAGTTCAATTTGGACTTGTTTCCTTATAAGGATGTAGCCTTTACAGAGAAGTCAAGTTATTTCCTGATTGGGGACTCTTCTAATTTAATGTTCTATTTTATTTGGGATTCTTTCCTGATGGATATCGTCGCGTATTTAATGACTTAATCCGTATGAAATAAGCACCAAGTTCTTACTCGAGTCGTATTCATTCCCGAGTAAAAGTAATATCTGATGGTTTTGAGTAGCACTGTTTGAGCCCGAGTGGAAGCGTTGTTTAACCAGTCCCGAGTGTTGTTAACTGATCCTGAGTAGGTTTTATTCAATATATGCTTACTCGGGCTTTCTTCTCTTTAATGATGCTTTATAGGATATTTCCCGAATGCACATTTGAGCGTCCACCTGGCTATTTTTTCCTTCCTGTCAATAACGTGTATGCTTGGTAAAATTTACATACGATACTAAGGTTTAGTGATTAAGACAAATGGTGGTGGGATTTGGCTTTGGAGATTGATGGTGACGGGTTTGGGTTTGAGTTTGAGTTTTATGTTGATGATTGTGCTCTAGTGTTTGGCTTGATGTTGATGGTGGTGTATTTTGTGTTTTCTTGCATTTAATTTTCAATTTTGATTGTTGAATGTTGATGAGAATGGCGGTAGCACACAAAGAAGGTGGAAGATAGAGAGAAAGCAGTATAGGCGGCGAAGGTGTTCGGTGGTGTTTGTGGGTGGAGATTGTTTGTGATTTTCAGTTTGTTTGGTGATTGAAGATCTCCAATGTGATTTTGAGTTTTTGTTTGAGAATGGAGAAGTTGTCGATGATGATTGAAGAACAAAATTATGATGAAGGGTGAAGATGAGATCTGGGTTTACAGTTCATTTCCCCTGAATTGCTAATTTTTTTTTAAAAAATTTCTGGGTTCAGAAAATTAGCAGTTCATCCGTTTTCTTTTTAAATTTTTGTTGTATTTATAATTTTTTTAATTGGTATTTATATTATCAATTTTATTAGTATTACATAAATAATTATATCTTTTCTATTTAAAAAATATATAAATTCCATTGATTTTTTTGTTGACATGTGGCATGTATTTGGTTAAAGACAAAAATACTCATGAAACCGTTAAAGTTGAGTAACAGTTGACAAACAGAATGATCAAATTGAGTGGTTTTGATAACATGGGGACCAAATCAGTGAAAAATGAATAAGTGAGTAAAAAATAGATAACTCAAAAAAACATAGGGACTAAATCAATAATATCCCTTTTTTTCAAAGACCCTTGTGATTTCTTCTGTTGTTAAACTGACATTCCTTTTTATCTTCTGCTTTGATGTTTCTCCTGTATTTGGGTCAGAGGAAGCAGAGATAACATTTGATATAATAATCTGTAACTCGAATAAGCAAATAACAGTAGTAAGAAATATGACTAACCAGATGCCTGGTTGCAAAGGTTGGCAATCAACATCGTTTACAACTTAATGGTTTGGATGTTCAATTGGGAGACGGGGGTAAGTCATAGATATGGTGTTCATTGCTCCATCATTGTCCCACCAGTCTTCATCCCTGCATATGCAATTACTTGAGGCATGAGTTATAATAGGGCAATACAATTCAATGAAGTTTTCTATTCCATCAACGAATTTCACAGTACGAAATCAATATCAAAATTCAAATCCTGACCTGTGATTGTGGCAAAAGTGTAAATGTGTCATTGAGGGAAGGGTCAAAATTTTGAATTCTAGAGAATTCTATATTGTTATGAGGTGAAAAAGTTTCTTTAAGAAAACTTATAAAAGTACACCACTTGGTCCAAATATCATATTCATGGTATCAATGAAACATAAAAGTCTAAGTTAACAAACTATGTCAAGATATCAGCTAATATATGACATTATATCTTGTATAAAAGCTCACCAGTAGCCTTTGTAAGGAGGAGAAGCATTTGGAGGGTGAGTCCATTGGCTCACTTGCAACACTCTAGTGAAAAGCAATGGATGGATTCCCAGTATACTAGATGGAACTGTCAAACCCATAATCTTCCTTGTACGCTTGGTTGCATAACTAAAATAGTACGTGTTGGAAATGTTTGTAGATGACAGTTGAGTTGCATAGACCCCTGAATTGTAAGATCAGGGAGAATCCAATCTCCTGAGGCAAAAGGGCCAGTATTTCCCAAGATTAAATCGACAAGACCTCAAATGCCCACTTTCCTCCACGACATGTTGAAGTGATCGAACCCGAAATTGTAATAATACTTCAACAATGGAATATCCAACCAATCGTAAATTATCACTCCTAAGCGGCACAGCTGAAGCAGACATATGGGTTTCAAGGATCTCCTATCTTCTAGTCTGTAATAGTGTTGAAACCACAGCGGCAAAGTTAAGTTAGGATTAGATATTATTTTCTATGGTGGATGAAGAATTAGAATTCATCTCCAGAACAGCAGATACAACAATAAAATAAGTCGATAACTTCAAGTATCATTCGGGGAACATATCAAAATTTGCTATACTACTTCTGAAACTCAATAACAAATTCAATAAAAAAATTATGAAACATAAAACAAGTTTTAATGGAACTCACTGCATCCCATCTAAGTAGGCTCTGGTAGTCCCATTAAACGCTCCGGACAAGGATGTTATGCTCAAAACCCAGTTCTCTAAAGAGTTCTCATACCCTTTAAATGATTGAAAATCATCACAAATAAGTAATTTAAACAAAATCAACGAAAAGAATCACAATAAAAACAACCGATTATCAATTTTTCAGCTGATCAAAATGAACAAAATGGAATCAACCTTATCAGCAATCATTTGCTGCAAAACACGAACAACCTGAGCACCAACCGAGTGACCGAAAAAGTGAATAGGATGGTCCTCATCCCATTCGGAGTAATGCCCTGCACCCCAATTAACAACATGAATCAGACACTTCAAATTGGGATTTGATAAAAACACAAAATTTGTCTAAAATCAAACATAAAATAAAAAAAAATACATTAAAAAAAAGGGAAAGTTAATCAACCTTGTTCATAGACCTACCCAAATTGCAAGTGGCCAAAAGCCTTGCTGTGTTCCTCACCATAATCGACTTGCCCACCTTTTAAATAATAGAATAACTCACGTGCCCTGAAACCCAGAACACATTGAGAGATGAGAGAGACTTACCGAGTAACCCACTCAAGATAATGAGAGGTGAGAGAGAAATTGATTTCGGTCGGACGGCGGCAGCAGCGGCACCTGAACTCGAGACGAAGTGAATCGAGTTGTGATGTGAGATATGAGAGGCGCCGACAGCTGTTTTTGTGTGAAGAGAGGATGAGAGGATGCGCGACCCCGACGACGGCGAGTTTGCGTGACCCCGATGAAGATGGATCTGCAGCCGGTGGGTCTGAGAGAGAGACAAAAACGGCTGATGATGAGTGAGTGAGAGTGAAACCTGATTTCAGGGTTAGTTTTTTTTTTTTTATATAGTCTGGCCGAGGGTATGAGGTGGGATGAGTTTTTATGGTTTTTATCCTATGTTGTTCTGTCCCGTCCTATGCTAATGGCGTACCAAACGTGAAACAATAAAAAATTGTCCCGTCCCGTTCTGCGTACCAAACGCACCCCAAACACACCCTATAAGACGATTTCAAACATTAAAAATAACATAAACTTTAAAATAAAAATGAAAATAAAACTTACAGTTTTTTTATATTTACGTCTGTATACCTCTACAAATCCAAAAGTTACAAAACTCATGAAATTGAAATTATTGAAGACTTGGACATTAATTTATAAGGTAAATCTACTATCTTTGATTTTTGTTAAAGGTTTAAAATTTCTCAATTTAATATGTCACTTGATTAAGAAAATACAATGAGTGTGATGCGTGTTTTTAAGTTATTGGACTGTCATTAAGATAAAGAAAAATATGATACGTTAAGTGAGAATCAGAATTGGACTAAAATATATATAGAATTAAACGGAGTGTATTTAAAACTATTACAAAAACTTAATAAAAAAATAACAAAAAAGCTAAGGTGGGCTACCTTAGCCAGGCCTGTTTCCCCTATGTTTAGATGATATATAGTTTTATCGGTAGATATATCTCTTATAATGAAGTAAGAGGATAAAATATCAAATCCCTCCACATCAATCTTGAAGGATTGTTTATGAACAGTAACTGAAGAAATTATATATATAAAAATAATATTATGTCTAAATGATAAAAACTGTATATTTAATTTCTTCGGTTACTGTTCATACTCCATATCAATCTTGAAGGAGTGTTGATGAATAGTAACCGAAGAAATTAAATATACAGGTTTTATCATTTACGTATATTGTTTTTTTATATGTATAAAAAAATATTGTAATTAATTTGAGGTTTGAGAAGGGGACATGAGTAGATCGAACCCACAACAAGAGCACTAATCAATACCTTATAATATAAGGGATCAAAACCTTACTAAAGATGATTATTTTGATGTAGTTATGCCTATATATATATGGCTGATCATATGGTTCATGTGAATACTTGGTTAGTTGGTTTGTAATGAAATTAATATGCTCAAAACCCTAAAGATATATATATATATATAAAAGAATCAATATAAAGCAAAAACTTCATAGCAACAAATGATCTAAACTTTCTCCATAGGTCGAGGATACATGTCTTAAAACTACAAAACATGTACATCACAACACACCAAAAGGCATAACAAAACATTAAAAAAAAAATATTAAAAAAAAAGTCACAACAAAATGATCTGACACCAGTGCAACATGCATCTCATTTTCCTGCCAAATCCTTTGTTTAACCTGATTTCAAGTCTAACTCGAGCAAAACTTAACACCATCGATCAATAAATTTGTACAACAAAACAAGCACAATCAAATACCTCTATATATTATCTCCATCAATTTTTTCTTCTTATTCACAGCTTTCTCCTTGAAACTACCATCAATCTCTAACGGTATTTCGAACTCGTCCAAGTTTCCCTCATCAACGAGAGAAGCAGAAGGATCTTCGTCAAGCATAAATGGCCCAAAGTTGAAACCATCATACCTATTAGTAACAAAAGAAACATCTTTCAAGGCCTCGTTGTGGTCAAAGTTTGGGACATGTCAATCGCCTGAGGAAAAATTGTTCAAACTTTCGGCAAGAACTTGTGTGTTGGGCTTGGGGATCCTTTTTGTCCGATTATCGGGTTCTTTTGTAGCCGGAGGAGCTGATAGTTTAACTAAGGACATCATGTAGTCCTGCAATATGGTGTTTCTCGGGGTAGATTAATCCTTAGTTTTGCGACGTTTTGTGGCGTTCCAGCGGTTTTTTATTGTATTCTCACTTCGTCCAGGCAACTTTCGAGCAATCTCAGCCCAACGATTCCCAAGTTTTTTGTGTGCCGCTATAAGAATAAGGTCTTCCTCACTCCATGCTGATTTCTGCAAATACAACCAAACAACGTGTTTCAAATGTAACATATATTTGAAACAACGTTCTAAGGTTTTCACGTAAAACGATTGAAGATTTATTCACGAAAAAAGGGCAATCACTAATATTGAATTTGACCTGTTAAAATGCATTACATGTAGATAACTTTGAAAATTAAATATCTTTAGGAAAACAAAAACGGGAGGAGAATCAAAGTTTGTCAAATAAATTGGTGTAAAGCTTCATCATACAAATGACAAGACAATAATAGGGAAAAAAATCAGTCCTATAATTTTATTTCTCCACTTGACAAAGTCCAATCTAGAGGAAGAGAAATATGATTATATTAACATTGATTATGGACGTTATGAGTTGGTTTGATGGTAAACCCTTATACTTATATCATGAGCTTATGGGTTCGAGTCTTTTCTTTTCCAAACAAACGCCGAATTTATATAATAGTGCAATGCTTAAAAAAAAAAATAACATTGATTATCAATAATCAATTTAAGTAAGAGGTCATTCCTATCCCAAATTTGTTATATATATACTATTCGAGATTTGTTATATATATACTATTCGAGATTTGTTAATACCAAGTATGATTAATACTACGTGTTGCAACTTGTATCCTAGATTCTGAACTACTAACAAGAATCATCTCCTACAACATTGTATTTGTTTTTAACTTACGTTTAAGTAAAATAAATCATAACTTGTTATAATAGTTATGATGAAAATTTTAGAAGCTGTTTATTATTATTATTATTATTATATTATTATTATTCACTTTAAATATTTAGAACGAGGTTTGCTCCTTTTTTTTTCATTCACTATTTATCATGCGGATGTGTTAAGGTATATTTAAACAACCGCGATCCACTTTTTTTTTTTATAGAAAATTATTTTTTACAAATTCCGTTGCCGGGACCTGTACCCAACCGTGGTCCACCTTGTCACTCATCATTGTGCTTGTCAATGTGTTGTCAAACAGTCGACGATAAATGTTTGGTAGGCATATATTAATTAAATTTACAAAGTAAAATTTATAAATAACCATAAAATTAGGTGTTTTTCTAAATATATCCAAAGTTAGTATTTTGATTGTTCTAGCAAACAATCCACTATTGTCCACTATTGGGACAAAATTTCCCTTCAATGAGATTTAATTAAAACACAAAAACGAAATTAAAAAAAGGAGAAAAGAAATAAGAAAACTAAAATTACTAAATCAAAACTAATAGTAACAAATCGTTGTTTCAGTGTTTGAGAAAAACCAGACGACAACCAAGACCAGACGAAGCAAGCACGACCAGACGAAGCAAGCCAAGATCGACCGGACGACGACGACCGAGAGTCGAGCAAGACCCGATACTGACCTGTTAGACTACAAAGACACGACCCGGCTGGCGTAGAGACCAGCGAAAAACTACGGAGAGTGACCACAGGCGAGAGAGGAGAGGCGTCCGGCTTTGATTTGATTCAACGAAGCGAAACAAGGCGGCATGGGAGAATTGCTCAGGTTTGGAGTGACCGTACGTAAGTTTTTTGGGGTTTTTTTATTTTGAATCTTGCTGTTTGTTAGGGTTTTGTTTTAATTTGATTTTGATTTTGTTATCGAACTTGATATTGGTTTTGAAATCGAATAGGATTTTGATTACATAGCGTGAGATGTTTCTTGTTTGTTTTACTTTGATTTTGTTTTGTTTTAATCTGAATTCGAATTCTAATTTGATTATGATTACATAGTGTGAGTTGTTTCTTGATTACATAGCATGAGATGTTTCTTGTTTGTTTTGAATTCGAATATGAATTTGTTTTAATCTGATTTTAAATTGGTTTTGTTTTAATCTGATTTTGTCTACTTGTTTGTGTTGTATCTGTATGCGTGAGATGTTTCTCTTTGTTTCCATAGCAGCTTTCGCTTCCGTATTTGTTTCTTGGTACATTATTTTGTTGAAAAGGTTGAGCAATTTTTTTGTTTTTCTATGATTAACTATAGAAATCCAATGGTACAAAATTAACTGTAACTCTTTCAGCTAGTACAAATGTGAAATTATCATCCTTGACCTATCATATGAGACCTTTGTACCCTTTTCCTAGCATTGTGGTCAGGTAATGTTGATTTCTAAGGCAAACAAGTTGCAAGGGTGTAATAATGGTGTTAATAGTGAAATTTGGTTAGGGGTCAAAGAGAAATTTTTCACCCATAATCGACAATCATGAAGCTCGTAAAGACCGTAAAGCCACCCCGCAGGAGCAGGGAAGGCCGGATCGGCTTCAAAACTACCAGAAGAAAGGCCAGACGCGACCAGAACAAGTCCCCACAAAAGTACTGGAACCCGGGCTTCTCCAGGCCATCTATCGGGGAACCTCAGATCTGAGGTCGAGCTCCACAACCGTCCCGTGAGTGCCAGGGGAAGTCTCTAAGCTCAAGAGACATTCGAAAGAAGCCTGACAACCTCTCCAGAAGCCCGTTGTCCTTGTTGAACATAAGGGAAGAATCACGCCTAAATATACACTACCCCAGCTACCTCCCGGGAAGGTCTACAAGAGCACCTCAAGCCCCCACGGGTCAGGGAAAATCCATCTTAAGCTTCTAAGAACAGAGTCAGAGCAGAGGTCTACCTTGCTCTACGGGGCAACGGGCAGCTGGCAGGGTGACCTCCATGAATATCCATGGCACAAGTGCATACAGGATCATCTCCACATAATATTTACACGCACGTCAAGAGTTTAATTCAAATAAGGGAACAAACTTATCTTCATCAACGATATCATCGAATCCGGAAACAATTCAAATTTTAATGACGAATCCCACCCGATAAGGAGGGAACGGATTCATGAGATCACGGTAGAGTATTTGCGAACTAAGAACCTACTTGGACGATATATATGAGGAGCCAAGCATGTTAGAAATTGGAGACAAAAAAGCATACACAGTAAAACAGAGAACAACCGATACAAAAATACGACAAAGATTCGACAGACTGGGAAGGCCTAAATTCTGGATTCAGAACACGGTCACCTTCATCTCCTCTATTCGACAGGCACCGAGTTGCTACCACCCTACACCTCCGAGAGATTGTGAGCAAACAAGAGAGCTATTTGTATCTTAAAGCAATATATCAATAATAAAGCTCTCATTTACTGTTATTACGTTTCAGCCTCTCGTCTATCTCTTAACTAGGTCGGGAACCAACAGTACCAACCCCGGCCACCACTTTTGTGGTAGTGGTCTCGAGGGTGTTAACATGAATTTCTCATCTCGAGCAAATTTCTCGTTAACACTTTCTGGCGCCTTCTGTGGGAAACCTCTCACACACCACATTTTTACATTCAAGAAGTTTGTTATTTCAAAGTCATCATGAGGCTCCGCTCTTCACAAGGGCAGCATGGCACCTCGAGTCAACCTTCTGCTACATCGACACAAAAGGTCCCGAGGAAAGGGATAAAATCCGGGCTCCATAGCCAGATTCTCACCCAGCCAGCTACTGTGCAGGCTCTAGATCCCCCTCTGGGAAGCCAGGTCAATCTTGACCAACAAGCGGCGGCCTTTGTAGAGAACGTCCACCTTCGACTACTCGTTGAGGGTATCGCTATCCAACAAACGGGTCTCTACAATCAGGGGGAGTCAAGCAGGCCTGGGGCTAGGCAACCCGCCTTTGATCGCCTGAGACCTGCCCTTTGGGAATTAACTCGTAACAGAATGGGACTCATGACCTTGATCTGGGATAGCCTAGGGCTCATGCTCTATGTTCCCGAAGCACTGCCACGCTACCAAACAAGACAAGTTAGATTCGCGACAGATGTCCTTCCCCGGGATAGGAAGAGCTCCTCCAACCAAATACTACTAGGAGGGAAGCCCGGGATAGAGAATAAGAAATCAGCAAAGCCCCCGAGTAAGCCCCCTCTGAAGAAAGAACCGGGTAGAGGTCGCCAGTTCATTAGAGGGATCTGACGGTGAGGGATCCGAGATCGACTCAAGGAAATTCGGAAGCAAGCGACTAAGGGACCAGTTGGCAGAGCTACAGAAAGAGGTCCAATTGATGAAGAAGGGGAAGTACAAGGAGGACAAGAAAGATCCTCTAAGTGAAATGAACACCCCCTTCATCAGAAGGATCCGGGAGACAGAGCTCCTACCTAAGTTCAAAATGCCAGCTGACAGGTTCTCCAAGACTGAAGATACTCTGAGCCACTTAGAGAGCTTCTTTCAACAGATGGAGGTCCAGAACACAACCAGGGCCGCTATGTGTCGAATGTTCCCCATTACACTCACTGATTATGCTAAGACCTGGTTTAGAAAACTACCAGCTGGGAGCATGGATTCCTTTACCAAATTATCAACTGATTTCTGCTCACAATTCCAAGGAGTTAAGCCCCGACTGAAGGACCCGATTCATCTACAATACGTGATCCAGGAGAGAGGGGAAACTCTTCGGGCCTATATCGAGCGGTTCCACAAGGAAGTCATCCAGATGGGGGTCTTCACCGAGAGAGAAACCCTCACCAACTTCAGAAGAAACTTGTCGGCTAGAAAACTATTCCTGTCTTTTGCCAAGAGACCTCCGAAAACCTACCAGGAAGCCTATGATCGGGCTCTGGAACAGATTGAGGTCGACGAACAGCTCAAGGTCAAGATGGAGCATGACAACATGAGAGCTGAAAAATGACAAAAGAAAGAAGCTCCTAAACCCGAGCAAGCTCAAAAAAGTCGGAACAACCCCTTAATAAATCAACATACGGTTTCCTTCTTCCTCAGCCCTGATCGGAAAGGTATCCGGATAAACGGGCTCCTCCTCAAGCTTTACCACCTCCTAGGACAGTGACCCTTATAGCCCGCGATGAGAGGGGGTACAACCATTACACTCCCTTAAATGCATCCCGAGAAACAGTCTACCTCGCCATTCGGGACAAGGGTTTGTTACAGAAGCCCGCTCCTATGAAAGCCCCGTTCGATAAAAAAAATCGTTATAAATATTGTGACTTTCACGAGGTCAAAGGGCACAACACTTCAGAATGCTACAAATTACGGAAACAGATTGAGGTTTTGATAAGGGGAGGATGCTTGATAGAGTTCTTACAACAAGTCAGGGAGAACATTCAGACTGGAAGGGAGGTGCAAGCCGAGATCCGAGAGCATGCAGAGAAGAGAAAGGGAGAGCAGGCGGACCTGATGCAACAGATTCAGGTAATACATACTATCAGCGGAGGTTCCACTCTGGCCAGCACCTCCAACAATTCTAGGAAAAACCATGCGAGGAAGGTCTCTCTTACGGACGAGGGGCGGGATATCTTCAAGGTCGACCAAAGATCTACCAACCCCTCACAGCTGTCATAAATCATCTTCACTGAAGCAGATGTCTTTAACACCGTACAGCCACATGATGACCATGGTCATCATAGTTCAAATTGCCAACTTCATGGTGCACCGTGTGCTCGTCGACACAGGTAGCAGTGTCGACGTTCTGTTCAAAGACACTTTGGAAAAACTAAACTTGAAGCAATGGTGCTATAACAGCTGTACTACTCCATTATATGGGTTCACTGGGAACTCCATCACATCTGTAGGATAAAAAATCCTACTGGTGATCATCGGAGCCGCACCTCTCTAGCAAAACATAATGACCGACTTCGTAGTAGTGGACACCCCATCGGCCTACAATGCAATATTAGGGAGGCCATTCTTGTCATCCTTGAAAGGGGTCATCTCTATTTACCACAATGTTCTGAAGTTCCTAGTAGAAGACAATGTGGGGGAAATTCGGGGTGATCAGCAAGCAGCTAGGAAATGCTACGCAGTGTCAGTCAACCCAGTACCTCTAGCTAAACAACTCGCCCAAGTGATGACTATCCAAGGTGGGATAACTCCAGCACTAAACCTGGGAGACACGGGTTTCGCCGATTGTCCTGAAGAAGGCTTTGTGGTGCCCGACATGGAAGAACAAATAAGGGAATGGGCCAGCGGCCATCTAGTCGATAAGTTAGAGGAGATTCCTGTTCGACTAAGCGATCCCTCGAAGGTCATCAAGATTGGAGCTACCCTTGAGCCATGAATGAAAGAGGGTTTGATTATGCTCCTCACAGAATTCAACGATATTTTTACCTGGAGTCATGCGGAGATACCGGGGATCCCGATGACATTAGCTGCACATCGACTGGCGATGGATCCGACCTTCAAGCCCGTCAAACAGAAAAGGTGCCATTTCAACACTGAAAGAAATGTGGCGGTTCAAAAAGAGGTGCATAAACTCACCCAGGCAGGCTTCATTCGAGAAGCCCGCTACCCCGAATGGCTCACCAACGTGGTCATGGTCACGAATGTGAATGGGAAGTGGCGCATGTGCGTGGACTACACCGACCTCAACCGGGCATGCCCAAAGGAAAGTTTCCCTCTGCCAAAAATTGATCAGTTGGTCGATTCCACCTCCGGGAACAAGCTCCTGATCTTCATGGACGTATTTTTTGACTACAATCAGATTATGATGCATCCCGCGGACCAAGAAAAGACCAGCTTCATCACCGCGCAAGGCTTGTACTGCTACAAGGTGATGCCTTTCGGGCTCAAAAACGCTGGAGCTACTTACCAGCGATTAGTTAACCGTTTGTTCAAGCCCGAAATTGGAAGGTCGATGGAAATGTACATCGACGACATGATCACTAAATATTCAACCTCAGAAGGCCACCTTAACGACCTTCGTAGGACCTTCATGATCCTAAGGGAAAACAATATGAGGTTGAACCCTTCCAAATATGCTTTTGGGGTAACTGCAGGGAAGTTTCCGGGATTCGTTGTCTATGAGAGAGGCATAGAGGCTAACCCAGAAAAAATCATGGCTATCCTGGATCTAGAATCCCCCTTATCTCTTTAACAGGTTCAAGCCTTGACCGATCAGGTAGTATCGCTCAACAGGTTCATCTCTCAGTCTACCGATAAGTGTCTGTCATTCTTCAAAGCTATCAAGCAGGGAAGAAACATGAAGTGGGATAGGAGAGCGAACAGGCTTTCCAAGCTTTGAAAAGATACCTAACAAGCCCTCCACTGTTGGTCAAGCCAAATCCTGGAGAAGAGCTCCAAATATACTTGGTCGTTTCAGAAACCGCTGTAAGTGGGGCATTGGTCAAGAAATGCGGGGATAGGATCCAGCGACCTATCTACTATGTGAGTCGTGCTCTAACCAAGCCCGAAAAGAACTATACTCTGTTGGAAAATCTAGCTTATGCCTTGGTGACCTCGGTAAGGAAACTCCATCCTTACTTCTATGCTCATTCAATAGCAGTGGTGACAGACCAACCCCTCAGTCAGTTCTTGCAAAGGCCGGATGTTTCGGGAAGGCTGGTTCTATGGGCCCTAAAGCTTACCCAGTTTGATCTAAAGTATAAGCATAGGACATCGATAAAAGCTCAAGCACTAGCAGACTTTGTAGCCGAGCTTTCAGTACCTTCAGATCAGGCAACCCCTGCGGTAGCAGATGTCAACTTTGAGAGGATTCCAGAATCTGACAACTGGCCGGAGGGCTGCGAGTCATGGACTCTCAACACTGACGGAGCTTCCGGGCTGTCTGGGGGAGGAGCGGGCATAGTCCTCATCGACCTAGAAGGAACTAAGTGCTGCCATTATTTCAGGTTCAAATTTAAAGCCACAAACAATGAAGCGGAATACGAAGCACTGCTAGCTGGGATAAAAGTTGCTATAGAGCTCGGGGTTGATTACCTGAATATCAAGAGCGACTCTTCACTCGTGGTCAACCAAGTTTTTGGAGATTATCAGGCCAAAAGGGATAACATTATCACTTACCTGAAACTGGTGCAACAACTCAGGACCAGATATAGGGGATTCAGAATCGAGCAGATACCTCGATAGCTGAATCATCGGACTGACATCCTAGCCAAGATAGCTGCCTATGGTGGCCAGACCATACCTCATGGAGTCCCTCTTCAAGTAATCCCCCTACCTAGCATTATGACTGGTAAGGAAGCTTATACCCTGGACTGACAGCCACGTTGGATGGATCCAATAGCAAAATATCTACAGGACGGGAAACTCCCCGGGAAGCCCGACAAAACTAAGAGGGTTAAAGGGCTCTCGGTCCGGTATTGTATGGTGGATGGGCATTTATATTGAAGGGGAAAATCCCTTCCCTGCTTTGATGTCTAAACCCTGAAGATGCCAAATGGGCTTTGAGAGCTGTCCATTCCGGGGAATGCGGGAACCATATTGGTGGATAGGCCTTGGCATATCAGGTTCTTCGCATGGGGTATTATTGGCCGACCATCCATCAAGTTGCTAAGAACTTGGTGCAAACCTGGGAGGCATGCCAGAAGGCCACCAACTTAAATCACCTCCCTCCAGAGCGCTTGTTGTCCCTTAGCTCACCATACCCCTTTGCTATGTGGGGAGTCGATTTGATTGGACCGCTTCCTACAGCTCTGGGACAAGCCAAGCATGCTATCGTAGCAATTGACTACTTCACAAGATTGGTTGAAGCCGGACCACTCTCCTAGATATCGGAAGAGAACACAACAAGGTTCATCAAGACCAATGTAGTTTGTAGGTTTGGAGCCCCTCTTGCCATCATAATGGTCGATTCAGAGATTTCTACGAAGGTTTGGGAATCTACCTTTGGTTTGCTTCGGTAACCCACCCTCAGACCAATGGTTTGGTGGAATCCAAGAACAAAACCATCAAGAAATTGTTGAAGAAAAAGCTACAACAAAAGAAAGGCAGATGGGTAGAGGATCTTCTCGAGGTCCTCTAGGCTTACCGCACTACAAGAAGAACAGCTACCGGGGAAACGCCCTACTCGCTGGCCTTCGGGGTTGAAGCAGTCCTACCTATAGAGCTCAAGTTGACCTCTTTTAGAGTCCAACGATTCGAATCAGGGAGCAATGAAAGCAAGCTCCGAGCTAGCTTGGACCTCCTAGAAGAAAAGCAGGATCAAATAACTGAGAAGGTAGCGATCTACCAAGGCAGGATTGCCATGTATTTTAACAGGAGGGTTAAAGCCCGAAGCTTCAAAGAAGGGGATCTAGTCCTCAGGAAAGTGATGTTGAACACCAGGAAGAAGTCAGACGGGGTCCTAGGGCTCAACTGGGAAGAACCCTACCTATTAAAGATGGTGATCCGTAATGGGGCGTACAAGCTCGAGGACATGGATGGTCGACTCATCGACCATACTTGGAATGCAGATCACCTAAGGAAATTTTACCCTTGAACAGGGGACTCAGAAGCAGGCGACCTCCAACTAGCTTATTTTACTTTTTCTTCTGACAGTAGTGTACTTCATCTTCCATATCAATAAAGCTTGTTTTTTCTTGTTTACTCCTTCTTCAACTATGTCCTACAAAGATTTGGGTCTACATGGAAAGTTTCGACATTATCGCCTCAAGACCATGGGTAAGCTAGGGAAGCCCCCTCACTACTCCTGATGCCTCGGCCGGGCACTAACCCCCCGCCAATAAGGGTCTGAGTATAAGAGCATAGTTGCCATCCAGATCTCAAGACCAAGAAATAGCTAGATAGCCCTCCTGATGCCTTGGTCGGGCTACCACCCCCAAGAAGGATCTGAGTGTAAGAGCATAGTTACCATCTAGATCTCAAGACCAGGAAATAACTAGATAGCGCTCTTGTTGCCTTGATTGGGCTACCATCGCCAAGAAGGATCTGAGTGTAAGAGCATAGTTGCCATCCAGATCTCAAGACCAGGAAATAGCTAGATAACCCTCTTGATACCTTGGTCAGGCTACCACCCCTAAGAAGGATCTAAGTGTAAGAGCATAGTTGCCATCCAGATCTCGAAACCAGGAAATAGCTAGATAGCCCTCCTGATGCCTTGGTCTGGCTACCACCCCCAAGAAGGGTCCGAGTGTAAGAGCATAGTTGTCATCTAGATCTCAAGACCAGGAAATAGCTAGATAGCCCTCTTGATGCCTTGGTCGTGCTACCTTTCCCTCCAAGAAGGAATCGAGCTTGAAAGCACGGAAGCCCTCCTGATCCCGAGCCTAAGAAGGGGGCTAAACAGGTCTTTACTTAATGTTCTACTAGGGCTACAGCCCCCCAAAGGAGCTCGGGGATGGAGGGCTCGATTTACTTAAACTCTAAATGCTACTGTTATTGCACTATTTTTTCCTTGATACGTGGTCACTTACTACAATAGACCTACAACGAAATAAGGGGATTGTCAACTGAAGAAGTTGAGCTAGGAGTTTCATTAGTATGGGGGCTCAATGCCAACAACCTTTTTTCTTATCTTATTTTCCCCCCAAAGATAGCTCGTTTCGATATAAAAGCTGAACGATCAAGCAAGTACATGCAAGCCAGAGTTAGATCTGAGATTAAAATTTTATTATCAAGTAAGGGAGTCTATCCCCCAACTAGGCTACAACAAGCAAGAGGGCCCAATCCCTGGTTCCAGGCTATAAAAGCAATGATAAAATGGTAAACACAGTTGAAGATGGGATGCCCACCCCTTTTTTCTGGGCATTCAAAATAGATCACATGGTAGAGAACTCAAGCTTCTTCGTCTTCCTGAGGGCCTTCAGCTTTCTCCTCCACAAAATGGACCTCGCCCCCTACTCCCCTCTCCAGCCGCAGCTCATCCGGAACAGCTGCATCTATCGCTTCTGCCACTTCCTCTTAGGGATCAGCCCCGGCTGCCTTAGGGTCAACAGGATCCTCCTCCACAATTTCATCGATCACCACCATAACTTCAGACTGTATAGCTGCATCAAGAAGGCTGGTCACCGACTTAGGCACGTTCCCGCCCTTTGTTGACTCTATTCCTGAGAGCACTACTGGGGGGATCTAGGGCTTCAGCAAGGCCTCTTTATAGCTCCTCGTTGTGAACCCCCTTCGAGGATTTACCGGGACCAGATACTGGAAAGGCTGGAACAGGAGGAGGCAGATCTGGCACCTCCAACTGCTTCCCAAATCCCTCCCCAAAAGGGCCAGCTCCATCAGTTTCAGGTCGAGACATCTCCGCAGCCCGTGACATGACCTCCACTCTATCCCAACCCGTAATGCTGAAGAGATCGAATGGAGGAGGAAGAGCCTCTACAACCTAGTAGGAGGCATAGAAGTACCCCTCGCTGAAAGAGGCTTCCACCTAGGCCTGGAGTAGGGTAATTTGAGCCTGTAAAGTTTGGTTCTCAACATCCAGGGCCTTTGCTTCTCCCCTCCAGTCATTCCGCTGGCTAGCCCGCCGCTTCTACCAGAGAGTCTCCTGATCAAAAGCTCGCTTCAACCTCTCATGGTCTCATTGAAGCTCAGCTAGCTGCGTCTCCATTCCGTATTGGCTGGAGGTCATCTCATAGACCAGGGTCTGAGCCCGCGTAAGCAATCCCATCGCTCGATCAGCTTCAGCCTCAGCCTTTGCTGCCCGATCACAGAGAAAGGCTACCTGATGCCCCATTGCCACCTGAAACTTGAAAGCCTGAAAAGGAAAATCATGTTAGAAAATGACAAGATAGATCGAGATACTTACGAGGGGTAGCACCGGATATCCGTAGGTACCTGTTTACCCTTACGGGGATCAAAGGGGTCGACGGTTGGAAACTTCAAATTCAAGTAGTTCCGAGCCAGGATGGTCTTTAGCAAGGCATCAAACTCAGTGGGCAAGGCATCCCGACCCCACATGTGTTTGTCATTAAAGGCGGTAGGAACCTCGAGCTCATGCCCACCGACGAAGACGGAGCTCCCCAGTCTCCCCCCGCCAGAACCCATTCCTCTTTCCAAGAAGGGTCCTTATTTGAAGCCCCTGGGATGATAAAGTTGAGCCTATTCTTGGCCTTGGCATATAATTGGCCTCGTGGAACCCCAGCCAGGCTATCGATCTGGAAAAGGAAGGCGAGCTCTTCAGTCCCGGGCTCCCTGGTTACTTTGCTCAACTCACATTTCTCCCTCTATAATACCAGGAAGCCGATTAGATGCCTCTAGAAGCCGGGCGTCAGTTGAAGTGGAGCCAGCTGAAGAGCATTGAGAGCCCACCGAAGGGTGGGGTGAAAAGAGAGTTTACCCCGCTCTCAAAAGTTACGACGTGGATAGGGAGCACACTTTTGGGCGGGCTAAAAACATCATAATTTCGGTGGGGGACAGTTAGAGAAACAGTGTCAGGAATACCATACTTGTCCCGAAGACTGCCAATCGACTGAGGGTCGACAGTGGAGTCAGGGATGACCCTGGTTTCGAAAGGAAGAGCTACCACTGAAGGAACCTCCACCACTGTGACTTGAGCCCTCCTGACCGCATCTAATATCTCCCTAACATCAGAGTCTTCGTCTACTAGGTTCAGAAGATTGTCAGGCTGGTTCGAAAAGCCAGAGCCGATAGAAATGTTCCGGTTAGAACGAAGGCACTGGCGAAGCGGGGAAGATTCCTTGTCGCTTGAAATCCCCGCACCCGCTTAAGAGGAGCTAGGTTAGGGCCCCCGGAGCCCTCCACCAAGGCATCAACACTATCAGTGGAAGTCGACATTGATAGGTAAGAGAGGTGAGAAAGCAAGCGGAAGATAGAGGTAGAAAAAGCAGGGAAGAAGAAATTTGAAAATTTGAGATTTGAGAGAGTATGAAGAAAGTGACGGTAAGGCCGGGTTTAAATAGAGGAGTATCAGCAATAACCTCGGGAAGATCACCTGGAGTCGAATTGCAGCTGTCTTTCTTTGAATAACTCACAGTCTCAAATTCAAATATTGGGTAATTAATGAGAAGATTTTGCTCTCATTAATTATCTTTATGGCGAAAAACTTTCTCAATTAAACAAGGATTCTTACTCCAACCCCAACTCTACCACCGGTGTTCAAGCCAGAGAGGACTTCTGTTAATAGTGAAATTTGGCCAGGGGTCAAAGAGAAATTTTCCACCCATAATCGACAATCATGAAGCCCGGAAAGACAGTAAAGCCATCCTGCAGGAGCAGGGAAGGCCGGTTTGGCGTCAAAACGACCAGAAGACAAGCCAGACGCAACCAGGACAAGTCTCCACAAGAGTACTAGAACCTGGGCTTCTCCAGACCATCTATCGGGGAACCGCGAATCTGAGGTCGAGCTCCACAACTGCCCCGTGAGTGCCAGGGGAAGTCTCCAAGCTCAAGAGACATTCGAAAGAAGCTCGCCAACCTCTTCAGAAGCCCGCTGTCCTTGCTGGACATAAGGGAAGAATCACGCCTAAATCTACACTACCTCAGCTACCTCCTAAGAAGGTCTACAAGAGCACCTCAAGCCCCCACAGGTCAGGAAAAATCCATCTTAAGCTTCTAAGAACAGAGCCAGAGCAGGGGTCTACCTCGCTCTACGGGGCAACGAGCAGCTGGCAAGGTGACCTCTATGAAGATCCATGGCACGAGTGCACACAGGATCATCTCCACATAATATTTACATGCACGTCAAGAGTTTAATTCAAATAAGGCAACAAACTTATCTTCGTCAACGATATCATCGAATCCGGAAACAATTCAAATTTAAATGACGAATCCCATCCGATAAGGAGGGAACGGATTCATGAGATCACGGTAGAGTATTTACGAACTAAAAACCTACTTGGACGATATATATGAGGGGCCAAGCATGGTAGAAATTGGAGACAAAAAATCATACACAGTAAAACAGAGAACAACAGATACAAAAATACGACAAAGATTTGACAAACTGGAAAGACCTAAATTCTGGATTCAGAACACGGTCACCTTCATCTCCACTATTCGACAGGCACCGAGTTGCCACCACCCTACACCTCTGAGAGACTATGAGCAAACAAGAGAGGTATTTGTATCTTAAAGCAATATATCAATAATAAAGCTCCCATTTACTGTTATTACGTTTCAGCCTCTCGTCTATCTCTTAACTAGGTCGGGAACCAACGGTACCGACCCCGGCCACCACTTTCGTTATAGTGGTCTCAAAGGTGTTAACAGAAATTTCTCATCTCGAGTAAATTTTCCGTCAACAAATGGATTCTTGTAGTTATTGATATGAATTCGGACAATTGTTTAACAACTATATTTTTCTCCGTGTGAACAATTTTGGAAAACTAGAAGAGGACTTATGAAGATGGAACTTTTTAGGGGATATTTCACAAAGCTAATATGTAATCGTTAAATATCCTCATTAAAATTCCTTGCCACTTGAGTATCAATTCTGTAGAAATTTCTGAAACTCAGCAACTATATAGAGAATTCTTGAAACAAATATGATGTTTAAAATGGTGTTACCAGTGTTTTTAATTGGTTATGACTGGTGTGTTTTATTGGTTATAACCGGTGTGTTTTATTGGGTGTTACTGATGTGTTTAATTGGTTATGACTGGTGTGTTTAATAGGGTGTTACTGGTGTGTGTAAAATATTTATTACTGGGGTATGTAATTCTGTGTGATTGGTGTGTTTAATTGGTTATAATTGGTATGTTTAATTGATGAAATATGGTTGAGTGTAATAGTATTATATATCAGTTTCCCTTAGAGATGTAGACTAATTTCCAGGTTTGAATTTGTTACTTGTTTTGCATTAGATGTTGGTATATTTTTTATGGCATTTCAATTGTTGAATTTTATTTCCTTTTCTTAATCATGTAGGATTCTAGGTTCGGGACATAGAGATAAGTGGGTTTAGAATCAACAATTTTTGGCATCTTAAATTGACCTATAACTTATTTGCAAGAATTATAGACTATTTGGGTTCCATTACAGTTCTTCGACATGCATTAATGAGTTCTTGTTTTTGGTATTATGGTGGTGGTATTTTGTCTGTCATTGTGCAGCATATATCTTTTGACATGGTGTTATAATTGAAAAAAGTGTTACGGAAATATTGATTATGGTTGTTGGATGGGAATACATGTGTTATTAATTTATTGTTCGATGGGAATACATGTGTTATTAAACAGGTGTTATTGATATATAGGTCTTCTTAATATGTTGTTCATATTGTCGGAATCCATAGATGTCGTGATTGTCTAAATCCATAGGGTTATTATATGGCCGTGTTAGACACGTACTTATGTTGTGTCCCTCTTGTCCACATGACTTACACTTACGACATCTGGCAATGATAGATCTGTTTGTGTCCCTCTGGAACATGTTCATCAACGCACAATGGAAATACATGTGTTATTAAACATGTGTTATTGATATATAGGTCTTCTTCATATGTTGTTCATATTGTCGGAATCCATAGATGTCGTGATTGTCTAAATCCATAGGGTTATTATATGGCCGTATTAGACACGTACTTATGTTGTGTCCCTCTTGTCCACATGACTTGCACTTACGACATCGGACGGTGGTAGATCTATTTGTGTCCATCTGGAACATGTTCATCAATGCACAAAAACATTTCCACATCTCTATCATCTTTAATCTTCGATCGGGCAGAGCTGAGTCTAACATCTGTGTCAACTAAAGTTCTTAACTCAATAGTAAACCTTGTTAAGTCAACATTCGCAATGCGTTGTACCTCCCTACTCAACTTAGCATATGTCGAACTTCTAATAACTTTGACAAACTCTGTTTCATCACCCTCGTAAAAGTTTCCCACTCATTTTCCATCATAAGTGATTACCAATTTCGTTGGGTCCGTACTTGTATGTGTATGAAAAAAAAATAACATTTAGATTTCAAAATATTAAACCAGTCATATTAAATAAGGGGTAACCAATTAAACACACCGGGATACTACAATTAAACAAACATGAACAAACAATTACACACATTAAGGCAAACAAATTAAACACATTGGGGTATTCCAATTAAACATACCGGGGTAATCCAATTAAACACACAAGGGTAATCAAATTAAACACATCTGGGAAAACCAATTAAACTCAACGGGACAATCCAATTAAATACACTTGAGCAACCTAATTAGACACACCATGGCAAACCAAATAAACACACCAGGAAAACCAATTAAACATGTCGGGGAAAACCAATTAAACACACCAGGTCAATCCAATTAAACACACAAGGCTAACACAATTAAACACATCAGACCAATCCAATTAAACACAAAAGGCCAACACAATTAAACACACCAGGACAACCCAATTAAACATATCATGACAGATCAAATAAACATATCAGGTCAATCCAATTAAACAGACAAGGCCAACAAAATAACACACACCAGGGCAAACCAATTAAACACATTAGGGCAACACAATTAAACACATCAGGGCAAACCAAATAAACATATCAGGTCAATCCAATTAAACACACAAGGCAAATCCAGTTAAACACACTAGGCCAACCCAATTAAACACACTAGGGCAACCTAATTAAGCACACCAGAGAAACCAATTAAACACACTAGGGAAAACCAATCAACCTAATTAAACAAACCGGAACATCCTAATTAAGCACATCGGGGAAACCCAGTTAAATACACATGGGCAACCTAATTAAACACACTGGAATAAACCAGTTAAACACACCGGAGTAAAGCAATTAAACACATTGGAGTAAAGCAAATAAACACACCGAGACAAACCAATTAAACACACTGGGCCAATCTTGTTAAACACACCAATTAAACCCATCGGGACAACCCATTTAAACACATCGGGGCAACCCATCTAGTTAAACACACCAGGTAAACCCAATTAAATACACCGGGGCAAACCAATTAAACACATTAGGGCAACCCAATTTGCAATCCAATTAAACACACCAGGGTAACCAATTAAACACACCGAGGTAAATCAATTAAACACACCGGGATAACCCAATTAAACACATCGGGGCAATCAAATTAAACACACCGGTGAAACCAATTAAACACACCGGGGCAACCCAATTAAACACACCCGAGCAACCCAATTAAATGCACCAGGGAACCCAATTAAACACACCAGGGAACCTAATTAAACACAACAGGGCAACCCAATAAAACACACATGAGCAACCCAATTAAACACACCGGGGTAATCAAATTAAACACACCGGGAAAACAAATTAAACACATCAAGTCAACCCAATTAAAAACACTGGGGCAATCCAATTAAACACACTTGGACAACCCAATTAAATACAACCAGGCAATCCAATTAAACACACTGGGGAAACATAATTAAACACACTAGGGAAAACCAATTAAACACACCAGGAAAAACCAATTAAATACACCGGAGAAAACAATTAAACCACACTTGGACAACTCAATTAAACACATCAGGGGCGTCAATTAAACACACCATGTAATCAAATTAAACACACTATAGCAACAAAATTAACGCAACTCAACTAAACACACCAGGACAATCCAATTAAACACACTGGGGTACTCCAATTAAACACAATAGATAAAACCAATTAAACACACCGGGTTACTCCATTTAAACACATTGGGATCCTTAAATTAAATACACTGGCACAAACAAATTAAACACGCTAGGGAAACCAATTAAACACATTATGGCAAACGAACTAAACACACTGGACCGTAAATTAAACACACCAATGCAAACCATCTTCAGATGCATCGACAAATTTGCTACTGAAACAAATCAAAAAAGAATTTCAAATACGTACCTTGGCAAGATCAACCTAATTCAACCCTATTCATCATCAAATCCGAATACCAAATCAAATACCCCACAAGCGAAGAAAAATCTGAATGAATATATTGTGAGAGATTTTGAATCCAAATCCGAATGAACACCGAAATTTTGAACAAACAAAAATTATTGGTTTGGGAGATTTCGAAGGGTTTGAACAAAGAAATGATTTTGAACACAAAAAAATTTGGGTTTAAGAGATTTTGAAGGGATTTGGTTTGAAAGATTTTGAAGGGAATACAAGAGGAGAGGAACGAAGAGATGAATTTAGGGATTATAGCGTACCTGGTGGGATTGTTTTCAGACACAAAGAGAGAGAGGGCAGTGGTTGAGAGAAACAGAGGAGAGAGAACAATAAATTTAACAAAAATAAATACAAAGAAAATAGGGTGGGCTGGTGGAGAGAATCAAGAGGAAAGAGACCATTAAATTTAAGAAAATTAAATACAAAAATAAATAGGGTGGCGTTGTGGAGAGAAACAGAGGAGAGAGAAAAATTTAGGAGAGAGAACATTAAATTTTTAAAAAAATTATTGTAAAAGTAGAAAAAACCTTAAGAGATAATGGATATTGAAAAATGAGGGCATTTTTGTCTCTATAGTATATTGTTTGACAAAAACAACCATTTTACTAATTTTGAACAAATTTAAAAAAGCCTCTATTTTTTTTGGTTAAAAAGGGTTATTTTCCCCAACAAATAAGTAATAACAACAACAACAAAATCATGAAACTTCCATTTCAAATTGTATGTTTTGATTACATAGAAAAACTAATTACTAACAATAAATTTTTCAATTAATGATGAACTAAATTATACAACTACACTTTTATACATATACGGATTATAATGGAATAGAAATGTCAATTTTATTTTTATTTTTTTGAAATAAGAAATGTCAAGTTTTAATGGTTAATAAATTGTTTGCACAAATATATATATATATATATATATATTAACACTAATGCTAGTCAATTTAAGAATTTAGTTCAAATTTCAACCCAAATGATGAGGTAAGTGATTTTTTTATTAACCAATTCATCTCATATTTTGTGTGGTGATGACAACTCATTTGCCACATTATTTGGATTGAAATTTGAACTAATATTTTAGATTATCTAGTACTATTTTTTTCTTTTTAATAATTTTATCTAGATAAAATGGAAGATGATATCGAAAATACCCTTATATCCGACTTGAGATGGTTGTACCACCTCTCCCCGACTCGACCACTAATAATGTTTGCGATCAGAGACCAATTCTTTGGTCCATGTTTTTCAACCAGCCTAAGCAGCACCCTGCAAAAAGAGATGTAATTAATTATTAATTCTCAGTAACTCGAAATTGCCGAACTTCAAACCCTAATGAGATGAAGTTTATGAATGTACTTGTCCTCTTGTGCTGTCCATTGTCCTTTGATTATGTCTATTTCCTTTGTGGGTGCGCAACTTCATCTCTTTTCTATTCTTCCGAGCCTTTTCTTGTCAGCCTTTTGACGATACATATTTTTTCCGGATATGAACGAGTCCTCATCTACTACCATTGCTCTTTTTGATTTATATTGATCCTGAAAACTTATGGGTTGATAAATCGGATGTTTTGAGAGCGCATGTGCTCCGATTTTCTTCGAGCCATGCAACACCGTGTTTGCTCCATTTGGAGTAAAGGAATGTGCCGATACCCCGTTTGTATAAGCCACAAACGGATCAAACCCCATTTTCGAAGCCGTAGAAAAAGGATTTCTTGAAGAACCCTCACTAGCAGATGGATAAAAATTGGATGAATTCAACAACAAATTATTTTTAGCTAGTATATGAAAATTTGGATCAAGATCATGATGGTTTTCAAGATTTTGGAGAAAGTAATTGCTTGAAAATCTATTTCCATAGTCTAGATTCATGGTATGATTCTCAGAGAGAAACGGGGAAAGGAAAGGAACGCCATCTTTAGAGCTTGTATCAAAATTCATGCTGCTATGTAATTTGAGTTCAAGAAAATAAGGTTGGTAAAATATTTTAGAGTGAATAATGCGTTTGTTTCTATGGACCTTTATATTGGATTGGTGAAATGGGTGTGAGGCGGTGTAGGCATCATTCTAGGCATTGATGACTTTGAGAACCAATGGTCAATATTTCTAGTTGACGATGACTATCTAACTTTGTCATTTCTCGTCCAAGGCTAAAACTGACCAATAATATTTAGGTCATTATAGTAGCTCTGGCAGTTTAAGGACACGTGGAAGATATGAATGGCTTTTGGTTCCCTTTTAAGTCGTGATTGATGCACATTAAGATAAGATCAAACAGTGGAGTGTGAATTGAGAAATGAGGATGCAATCATAGGTTGTGAGAGTTGGGGACAAAGTGAAATTAAGGGAGTTTAGGCCACACAGCACGGTTGTTCATAATTTTATATCCTGAAATTTCTTGATTGTAATTCTCATATTGTATGTTCCACCGGCATTTGTCAACTAATTAATTTGTGTCTATATTATAAATTTCGCGTCTCATTATGTTTATTAATTATACTTTTAATTTACAAATAATAGTTAAAGTATTGGTATAGCTAAAGGTTGAGTAGTTGAGTAATTGAGTAATTAGGAATAGAATTTGGCAACCATTTTTTTTTTTTGTCTTTGGTAATATATGAGGCCTTTAACTTGGAAAGGTCGGGTTTGAAGGCAAGACTCTTGCGGAAATATGAGTCCAAAAATTTAAACTATAATAATTTTTATAATTGAATTATTAATGTTTTTCCTTCTTTATTTACCGATAAATTACTATCATTTAAATAATTTCTATAAAAAAAATTTTGTCAATTAAGGTAATATTACTGTTACTTTCATGCTTATTCTCATAAATTTGTTTCAATCCACAATTCACACTTTTTTTCTTGTTACCCTCCTATATATATAATGCTGCACGACCAAATAAGTTTTTTATAATCTCATAGCAAATGATTTATCATTGTCATATTATTCAATACATAATCTCATTATTTATATTGTTATGTAAAATGATTATCACATCATTTGAGTTAATTTTTAGTTTACTTTTTTTTAAAGTGTGTAGTATTACTTGTATAATATACATCAAATCGGATATATATTTGTGATATATAAGCATTGTTTGTTACATTTTGTATATTCCTGTAGTTTGGTTTGGTTCCTTATTCATTCTTTTTTTCATTAAATATCTACTATTTCTAAAAATCTTTTTTGAGTTGTATATCTATCATTACTCATATTATATATATATCACATTTGAATATATCTTTTATTTATTTGAATTCTTCTATTTGTTTTGGAGAATTTTTTATATATAAATATTGTTCTCAATATGCATATAATCAAATTTGGTTCCCTTTTTAATTAAATATATACCATTTATAAAAAGTTTTATTCGTATTGAGATAAAAGTTCATATCATTATAAAACCTTATCACACGTATATTATAAAAAATGTGGTTGATATATTGTGAGATATAGAGAGAACAGTTAATTATAATATAGAAAGAACAACGGATTGGGAATAACAATCTCATTAAATTTACCTATAGTTTGATGATATATCCATTACATTTACGTCATAAGATTATGGGTTTGAGTCGTGTATCTTCGTTATTCAAACTCTGATTTTTTGGTAATATTTCAAAGTGTATATGTATTTATAATTATGTGCCTTATGAAAAATATGCATGCTACGAATTAATTGATATACGTAACTGATATTCTTCTTAATTAATATATCTCTTAACCATAAACAGCAAGAGCACTACATCAGTCATCTTTTTCAAGTCTTAAAAATTGCATAAGTTTCAACTCACACATGAACTAAATCCTACTTAATATTAAAGGATATTAGAAACAAATCATCTTTTTTATTGTAAGACTTAATTAGTAGTTAGTTGCTACCCCTCTTTTATTTAGTCCAAAATTAAGTTAAAATAAAAAATCATCCCGTTGATGTAGCGATTGAATAACTTGTGACTATCATATCATTCGTGGTCTAAACTACTCCTAAAAATTTTCGTCATTCACAATGTGCTAATCGAGTGGTTCATAGCTTTGTTATAATTTATACGAGAAAGTGTTGATGATGAGATGATGATGATCGAGTCCAGGCCCGAGCCTAGGGAGAGTCCAGTGAGATGACCGCCTAGGGTTCTCAATCTGTAAAGGCATCCAAAGTTGAAAAAATAAATTTTGAATTCAGATATAACTCATATATGAATTTAAACTAACAAACCTATAAATGAGTTTAAAATAGGCCTATTGAACATCTAATTTTTTAAAACTAACAAACCTATAAACTGAGTTCAAAATAACCAAAAAAAAATTTAATTTTTTTTTGTAAGAAAGGCCTACAAATTATAAAACTTAATTAGCATTCTCTTCTTACACCAAGTCAACAAATCATATCAAAGTAAACAAATTATAAAACTCAATCCTATTCCTAGCAATAATTATCTTTTATATATCTAAAAAAAGGAAAAACAGTAATACAACACTACTCTTATCAAAGTTAGACAGCCAGACATTGAAATTGAACAACAATCAAATTAGGGTTCTTCAAAGAAGGTTTTCGAAGTTGAAGTTGATTAAATCTTATCTTTGATCAACTATGTCACAAGAAAGTTGAATGGCTTAACTATGTTATCCATTGAAAAAAAATATAATAGAAAAACTTGATTATGTAATCTTAATTAGTACTTTTGCTGCTAAGAATGTGAGATGAGTAAGGTTTAAATGATATATTCTTTGATGAAATTATAAAACTTTTATTTTGGTAACGTTTTATTTGCTATTTTTTGGTGTTATAGTCTTGAGTTTGAATTGTTATATTGATATTTACAAATATTTATTAGAGAAAAAAAATATAGTAAACATACATAAAGTATCGAGGGCCTCATTTTCTGTAGTTCGCTTCAGGCCCCGAAAATCTCAGAGCATGCTATAAGATCATCCCAACATTAATTTGGAGTTGTACCATACACGACCAAGTATGCAGCAGTGGAGAATGATATACATCAGCGGTACTTTCCTGAAGCCGATAAGGTCTCTTTGGAGGAGATAAGGGGTGTTGTCACCGTCGCAGAGTTTGGAGAGGCGTACGATGTTGTGAAGCTCTGCCTCATATATATATGCTGAACTGGATACTGATGGGGGTGGATGAGAGATTCAAGATTCTATTTTGGTAGTTTTAGCTGGTTGAGGATCTCGATGCGTTCGATGCGTTCCCGTGGGATGCCCACGTGTACATGCATTCTATTTACTCATTCAAGCATGCGTTTGACTGGCGACGAGACGGGTTTGAGCGACGCCAGCAGAAAAAGGCGTTGACGTACATACAGTGGAGACCTTCAACATATACTGTCTATCTCACGCCCTATTGGTAAGAATTTCGAATTACATGTTGTACTTTATTGGTGTTGTCCCCAATGTTATGGTTAGTTATTGTACTTATCTTTGATGCAAATATTTGTTTTCGAGGTAATCCCTGATTTGGGCCAAGAGTTCGATGCCTGGAGTGTTACGGATCTGTCTCCCCATATTTTAAAGTGAGAGTTAACCAAACAACTGAGAGGGAAGAAGCTGGCCAAGATTTTCAAATCCAGGGTATGTATTTAATTTGTTAATGTTTATATTAGTTAGTACGTGTACAATTACATTATTCTAACTAATATTTCAGATGTTTGCAAGGAAGGAACTGGTGCCCACACTAGCTTAGAGACAGGCACCGTACTATACCGGGTTAAACGATGGAGGGGCCTATATGTAGAGAAGGATAGGTTTCAGATTCCGCCTCCAATCTCTGATCAGACTACCTTTGGCAAGAACAGTGGGACAGAGGGTGGGGGTTTGACAGACAGGACCAGCGACAATAAGGGTTCTCAGTCCGATGCTGGGGTTTAAGGCCCAGTGACAGTGAGGGATATCAGACAGACCCTCAACGAGAAAGGCGTAGGCATAGGCTGGTTCGGTTTACCACCCTCGGATATGGTACATCTACAGGGGATTCCTGTGGGGGCGTTGGATTTGATGGAGAGGTAAGTTGAAAACAAAGTTTAGTTTTTTTATTAACACGTGATGTTGATAGTTTTGTACTAACAATGTAGACATGATTTCAAGCCCCATGGGCAGATCTGTTGAACGATGTGCGTGAAGCCCTCCGGAAGAGTGAGGAGGGTCGAGAGTGTCAACAATTGGAGTTGGTAGATATGATCCGGAAGAGTGATGAGGATCGTCAGCAACAACACCGAGTGTTACAGGATATAATCTGGGGGCTTTAGGGGTCGACCATGCGTACACACAGGGATGACCCCCACCTCCTGATCCAGACTTTAGTCCCTGAGACAGGACTGGTGGGTATACGGCAGGGACAGACAGGACAGATAGATGTAGCTAGGACCCGCCTACCGGAGGGGTAGGTTTGGAGAGTCAACCTCAGTCGTGTACCAGCGATAGTAGGCTTGCTACACGTACAGCAGTCCAGTCGGACCTTTCAGTTGTCCTATCTAGGTCCACCTAGCCCCAGCGGTCCCCTCCACCACCCAGTACATCGATTCAGCCTTAGCAGTCCCCTCCCCCACCCAGCACATCGACCCAAGCTCAGCGGTCCTCTTCCTCACGTAGCATGTCGACGTCGGCTCAACGATCACCTCCGTCACGCAGCATGTCGACCCAGGCTCAACGGTCCCCTTCCCCACCTAGCATGTCAACCTAGGGTCTGCTATCCCCTCCACCACCTAGCACATCGATTCAGCCGTAGCGGTCCCTTTCACCACCCAGGGTATATATTCAGCCGCAGCGGTCCGCTCCCCCAACCAGCACATTTATCGAGCTCTAGAGCTCATCGGAAGCTAGAGTATCGTACAAGAAGCGTATAGTTAAGCGGATGGCAGTTGATGAGCCCTTACATAGATCCATACCGGCCAAAGAGGTTAAGGACATGACCCGAGTCCGTGGAACACATATTTGACTCCCACGGACTTGTGGATGCTGACCAGCTTGCAGCATACAAAACCTTTAAGAGGAACATCAACGGGGAACTATGAGTCCAACTTTATCTAATTAAAATGGCAGTGTTTTAATGTTTTTTCAAATTTACCTAAAGCTAATCCAATCATTAAACAGACGTGATGTGGACATGCTGGCACTAGTGGACGCCGGATGGTTCATGCGTATGCAGTCCAACTTTATGGACTTAGAGGATACGGTACGTACTTACGTGATTTTCATATTAACGTTTGTTTAAATAATGTTGTATTGTCAACAATTCATTAGTTTTATTGTCTGTTAGCATATGGATGCATATCTCCATATTCTTTGGAAGCGTCAGCGAGGATTCCCCACTGTGTACAACCAGAGGATTAACGTATTGGATACATAATTCTATGCAAGTAGTTATAAATTATTATAATCGCATTGCGTTTTATGGTTTTTTATTACTGGTACAATTTTGTCAATGATTGTATGTACAGCCACTTATGTTATTACAGTGGGAGAGAATGATGCCTTGTGATTCACACGAGGCTGTGACCAAGGCAATGTGGAATGTGTTACAGTCCTGATGGTTGGAAGAGGACCTTCAGACGGTCCGTGGAGCAACCACGAGTGGAAACCGCCCATGGCATGAGGTTGATTTGGTAAGTGTTAGACGGTGTAAATGATTTAAAATATAAACTATTTGTATATACTGACCTAACACCTTCTGCATATTATTACTGGTCCTGATACCGTGCAACATTAGGGGCTAACACTGGCTGGTGGTGACCGTCGACCTTATTCTCGGGAAGGTTGACATATTTGACCTCTAGAGACAGGAAGTTC
Organism: Dipteronia dyeriana; assembly: GCA_032871835.1. Classification (NCBI taxonomy): domain Eukaryota; kingdom Viridiplantae; phylum Streptophyta; class Magnoliopsida; order Sapindales; family Sapindaceae; genus Dipteronia; species Dipteronia dyeriana. The sequence goes on along the minus strand of CM065295.1, from coordinate 30,369,994 downwards.
CTCATTATATCAGGAAGCAGCTGGTCCGGCCATTACGGTGGTTTTTGCTGTCCATGTTGAATGACACAAGGTTCAACACTGCACGACGAGGTGGTCGTCGGCCGTTCCCTAGGGAAAATAAGCCCTTCTCGGTCAGCGTGGTCCCCACTTCTACAGTCTCCTAACAAAAAATATCGTATTACATTCTATTTCATTCACGTCCTTAGATATTATTTAAAAACGATTTGAAACGCGTTTTAATTTGTCCAATTGTAGAGGTAACTGTGGTCCCCATACATTGAGACTTATCGAGTACTTACTGGCGGGTCGAAGCCCTTTTGATTGGTCAAAGGACGACATGGGGATCATTCGGGAGAAAATGGATGTGGAGATGTTTTGTTACTCCAGGCATGCCTAGTGATTGGTTGTATATTTAATGTTGTATATTTTTAATATTTCCTACCATTTTTTATGTACAAAGACATTGCAATTCATTAATATTATTTCAATTTCAGTTTGACAGTTTTTGTTTCCAGTGTATGCCATCACATGTACGAAACACATACCAAACCTTGACAATGTAATACAATATGTTAACGAACACATAAAAAAAAGTTATTATTACAATTCCAAATTATTACTACTGATACGATTCCAAATGTTTACAATGTGATCAAAACTACAGTCCTTCATTCCCTATTAGCTTCCATGTTAGGGTACTTCTGTTTGTTATGTCCAATTGAATGACAGATGCTACACTTGCGGCGGTATTCATCAGGAACACCTCTGCTTGGACCTTCATTAATCATAGGTGGGTTAGAACATCTCCTGGAATTATGTTCTGGTTGTCCACATTTTCTACACGATTGTGTAGTTGTCCTCTCCGAAGAAGAGACATGGCGACCCACCTTGGGGAGTCCTGCTTGTCTCCTAGAGATTGGATTCAAAATCACCCTCTGAGCAATGTCAGATGGCACAACCCAAGTGGAAGGATGTCCAACAGGCATAATAGAAACCGAGTACGCGTCAATAAGTGTCTGTCTCTTGTAGTAGTCCAAACACAAAGTTGTAAAATCCAAGTTTCGCTCCCTACAAAAAACATTGAAAACCATGAGCTTCACGTTTCAGTAATAATCACCTCACAGTAAAACTTGAAAGTAAGGTACCGTGCGGCCATAAGTGCGTGAGAACATGGAAAATTATCCATTTGGAATTTGTTGCAAGTACAGGTCTTCCGGGATAAGTCAACAATCCACTGTTTTCCAGACCGCTTGACCGAGAAAATATTCCAATCTACTGGATTTACGGTCATAAAACCACACTTCTCCACACGTTTTAAGATCACAAGATGTGTTACGTCGGTCAACTGATGACGTATGGATTGTGCAGCTCTATTGCGAGTACACGGGACCACTTGTGTGGACTGGCATCAATTACATAATCAAATGCATTCTGGTGTAAGTTTCTTAACTCTTCCATATGCCGGTTATATTCAAACTCAGTGTACATGCGGGCTGCTTTGTCCATTATTGCGGCAACATCCTTCCTATGAAATCGCTTCTTAATATTTTCAGCAAAGTGCCAACAACATATGGTATGTGTGGCATAAGGGAACACTTTAGAAATCCCTGCTTCAATGCTTGCATGTCAATCGGAAATGAAAACCAGCTCATCAATATGACATAGGGCACCCTTCAAGCAATCCAAAAACAATTCACATGAAAGGTTGTTTTCTGAGTCACCGTACCCTAAAGCAATTTGATACACCTGTTCGTTCCCATCTTGTGTTGTTGCAACAAACATTGTACCCCCGAATCGTCCCTTCAAATGGGTACCATCAACGACAATTACTGGACGCATACAAGTCCGAAATCCTCTAAGTGAGGCACCAATCGACATGAAAAAGTATAGAAATTTACCATATTCGTCGTACTGTAAGTCAGTGATTGTGCCAGGATTTTTTTGTTCCAAAACGTAACCAAATGATGGTAGCAGTTGGAAGGTTTCCTCATGCGTTCCATATGTCAGTGACAACGCATAATCGAAGGCGGCGTGTGCCTTACTGTACATGATTTGGATTCCATACATTGATTTCATGTTGGTGATTATGTCTTTCAGCATTAATTGACAATCTTGTTGTTGAAGTCTAGGTACAATAACTTCTCCAATTATGACTGCACCAGCTTTTCGGTGGAGGTGGTAAATTTCCTCTAACTGACAAATGTGTTCGTTGACAAAACTTCTTACTTGAAAGTATGTCCATTCATCTCTCTTCACTGCTCTTAAGTTTCACGTACAATTTTCATCAAAAAAAACTAGATGTAATGTTGTCTTATTGGACATTTTCACCTTCCACTCGAAGTTCTGTCGCATTGCAAAATGGCCTACTAGTCTCTTCAAATCCTTTTTTATCGGAAAAATTGCTCTTTATATATCATGCTTGTAGGTTTATCTTCAATTAAGTTCCTGTTTCCACCCATACCAAATGAGTATGATTCTGCTCCTATAATAACCCATGTTGTGGCATTATCAGAATCATCTGGAGTTATACTAGCTTGGACCTCGGAGGTCTCAGCTATATCTGGTGCACTGGAACTAAATATGTGTACATGTTGTTAGGTTTTAGATTTGTGTTGGCTTGATTCCATAACAAAACACTCTTTGTTTGTATTGCTTAGTTGCTTATGTGGTTTGTGATTAGATCGGGCTTCAAAGATGGAAAGTGACTTCGTATGTAAAGTTCGTCTTCAAGAGGATATGTGCTTACTTGGATACTAAGGTATCAAGATTCTTCTTCCTCTTGCAAGGCGTAGGCGTACACACACACACAATTTATTCATATGTGTCCCTGCTTAGTTATGCATCATTAAATGTGCACACACACATAATTCATACATTTATGTCCCTGCATCGTAGCGCATCATTTGGTATAGCACTTTCACACACTTGAAGTTGAATGCTCATGCATTTGGTATAAAATTAGCATGTTTTGGAAAATGCATGATTGGAGACTATCTCTATGTAGTTTGCATTCTTGTGTGAAATGTGTAAATGTTTGTATAACATGGATATTGAACTTTATTTTAGCCTTAGATTGTTCATGATTGAGTTCCGGTCATTTCGATTACTCATACTATTGATTTCGAGTTCTAAGTCAAAAGATATTATACTTTTAACTCATGTTGCATACATTGTCTTTATCTTCATATATTGAGTCGAAGTCTTATTTTCTGGGTTAAGTATCTTATATTTCCATGTCTGTGAGGGAGTCCCTGTTCGTAATCTTCAAACGGATTCAAATTCGGAGTTCGGAGGTTTGAGAACGATTGAAGAACGCGAGAGGAGCGCAAGGGAAGTGGTGCGATGGCTCAAGCCATCATCTTGCACCATCCCGAGATGGCGCGTGGCAATCTCAGCCACAAAGGTGCTCTGCCCTGAGATGCCCCCTCACCATCTCGGGGAGGCACTAAAGAATGGGGGTAAAAAGGTCATTTGGTCATTCTCTCTTTAAAACCTCTCATTCCCTCTCATTCATTACAAGTTGAGAAAAACGAATTTGAAGAACAAGTGCAGAATTTTTCTCTCAACATTTTGATTTTTGTTTTTATGATAACTTCTTCATTTCAACTCCGAATCATTTGATTAAATAACCGATTTCGAGTGTCTTGAATATTTCTACAAACCCTAAGCATTTTTAGAACCAAAGAATGTCTAGATCTTTCGTTGTGATCAGATCTTCAGTTCATGATTTTCATCATTGTTGGTAAAATCATCTTCTTCTTCGTTTTCTTCTTTGATCTTTTCATTGATGAATATTACATGATTAAGAAGCATGACTATGATGATTTTGATTGCATGTTGTGGTTTGTTCAATTGATTTTCAAGTTTATCTAGATTTGTGATAAGTTGATTGATTTGTGCTAAACTTGATAAACATGAAATTGTTTCTAGAAATCTTTTGTTCTTATGCTTGATTGACTATTTCTAGATTGAATTTCATTTTCTAAGAAATAGGTCTACATCAATTGGTATATTCATTTCATTGATTTGGTTCTTAGTTGATAACATGTTTAGGTTGCCTAGATACATTTGTGATTGTTCCTTGAAACCATAATCTAGCTATCTAGTTGCATGTCCATAGAATTTGTTGATCATCATTTTCTATGTTGAGTGCTTATTTGCGTTTTGCATTCATGATCACTTAGAAGCCTTGTGAAGAGGTAGAAGGTCTCATATCTTAGTAGTTGAAGAGGAGCTCTTGGAAGCACCACTTCCTACACACTTTGATGAAGTCGTGATTGATAAGAAACCACACAAGAAGAGAAGATCAAAACTCAAGAAGAAGTTGGCGAACAAGGTATCTTTGCAAACTCCTAGTGAAGCTAGTTTAACTCCAAAAGATACAATCTCATCTTTTATTCCAATTTTCCATTATTGCAACACAATATGTCACATTAAGCCTAGGTGTTATAAATATATTGAAAAATAAAAATTAGGAAATGAATCTAGGGATAAGGAGATTAAATTTCAACTTGAACATGCTAAGGCCTTGAAAGTTGAGAAACATGATAATTTTGCTAAGCATGAGAAAAAGTTATGGAGTAAAAAGAATTCTAATCTTGTTCAACTTGACAAAGCTTGTGTTGAAAATGTTAAGGAAGAGTGTGTTAATGATATTCTTGTTAATCAAGTCATTGAAGGACTTTACTCTAGATTTAACATTGTTGTCAAAGATGATATTGGAAATGTTTGTGTAGGTACACCCAAGAACAAGTGGTTCAAAGGTGAGTGCTCTTATCACTAATATAAGAAGCACATGTGAGATAGCTTTGAGGCTATATATCAATTGTGTTGAGAATTCTTGCTTGCTAGCTTTGAATACTCCATGTATTGATATGAACTTGGTTATCTCACATCATGATTGTTATGATGGTAAATATTTGTTGATTAACTTTGAAGAAGTTCTCTTGTTATATGTGTTGATTGAGTTGAGATATTATGCTTTTTATACTCTTGTTGTGAAACATCGTCAACTTTGTGTCATGAGGACATTCAAGGCAAGAGTGCTCATAAAAAGGGCGGAAATATGATATTTGATGAATATAATGTGCAAAAAGGTATCTCTATACTCTAATTCATATTCTCTTAGATATTCATTTTTTGACTCAATTTTTGACATACATCTCATAGCATGTCATATTAGAGAATTTTGTATAGTATACATATGGTTCTCATTGACATTTGCGATTTTAGGATCTAATAGTGATATTGTTCACATTGATCTTAACTTTGATGATTGTTTGTGTTTGGTATATTGAGTGGCATTACTTTTGAAAATATGAGCTTCATATTCTTTGAAAGCTACTCATTAGAGAAGTAATGATCTTGAATAAGTCTCTACTTATTGCTCTTAGATCATGTGCTTATGAGCCATAAAATCTTGGTTTTCTAAAAATTGCACCTTGCTTCTCTTATATGTTTTGCTAGTAGGTTGAGTTTACTAATATGTAAACATTGGATACATCTTGAAGTTTTTGTGCTTAAGTACATTTAAAATGACCTATGGTTAGTATCCATTTTGCTTCGGCAATTACATAGAACTCAACGAGCACCTTCATGAAAAGGGCTACACATCGGTTGTGAAAGCTACCCATGTTGGAAAGAGCTACACCATTGTGATGAGTGAAAGCCGTCATGAAGTGAATTTTTGTTTATGCAAAAAAAAATGGAAAAATCAAAGAAGTGTTGAAATGAAATCAATAAAAAAAAAACTTTGATTCAAAGCCTAAAAAGAAAAGGAGGAAGGCTTAAAAAGAAGTTTAGTTGAAAATCAAATGAGCTCGGGTTGAAAAACAGAAATGGGATGATGAGCCACATGCATACACACGCTTATATGTTGAAAATCTATTCTCTTAAAAGCAAAAAAATCTGGATGATAATCGGTTTGACTTCTTATGGAAAAAGCTTAAGATGAATAGTTGTTGGAAATTGTTTGCATGTTGATTATCAAACTACTTCTTGATATATATTTGAAGCATATCTCTCACACACACACACTTTGTTTATGAGTATGATGATATCTTTGTAATTGTTGAAGAATTACGAGAGAACTTGAAAAATCTTTGTGTATCTCTCTTAGCATATGAAGCTTATTTTGTTGATATTTCTTCAAATTGCTTGAATGTGTGATTGTGTGAACTTCCTTGTGAACCTTATGCTATCATGAATCTTAGTCATGGCATTTATCAAGGGGGAGCATTGTATGCTAGACATTGTTCTCTTTTATGATATGTTCACATGCTTCATTTTGTTACATGTTGGCATATTTTGACTTAATGATATTTGTAAGATATTACTCACTATCTTTGTCTTGCATGATGATTCATTCTTAAGTCATATGTCATTGTTTTATATATTTGTGACTAATAAGCTTGTTTTGTCTTTCACTCACTTTTGTATGTTTATAGCATCTTATTTCACAAGAACAAATGGGAAGAACTAAAGTTACCGGAAGTGGAAATCAATTGAATCCCATTGTGAAAGCCAAGTCAACCTCAAAGAGATCCAAAGCTTCAAGGTCAAAGGATTTAGGGATCTTTGCAACTAAGAAGATATTTCAAGAGAGAGGCATTGACTTAGGTTAATGTAAAGATTCTTATGTTCTTAAATGCATTAAGGATAGAAATTGGGAATCTTGGGTGAGCATGCTAGAAATAGTGAATGACACTATTTTTAGAGAATTTTATCATGAATATAGAGAAAGTGCCACCTTATTGGATGCTTTGATGGATGTTAAGGGTGTTGTGTTTAAAGTTAACCCGGTAAACATTAACAAGTTTCTTGGCAAGTGTATTTTGGCATCTTTTCATTTGCACAAATATTATTGGATCTTAGAATTCAACCGAGTTGAATAAAGACAAGATCAAAATAGTATATGCCTTAGTGACTAATCAACCTATAAACCTTGGGGATTTGCTTATGTTTTATTTGGATATTGCGGCTTTCTCAACTAGAGGAGATAAGAAGCTTGCATTACCGGGGTTTATAACTTCTTTGTGTTTAGCTCGTGGTGTTCAAAGTAGTGGAGATGATATGTTGGTACAACCCTTGGAAAAGTATAGTGATAAACGTGTGTCATACATGTCATATTAGGATAAGGGTAAGACATGTGATACTTTTGGACTTTTTAACTCACAATTTGATTGTCAAGAGACTAGCATAAACATTCTTCCGGATTGGGCTTTGCATTTGAAGAAGAAGGTTGATGAGCTTAGTGCTATAGTTGAAAAACAAGATGCTATAATAAAAGAGTTGGAGGAGTGTATTGCATCAAGTTCAAGACCACCTCTCAAGCATTATGTTAGGTCAACTACACGCACGTCTTTCTTTGGTGAATCTAGTAGCTAGTATTTGAGTCTCATGGTATGTTTCTTACCTTTTGGCATCATTTCATGTCAAAAAGGGGGAGAAAGAGTTGTTATGAATTGCTAGTTACTTAGTTTCCTTTTTATGTTGTTTTTGTGAACTTTTGGACTTTCAATGGCTTGTAATAATTAGTCTTAAGATTTGGTTAAGAATTCTTGTATATGTGGCATGTATTGAGGGGGAGAAACATGTATTTGTAGACTTAATTGTATATTCTTATCCATATTATATGTTGCCATTTGTTGTTTTTCTCTTGTATATGCATTGTGCTTTGAGATGATTTGTAGGTTGCTTCAAGAGAAGATCAAGATGAAGTTCGAGAGTTGGTGAAGATTAGCTATAGGAATCTTACTCATTGTAATGTGAGAGAGTGTTTTTGTGACCTATCTTCATTTTTATATTTGTAGTAAATGTATAAGTGTTTTGACATGGAATTTGCTAAAAGGGGAGATTGTTAGGTTTTAGTTTGTGTTGGCATGAATTCCATATCAAAATGATGTTTACTTGTAATGACTTAGTTGTTTAGGTTCATGATGATTCAAGCTTCAAGGAAGAAGAAACAACAAGTCAAAGCAAGTTCTAAGTCTTCAAAGAGAAAGGATGCAATTTTTTTCTACAAAGGTATACTAAGACCTTATCTTTCTCTTACAAGGCTTATGCACACACACACATATCATACATTTGTGTCCCTGCATCGTTGTGCACCTTTATAGGCACACACATATAATTCATTCATATGTGTCCCTACATCGTTGTGCACCATGTATAACACATTCACACACTTGAAGATGAATGCTCATGCATTGGTTTGGAAATAACATGTTTTGGAATATGCATGATTGGAAACCATCTCTATGTAATTTGCATTCTAGTGTGAATTGTGTTTGTATGTGTATATGTTTGTATAACATGGGTATTGAACTTGGATTTAGTCTTAAATCATTCTTGATTGAGTTCCGGTCATTTCGGTTACTCATACTATTGATTTCAAGTTCAAAGTCAAAAGATACTACACTTTCAACTCATGTTTCATACATTGTCTTCGTCTTCATATATCTAGTCAAATTATTATTTTATGGGTTGAGTATCTTATATTTCCATGACTGTGTGAGAGTTACGGTTCGTAATCCACAAACGGATTCGAATTCCGAGTTCGGAGGCCGGAGAACGGTCGAAGAACGCGAAGGAAGGTCGAAGGAGAAAGAAGCAAGCAAACACTTCTTTCCCGAGATGGCGCGTGACCATCTCGGGGAAGAAGGCTTGCTGCCCCGAGATGCCCATGTGCCATCTGGGCAGCAAGCTTGCTTGGCTTCATTTTGCCCCTCTTGGTCATTTCACATGTCCAAGTCTCCCACTCATTTATAAACTCTTTCCCTCTCACATTTCATTCTAAGAAGAAATTCAAATCAAGTGTGCAGAATTTTCTCTAAATTTTATCACCTTCCAAACACCATAACTTCTTCATTTGAACTCCGATTTGAGTGATTCTAAATTGAGGGTGTTCATCTATTCATCCTCCATCTTTTCTCTTAAGGTTTGAGTTAATTTTTCTGCCTTTTTTGGTGTCTAATCATACAAAAACGGGACTGCACCTAGATCAACTAAGGTATTGATTTTCTCTCTAAGTTTTCTTTTAAAACTTGGTCAATTGCCTTGGGTTTTCTTCTTCTACATATATTTGTATATTGTGAGTGTTTTGATTTGTGTTTTGAACACTTTCAAAGCTATGTTGAATTTCAATTGAAATCATTCATGCTGAGTTAGGTTTTGATTTTGCCTATGTTATCACATGTTTGGGATTGTATTGTGCTAGCTTTGATTCTAGGACTATTTTGTGATCTTTGATTGATTGATTTTATGAAAAATAGTTTATCACATGTATTAGGCTCTCTTGGCCGAAATTCTCACATAATACATGTGCTTATGTTCTTTTGAGCTATTCATGTGATTTGTTGAATCTATGATTAGGAATATACGATAGAACTTATGCTTAGATCTTTTTGACTTTGTCATATGATTTTAGCATGTTTTAGGTTTTTGTGATTTAAACTTGATCTTGTGATTTGTTGATCATATCTTGTGATTCAAGTTTAGATATATGCATGAATCTAGTTTGTGATTAATGTTGATCATATCTTATATAATCTAGATTGACTACTCATGCATGATGAACTAGACTATATGTGATTTGTGCATTCATGCACATGTCTAGTATTTTCCATAGGATGTTTTGATCATAGCATTCTAAGTTGCGTGCTTGTTTGCGTTTTGCATTCATGATCACCTAGATGCCTTGTGAGAAGGAAGTCTTGACAATAGGTGTAAGACCTATGGTGTTGAGCAAGAAGTCTTGGCAAGAGGTGTGAAGCCTCGAATTGTCGAGCAAGGAAAGCCTCGAATTGTTGAGCAAGGAAGTCTTGGCTAGAGGTGTGAAGCCTTGGATAGTCGAGCAAGAAGTCTTGCCTAGAGTTGGGAGAACTCGGATAGGTGAGTAAGAAAGTCTTGACTAGAGTCGGGAAAACTCGGATAGTTGAACAAGAAGTATTTCCTTGGGTTGTGAAGATCCGGATAAGGTGAGCAAGGAAGTCTTGACAAGAGGTGTGAAGCCTCGGATTGTTGAGCATAGGGCGACAACTTCTAGAGTAGGATAGGGGGGTAGTTTCTAGGTGAAGAGGTCACTTGAGAGATTGTACTTGTCTTATCTACTAGTGGATTTTGTTTGCCGGTGGCTGCTAGCCCGTGGATGTTTCCTCTTCGGAGGTTTACCACGTTATATCTTGTGTCAACTTTTCTCTATCCCTATCTCTCTAATATTTGTATTGTGGATATAACTCTTTATGTATATTGACTTCCTCTTTATAATATAGATTGTGTATGTGTTACAATTACTTGTTTGTATCACACTTTACTTGTGTTTATATATTGATTAATTGTCTTTAATTAATATATATATTGTGATACAAGCAATCTAGAGGGACAAACTTTTGTTTGTTTCTAAGGGAGTCGAAAAAGGTGCCTAACCTATTCACCGCCCTCCCCCCCCCCCCCCCCCCCCCCCCCCCCCCCCCCCCCCCCCCCCCCCCCCCCCCCCCCTCTCTAGGTTAGCTTTGAGCATTTAACCGTGATTGTATTTTCAAATACATGAAATGCGATAAAGTCAAACATAGTTTTTGAGGGATTAAATATGGTTTAGACTGAAAAAAAATTATAAATTAAATCTAACATACAATAATGAACAATATTATCTCTAGTAAAAAAAGAATTTACAATTGAGATTGTTAGCTCTTATATATATTGTTTGTTTGTTCATAAGTCACACGATACATTTACCCGTATGAACACTTTTGATAATGATGATAATACTTGTGTTTAAATGTTTTAAAGGCTCCTCTATATATATATATATATATATATATATATATATATATATATATATCACAATTTACGTCATTTAGGGAGTGGCAGATGTTGATTAATAACTGTGCACCCATGATGGGCTTACGGTAACTAGATTGTGTTGGCCCCACTTGTACGATTGGGAGATGTTAGTATATTTGGGTATGAGTTAGAGACCCATTATACACCCAAGTGGGCTAAGCCCATGCCACTTAGCCCAACAAGCATATAAAACTGCATGGGCAGTTTTATAAGAGGTTATTTGTATCAATTAAAGAAACCGACATCAAAATACAAGTATACACAATATATAGAAATATCGTGTATTTATTGTATATGCGTGGGAAGTGAAGGCATTGTATGCAGGGGCGGAGCACTTCAAGGGCTTGGGTGGGCCGTAGCCCACCCAAGTTTTTTGAAAAAATATTTTAAGTTTGTTTTATTAATCAAAATTTGATTTATAATGTTAAACTTACTATAGCCCAACAAACAAAATTATAAAAAATATTTTAAATTTATTACTGACAAATAATCAAAATTTTATAAAATATGTTCAACTAGCCCAAAAACTTTGTTAAAATAGATCCGTTTAAATGAAAAACAATAAATAAAAAAACTCTTATTATTTCAACAATCATCATTCGATGGATTCCCAAACCTCTCAGATTTATATTTTTCCATTTTCCTAAATCTCAAACTCCAACTTCTCTGAGTCATCTCTTATCTTAAATCTCTCAATTTGAAAGTAAATTCTCTTAGGTTCAATCTTTTTTTTATTATTATTTACTTAGAATGAATTTGATTTTAGGTTTTGCATTTTATGATTGTTATTTAATTATTGTATGTTATTTTTGAGATTTAGGTTTTGTATATTAATGTGTCTTCTTATGGGATAATAAAGTTAGGGAAGAGAAGAAAAATCTTACGAAAACTAAGGTTTTTTTTTTTTTTAATTTTTTTTAAATAACTAAGTTTTATTTTACTTTTGGGGATTTGAAAAGAAAAATATACATTGAAATTTTGTATTGAGTGTTACCGTTATGTATATCCTTGATTTTTTATTATTATGAAATATGAAATATTCTCCCGTATCGTTTTGATTTGATTATTACAAAGAAAAAATTTAGGATTTTTAAATAAGAAAACAAAATATTAGATTAGCCCACCCTGAATTTTTTTTCCAGGTACGCCCCTGATTGTATGTGCAATGCAAGGCATGTGTCTGTGTGCAACACAAGGCATATGTAAGTGTTGTGTCATGTGTGTATTTTCGGTGCAAAGAATATAACACAGAATGTGTGTGCAAGTGTTTTAGAAAGAACACAAAATACGGAGTTAGAAACACAAAATAGATGTGGAGAAAATCATGAGAGAATTTTCTCTCATCCAAGATCAAAGTGTGAGTATATGCATTATGATTATGGGAACTTTCCGAATGTGTGATCATTATACGACCGGTAGTATAATCCAAGATATTCGATCTCGTTTCCGTTGAAATTTGAATTTTCGTACGGTGAACAGAAATGATCCGAATTCATTTAATGTATCGAATTTACTTTCAATAATATATATATAGTATTGATGCAACCGGTTGCTTTTAATAGCCGTCACCGGCTTTTTATTTTTTTTAAACCTTTTTACTGGTTTGTACGCTACAACACATAAGGGTGTTTGTATAACATATATCATTTTTAACAAAGGGTGCAGACGTGCAGACGTGCAGACGTGCAGTCGTGCAGAATGCAGATACGGTGTCTATACTCTATAGGGGCAAATATCGTCAATGATATACACATGATCTTAGATTCATAGCACCCTGATTTGGTGGGTAAAAAACTGTGGGTGAGATCCCAATGTAATGGTCAGTGTAAGAACGGGCTCAAGGACTTTTATGTTAAAAACCCCAATGAGATGCAATAGAAATCAACAAGCCCAGCCACCCCATCAAATATTCTTACATTAGGGTACAAGTGGAAAACCAAAAAACCAGAAATCCAACGAAAACCATATACTGTATATGTGGGATATGGGGTATGTGTATTTTTTTTCTATTAATAAATGTATAATAAAAAATTTAGTATAAAACGAACAACAACCATGTATGAACATGCAGATCTAACTCGAGCAAATTCAAATTTTGGGATCAGAGAAATAGATCAAATATGGGATTACCCCATAAGTGGAAAGCCTAATTGTATGTCTTAAAGTATAATTAAGATTTAAACTCCTCCACGTGAAGAAAATTAGATCATACGCATTGTAATCCGATTCCTACTCAAAGTTAGATTTAAAATTGGTGGTGACAGAGATAGCAAGCAAAGTTACTCGAGTTGACTGAACCATGCATTCATAATAGAGAGACAAAATTCATGGATTTCAAAACAAATGACTTGTGTTTCAAATCACCCAAAAACTGCCTTGATAAGAGAAAGACGATGATGGGGGTTTATTTTATTTTTTTAGTCGAGTCCAAATGGACATGCAATTGCAAAATGGTTTGACTTTTCAACGTTTTTAATTTCTCAACTCTCAACTCTCAATATTGGATTAATGCCTAACTTGCCAATGCCAAATCAATAATAATCCAAGGAAATGTTTGTGATTGTTTTATTTTAGAAAAAAAAAATCTACTTATAGTTTAATTTAAGATATAATCAACTTTAGAAAATAATTGATAAGTGTTTGATAAACTAAATTTTATAAGTGCTTAATTTTCTACGGATGGAAAATTTATTCAACAAAATTACTAAAATAGACATTATTAACAATATAAATATAAAGCATATAAAAAGAAAAAAACTAAGAAATTTAAGTAGAAAAAAAAACAAATTATGACTGAGTTAACTCGTTTAAAAACCCGAGTCAACTCATTATATTCACATTTGAAACTCAACCACCGAGTCAACTCGTTTAAAAACTTGAGTCAACTCGTTATTGTTTTTCTATTTAAATAGTGGAGATATTATTGACATTGCATAGCAATAAACTAGTTTTCGTTTCAAAAAGCAACCTCCACCCAACTTTTCAGAAGTTGAAGAAGCAACTTGAAAAACAAACTGATTTTGAAAAGTTTACCAAACACCCGTTAAGTAATGGCCAATTCTACAAAGGAGGAGAAAAAAAATCATTTAAAAATGGCTTGTTGATTTCTACCTTGCATTTGACTCATTAGTTTTCAAATTAATCTACCTAAACATTTTGGGTTGATTTTTGTAATAATAACAAAGTGAAAAGTCATATTAAATGGTGTAATTATAACAACATAACATACATGAATTTAGTTTTAGGGAAATAGTTCAACTGATAGATGGACAAGTTTAAGGTTTGGATAAATTTTTCAAATAAGGGGTTTGAATCCTCCTATGACAAGAGCTTTAAAAAAAAAACATGCATGAATTTCAATTAAACACGGTTTATGATCTTATGCTTCATGTGATAAGAAAACTTGATATACTTTTATCGTATTATATATAGATTATAGATGGATATTGAATTTATTGCCCATAAAGCAAGTGGCAAAAGAATGAAAAGCATGTAAAAAGAGACAGGGGCGTGAGAAACGCACTTCGAGGCAGCACACTTGCTTGCTTCAGTGCGTGTCCACCTCCCCCCACTTTCCTTTCACTTTATCAGCTTTACAAACTTTTTGTTTGAATACAAGAAAAATCAAACCAAAACCCAAACAAGCCATTAAATTTCACATCCCAATAATGGCTTTCAACAACAAACCCAAGAAACCAAATTCCCTTTACCAATCCAATCTATGCACCACACTTTTCTTCATTGTTCTCTTCACAATCCCAGCTCTTTTTCTCCTCCGAGCCTCCAACACCTCCATCTGTACAACATTTTCCACCACTAATCATCATGTCAAGCCTTGGCATGGTGACCTTCGCTATGCAGAATTTGCATGGAATCGCCTTCACTTTCTTCACAATCACCCCACACCAATCTCACTCAAAATTGCCGTTTTTTCTCGTAAATGGCCGATGGGTACAACTCCCGGTGGCATGGAGCGCCACGCACATACCCTCCACACCGCTCTGGCTCGGCGAGGCCATCAAGTCCATGTCTTCACCTCCCCTATAAATAACAACATCCCATCATCCATGTCTCGAGACAAAAATGATGGCCATAATTCTCCATACATTCATTTGCACGAAGGCGATGCAGGCAGGTGGAGATACAACAAAGCTTGGGAACAGTTTGGTGAAGAGAACCAACGTCGAGCGTTCGACGTAATTCACTCGGAAAGTGTCGCACTTCCTCATTGGATCGCTCGAAACGTTCCCAATTTAGCGGTTTCTTGGCACGGTATAGCTCTTGAGAGCTTACAATCTGATATCTACCAAGACTTGACTCGAAAGCCACTGGAGCCAATATCACCAGCTTTCAATCAAACCCTTCACGGAGTTGTCCCAAAAGTGCTCAACGAGATCAGGTTTTTCAAGAACTATGCTCATCATGTTGCTATAAGTGATAGTTGTGGAGAGATGCTGAGAGATGTCTACCAAATCCCAAGTGAAAGAGTCCATGTGATTCTCAATGGTGTCAACGAAAACGATTTCGCAACGGATTTCTCATTGGGCCAAGAATTCAGGTCCAAAATTGGTGTTCCAACAAATGCAAGCATAGTTCTTGGTGTTGCTGGGAGATTGGTGAAGGACAAAGGCCATCCTTTGCTTTTTGAGGCCTTCTCAAAGCTGATCACAAAGAACCCAGATGTGTATTTAATTGTTGCAGGGTCAGGACCCTGGGAACAGAGGTACAAGGAATTGGGTCCTCAAGTTTTGGTTCTGGGGTCTATGAATCCATTCCAATTGAGGGGTTTTTACAGTGCTATAGACATATTTGTGAATCCGACGCTGCGTCCGCAAGGTCTGGATCTGACCCTCATGGAAGCAATGATGGGTGGGAAACCGGTGATGGCATCAAGATTTCCAAGCATTAAAGGTAGTGTTGTTGTTGATGATCAGTTCGGTTTCATGTTTTCTCCGAATGTAGAGTCATTGTTCAAGACATTGGAGAATGTGATTAATGAAGGTCCAAAGAGGCTTGCACAGAGAGGAGAGGCTTGCAAGCAGTATGCAACCTCTATGTTTACAGCAACCAAGATGGCTTTAGCATACGAGAGGTTGTTTCTTTGTATTAAAAATCAAACATTTTGTAACTACTCTTAGACTATATTTTTCTTACTTTGTTTGTATAAGATCATATATTGAAAAGATTGTGTTGAAAAAGCACCGTAGTATTTTGTCAAGAAATTTGAATAATTGTGTTTGGCGGTGCTATGATTCTTTTATACAAAGTGATAAAGAAGGCTGTAACAGCTTAGGAATTGTATTGAGTTGAAGTAATTTATGCACCTCTATTAAGGCAGAAAAAGGTGTAAAGGTGAACCAAGTAATGTTACAATATCTGTCAGTCAAGGGCATATAACATTTCACATGTCCTCTATTACTAGGCTTTTAAGAGTTTGGCATCACCACACACCTATTAAGCCACCAAATAATTATTGCTATGAATGTTTATAACCATTCATAGAATATATATATATATAAAATGTTATAATAAGTAATTTGATAAATACCATATTCATAAAGAATGTGTGTTTAAGCCCGGGCCGGACCACGTGGGGTTTAGATGGGGCTTGTGCCCCACCTCAATTTTAAAAATAAATGATTTTATGTTTATATATTTATATATATTATAAATAACACAATATTACAATGGAAGTCATTGGTTCAATTTTCAATACAAGCAAATGTATTTTTATTTTGCAATCTTTTCCGGTTCTTTTCTCAAATTTCTGTCTTATTCTATAAAAAATAATTCATTTTCATTTTTCCGTCATTATTAAATTCCTAACAACCCTTAATTTGTGGTATACTTAATTCAATTTTATTATATAGTGAATTATCTATTATTAATTTTGTTTTATTATTTCTAATATTTTTAGTTTGATATACCTAACATATCCAATCAATAAACCCTAAAATATCAAATTTCAATTTATTGTATTAAAATATTTCATATATCATTTTATTTTATCATTTATATTTTTCTTTATTTTATTATTTTAATTTATTTAGAATCAATAATTAGAAGAATAAAAAATTAAAAAACATTTATAGTAATTTTTATTAATCAATTATTTTTGTTTAAATTTAAAGTGAATTCAATATAAATACAAAACAATTTCTTTTATTATAAAACTATATTTTATTTTTTTTAAGAATAAATTTTATAAATTTTTATTGTTCATGTTGTTTTTCTTGTTATTATTTATTTTTATAATATTATGTTTTTTGTTTTTAGTTCTTTTCGGTATAAGATTATTTAGTTCATATCGAATAAATGTTTTATTTTTCAAATATGCATTATACTATCAATTTTTGTATATAAAAATACACATTTTAAATTATAATTTAAAAAATTTCATTATTTTTTTTATATAATTTTTAGTTTGTTCAAGTGTCCCACCTCGTTAAAATTTCTAGATCCGCCAATACATTTAACTATATTCGTATAGAGCCAAAATCTATTGAGAAGAGTAATTCTTCCTTGCTCTCCCCACAATTCGATTATACAATTCTTTTGTCGTGAATGCAAGTAAACATTGATATACATACATCTACTCAAGTTATCAATTTCTCCAGTCTACTTGGCCTTTAAAAGAGTTGTTGTGCAGAGATACGGTTTCGTTCGAAACGATCATAAGCAGACCTAGTCCTCAAAAACAAAAGAAAACTAGAAACTAAACCCACAATTGATAGGCATCCCCACCACACAAATGTCAAAAAGTAACATTTTCTTCCCATGCACACCACTGTCTCTGTGAAATCTTCTCCTGTGCCGCTGGTTACATTCGCATCGTAAACTACTGCAGCCAGAACTCCAAAAAGGAGTGACCCAATTGGAATGTTTGTTATGACAATGTTGTGATTCACACCTAAACTATTTGGTCCAAAGAGTTCCGATGTGATTGAAACAGCGGCAGCAAATATGAACCCAGAACTCAATCCGATTAGCGCAGTCCCTGTCTGTAGTGCCATTCCATTGCCTGATACAGCCAACAAGCAGAAGGCAATTGGGGTTGGCAACAATGCAAGAGCCAACCACCCTGTTCTCGCAAAATATAGCTTCCTGCATGGATGATCAAATAAATTCCATTAGTGTTGCAAACATTTTAGTCTTATAACTAGTCCAACAAACTCTAGACTGAACTAATCACTTACGCTCGTAAATAGTCTGGTGCAGCTGAAAGCAGGCGACCGAAGAAGGAAAATGATGAGTAAAGAGTGACAAGAGTTGAGGTACTCGATTTTTGTCCTAGAGATTGAGCAATTTGGCCTAAATTGTTGCTATACACAAGGCCAATTGTACCCCCACAAAAATATGCAATGAAATAGAGCCAAAAATCCAGCCTACGCACAAGTAACCATACCGAGTGCTCTTCACCGAGCATCTCTAATTGATCCTTCACAATAATTGAATCACACCACCCCACAGTCTTCATACTCTTCTGTCCACTGATCATACCATTACCACTGCTCAAGAGACGTTGGCCAAGTTCATTGTCATGAGTACTCGCTTCGCGGCTAAGTAGCTCTTTGTGAAGCTCAAGATCATCAACATCAACAAGAATGAAACCAGAGCCTTCGAGGTGGAAACTAGAATGGACAGCACGATGAAACCAGCCTCTTGCATAGACTATACCAGGGATACATAGTGGGAATATGAGAAGGAAAATGGCTCCACCGAAGAAAAGACGGGCAGCCATAGAATTGGATGCGCTTGAACCAAAGAGGAGGAGATAAATCCCTGTGAGAATAGCTAAGAAATTCAAAAGGAGAAATATAAGTTGGTCACGTTTAACTCCATCGGGAGGCAGTGGGTCCAAAGATGGTTGGCGAAGAATTGGGATCAATGCTGCACTGAAAGTGAGGAGAGGAACAACAGCATTCAACAGAAGATATAATGAATTTGATAGTGGATCGATTGCATTGCCGGCAAGGGTATATAAGGCTGCACTGACGCCATTGAAGCTCACTGTAAGAGCTAATGCAAGAGGTCGATTGATTGGGAAATTTCTGATGCAAAGAACGAAGCATACGGTGTTGAACCAACAAATGCTACATCCAGCCATCAAACACAGCAGGAAAATCTGCCACACATTTTCACCAAATTTAAATTCTAACATATAATATAATATCCTTGGAAATGTTACAAAAGAAAAATCCTACCTCTATTGGCATAAAAAAAAAGTTGCAATTTTTTCATGTTGAATAATATGATGTTATTTATTATTATTAGATCATTCAATATATTACCATTGTAAAACTTGAGAAATGTAGTATTAAACTATTATTGAATTCTTCATCCAACATATAAATATATATAAAAGTCAAGTATTGAACAAAACCAGAAAAGGAACCTAATCAACCTATATATACATATATTTGTAGGTAGTTAAATCAAAAGTTGTGCCCCTGGACCGGAGTTGACCCTTTCCGTTCGAAAGAAAGCTCTAATGACTGGCCTTTATGGTAGGTACAATGTCACTATAAGTCTATAAGCATATAATACTTTTAGGTCCCGTTTGGTGCGCAGGATTGGATTGGACTATTTCATGGGATTTGATTGGATTGAGATGAGATTGAGATGAGATTGAGATTAGATAGGATTAGATTTGATTGGACTGGACTGGACTAAATTAATACTATACTTTGTTTGGAGAAATGTGGGACTGGATTGAATTAAGATCATGTTTTGTTTTGAAAAACATGAGACTGGACTAAATTTGATAATATTTTGAAATTGAATAATAAATTATTGAAATATGTATTTAAAGAAAATAAATGTTTTAATTTATATATTATTAAAGTAATATATATACACACACATGTGGGACTATTAAGAGAAATTATGATTGATATAATTTCGGTCCTTAATAATCGAATGGAAATTGAATAACAAATTAGTATTTGTCATATGTTTGGTACAATTTTTAATTGGATTAATATATATATATGTGTGTATGTATCATATTATTACTTTTTATTAAAAGTAAAGTTATAGTATATAATTTATTAAAATATATATATATATTTTTTTAAAAGTGAACAAACATAAATGAATCTAAGAATAAATTAAATTACAACTTATGTATGGAATTATTATAAATTAAAAAAAAAAGATAATGAAAAGAAAAGATAGAAAAATAATATAAAAGAGATGGTTTTAGTCCGAGAACTAATAAACCCACCAGTATATGTGGGTTTATTTAGTCCCATATTGATGGGACTATTGGATACTGTTGGGAGATAAAATCTCAATCTCATACGGTTGCCAAACGCAGGATTATGACTAAATTAGTTCAATCCTAGTCCAAACCCAGGCAACAAACAGAGCCTTAGAGTATCTTTCATCATACTTTCTAAAATTTAGTTAAAATAGTTAGATTATCTTTGATCATATTTTCCAAAATTTAGTTAAAATAGCTAAAATTTAGTTAAAAAACCATTTTAAGTATCAATATTTTATGGTATCACTCCAACCATCCTCTCTATTATATCTAGTCATTAATATTTTAATATTTTATGTTTAACAAATAAACTGATATCATTAGTAAATAAATAATAATACAAAATTGATATCATTTTTTAAATAAAAAAATTAGTTTTAAAATACTAACATAAAATAAGAAAGAGAAAATATAGAACTTAAAATAGCTCTCAACATTTGAAGTCACTTGGTGGTTCTCTAAAATAGGGAGCCATTTAGAGAACCGTTTGGAATGCTTTGAAACCATCTCATTAACTATTTTAGTTAAAGAGTGGATTTAAGGAGTCCATTGGATATGCTCTTACACTATAATTGACCATTTGACTCCCCCTCACTTGTTAAACTTTTTAAAGTTTATAATATGAAAAAAAAAATTGTAAAAAAGGGCATAAATCAGACTTCGTGTCACTGATCAAAACTGCATCATTACAAAAAAAAAATACTAAAAAATCTAAATTGAGCATTTTGATCTGTTTTTTTTTTTTTGTGTGTTAAGAACTTTTGTGGATTAGGCCTAAGAGTATATCGAACAGTCCGTTTAAAGATATCCGTTAGCTTAATTAAGGAAGTATGTATATTTTTTCAGCTCTAACGACTCCTTAAATGACTCATTTAATTGTGTTCAAGAGCAATTCACTTTTAATTAAGGGGTGTTTTTACATCCCTCAAAGTGGGCTCTACCGATTTAATGTTATTTTATTTCTTTGAAAAACTCCATGTATAATGTATTTGGTTTATCTAATATCTTTTAAAACAAATATTATCTAATATCTATTAAAGACAATATCTAACATTTAAATAATAATAATAAATTATTACATAAGTCATTTAAGGGAATATTATTGGAATACATACTTTCTTTAATAGTTCACTTGTATTAACATATACCTTTAAATAAAGGAGTCTCTAAGGAAGAGTATTAGAGATGCTCTAAATAAAGCTCAACCCCACATGCCACAACCATAGTCGCATAGTCGCATAGTCGCATAGATTAAGAGAAGAAGCTCCTTCAAGTAAACTCCTTTTTTTGTTAGCATTGACTGGTATTAACAGCTAAAAAGACTGGAAAACTTACTAATATACCTCTAAATGAGAAATAAATAATTTATCTTTAAAAATCAGGAAAAATATTTTTTTAGAAAATAAATATTACCTCCACCGAACATTAGGATTTAGGTGAAGAAGCTCCGTCACATGCAAGACAAGAAAAAAAATATATCGTCTCAAATTAAGATCTGATTTGATTGTACAGGTAGACGGGGGACTCCTCCATGCACATGGAGGTCATCTCCAGTACCGCATCAAAAAAAATATCAATTTTAATTTAATGTAATATGAATTTTGTTTTTCTGTTCATTTTTGCATTTCAGTATTTTTTTTTTATATACTTATTTAAGTATGTGTACTTCAAAAATAATTTTAACATGTGAAAAGAGTACATATCATTAAGTTGTTCTTTCACTAATGCGTATAACAATTTGAACCCTAATGAGAGATATAGAACTTGATTCTTGATCAAGGTGTTTACAAAAAAATCTTTCCGGTTTTTGGCTAAAGCCGTCTATGTCACATATACTGATATACTCAATTTTCATTTTTTTAATCGGATTGGCTTGTATAAACGGACGTCAACTCATTCCGACTCAGACCAGTTTTTTCGATTCGATTTGATTCAATTTAATAAATTTTAGACCCAATGAACATTTAACCTACGTTTTTAACTATACGAGCCTTTTAGACCATAAATCAATGTCATTTCTTGATAAAATATTCACATAATAATCTCTTTATATATAATTCAACAACTTCAATTATTAAAAAAATATATATATTCAACTTAATAATGTACATGAAAGTCGAAATAATCCATAATACATTTCATTATAATTCTAAATATAGTCCATAATATATATACATGGCCGGGCATGACATCTCAGGGGCCCAGGACGAGAGCCCAGGTAGAAAAAAAAAACTGTTTTATTATTATTAGACCTATTTTTAAAAGCTGAACATTTATATAGATATCTTATCAAACTAAGAGTGGTGTATTCGATTAGGATTTCAAATGATTTTTAAATAATTTATAAATAGATGACTTTTGTAGATTTCATGGACTTTTATGGATTTTTATAGATTTGAAGAATTTTCATAAACTTTCATTTTAAAAAACTTTCATAGACTTTTATTTCAAAAAACTTTCATAGACTTTTATAGACATTTATAGACTCTCATTGACTTTTAAATATATTATGTACTTTGTTTAAAAAATTATATATATTTCTCATATCAATAAAATATTTTATAATAAGAATATAAAACAAAATCATCGGACAAAAACATTCATGTCTATTTACGTGATTTTAAATTTTTGATTTTTTTATTATATTTTGTATCATAAAGACAATTATGCACCTAATTAGTCAATTTTTTTTTTAATAATTAGTTAAAGTATTATAATTTTCTATTGTAGTAAACCGACAATAATATTAATGTTGATATGTCTCAATGAAAGTATGACAATGAGTATAAAAATTCTATACAAAATTAATTCAAGTTTCTAAAGATAAAACATAAAAACCGCGCATAATTGTTAAACAAGACTCGTGCATAAAGTTATTAGTTTTATATTGATTATAATTATATAGAACTAAGGTCATACGCGACTTTGATCATGGCATATTGTTATAGTTGAGTAGTGATTTTTATCTTTAATTATTTTTAATTTACATAAATGAAATTCGTTTAATTTGTTTCGGTTTTGTTTAGTTATGTTGAAAATAGATGAATTTTTTTTTTGAAATCTCTTATCTTTAATTACATAGTCGACGAAGAGTTGTTTTATATTATTTTTTTAGTATTTTTTTTTGTTATAGATGGTTAATGTTTATATGTTTTTTTTATTATAATATTTATTATTTTCAAAAATTATTCATTTTATTTTATTTTTAAAAATTTTGTTGAAAATGAGTGCTTTTATTTGAAAATAGAACATATGTCTGTTGGTGCTGTAAAAGAGCTTTATGTTTTTCTTCTAAAGTGAAATTCTAAAGGATAAAAAAAATCATTCAAAGTCTTTGATATAAATGAAAGACAAATTGTAAGATTTGATATAATTAAAAATCATTGACATTTTAAAGTCATTAAAAGTAATTGATATTTTGAATACCTCCTAACTTTCATATAATTTTAAAAAGTCTCGGTTCCTCATGACTTTTAATGACTTTTTAAGAGTCATTAAAGTCTGTATTGAATACCTTAATACTTTTAATAACTTTGAAAGTATACTAAAGTCTGTATTGAATAACTCATGACATTTAATGATTATTTAAAAGTCTATATTGAATAGACCTAAACTTTTAAATTCTATAAAAATATTTAAAAGTCTTTTGAAATCTCAATTGAATACACTCCCCTAAATTCAAAAACTAGGTTTATTTAGATATCTCAAACCAATTTTAATCTTTTTCTTTATAGGCCCAGGGCAGGTGCACTTTTCGCACCAGCCCAAGGCCGGCACCGTACATATAATAATAAGAATCATAATTGAATGTTATTTATTTTTAGTTTTATAAGATCTATATATTTTATATTTACTATTCGATTTTTGGCTACGTAAAATTGCCCATGACTCACATAAACTCGATTTTTACTTTTTTATCAACTCGACTTGAATACATATTTTATATATTAATGTTAAAATATAAAAATTCAGTTCAAATTTCAATTCAAATAATATGGCAAATGATTTTTTCATTAACATCATATAACGTTCCCAATCCTAAAAGGGATTAATGTGCATAATTTTCCTTTAATTTGACGGTCATATTATGGAAAATATTAGAGTTTTAGAAGGGAGGTTAGAGTTGTTAACTGCCACGCAATCTCTCAACATATTTTGGCTTCGTTGGCTCTTTCCCCAAGGTAGGATCGAATATGACAATAATGAATGACCTTCCTTTAAATATTGGGTGAAATTCAATTTCATCCCTCTAGTATGACCTAATAGCTAAATTGATCCCTCAGCTTTCAGTATTATGTTGACAGATCCCTTTAGTTTACAAAAATCTGTATTTTGATTCATGTCGTCCAATTCTGTTCGGATTTTCAAAGTCTATCATTGTTGTAACTTATATAATTAAAATTGATTTACTAAAATAAAAAATTAAAAATTGAATAACATTGAATTGAAAAATAAAAATAAAAAATGAATGGATCACCACCGTTCATCTCAAAGATGGACGGTGGGCATAATTTTTTAAAAAAAAGGAAAAAAAAATCATACCCATATCTATAAAAAAAAAAAAAAACAAACACCTAATCTTTTCTCTTTTCTCTCCCCGAATCTCTTCTTCTCAACACCAAATCCATACAATCAAACACCAACCAAGAAATCAATCTCCAAACATCATCTTCCCAGCCATCAACTTAAATCATTTATCTCTGTTTCTCTCACTTATTAAAACCTCTTACCACTGAATCTCAACCTCATCTCTCTCTAGCAAACATAAATCTTTCTCCAACAAACATAAATCAACTAAATCCATCTGGGTACCCTTCAAAATCTCAACTTTATAAATACCTAAAAGTTGAATTTATTTGAAAACCTCTTGATGGCGATCTCGTTTTGATTTTTAGGCATTTTCACTTGATAAACCGATCTGGATCCTCATTGAAACAATGGTCTCTATTTCAATCTCTCAAACTCTCTCTCTCTCTCTCTCTCTCTCTCTCTCTCTCTCTCTCTCTTTGGTTCTCCCTTTTGATATCTCACTCTTTCAATCTCTCGATCTCTTGGAAATGGAGGTTACGGTGGCTGTTGATCCGGGGTTGGTTTTGATTTGGGTGTTGATGGTGCTGGGTTTGATTTCGTGGATGAGTTTTAGGTGTTGGTAGCTCGACGACAATGTGGCGCAATGACGATTGGTTTGCTCCGGTAGAGATGGATTAAGTTTAGGTTGTGTTGGGGTTTGCTGGGTTCGGTTTCTGCACTGGGTTTGTTCGGTTTGGTCATGGTTTCGGTGGTGGGAGAAGGAGGGTTTGTTGGGGTTGGTCTTGGTTTCGACAGTGGGAAGATGAGGGCTTGTTGATTGTTGTGAGTTCTGGTGGTTTGAATCTGGATTCTAGTGTTTCTAAGTTTGGTGGTGTGTTAGATGATGATTTTCTTGGTTTGGTTGTGTGTTGATGATTTGCTAGGTTTGATTGATGATGGTGATGGAGATGGTGTTCTGGGATTAGATAATGATGATGATGTTGTTATGGGTTTTATAGGGTGTTCTGGGTTTGGGTGATGATCATTGTTTTAGTATGCACTAGGCGCCAGTCGTACGGTGGACCGACGCCTAGGCGGATTTTTTATTTCTCCTCCAATATTCCGATTGTTATGTGTTGGTATGTGGTTTTTTTTATTCTTTTTTATAATTTATATTTTTTTTTTGGTGGTGCACATGTCCATAGGATGATAGACCCATAATCTCACCGATATCACTTTATGGTTGACAGCTTAACATCTAACTTTGTTTTTAATTTTTTATATTAATTTTTTCATGGTCTTATCACTTTTCAGATTTGGGTTTTGATTTTTAAAATTTTATATTTAATGTCTTTTTCTCAAATCCAAGAAACGCTCTCTTCAAACGCCATTTCTCTATATCTCATCTCCAAAAGGACCACAACTTCCCCTTCCTCTTCTTCTTCTTCTTCTTCTTCTTCTTCTTAATTTTCTTTGTTTTCAGCTTTTGTTCTTTTTTTTCTGAACTAAAAAAACTAACTCTAGACAGCTATCGGAATGATTGGCGAGGATGACCAGACGAAGTCGACGACGTCGGTTGCAGCTATAGTGGCGAGGCGACGATGAGTCTTTGTTTTGGGTAATTTTTTTTTAGAAAACCGCCTAGGGAGACTTGGCAATCGACTAGTCGACCGATTAGTTGGATCTAAACGCCAACTAGCTTCCCTGTTGCCTAGGAAGGCCGAATAACCCCTACTTGCGGTGGCCGACACCGTTTAAGGCCTAGGCGGCCGACTAGGTCGATTTCTAGAACAATGGTGATGATAATGACGACCTCTTTTTTATTTTTTATTTTTCAATGTTGTTTTTTTAATAAATAATTTTATTAGTTTTTAATTTTTTTATGTTGTTTTAGTTTTTTTTAATTACAATATATTTATTTCATTATATTTTTTTTCTTTTACTTAAAACAAAAGTTTGGGTAAGGAAGGTCATTTGATCCTTTGTCCCGTTAGATTTCACATTTTCAACGGTAATCGTGATAAAAGGACTAAAAGAGATCAATTCTAAAAATCAAAAGACAAGTTTGTATATTAGATCAAACTAGAAAGATAAAATAAAATTCATCCTTGAATATTTAATGGAGTTTTCAGGTTTTCTATAAGAAGTTTATATATATATATGCAGCTTTTGTACCGGAACTAAATCCGTTTTGATCAAGGCAGACAAAAAAATATTTGGTAGAAATTAAAAAAAAATAGCTATATTTTTTGTTATAAAAAAAGTGTTGTTTGATATGAAAGGTGAAAGATGGTTGGTTCCCGTAAGGCCACATCTTAATTTATTCCATTAAAATAGGCGTCTTTATGACAATGGACAAATTTAGCTCTCACCTATAATTTTTAGCCACACATTTCTTTTTATCGGTTACTTAACATTCCTCCACAATTCTATACTACATCAGCCCATCCTCGACAATTATACAAACACAGACTCCGCCTTCAAACTTTGAATTCTATATAAAACTTTTCAAAACATTTATCGATTATATTTTTAGAATTTTTTTTAATTATTTATTGATTGAAATATTAAGAGAAATTAACATGTATGGCTCTTATCAACTAGTATTTAAAAAAAAAAAAAAAGCATTCATCGATTATATTTTTAGAATCCTTTTTTTTAAATTATTTATTGACTGAAATATTTAGAGAAATTAACATGTATGGCGTATATCAACTAGTATTAAAAAAAAAAAACAGGACTGTCAGGACTCAAAATCAATGGCAAATCGAGAGAGAGAGAGAGGGAGAGAGCGTACCAGAATATAAGGCAATGAAATAACATTGCGGATAACAAGCCATTGAAGACCATAACTAATGAAACCCATGAAGGCCGCCATGAAAAGCACAGACCACAACGGAAAATAAATGAGCGCCAAACCTGAAGACCAACCGAGAACCTTCCCCAAATCCGACGCCGTCGCCAGATAATTGAGCTGAACCTGAGAAATCCCCAAAACTGACTTCAAATCCGACGAGTACGCCGAGAAATCGAAATTCGTCCCCGTGAACGCCTGAATCCATATGGTTGCCACCAGTATCATCCACTTCCTCGATTGGCCAGCCATGGCCAAGATTAGTCTGAGAATCGCCGGTAGATCTTTTGGCGAGAGCTTTTTATCGGGAAATGGAGTCGGAGTCGTAGTCGAAGAGTCTGTTGTACCTACGTGTTTGTTGCGTTTGTTATTGAAGTAGTCATTACGTGGCCTCATTTATATTTGTTTCAACAAGTAGTCTCGAAAAAGTGCATAAATAAAGTGCTTTGTCGTCTTCCAATTTTTTTTTTCTTTTACATTTATAGTTTTAACTGTACGAACTTTACTATTTACGGTTCGTGGTTTATCCCGCGAATGAATCACCGATAGGAATGTATATGTATTCCTGCGTCCCATCTCTATTTAGGGATTTTTTTAGAAAGAAAAATAAGAAAATAAGGGGATGAGGATGATTTTCATTCCTAAATTAAAATTAGAATGATTTTTATCCCTAAATAAAAATGGGGATAGGGAAGAGACTCCTCTCCATTTTTATTTCCTCCACAATAAAAGTTAAATAGGAATGGAGATGGAGATGGGGATGGGGATGGGGATGGGGATAGGGATGGGGATGGGAAAATGATCTAGGAAGTGGGGATGTGAATGTTAATGGGGATGAGGATAGGGTGACCTATATCCATTCTTATTCCCTAAACGTGTATCCTTAATCACCAATGATTTGTGTTCACGTAGCAGAACGTGATTGTATTAGAATCTACTGCATTAAAACTAATCAATTTATTTGTTATAAGTAAACATTTTTATTTTAAGGTGGGTGCCATAATAAACCTAAAGCTATGAATTTATATATTAGTGTAATACTTTAAAAAAAATAATAATATATTTGATAAATTTACGATAATTCCTCCTATAGGAATTTTGTACTGATTTAATTACACGACAGCATAATACTAAAATTGGCTGTATTAATTAAAGATGAATAATGATAGGTAGTCTAATTTTTTTGTACAAATCCATATTTAATTGATGATATGGTGTGTGATCTGTCAACATCCCATTAATCATGAGTTTACGTGGTGAATGATGTGATTTTGATAGCTCATATACCACACATCATTTGAATATAGTTTAAAAAGAAAATTGGACAACCTAATATTACTCTTATTTAAATTAAACATAATTAGCATCCAATTAGCATCCAAGAATTGGCGTATATGGTTCTTGAGGAACCAGATGGTTCATGGTGGTGAGCGGCAAGGTATGGAGTCAGTGGTGTGTTGGTCAGAGGAATTCTTGTAGGCTAATTTGGATGCATGTAATCAAAGAGTGATATAGAACAAAGATGAAGGAACCGCGATCCATGTAGAACAATTTCTTTATTTTCTTATTTTGTTAATTTGGGTCTTTTCTTGTTAGTAAGTTTATTTATTTTAGTTTGATTAGGAATTAAATTTAGGTTTTGAAAATAAATCAAACTTACATTTTGGATAAGATTTGATCTTTGTTTTATTGTCAAGTTAAGAGTCATGAATCTTAGAAGATTCTGATTAGTTTTTATCTTTCCCTGTTTTAGTCTTTTTTAAGTAATGTCGTATTCGAGTCGTATTAGAATTAGCTTATTATAAATAGTCTTATTATTTCTAATTATTGTAACTTTTAACCTTTTGATCAATATTAATAAAATCGTTCTTTTGAAACATTTATCTGTCGTGGATTCAACAAGCTCTTTGAGGATTCGAGAGCACCATTTTCTAACGAATATTAGATAATGATGGCCCCTGCATGGCGGTTCATGCTTGGGTAACTACCGATTGTTGCGTCAAGGTTCGTCTGAGTGTGCCTCAGGGTTCGACAAAGTGATCATTCTTATTTTCACCATACCCCGCTGTGTCAATTGGTATCAGAGCGACCGAGTCTACCTCTATGCTAGGCTCAGCGTCCACGGACCACAACCAACTACCTTCCTAAACACCATATATTCACCATCCATATCCCCCCATAAAAAATATATATATTGAGAAACGAAATTGAAAAAAAAAAAAGAATGAAAGTGTTTGTGTGATAGTTCCGAGAATTAACAATCAGCCTCAGAGACAGCAGAAATTGTGGATCAACCAAACAGTGTTACAATTTACAGATCAACCTCAACAGTGCTTGAAATTTCAGATCAGTCTCACAAGTTCCAGATGATATGAACCTCACTAAGAGCAGTGAGACCCGTAACCAATATATGATAGCAAGGATCGTTTTCTAATTCAAGTTTATAAATAAAGAAAATAAAAAGGACCGCGACCCAAGATCTATATGGAGATAAGAACCAACGGTATCAAGAAGGTTGTAGACGCCACACTCAAGAATAAGAAAGAAGGTGAGTGATAAGTCAAGGTTTGAACGTCACAAGTTAGAACCTTGATAAGTTCATAGTTCTATGAAGAACCAAAGAGAAAATTCTCTCAATTTTATTTCAATTAAAGTCTATTTTCAAATTACATCAATTGGTCCCTTTTATACTAAAAATATCTAAGACCTAAAAGGGAATAAATATTAGGCAATTAATGCCTTACAATCATGAAAATAAATGCAAACAAATTTAGGAAATAAATAAATACTAAACTAGCAACTATTGACTTGCTTTCTAATTGGAAAACTAAATTTGGAAACAAATCAGCCCCTTAATTTGGGAAACAAATCAATTATTATTCTTTGGAAATTAAAAGGAAATAAATCAGCCAAAGTTGACTATTTTCCTAGCTTGTGCCACATGCCCAAGTCTTCCATATTCAGCCTAATCAATTGCCTTGATGACATTAATTACACCTTGGTCTTCATGTGGACTTATCTTGGACTTCAACAATTCAAAATCAGCCAAAGTGTCTTGAATTAGGTCATTTGATGCTTCTTTGAATCTCTTAACTCTTGCTCTTGCCCTTGTTATTGGCCCAATCGAAACATGCAATGGATCATTTGATGACTTCTTGATTCTCATCATTCCCCCTCTCCTCAAAAGGATTCGTCCTCGAATCTTCACCATAATAATGTTGACAAACTGTAGCACAAAGGATGGTTCCCCCCCTTTTATCTTTTTTTGATGAATCTCCTTTGAAAGACATCTTTTTTTTTTATCAATGCACGAAAACAAGAAAATGAATAAAAATTGTTGATATAAGTTTAACTACACGACCTAAAAAAAATTGTACTTTCTTTCTTTTTTTCGGGATTTTTTTTATAACAAAACTGATTTTTTTTTTGGTAATAGATCTGATTTTTTTTTAAAATCAATTTTAAAATCAATCAGAAAAAAAAAATAGATGAAGAAGAATAAGGATAGATTAAACCTGATTTAGAAGCCTAAGCTTTGATACCAACTGATATGAACCTCACCAAGAGCAGTGAGACCCGGAACCAATATATGATAGCAATGATCGTTTTCTAATTCAAGTTTATAAATAAAGAAAATAAAAAGGACCGCGACTCAATATCTATATGGAGATAAGAACCAACAGTATCAAGAAGGTTGTAGACGCCACACTCAAGAATAATAAAGAAGGTGAGTGATAAGTTAAGGTTTGAACGCCACAAGGTAGAACCTTGATAAAATCATAGTTCTATGAAGAACCAAAGAGAAAATTCTCTCAATTTTATTTCAATTCAAGTATATTTTTAAATTACATCAATTGATCCCTTTTATACTAAAAATATCTAAGACTTAAAAGGGAATAAATATTAGGCAATTAATGCCTTACAATCATGAAAATAAATGCAAAACAAATTTAGGAAATAAATAAATACTAAACTAGCAACTATTGACTTGCTTCCTAATTGGAAAGCTAAATTTGGAAACAAATCAGCCCTTTAATTTGGGAAACAAATCAACTATTATTCTTTGAAAATTAAAAGGAAATAAATCAGCCAAAGTTGACTATTTTCCTAGCTTGTGCCACACGCCCAAGTCTTCCATATTCAGCCTAATCAATTGCCTTGATGACATTAATTACGCATTGGTCTTCATGTGGACTTATCTTGGACTTCAACAATTCAAAATCAGCCAAAGTGTCTTGAATTAGGTCATTTAGTGCTTCTTTGAATCTCTTAGCTCTTGCCCTTGATATTGGCCCAACCGAAACATACAATGGATCATTTGATAACTTCTTGATTCTCATCACCAGATATTTCAGATTGCGTCTACCATCAGACACACCTGAAACCGTAAGTGAATTAATTTTTCGTAAGCAGTTCTCAAGGTTCAAATTTTAGTATGTTTTTTTTTCGGACTCTGATTTTGGTTCTCAATGGGTTTCAATGGTTCTCTTGATTATAATAATTATTTTTCGATCTATAATGATTATCAACCAAGACTTCGATTTTTTTCTGGACATTTGAAAACTAAAGAATTTATTAATTGGTTGGAAGAAATTGAAGAATATTTTGCATATCAGAAAACTGAAGAAAGTCTGAAAGTTTTATTGGTAGAAATTTATTTGAAAAATGATGCATTAATTTGGTGGGAAGACTTTCAAAAGGATTGGAAAAGATTTGGAATGGATATGATCCAATCATGGCCTGTGATGAAACATGTAATGCGGGAGGAATATCTTCCAATTGATTATTTTGAAGGTTTTTGTCATGTAGAAAATACGGTTGAAGATATTTCGTATGAAGAGAAAATTGCCGAAGTAATTGAAGATGAGCCTTGGATCTTAGAAGTTGAAGACTGTGATCCAACCATTGATATTGATTGCACTTTAGATGTGGTTGAAACAAAACTGGAAACTAAATCAATTTCTATTGATAAAGTTTCCAAGGGTGATAACTTATTTGAAAATCCACACAATTTTTATTGGGGTAATTTGAAGATTATTTTTCTTGATTTGGCTTTTGAAGATCCAACATTGTTCTTGCCATCTGAAGTATATTTGTTCAAGCCAGTGATTGACAAGATGGTACATTTGAAGTATTATCCACCCAAACAAAACCGTGCCAAACTCGATGACGAGTTTATTTTAAGAGGAGGAGAATACTATGTGGGATGGGAAGAGCTGGCAACGAGGAATCACTATTGTCCAAACCTCTACAGGTGTCCAGCGGTCCAAGCCGCAACCAATAGGCATCGCTAGTGGCGAATAGCTTGGACATTCCGTTGGACGATTGTTGTGGTGCCGTTGTGGATTTGGGATGAACTACGAATAGATTTTTCGGTTGGCGTTTACCACTCCCACAAGACAAATATGAGTTCTTCTTTGTTTACCTGTTTTTCCACGTGTTTCAACCAAACTCGAGGACACGTTTTTTTTTAAGAAGAGGTGACTGATGTAGGACAAAGATGAAGGAACCGCGGCCCATGTCGAACAATTTCTTTATTTTCTTATTTTGTTAATTTGGGTATTTTCTTGTTAGTAAGTTTATTTATTTTAGTTTGATTAGGAATTAAATTTAGATTTTGGAAATAAATCAAACTTACCTTTTGGGTAAGATTTGATCTTTGTTTTTTTGTCAAGTTAGGAGTCATGAATCTTAGAAGATTCTGATTAGTTTTGATCTTTTCCTGTTTTAGTTTTTTTTAAGTAATGTCGTATTCGAGTCATATTAGGATTAGTATATTATTATTCCTAATTATTGTAACTTTTAACCTTTTGATCAATATTAATAAAATCATTCCTTTGGAACATTTATCTGTCGTGGATTCGACAAGCTCTTTGAGGATTCGAGAGCACCATTTTCTAATGAAGATTAGAGAATGATGGCCCCTGCATGGCGGTTCATGCTTGGGTAACTACCGATTGCTGCGTCAAGGTTCGTCTGAGCGTGCCTCAGAATTCGACAAAGTAATCATTCTTATTTTTATCATATCCCGCTGCGTCAAAGAGGATAGGTGAGGAAGAATGAGATAAACTTAATACTGATGCTGCCATCGGTGATCGGTGTGCGGAAGCAGTGTGTGGCGTTAGGCATGCTGATCCGTGACAATTTGGGAACTGTTAAAGCTTCCAGCACCCGATGAATTGAGACAAGTTATGGCAATTTTGAGAGGGATGATCTTTGCAAAAGACTGCGGTTTTAAACGTTTGGTTGTTGAGTCGGATGCCCTGGGGGTGGTGAATATGATTAATTCAGGCACTGAAGTTTCTGCTGATATTGGTGAGATTATTGAAGATATCAGACGACATCTTCATAATATGATAGGGGCTAAGTTTGCTAATAGCAAGCGAATGTTGTTGCTTATTCCTTATCAAAAATGGCCTTGACTTCTGTAGAGGATTCTTACCCTCCGTCTGTGGAGCAGTGTGTCCAGGATGATTGTCCTGATTGATTTGTTCTGTTTCTTGGTTTTAATAAATTTCCTTTAAAAAAAATAAATTGTGGACAGCTTATGCAATAGCATTTTTCATTGAGAAATTACTATATATCGTACTAAAAACACACGTATATAGTGATTTTTTGATATGAAATTCTGCACATTTCTTTATATAAATTTCAAATGGTTAATGATATATGTTGTATTAGCACATGTATCTATTGGGATCTCGTACTTAAAAAATTATATATAAATGTTTCTCTAATGATTTGATTTTTTTTTTATAAACTTGTTTTGTAAAATTAAATAATTTCAAAATCCTTTTCCATTACAAATCAAATGTCTTAAAAAGATAATTATTTTTATATTAAATGAATCAAACTGTATTAACTTAAAATTTCTATTTAAAACGATGGACTGATTTTACTCCTCTAAGAACGGTATCGTACTATCATGAAAGTTAAGAAAAAAAAAAAAAACCAGACAGAATCAATGTGAATTATATATATATATATTATCAACGAACTTGGATTTGTGTTGAAGTCATGAGGAAGAAGAATCCAAAGATGGTATAACACTATAACTTACAAGTTTGATAGAGACAAGTTTTGTTTTTATTATCTCATGAGGGCATGCAAGAGTTCAATTGGTTGAATTGAATCCATGTGCTTACTTAATTGAATTACGAGTCAATATTCAATAATAAATGTGTACTTAGTACTCATAATATGCTCCAAGTCGAATATTGTGTCAATAAAGAAGGCGCCGGCGTCCTATAAATTAATTTTTGTTATGAGTTTGGCAACATTGAATATCCTCTACTCTAATAATAATAAAAATAGACTGATTATGTGGAAACTTTTATTGCATGGTTTCATATTGATATCACATCACATATGCACTGGAGTGTCGTTGATCGATCGACAGGACAAAAAACAAATGAAAATGTGCTGGAAACAAGTAAGGGAAATCTGGAGGTCATGAAGAAGTATAACATGCAGGATAATCATGTTCTTCAATCACATGCTGTTCTTCAACTACTGGACAAGTATATATG
Organism: Dipteronia dyeriana; assembly: GCA_032871835.1. NCBI lineage: Eukaryota > Viridiplantae > Streptophyta > Magnoliopsida > Sapindales > Sapindaceae > Dipteronia > Dipteronia dyeriana. Next base: position 30,334,995 of record CM065295.1, on the reverse strand, counting down.
ATCTTCAGTAGCTAGACCTTCCAGATGATAAACATTTTACTTCATTCCTACAATATTTGTACATTTATTTTTAATTTATTATTATTATTATTTTTTGAAAAATACTTCAAAGCCTAGAGAATATTATAATAAATAAAAAAAATTGCTAAATAATATATATAAGATTCAATGTTTGTAAAATATAAATTGAACCAAATATACGTGTCATCTTAACTGAGATATTTATAATCAATGGAAAATAAATGCAAATTAATTAACAGCAGATCAAATGAAAAAAAAAATGTATTTTACATATGAAAAATATTAAATTAAGGAAAATACTTGGGTACTGATACCCAATGTGCTGACTATTTTGTTTTTATTAGTAGAAAAATCCACCACCAACCCCATGTATTTGATATCAAACACTGTAAATAGTTTTTTCACCAATTAAAACAAATGGTCTGTACCTTGGGTACTGACTGGTCAGTACCCAAGTATTGTCCATAAATTAAAGTGTCATATGTGAATTTTATCATACGTACATGTCATCAACAAAGAGGATAAATTACCAGGTGGACATCCGAATAGGTATTCAAAAGAATATCCTACAAGATATCACCGAAGAAGAGAAAACCCGAGTAAGAAGATGTTGAACAAAAACTAACAGGATCAATCAACGTTATATACTACTCGGGATCAGTTAAATGACACTCGGGGCTGGTAAAGAGACATTTCTACACTGGAACGAATGACGTTACTCGAGACCAACGGCTGTTCTTACTCGGAACGATCATGAAGAAAACTGAATATAAGCGTAACGCATAACCCACGTGGATCAAGTCTTTAAGATGCACGAAGAGATCCATATCAAGAAGGAATCCCAACAAAAAACAATATTAAACAGGAAAGGTTCCCAATCGGGCAACAACTTTAATCATTCAAAAAGACTGCTCTTATAAGGAAATAAGTCCTAATTAGACTACATTACTAGAGTCCCATTTGATCTCAATACAAGACTCTGAAACAGGAAAGAAAACAATTAGCTTCAAGCAAGTAAATAGTTGTAATAATTGTAATTAAATACTAAGATCTTCTATTAAAAGCATATTAGGGTTCCATAAACATATAAATAGACTCATAATCTCGTAAAAGGTGAGATACGAGCATTCATAGACAAAAAGGACAGAGAGAAGAAAGAGAGATCGAGAACTTGTAAACATCATAATTTCATAGTGGATTTTGGCTTGGTTGATCATTCAACCACCCGTGGATGTTTCTCCGGTCATCGAAGTTTTACCACGTAAAAAACTCACGTTTGTTTATTTTCTCCTTCTTTTTCTCTTTAAAATTACGGCCGAAATCCAATCCTTCTTGGCTTTTCTAACACAATCCGGAAACCGACGTCAACAATTGGCGCTAGAAGGAGGGGCTTGAACCTTCGATTTGATAAAAGCGATGGCAGTAAGCAGAATCAGTTCTGGGGATATCCAAAAATCTCTGGATAACTTCCACGTTGGCAGTACTTCTCGGGATCTCCCTGCAACAATAGAGAACCAACCTATATTCCTGGCAGGGATCCAGCAAGTTCATCAGACCATCGAAGACCTGATGCAACGCTTCCGAGAGGCATTACAACAATTGGTGGCATATGCAGCAAAGGAAAGAGTTGATCTACTGGCTATAGAAGCACAAACTCCTAACCTTCCACATGCGAGGCTTCGTTCGGTTGTAGTAGGGCCAAAAAAAATACACCTAAATTCGGAAGGAACCCTACTCCAATCAATCAAGCTGGACGTGAAACATCTGAAGAGGAATGACCACGCCAGAAGCAGAACCAGGATCAGACAGCCCGTGCTAGACACCGCAAACATGATCGACACAGGGACCAGTCGTCATCAGAAGACAGCGATCGACACTATCGCAAGCGTCATCACGTAATCATACGAGAAACCCCGGCATCAAAGTGAAGAGCCTGAAAGAGGAATGACAATCACCCAGCGGTTCAACCATCGGGGAAGTCCGGTGGGAGACAGAGATGTCGTAATCTAGAGCTTAACTCGAGAAATCGAGAATAATAAGCTTCAAATAGATGCACTGGCCAGACGTTATGGGTACGACAATTTATCTGACAATAATTCTGACAGCCCTTTCACTAGGGAAATCTTACGGACCCCAAAAAGGTTCAGGATGCCACATGTGGAGTAGTTCAAGAAAGACACAGACCCTAAGGAGCACGTCAGACGCTACAAGAGTGCCATGGCTCAGTATGCCCACAGTGATCCCTTACTGTGTCTCAATTTTCCACAAACTCTAAGAGACACGGGTTCAAGATGGTTTGGGAGATTGCCACCAACGAGCATCAGAAGTTTCAGCGAACTGAGCAAGAGCTTCTCAAGGCAATTTCTAAGCAATGTTCACATGAAAAAGTCAGTGGCTTACCTTTCTCAAATAAAACAAGGGAAAGATGAGTCGCTGAAGAAATATCAGGGGAGATTCGGCCAAGCAGTATCAGAAATTGGCAGTGCAAATGATGAAGCAATAATTGCTGCATTCATCAACAACCTGCAGAATGGACGACTATCTTTCGATTTAAGAAGAGCCCGTCTGACCAGATATGCAGATATGATGGACATGGCAGGAGGTTATGCATTAGTTGAAGAAGAAGAGTTTGCCACAGGAGGATGCTACATGCATGGAGGAAAACCCGAACAAAAGGACGCCGAGCCCAAAGTACATAACCAAAAGGGAAAGCAAAAAGGGAATAGCAAAGAAAAGAGCAATGACGGGGGAAACGTGCGTAATACTGAACAAACCACATAAAAATACAGAGGCAGATACACCAATTACACCCCCCTCCAGAAAAAGCAGAAGGAAATCCTAGCCATCCTAGAAGCAAAGAATATGGTACAAGAGCCACACCTTCAATCTCAGTTTGCTCGGTGAGATACAACCAAATACTGTAGGTTCCACAAGAAAACCGGTCATGAGACTTCCAAGTGTTACCAGCTCAGAGATTACATAGAAACCCTCATTTGGGAAGGAAATCTACAGGATGTGATCTTGAAAAGGGATAAGGAATCAGAAGCAAAGAAAGAGATAGGAAACGACCACAGCTCCAATCGAAATCAAAAGGCCAGTCCAGAGGCCAATCAAGTAATACATACGATCTTTGGAGGACCATCCACATGGAAAAGTAACAGTGAGCGAACATAGGAAATCAGAGAAGCAGTAGAAGAAAGACATAACGTTGACATAAACTCGATGGAGCTTGACCTAAAAAAGGGTAAAAGAAGGTTGGGACCCAAAAATATTCACAGAAGCAGACTCACTTGGCGTCGATGTTCGGCCAAATGACACTCTGGTCATAAGTGCCCGGATTGGTCATCGAGAAGTTAGGAGGATCTTGATAGACAATGGAAGCTCGGCAGACATTCTTAAAGTAGCCATCTAAGATCAACTCAAGTTGGACCGAAAAGATCTACAACCCTTCTATACTCAACTCAGAGGATTTGAGGGAGTCGAGGTCAGGCCACTCGAAACAGTAAAGCTACCAGTTAAGATTGGAGTGGCACCTTGCCAAAGAACTGTATTGCTTGATTTCGTAGTGGTGGATTTGGACAATTGATCATATAATGCATTACTGGGACCGCCATTCCTTAATAAAACTAAGGCCGTAACAACCACCTATGCCTTATTGAATAAATTCCCTACCGAATAGGGATCGGAGTGGTCAAGAGATCCCAAGAGATCCTAAGAGATGGCCCGAAGAGCTAACCTGACAGTATACAAAGACAAGAATGATGAGCAGGTTTGCACCATAACACAGCCAAGTCAGAACAAAGAGCCACTATCCTTCGAATTTGATCCAAGGGAAGAGCCGAATGAATCCAAAACTGAACCCGTCGAAGAAATCATCTTGAAAGAAGATGAACCAGACAAAAAGATCAAGATGGGGGCCAACCTGGAAAGAAGAGTCAAACAAAGCCTCATTGATCTACTAAAAGAATACAGGGATGTGTTCGCCTGGAGTCATGAAGACATGGTTGGGATAGATGCCCGAATAATATCCAACCATCTCACAGTAGACACGAATGTAAAACCGGTGATACAAAAGATAAGACCATTCAATCTCGAGAGAAGCCAGGCAATCAAGCAGGAAGTAGAGAAGCTACTCGTTGTAGGATCGATTAGGGAGGTCAATTACCCTCAATGGGTAGCAAATGTAGTCCTTGTCCAAAAGAAGAATGGACAATGGAGAATGTGCGTAGATTTTACAGATCTGAACAAAGCATGCCGAAAGATATTTTTCCACTTCCAAGGATAGATCAGTTGGTGGACGCTACATCAGGCCATGAGTTGCTCAGTTTCATGGACACCTACTCGGGATATAACCAAATCCGGATGAATAAGGCTAACGAAGAAAAAACAGCATTCACAACTGATCAGGGTTTGTACTGTTACACAGTAATGCCCTTCGGGTTAAAAAATGCAGGGGCAACATATCAAAAGCTGGTCAGCAGAATCTTTGCACGACAAATTGGAAGGAACATGGAAGTATACATAGACGACATGCTGACCAAGAGCATCACGATAGATAAGCACACGTCAGACCTGCGAGAAACATTTGATGTCTTGAGAAGATACCAAATGAAGCTAAATCCGAACAATTGTTTATTCAGGGTTTCTTTAGAAAGATTCTTAGGTTTTCAAGTTCACCAAAGAGGAATTGAAGTTAATCCCGAGAAGATCCAGGTTTTGCAGAAAATGAATTCACCAAGGACACTTAAAGAAGTACAACGCCTAACAGGATGCTTAGCTTCCTTGGGTAGATTCATCTCAAAGGCCACAGACAGCTATGCACCCTTTTTCAAAGTGATTAAAAAATGGAAAGGACTCGAATGGAATGAAGAGTGCGAGCATGTATTCTTAAAAATTAAAGAATTCCTAGGGCAGACTCCTATTCTTTCAAAACCTCATATGGGAGAAACACTCCAACTATACTTAGCAATTACAGAACTAGCAGCAAGCTCAGTCCTAGTCAGAACGGAAGATGAAGTACAAAAGCCAGTATACTACACCAGCAAGGCACTTATGCCAGCCGAGACCATATATTCACAGGCAGAAAAAATGGCCCTAGCACTAGTTTCAGCAGCAAGAAAGCTAAGGCCGTACTTTCAGGGTCATACAATTCAGGTTCTCACCGATTGCCCATTAAAGCAGATTTTACAGAAGCCAGAGATTTCAGAGAGATTAACCAAATGGGCAATCGAGCTAAGTGAATTCGATATCCACTACATCCCCAGGACATCTCTCAAAGGACAAACGGTGACAGACTTTATAGCAGAGATCACAGAACCGAACCTAGATGCAAAAAAGATGTTGGGTAAAAATTTCACATGGAAACTGTATGTTGATGGCTCTTCAAACATTCATGGCAGTGGGGCAGGGACTGTAGTATGCACTCCAAAAGGAGATGTCGAATGTGCCATGAGGTTTGACTTCAAGGCAACCAACAATCAGGCTGAGTACGAGGCGCTACTAGCTGGACTCAAAGCCTGCATAGCTCTCGGGACAGATGAGATCGAGATATTAAACAATTCACAGGTAGTTGTCAACCAAGTCCTGGATGAGTACCAAGCCAATGATGACGGCATGATAGCCTACCGTGACATTGCAAAACAGCTCCTCTAGAGATTCAAAAAAGATAAGATTACCGAGATCCCCAGAGAGGAGAATGAAAAGGCAGACGCATTATCCAAACTAGCGTCAGCAACAACCACAATCAGGCTAAAGACTATTCCGGTTGCACATCTCCTCAAACTAAGCACAGCTGAACCAAAAAACTTAGAAATTTCAGAAATCTGAACATCGCCAGACAGTTGGATGACTCAGCTGAAAAGGTTCCTGGAAGAAGACGTGCTCTTGGAAGATCCTGTGCATTGCCTCCACTGTGGTATGTACAACGGTGTTCTCCAGGCGTTGCACGCTGCTGCTACCGCGGTCTGTGCTTGTTGCATGCACATCGGTCTCTCAAGCGGAGGTTCCCTGGCGATGCACCACTCACTCTACCACGGTCTGGACACTGCCTACACCGCGGTCAAGACAACAGAGATTCCCAGGCGATGTACCGCACGCTCTACAGCGGTCTGGACACCTGTCTAGGCCACGGCAAGCACAACGGTCATGACGGGATTTAGTTACCCTTTGTCCAAAACGATGCCGTTTCATGTATGGTAGATTATATATATGTTCTCTTCTCTTCTCTTTGGCTTTGGGAGTCCAAGAAGCCATTTTTATTGTTTAAGCCTTTCTTTGAGAGAGAAATTCACTCTAAGAGAGAGAGAGAGCTCCCAAGAACTCATCCTGACTCAACCAAACTTCAATCCATGAGCATCTAGCATCTTCTTGCATCTTCCAAGCATGGATTCTCTTGTTTGTCTTTGATTAGGTAATCTCTACATGCCCTAGAATCTCTTGTTCCATTCTTATGACATGTATGCCTAGGTTTAGCAATTACTGTTGATTAAATGCTTGTCATTGAGTTTAATTGCATAAATAACATGCTTGGATTGTTGATTGTTGGTTGAGATTTATATTTTGTGATAGCTAGGATTTGTGACCATTTTGCCCTTCTAGCTAAATCTCTATGCTTTACATTTAGATATTGTTTAGGACTCACTGATTGCATTATAGTCCTTGCCATGCTTAATGACAACTTTTGTTGAAATGGCTTTGTTTGATAACTAAGATATATTGTTGCATAACTATATCTAGTTAAGTCTTTACAAACATTCATTTAGACATTGATATCTAGGAATTGTACTTAGTGACATTCTTAAATTCCTAGATAATCATTTAGTGTTGCCTAACATTACTTGCATGTTTGAATATTTTATCATATTCACTTAGGTTGTGTTTGACTCTTCATCGAGGTTAAGTCTTGTGACTAATTGGTTAGTGTACAAGTATGTTGATCAAGAATCCCTATTAAGGCCCGTTGGGTAGAGTGAAAGGGTTAGTAACTGGAGGGTATGACGGGAGGTCAACCTAGGTTGTAAACTTTCATTCAATAGTGGATTTGAGGATCGAGTGTGGCGCACATATCAGCCCATAGTTTTTCCCATTTGGAGGGTTTCCACATATATATTGTGTGTTGTTATTGTTTTAAGCATAATTGGTTTTATTGAATGCTTGTTTATTCGGGGTAATTTGTGTTAATATTGATTAATCGAAAAAACGGTAATTGATTCGATTAAAATCTATTCACTCCCCCTCTAGGTTTAGACACACACATTTTCTAGGGAACTTTCATATTAATTAATTAAATGAAAATTAATTAATTTGTTGATTAATTAATTATGTAATTAAAAGTCAAAATCTTTTTCCTAGTAGGAGATAGTCTCCTAAAATTATATTATTGTTGGTAGTATAATTAATATTAAAGACTATATTGGATAAGTAGATAAATAAAAGGAATTTTTTATCTAATCAAATTAGGAAGTTTTTAATATGGTTACAAATACATTATTGAGTTGGATTAGGAGTCTTGGTGTATGATATAATTCATTTAGAAAAAGGATTCTTAACCACCAAGTAAATCCATCTAAGGAAAGGATTCTTAACAACCAAGTAAATTCTTCTTAGGAAAGGATTTTTGATCATAATATATATTCTTGTGAATTTCGGCCAGCTCATATATATATAAGAGGATATAATTCCTTTAAGAAAAGGATTCTTAACTACCAAATAAATCCACCTAAGGAAATGATTCTTGCCAGCCAAGTAAATCCTTCTTAGGAAATGATTTGTGATCCTATATATATAACCTTGTGAATTTCAGCCAGCCCTATGATTCTTAGAGTAAAAATTTCGGCCAACCTAAGGTTTTTCTAAGAGAGAATTTTGCTTGGCAAGAGAGAATTTTGCTTGGCAAGAGAGAATTTTGAGAGAGAAAAAGTTAGTAGTTTACTGTAGACAAAATTCAATCAACTCTAAGATATAAGGTGTGGAATTCGACCAATGAGAAAAGAGAAAAAGAGAACGTTTTTGTTTTCGATAGTACACTAGTATCCTTTACATCAAAAGGGTTTTGTGTACAACATCGAATCAAGGTTCACGCTAGTTTCAATCAAATTGATTGATAATTCACAAGTGGCCGGACGTTCTTGATTTTTCTCTTGGAGGATATTTGTAACTAATAAAGAAATAGATTTTGTTTGTTTCCATCCTCAGGTATACAATTTGAAGAAAGGGAGCCCACACTCATAGGTGATTCACGTTTGTAATTGGATTGAAAGTTCTTGCAGAATCAATTCGGCACTTGTTCAATCATCATGAGAAAATGGTACGACATTTTTATATATATCAATTAATCTAGGGTTAAGGTTCTTGTTATTTAAAAGGGAATTTTTTTTATTTATACGCAAACCCTAATTTTCTATTTTTTCACGCTTCCGTTGCGTTTTGAACCTTTTTTTTCCCTACAATTGGTATCAGAGGCTGGTTGTACCCTTGATTAATTGATGTATGTGTTCATGAATCTTTTTCTTTTTATTGTATATATGCATGTTTTAGAAAGAGATGACACTCTAGGTATTCACATATATATTTACATTGAAATGTATGGATATATATATATATATATATATATATATATATGTTTTATATGCGGATTATTATTGATCAGTTTTGGTCCTAGAATTTCAATGTAATTTGTTTTGGGATTGTAACAAGAATGGTGGTCTATTATCGCCATAATTTCCTTCTTGGTAGTTGCTAAGTTTTTTTATTTTTGTTGTTGTAATAAAAAAAAAACTGCAGTATTTTATTATTTAAATTCTTCTGTAATACATTCAAGTATCGAAAACTCAAATGTTTGAAGAATTATGAGCAACCGGAACAAGTTGGGGACTGTGCGAGCCGTAACAACAAACGTGCGTGCGAAGAGCACGCAACCACGTTTTTTGTGGCATGGGCTGCGCACGGCAGCCCTATGGTAGCCATGGGCTGCGCATGGTAGCCCTTTATGGGTTTGTGGCATGCGCACGCTCATGGGTAAAGGCCAAGGTGTGTACGCCCATGGTAGGCAACCGAGAGTGTCCGGACGACGAAGGTCGTGTGAAGACTTGTTCGCCAAGAAATGAGTTTTTTGTATTTTAAGACATGTAATTTACTTGCTCTTCTAGGATGGACCAAAATTGAAGCTATTTATATTTTTTTTAAATATTGCAATGTTTGTCATTGTTTGATAAAATGTCATATAGAATAGGAGTGACACTCATATATCTATTTTTCTATGAACATGCATTGAATGATTTAAGTATCTAAATTGGAATCTAAATAACTTGGTAAATCATTCTTTGGAATTCGATCACACGCCTTAAACAATTGAGTGAGAGAAGGTGTTTTGGAACACCTATGGCCACCAAGTTTAGTTAAGCATTATGTTTCATGAATAACCCCCCAAGGGGTATTCATGAATGGAATTTAGCAAGATACTTCCTTACAAGGATAGACTAGACAATTAACCCAAACGATATCTACTCTCAAAGTAGGGATATTCATGAAGGATTATAATGAAGGTCAATAACTTGGTATTACACTCAATGTAATTTTATTAATATCCTCCCAAGAGTTCTTGTTAATAAAAATTACAAGGCTAAAATTGAAAACGTTGGTTGTTATGTTAACAATTAGGTGGGACCTAGTCCAACTAGTAAATGTTGCGAACTCCCAAAGGAGGCGTGACATTTATGCGTGTTGGATCACCATTGAATTTTTATTGAATTATTTTATTTAATTCAAGATTAATATTCGAAAGTGCTTTATCATGATTATTTACTTATATAACTTTTGTTATTGTTTAGAAATCATGACCCCATCCTTAATCAACATCCTTAAAGACAATACTTAAACTGGTGATAATTATGTCACATGGAAAAGGAAAATTGGGCGTTTATTGCAATCCGAAAAGCATAAGTTTGTTCTGTGCACTCCTAAACCACCTACTCCTACTAATAAATATACTCAGGAGCAAAGAGGTGAGTATCAACAGTGGGAGTCTTCTGATGAGATGGCTAAATGTTACATTATGGCCACCATCTCTGACGTGTTGCAACAACAACATGAAGAAATGGAGACTGTTGCCGATATAATGATGTCTCTAGAGGAGATATTTGCTACGAGGTCTAGGACGACTAAGAGAGAGGCAGTGACTGCTTTTATGAATCTTAGGATGAAACTTGGACAGGCTGTGAAAGATCACATGATGAAAGTCATAGCACATCTTAACATTGCTGAATTGAATGGTGCTGAGATAGATGGTGATACCAAAATTGACATGATTGTCAACTCACTGTCGGATTTAATCAATTCAAGTTAGACTACACCTTGAGTAATAAGGAATACACCTTGCAAGGTCTGATGCAAGATGTTCAAAGTGCGGAAAAAATCCTTGTGAAAAGCAAGGGTCAAGATATTCATACCGTAGGTAAAGTTGCTACTGTTAAGACCCGTAAGAAGGTCAAGAAACAACAGAAGAAAAAACAGCTAGGACCTACTAAGAAGGAGACAAAGAAAGTAACCAAGATCAAAGGGAAGTGTTTCCTTTGTGGTGAAAAGGGACATTGGAAAAGAAATTGCCCAAAGTCTCAAGATAAAAAGGAAGAAGGTAATATTAATTATCCTGAAACATGTTTTTTGGCGGATTTTATGGATTCTTGGATCATAGACTCCAGAGCCACTAATAATGTTTGTTTTTCCTTACAGGGGTTCAAGGAAAGAAGAAGGCTTAATGAGAACGAATTCAACTTACGTTTAGGCAATGGAACGTTGGTGTCTGCTAGTTCAGTGGGAGATATTAGAATTAGTTTAGATTCTTATAGGCATTTAGATTTAATAGACGTCTATTATGTACCTCAATTCTAGAGGAATTTAAATTCAGTTTCTTGTTTAAATAAATTTGGTTATTCGGTTACTTTTAATAAAGCTTTTATTATTAGTAAGAATGACAAAATTATTTGCAAAGGTACATTGGAAAACAGTTTATTCTATTTGCATGGGAATATCTCTCACTTGTTAGACACGGAATCAACAGAACCTAATCATTAAAGAGTAATATTATCAAAAGATGAAACCTACCATGACATTTACGCTTAGGTCATATTAACCTTAATAGGATTAAAAGATTGGTAAGTGACGGACCTCTAAGTGACTTAAAGGTTGATGATCTACCTTTAATGGGGAAGAATTCTGTTTATGTGGTTTCAAAGGAAGGAAAACATGTGTGTTCAGTTCTTGGCCTAAATGTCATCAATAAGTAGATGGTTTTCCAAGGGCATCTTACAAGAAGTTTAACTTAGCCGATGAATCATATAAGGTGATTATTAGCCTTTCCGTATATCCAAGTCATTTTAGGCCTCAATCTTCTGTGAATGTTGCTGAGAAAGTATCTGAGCAGGGTGAAAGCAATGGTGTGATGTTTTTATTTTTATTGGTGTTTATTTTGGGAGTTATAGTAGGCAAGATTGTTTGAAAGATCTTGTTTATTCTGTTTTGCTGGTATGAGTAATGAAGTAAGGTATTTATTTGTTCTGTTTCGTATGCATTGATTGCAAATGTTATTTTTATTTTATTTCTTATGCTATGCTGGTATGATTAATGAAGGAATATAATGACAACATCTAAATTGTGTGAAGCATGTGAAAACAAAACCAATAACTTTCATTAACTTGTTAGACGGTACAACATGTGAAAAACAAACAAAACACAACGTAAGATTGAAATGTGTTCTTGTGTAGTAGGCATATTCGATGTGTTTTTGTTCAAAGTGATGGTGGAATGTTGAATTCCATCAACTTCTCCTGCATCTTTTCAATAAGTTGGTAGAGTCCACTGAGTTGGTTGTCTCTCGCTTCAATCTCAAAGGTTAAGTAGATGATTTCATCTTCCAGATTCTGGAATCTCCCCACCAGAACAGTATAATCATCACGTAGCGGTTTTGAATTTTCATGCTCCTTGATGATGGTCTCCTCAGCCATTGCAACTTTTTCGTGCATCACTTCAAAAATAGTGTTTATCCTGTGACTGCTCATGCCGTTTGATTCCATCTCCACTTGTAAGAATGAAGTGATCAAACAAATGACTCAAGACTTTTGTGACCACTAAGTAACCCATTTATGGTTTTATAGTGGAACAATGGGATGACCCATAACTCTCAAAATTGAACCATTGTAACCTTTACATTTGAAATGAATCATTATGACTTAATATTATATTTTCACAGTTATTGGATATATACATGAAGTAAGAATGAAGTCGGCGACTGAGACCATTGTTTATGACTACAACTATCATAAGCGTGGGAACAAATATCCAAGACCTACAAGAGTTCTTCACAGGAATAAAGCCATTTTTCACTGTTTTATTTTATTATATATATGTATGCATCTACTGTGAATAAGTCTAGGGTCGCAGAAGGTTCCTTTTTCACTTCTTGGTAGTAACCGGAATGCTTCAACATAGATGACAATAGGTAAAGCAGGCCACGAATGTCCTTCAGTCATAGACTAAGCCCGCTCCTCCATTCATTCAATGTGTCAAAGAGCAGAACTTTTCATTCCTTCAGAAGTACATGACATAACATCCAATAGCAGGGAAGATGGTACAGAATGAGCACTTGTATATACAATAGATAAAAATCATTGAAGAAAATGGATAATGACAACCTAAAGTCATTACCACAACTTACTGAATCCATTTGCCACCAAGGTTAAGGGTATAACAGTTCGTGCCTTGTTACATGTCTAAGGATGTCTGGAATAGGTTGGTAATCTAAAGGGATGAACTCTAGGCTAGACCTTGATCTTGTTGTTGACCATTTTTTTCCTATCTCTTTTCTGTTGAGAAGAATTTGAAGAACTAGTTTTTTTTGGCTAACTTCTTTCCTCCTCATCCTTCTCAAATTGATCATCATTTAACAAAATTCTTAGACCGATGGCAACCAGTCCTAGGTCTATATCAATCAAACAAAGGCTGAAATACACATGCATTATAACATAGTTTCAGTTACATGCATAATCAAATTTTCATATCCCATATCATATAACTATAATAATACTTATGAAGAAAGACGTGTTGACCAATCCAATATTTTACATGTAGCTCAGCTTAGGGCTCAAACGCCTCCTCCATAGAATATCAAAGTAACTATAAGTGTGCAGTGTAAATGCAGTGATGTGCGTTACGAAATAAGTCACATAAAGCCTTAACTAGCTGGGAGAAATAGACACTTAATTATGTTACCATATATGAGATCCACTTTTTGACGTTGACCAAGCCTTGAAAATGTTGATACGCCATGGGTAGGATTTGACCCGTATAAAAACTAATAAAAAATGAATACATTTCATTATGATAAATAAACAAAATTGAATACATTGAAAATCATGACAATAAAACAGCTTATGGGGATAGAATATTACCTTACTTGGTCATCATTCTAGAGGAAAGATGTGAACTCAACTAACTCTACATCTTCCTCGTTTGACTTTGTCTTCTTTGACTTCTTCGACATCGGATTTGTGTAGGGGCTTTCAAGCCACCTTGACTACTTTCGACCCCTCTGTTTGTCGACATCCATGTATTCAATATTGGGGTCTACCTTAGTCAGTGATATCACATTACTAGGCAAGATCTGGCCAATAAAACACACGGACAAGGATGGATATTGTTTCTCACCAACGACAGATTTTTTTCCCTGAGTCCTACATACAAATAAATATGTACTAATGTATAAACCATTGATATGAAAACATATGCATCACAAAAATACTATTATTGTTTTGTTTCCATGCCTAAGAGAATTGTTCTCAGGCATACCAAATTGTTCCCATGCCTAAGGGAACTATTCCCATACCTAAGGGAATTGTTCCCAGGCCTACTGAATTGATCTCAGGCCTAAGGGAATTGTACCCAGGCCTATCAAATTGATCCCAGGCCGATTAAATTGCTTCCAGGGCTACCATATTGTTCCTAGGCCTAACACATTATTCCCAGACATAACAGATTTGTTCCCAAGCCTCAAATATATACATGACATAACCACTACATGAGCCACTTATAGATATACCTGACAAAATCAATATTATTTATAGAATGTACCTCTTCCATCTAATCACCCTCGATTGCAGTAGACCCAACACCCTTAACACCACCCTCATCTTCCTCACCACCCTTACCAACAACCACATCCACCTCACCAACAATCTCATCCTCACCAACAACCGTATCTTCATCGACATCCTCCTTACCAACAAAATCATCTTTACCAACATCCTTATAACCAACAGCCTTATCACCATCACCTTTATAGCCAACAACATCATCGCCAACACCCTTATCATCTTTCTCATCATCAGCCTTATTAACAACACCCTTATCATCAATAATCTAATCATCTTGTTCACCAATAACCTCCTTACCAACAACCTCTTCACCAATACCCTTATCAGAAACAACTTCTTCATCTTGGTTAGCCTCATCATCTAGCTGACAACCCTTCTACACATCAACATAAATAAATAAGTGGAAAACTATTATAATATAAAATTATTAATAATATAATTTTGACAACTTTATATTTAACCTTCATGTTCTTTCTAATTTTTGCAAATTATGTTGTACATAAAGCAATGATACTGTTAACAGAGAATTTACTTGAGGTGAGAAATTTCAACTAACACCCTCGAGACCACTACCACAGAGGTGGTGGCCGGGGTTAGTACCTTAGGTACCCGACCTGTTAGGACAATAGTGGATATTTAATACATATATGAATATAATGAGAAAAGGAATGTAATGGCTTGATTATCCACTATGAATATCATACAAAAAGACTCTTAAACATTATTAATCTCTCTGGGATACAGTAGGGTAGCAACCTCATGCTTGTTGAATAGTAGATAATCGTGGAGGCCGTGTTCTGATTACATAATTTAGGCTGAAGTATAAAACTCTCATTTATTTGCCTTATGCTGCCCTCTTCACTGTCAATTTTTCCACCACCTTTTTTGCATCATGCTTGGACCTATTTATACATGGTCCGAGTAGGTTTAAACTTATGAATCGCCCGCTACGATTCTGTGAATCCTTTCCCTCCTTATCGGGTGGGATCTTTTATTTGAAAGTCATTGACTTCGAATTAATAACAGATTCGAGAATATCTTTGGTGGAGATAAGTTTGTTTCCTTTTTGGACTCAATCTCTTGCCATACACGTATGCAGAGTTTTAATGTTCGTTGGAGTGTAGATATGATCTTGTGAGTATTTATGGCATGATTCTTCATGGAGGTTGTAGAGTTAGGTGTTTGTTTTTTCGTAGAGTGAGGTAGACCGTTGCCTTAGTTCTGGTCCCATAAGCTTTGTCTGACCCTTTCTGGTTCTTTAAAGCTTGAGACGGCCTTGTGGGCCCTTATTGAAGGTAGCATAGATTAGGCGAGCTTTCTCTTTCTCATCAAGATAGGTTCAAATCTTCCTCAAGGAATTGGAGCATAACTATAACATGAACCTGATATCTTTAAAGGTCTTATTTTTGTGTCTGGAGAGGATAGCGGGCTTCTGAAGGGGTTAGCGGGCTTCCGGAAGGTTATGAGGTAATTTTGATCTAGGGAAGCCAGGATAACCACGTGTTCGGCTTTGTCCAAATTCCAGTGTTGACGTAAAGAGCTGGATCTAGTCATGTCAGGCTCTATTCCTGATAGTTCTGAAGCTCGATGACCCCTTATCGCTTCTGCAGGGTGGTTCTATGGCTCGCCCTTAGATCACAGGGTTCAATGACTAGTGAAATCGGGCGTTGATTCAGGTTAGGAGAGTGGAAAATTTCTCTTTGGTCCCTAGCTAAATTTTGCTATTAATAGAAGTCCACTCTAACTTGAACACTAGTGATTGAATAGGGATTGGAATCAGATTTCCTATTTTAATTGGGAAATTTTGCTTTTCACGTCGTTTTTAGTATCTCGGTGAAATCCTCGCATTTAATGCACGAGTGACATGGCTTGCATAGACCGGTATGTTTTTGAAAATGATCCGGCTATGTTACGGCCATCCCTGCATTTCTAGGTGATCATATCAAAGATTTCATCAACGTCATTGCCCCATTTGCTTCTATTTATACCCAACTGCTTCTCGCCTATCTCACGCTTTCTTTTAAACTTCAAATTTTCAAATCCCTCTCTTTCGCTACCTTTGAAAAGCTTTTCATCGTTTTCTTTGTTCATTAAGCCCTACATCTGACAATGTCGAACTTCGCTGACAGTATTAAGGCTATAGTAGAGGGCACTGGTGCCCCCAGCTCGGTTTCTAGGAAACAGGTGTGAGAAAACTTGAGCGACAAGGATGTTTCCCTGCTCCGGTAGAAATGTTTCAATCAGCTTCGGCTTCTCTAATCAACCTAATAACCCTCTGAACTTAGTTGATGAAGATTCTGATGGAAAATCCAAGGATGCTATTGTTGGGAAGGGTCAGGTTACGGTCGTCGATCCTCCTCTAGAGAGGCTTCCTCCATATGATTTCAGAGTTATCCTAGATTCAACTGTTGATCCGAAATCAATCGACTATATAAGGTCCAAGTGCGGTATTCCTGACAGTGTCTCCCTCGCCATTCCCTATAAAAATTACGACATCTTTAATCCACCCAAAAGCATGCTTCCGATCCACATGGCTGCCCTTGAAAATGGGGTCAGGCTTCCTCTCCATCCTACCCTTCAACGGGCTCTCAGCGCCTTACAACTAGCTCCCCCTCAGCTGACTCCAAGCTTTTGAAGGCATCTGATCGGCTTCCTCCTACTGTGGAGGGAACAATGCTAGGTAAGCAAGGTCACTAAGGAGCCCAAAGCTGAGGAACTGGCTTACCTTTTTCAAATCGAGAATCTACCTGGAGTTCCTCGAGGTCAGTTCTATGCCAAAGCAAAGAACAAGCTCAACTTCATCTTCCCTAGCATTTCAAGGAAGGACCCAACCTGGAAAGAGGAGTGGATCCTAGCGGTGGATGGTTAGGGATGCTCGATATTTATCGACGGATGAGATTATAAGGTTCCAGCGGCTTTTAATGACAAACCATCCTAGGACCAGAACTCCTTGCCCGCTAAATCTAAAATCGTTTTGAAGGCCATCCTTGCCAGGAACTATTTGAATATGAAGTTACCAACTACTGACCCTTTCAATTCTCGTCCGGTAAACCGTTATCTGTGAATCTATGATGCTACTCATAGTAAGTAACTCTGAACGATCATGTTTTGTTTCGTTAAATAGTTCGGTTCTGATAGTTTTACCTTTTCTCTTATTTTTTTAATAGTTTTTATTGTTGCTCCAGCTTCATGTGAAGCCCAACAGGCTCACGCTCCTCCATCTTCTGTAAAAATGGATCTGGAAATCCCTCTGGCTTCCTCAGAGAAAGGGGTCCCAACTGTTCCAGCTGGGACTTCATCTGCTCTTGCTTTGTCCTCTTCCCAGCATAGGTCCAAGCTGTCACTCCTCGCATCTTGGGTTACCAAGTTACGGGGTAAAGGGGCCTCTGTTTCTCAAACTGCTGATGCAGAAACGTCAGCTCCTGCTCTAGTTGTCCATACATCTGCTTCTGCTCTTATCGTCCCTGCCTCTAGCTTGCCAGACGCTTCTATCTCTTCATCTGCATTCCCAGCTCGTCGAGCTTCAAAGGACCCCGAGGCTAGTGTTAAAGGAGTTTCCCTTGTTTGCCCGCCAGATCAGTCCGGCTCTGCCTCTCAAGATGAGGTCTTAGGGTAATTCATTGCTTCCTGCCCCAGGGGCAGTCTTTCTATGATGGCTTCAATGCTTATAGATATTATGATCACTAGCGGATCTGCCTTCTTGGCCGAGGTAATCATCGCTTTTTATCTTCTCCTGTAATAGTTTGGTTCATCATTTCCTAATTTGAACTCTTTTACATGCCTTCAAATTCCACGTGGCCATATGCCGGTAGGTGGCTTCTCTCCGTGATCGGGCAACCAAAGTTGAAGCTGAAGCTGAAGCTGAAGCTGAGCGGGCTATGAAGTTGTTGGCGCGGGCTCAAGACTTAGTACAAGAGATGGCCTCTGGTCAGAAGGGGATGGAGGCGGAGTTAGCCGAGCTTTGGTGTGATCATGGGAGAACGAAGAGGTCCCTTGATTTAGAAACCCTTCGGTCTGAGCGTCGGGCTGAGCAGACGGACTCTTGGAAGGTAAAAGCAAAAATGCTGGATGTCGTGAATCAAGCTCCTCACACTCAGGTAGCCAAGCTGCAAGCGAAGGTGGATGCTTCCTTCAACGACGGGTATTTCTATGCCTCATTACAGGCTGCTACCTTTGCTTTTCGACCTGTCTATCATTGTCGGCTGGGATAGGGAGAAGATATTAGCCAAGGTCGCGGAGATGTCTTATCCCAAAGGTGATGAATCGAGTCCTTATAACATGGCTGGAGTTGGGAGGCAGCCAGCTATGTCAGACCTTTCTCCTCCTCCTCCTCTTCCTCTTCCTCTTCCTCCTCCCGTCTTCCCAGCATCAGATCCCGGAGAATCCTCAAGGGGGGTTCGGCCCATGGAGCATGAAAGAGGCCATCCTAAAGCCCGAGACCCCTCTGAAGTGTCTTCCAGGGAAGAGTCGGAGGTGGGAGAGAGCATGACAGAGTCAATGGCCATCATTCTCGAAGTGACCATCCCACCTGAGGTTATAGCAGTGGTTAATGGGGTCTTAGAGGAGGACCCAGCTAAACAATAGGCAATCGGGGATCTTCCAGTGGAAGGAGTAGCAGAGATGATTGTTTAGAATGAGCAACCACCGGAGGAAGAAGCAGAGGTGAGGTCCACTAGGAAGGGTGAGCAGTAGAAGAGAACTAGGAGGAAGTAAGAACCTAATATAATTTATTCACAACTTGCTCTTGCAGCCCAGAAAGAGGGGTGGGCACCCCGCTTTACTCATGCCATGTTTAATTAGCTTTTTTTATCTTTATTTTTTCAGCTTTTGTAGCCCTAAACCAGGGGTTGGGCTCCCTGCTTGATAACTGTAGCCTTTCCGGAGGATAGGCTCTCATTTCATTAATGAAAACTGGCTTTAGATTTCATTAAAGCTTACTTCAACGAATTTTGATTTGACTGACATCCTCGTGCTTTATTCCTGATCCCGATCTAGATGCGACCTCTGAAACAACTTGACTTACTTGAACTTTGGTGAAGATAACGAGATATAAAGTTTTGTTTAATAGTGAAAGTAGATAGCTAGCTCGAGCTCTCAACTCTCAGCAGAAACTTATAGCTCGATAACTTTAGTGAATAGTTCCCTTGTGTGATTATAGGCTAGTTCGCACCTGTCATAGCAAGCAATCATATACACATGGAAGATTAGTAACCTGTAATCACTGGAGCATTGGAGTTTAAATAGGAGAGCTTTCCAATCCTTTGCCCGCTTGGGGGCTTATATCCCCGATCGAGGCATCATGAGGGCTATCAAGCTATTTCCTAGTCTCGTGATCTGGATGACAACTATGTTCTTACACTCAAACCCTTCTTGGGGGTGGTAGCTCGACCAAGGCATCAGGAGGGTTGTCTAGCCATTTCCTGGTCTTGTGATCTTGATGGTAACTATGCTCTTACATTCAGACCCTCTTAGGGGTGGTAGCTCGACCAAGGTATCAGGAGGGCTGTCTAGCTACTTCCTGGTCTCGTGATCTTGATGGTAACTATGCTCTTACACTCAGACCCTTCTTGAGGGTGGTAGCTCGACCAAGACATCAGGAGGGTTGTCTAGCTATTTCTTGGTATCGTGATTTGGATGGTAACTATGCTCTTACGAGGAGGAGGGGGTGCCTGGCCTAGGCATCAAGGATAATGAGGGGGCTTCCCTAGCTAATCCTTGGTCTTGATATGACTATGTCAAACTTAACCGTGTAGACCCTAGTTGGATACAGAGAAATCATTGTAGAATATAACCGAAGATGGAGAAAATAGGCTTTATTGATATAAAATGGAGTACATTATTGTTTAGGATTTCATTAAAACCTAAATGGAGCTGGTCTACTCATGAATTTCCTATTTGAGGTAGTATTTCCTTAGGTGATCTGTATTTAAGGTGTGGTCGATGGGCCGTCCATCCATGTCTTCGAGCTTGTACGTCCCGTTGCAGACCACTACCTTTACTAAGTAAGACCCTTCCTAGTTGGGCCTTAGGACCCCGTCTGACCTCTTCCTGGTATTCAAGGTTCCTTTCCTGAGAACTAGGTCCCCTTCCTAAAAGTTTCGAGCTTTAACCCTTATGTTAAAGTATCTAGCAATCTTGCTCTAGTAAATCGCTACCTTCCTTGCCACATGTTCTTGTTTTTCTTCCAAGAGGTATAGACTAGCTCGTAGCTTGACCTTGTTGTTCTCTGGTTTAAAGTGTTGTACCCGGAACGAGGTCAACTTGTGTTCTATGGGGAGAACAGCTTCAACCTCGAAAGCCAAAGAATAGGGTGTTTCCCCGGTTGCTGTCCTCTTCGTGGTTCGATATGCCCAAAGAACCTCAGGAAGTTCTTCAACATATTTTCTCTTCTTTTGTTGGAGCTTTTTTTCAACAAATTTTTAATGGTTTTGTTAGTTACTTTAACTAAACCATTGGTTGACGTATGAGCTACCGATGTAAATCGGAGATCGATACCCCGCCTCTCACAGTTATCTCTGAATCTTGTGTTATCAAACTGTTTTCCTAGGTCAGTGATTATGGCCAGCGGGGTACCAAACTTGCATACCACATTTGTCTTGATGAACTAGGCATTTCCTCTAAAATCTGGGAAAAGGGGCCTGTCTCGACCCACCGGGTGAAGTAATCAATGGTGATGATAGCATGCTTTGCTTGTCCAGGAGCGGTAGAAAGTGGTCCGATCACGTCGACTCCCCATATCGCAAAAGGGTAAGGTGAGCTGAGAGATGATAGACACTCCGGTAGAAGGTCGCTCAAGTTGGAGGTCTTCTGGCGTGGTACACAGGATTGTACTAAGTTCTTTGTGTCTTGATGGATAGTTGGCCAGTAATACCAAATGCTCGCACCTAATATGCTAGAGCTTCCCCATCAATGTGGTTCCTGCATTCCCCTGAGTTAACCTCTCTTAATGCTCATTTGGCAATATTAGGATGTAAACATCGAAGCAAGGGAAGGGACCTACCACTCCTATAGAGGCATCCATCTACCAGAAAATATCAAACTGAGAGCCTTCTAATTCTTCTGGCTTGGCCGGTCTCCTAGGTAAGCTTTCCTTCATAGAGATAAATCACTATTGGATCCATCCAGCATGGTTGATGATCAAGGGCATAAATCTTCTCGCCCGCTGCTGTGCTTGGTTGGGTGATCACTTGGAGGTGAACTCCCCGTGGTAAGGCCTGACCACCATTCACAACTATCTTGGCTAGGACGTTAGCTAGACGACTCTATTGTCGAGGCACCTGCTGGATCTTAAATCCCTTGAATTTATTCTTAAGCAGCTGAACTAGCTTCAATTAGGCAATCATGTTATCTCATTTGGCTTGATAATCCCCAGAAACCTGATTGACTATTAGTAATGAATCGTTCTTGACCTGTAGGTAATTGACCCCGAGATCGACAACCGCCTTCATCCCTGCTATGATGTATTCATTGTCTGTCTCATTGTTAATAGCCTTAAATTCGAATATGAAGCACTGGCAACACTTAGTCCCCTCTAGGTCTATCAGAACTATGCCCGCTCCTCCCCCGGCTTGGCTGGACGCTCCATTAGTGTAAAGGTTCCATGACTTGCAGCCTACCGGCCAGCTGTCGGACTCTTGAATCTTTTCAGGAGCTATATTTGTCGCTACGAAGGTTGCTTGGCCTGGGGGCACTGAGAGCTTTGCCACAAAGTCCTCCAAAGCCCGGGTTTTAATTGCTGTCATAGGTTTATACCTTAAATCAATATGGGTGAGTTCCAAGGCCCATAAAACCAGTCTTTCAGACACATCCGCCCTTTACAAGAATTGACGGAGAGGTTGGTCCGTTACTACTGCTATTGAGTGAGCTTGAAAGTAGGGAAAGAGCTTCTTCACCGAGGTGACCAGGGCATAGAAAAGCTCCTTCAAAAGGGTATAATTTTTTTCTGGCTTGGTTAGGGCATGACTCACGTAGTAGATAGGTCGCTGGACCCTATCTCCACATTCCTTGACCAAGGCCCCACTCACCGCAGTTTCTGAAATGGCCAAGTAGATTTGTAACTCCTCTCCCGGACTTGGCTTGACCATTAACAGAGGGCTTGATAGATACTTCTTCAAAGCTTGAAAAGCTTACCCTCTCTCACTGTCCCATTTCAAGTTCCTTCCCTGCTTGACAGCTTTGAAGAAAGGGAAACATTTGTCAGTGGACCGACAAATGAACCTGTTTAGCGCTGTTATCTGCCCGGTCAAGACTTGAACCTGTTTGAGTGACGTGGGGGATTCTATATCCAAGATAGCCTTGATCTTTTCTAGGTTAGCCTCTATTCCTCTCTCATGAACCATGAAGCCTAGAAACTTTCCCGTAGTTACCTCGAAGTCACATTTGGAGGGGTTCAATCTCATCTAGTTTTCACTTAGGATCATGAAATTTTTGTGATGGTCATCCTGATGTCCTTCTGCAGATTGTGATTTCGTGATCATGTCATCGATGTATACCTCTATCGACCTTCCAATCTCGAGTCTGAACAGTCGGTTAACTAGCCACTGGTATGTAGCCCCAACGTTATTGAGACAAAACAACATCATTTTATAATAGTACAGACCTTGTCCGATAATAAAACTGGTCTTATTTGGTCGACTAGATGCATCTTAATCCAGTTGTACCCCGAGAATGCATCCATGAAGCTCAGGAGCTTGTTTCCGGACGTGGAGTCAACCAACTGATCAATTTTTGGTAAAGAAAAACTGTCTTTCGGACACACCTGATTGAGGTCAGTATAGTCAACACACATACGCCAGTTCCCGTTCGCCTTCGTGTCTATGACCACGGTGGTGATCCATTCGGGGTAGCGCGCCTTTCTGATGAAGCCCACTTTGATTAGTTTGTCTACTTCCTCTTGAACCTCGTTATTTCTTTCGGCGTTAAAGTTACACCTTTTCTGCTTGACTGGTTTGAAAGTTAGATCCACTACTAATCAGTGAGTAGCCAATGACATTGGGATCCTAGGCATCTCGTCGTGACTCCAAGCAAAGATGTCGTTAAATTCTTTGAGGAGCCCGATCAAACCCTCATTCACTTCTGGCTCTAAGGAAACTTCGACCATGACGACCTTTAAGGGTCATCCATCCGTTTGGGTATCTTTTCAAGCTTGTCCACGGGATACCTGCTGGCCCATTCCCTGTTTCGTTCTTCTTCATCTGGGGTCACGGGGTTATCTTCTGGGTGAGCCGCAGACTCTATATCCTCTAGGTCTATCCCAGATGTTTCCCAATCCTGGATTATTGTAACCTGTAGAAACTGTTTTGCTAGAGCTGCTGGGTTGGCAGATTCTGCGTCTTTCTAGTATCGCATTATAAGCCGATGGGGTATCTAGCACCACGAAGTCTATCATAACAATTTACTGGAAGGGTACTGTTCCAACGATTACTAGAAGGATCTTCGACCCCACAGGTATGATCGAGTCCCCAGTGAATCCATAAAATAGGGTTGTACAGCTATTGTAACACCACTGTTTCAAATTCAACTTCTCTAAGGTATCTCTAAAGAGGATGCCGACAGTGCTGCCTGTGTCGACGAGCACACGGTGGACCTTGCAGTTGGCAATATGTACCATGACCACCATGGGATCGTTATGAGGTTTCACGGTGCTGTAGACATCCGCCTAGATTAAAATAATCTGTGCAGACTGAGAGGGGTCAACTGGGCTCTGATGGACCTTGAAGATGCCTCACCCTCCATCTATACGAGGGAACTTCCTCATATGTTTTTTTCTAGAATTATCGTAGGTGCCAGCCAATGTGGGTCCTCCGCTGATAGTAGTATTACCTGGATTTGCTACATCAGGTCCACATGCTCTCCTTTTCTCCTCTCGGTGTGCTCACGGATCTCAGCCTGTACTTCCCTCCTAGTCTGAATGTTGTCCCTAACCTGTTGTAAGAACTCTATCAAGCATCCTCTACTTATCAGAGCCTTGATCTGGTTGTGCAGGTTATAACACTCTAAAGTGTTATGACCCACGTCTTCATGAAAGTGATAATACTTGTACAAGTTTCTCCTATTGATGGGGGCTTTCATGGGTGCAGGCTTTTATTTGTGCAGTTTACCGGCTACCCCTGGCTTCAGCTCGAGGTTCCTTTCTGGAAGTCACCGGTCAAGGAGGGCTGCGAGGTGCCCTTGGCGGAATGTTAGTGGCCGACTTAACATGCCTAGTTCGATAGTTGGTCGGCCTGTCCGAGACTGGGGGCATGGGCCTTAGCCTGTCCTGGATGGAAGTTGTAGGCCCTATCCTTTGGTAGGCAGGGATTGATAAGGGGGGGGGGGGGGGGGTCCCAGCTGATAGAAGGCGGGCTGCCTAGCAGTGGGTCGGCTCGCCTCTCCTCGGAATCCCAGATCTGCCAATTAAGGATTAATTCCTTTTGTAGCTAGACGGAGGCGGACATTTTCTACAATGGCTGATGCATACTGATTGATCACAGCTTGGTTCACCGCCAGAGTGGTTGGATCCCGCTCTGCGCATGGCTGACGCGAGACTGGCTTTTGGTGCTTGGACTTCTTTCCTTTTTCTGCCTTTTCTGGGTTGAAGGGGCGGATGGATATCCAGAGGTTTTGGGTTGTCCTTGGGAGGAGCAAAGCCTTATGATTACTGCAAAACAACAAATTTGTAAGTGTAAAAATTACGGTGTGGGTCGATTCCCACAGATGGCTCCAGAAAGTGTTAACGGAGAATTCGCTCAAGGTGAGAAATTTCAACTAACACCCTCGAGACCACTACCACGGAGGTGGTGGCCGGTGTCAGGACCTTAGGTACCCGACCTGTTAGGACAATGGTGGATATTTAATACAGATATGAATATAATGAGAAAAGGAATGTAATGGCTTTATTATCAATTGTGAATATCATACAAAAAGACTCTTAAACATTCTTAACTCTCTAGGATACAGTTAGGTAGCAACCACGTGCTTGTCGAATAGTTGATAATAATGGAGGCCGTGTTCTCCTCGTTTATTTGCCTTATGCCACCCTCTTCGCTGTCGATCTTTCCACCGCCTTTTATGCATCATGCTTGGACCTATTTATACATGCTCCGAGTAGGTTTAAACTTATGAATCATCGGTTACGATTCTATGAATCCTTTCTCTCCTTATCGGGCGAGATCTTCTATTTGAAAGTCAATGACTTCGAATTAATAACGGATTCGAGAATATCTTTGGTGGAGATAAGTTTGTTTCCTTTTTGGACTCAATCTCTTGCCTTACACGTACGCAGAGTTGTAATGTTCGTTGGCGTGTAGATATGATCTTGTGAGTATTCATGGCTGAAAGTTCCCTAAAATGTGTCCAATAACCGATGGGGGGGGGGGGGGGGAGGGGTTGATTAGATTTTAATCAAGTCAATTATCAATTTTTCTTGAGTAATCAATATTCGAAATTCACCCAATGAAACAAACATACAACATCAAGTGTAAAGTGTGGAAAATAAAATGAACACTTGATATTTATATGGAAACCCTCCAAACGGGAAAAACCATGAGTTGATATGTGCGCCACATATCCGATCCTCAAATCCACTATTGAATGAAAGTTTACAACCTAGGTTGACCTCCAGTCATACCCTCCAGTTACTAACCCTTTCATTCTACCCAGCGGGCCTTAATAGTGATTCTTGATTGACTTGCTTGTGGATTAACCAATTAGTTACAAGACTTAACCTCAATGAAGAGTCACAAACAACCTAAGTGAATATGTAGAAATATTCAAACATGCAAGTAGTGCTAGGCTACACTAAATGCTTATCTAGAAATTCAAAGATGTCAATAAATGTAATTCCTAGATATCAATATCTAAATGCAAGTGCAAGAAGACCTAACTAGATATAGCTATAGGAGACTAATATCTAGTTATCAAATAAAAGCCAATCAATAAAAGTTGTCAAGAACATGGCAAGGAACAATCAATGCAATTAACAAATGCAATCAAATAGACCTAAACAATATCTAAATGCAAAGCATAAATATTTAGCTAGAAAGGTCCTAATTGCTAGCTATCACAAAACAATATTCTCAACTAATAACCAACATCACAAGCATGTCATAAGAGATTTTAAACAAAAGTGCATGTATTTAATTTGCAATAAAAGCTAAACCTAGGCATACATGTCATAAGAATAAAAAGAAGCAATCTAGAACATGTAAAAGTTACCTAGTCAAGAAACATATGAAGACCCATGCTTGGGAGATGAAGAATGATGCTAGATGTGCATGAATGGGAGATTGGTTGAGTAAAAAGTGTTCTTGTAGCTCTCTCTCTCTCTCTAGGAGTCAATTTCTCTCTCTTAGGGATTCAATTTTAGAGCTATCGGTTTGATTTGGGAAGAAGATGATATATATAAGGTGTAAAAACGAGATGCACAAGAAAAGACGATGTTAACGGAGAATTTACTCGAGGTGAGAAATTCCAGTTAACACCCTAAAGACCACTACCACGTAGATGGTGGTCGGGGTTGGTATCTTAGGTACCTAACCTGATTGATTAAAGATATATGTGTAAATGTAAGTACAATGAAGACGGGAATGTAATAGCTTTATTATCAACTATGAGTTTCTTGTAAAAAGACTCTTAAACACTCTTATTCTCTTTGGGATACAGTAAGGTGGCAACCTCGTGCCTGTCTAATAGTAGATAATACTGGTGGCCGGGTTCTGATTGCGGAATTTTGGCTAAAGATTCAAAAGAAAAATAACT
Source organism: Dipteronia dyeriana (assembly GCA_032871835.1). Taxonomy (NCBI): domain Eukaryota; kingdom Viridiplantae; phylum Streptophyta; class Magnoliopsida; order Sapindales; family Sapindaceae; genus Dipteronia; species Dipteronia dyeriana. The sequence goes on along the minus strand of CM065295.1, from coordinate 30,308,092 downwards.
CTTCTTATTTGCCCTATGCTGCTATCTTCCTTGTCGATTTTTCCATACCATTTTTTGTTTATGACTGGCATATTTATACATGGTCCAGGTTGTTCAAACCAGTGAATCTCCCCCCATGATTCTCTAAATCCTTTCCCTCTTTATCGGGCGGGATCTCTTATTTGAAAGTCATTGACTTTGCATTAATAACGGATTCGAGAATATCTTTGGTGGAGATAAGTTTGTTTCCTTTTTAGATTCAATCTCTTGCCTTATACGTACGCCGGGTTTTAATGTTCGTTGAAGTGTGGATATGATCTTGTGTGCATTAATGGCATGATTCTTCATGGAGGTCGTCGAGTTAGCCGTTCATTGTTTCATAGAGCGAGGTAAACCCCTGCCTTAGCTTTAGTACCAGAAGCTCGGCCTGACCTTTCCTGGCCCTTTAGAGCTTGAGACGGCCTCGTGGGCACTCATTAGGGGGGGGGGGGAGCGTGGATTATGCGAGCTTCCTTTTTCTCATCCAGATGGGTTCAAGCCTTCCTTAGCGAACTAGAACGTAGCTGTAGCATGCAACTGATATCCTTAAAGTCTCCCCATTTTTGTGCCCGGAGAGGTTAGCGGGCTTCTGGGGAGGTTATGATGTAATCTCGATTTTAGGAAGCCCGGACAATCACTTGTCAAGCTTTGCCCAAGCTCCAGTATTGGCGTAAAGGGCTCGATCTGGTCGTGTTGGGCTCCATTTCTGATAGTTAGGAAACTCGATGACCCTTCCATGCTTCTGCGGTGTAGATCTGTGGGTAACCCTTAGGACCCTGGGTCCAATGACTGGTGCACTTAGGCTTTGACTCGGGTTAGGAAGGTCAAAAATTTCACTTTGGTCCCCTGGACAAATTTTGCTATTAACAGAAGTCCCCTCTGACTAGAACACCGGTGATTGAGTTGGGGTTGGAGTCAGATTCCTTGTTTTAATTAGGAATTTTCTCCTTTTTTACCGTTACCAAATCTGGGTGGAAATCTCCTCCTTAATTGTACCTGTGTCGTGGCAGGAAAAGACAGGTGTATTCTTTGAAATAATCTGGCTATGTTACGGTCATTCCCACGATTCGAGGCAATCCCTTCAAAGATTTCATTGACGTCACTGCCGCTCCCACCTCTATTTAAACCCTGCTTCCTCATCATTTTCCTTACATTTCACTTTTGAACTTCAAATTTTTAAAAATCTCTCTGTTTTGCAAACTTCTTCAACTACGCCTTTGTTCTTTCTTATTTTCCCAACCTCCAAACCCTATTCTATCATGTCGAAGATCATCCATGACTCCGTTGATTCCCTCGTTGATGGTACAAAGGTTTCCAGTCTTACCTAAGGAAAGCAGGCTCGACGGGACCTTGACCACGATGACTCACCTCTGACCCCACATAGTCATTGATCGAATAGGAACGTAGCTATCGGGACTGGGTTTTCTTATCAACCAGATAATCCCCTGAGCTTGGTTGATGAGGATTTCGACGAGGAGAATAGGGACGGTGCTACTGGGAATGGCCAAGTCACAGTTACCGGTTCTTCTCTGGAGAGACGTTTTCCCTATGACTTTAAGGTTATTCCAGACTCCACCGTTGATCCGCAGTCGATCAGTTATATGAGGTCAAAATATGGCATTCCTAACAGCATCACCCTCAGAGTCCTCCACAGAAACTATGACGTCTTTAACCTGCCCAAGGGCATGCTCTCTATCCACGTGGAAGCTTTTAAGAATGGGGTCACGCTCCCTTTTCATCCTACTATTTGACGGGCTCTCAACGCCCTACAACTAGCTCCCCTCCAGTTGACACCCGGATTCTAGTGGTATATGATCGTCTTCCTCGTGTTGTGGATGGAACAATGCGAGCTAAGCAAGGTTACTCGGGAGCCCAGAGCTAAAGAGCTAGCATACCTCTTTCAAATTAGAAGCTTATCCTGGACTCCTCGAGGTCAGTTCTATGCAAAGGCAAAGAACAAGCTCAATTTCATCATCCCTGGCGCTTCGAGGAAAGATCCTGCTTTGAAGGAGGAGTTGATCATAACAAGAAAGGGTTGGGGAAGCTCGAACTTCATTGGTGGGCTTGAGTTTACAGTTCCCACTGCTTTTAATGATAAACCTTCATAGGGTCGGGATTCCTTACCTGTCGAGTCCGATGCTATGCTGAAGGCCATCCTTTCTGGGAACTATTCGATCCTCGTAGGGTGAATCGATAACTGCGGATCTCTGATGCTACCCCTCGTAAGTAACATCAAGCCACTATGCTTCGTTCCATTCGTTAGCTAGTTCCTGACATTCTTCTTCTTTCTCCCTTTTTATTAAACAGATTTTGTTGTTGCTCCAGCTTCCTGTGAAGCCTAGTAGGCTCGTACCCTTCCTCTTCACGCAAGACTACCCCGGGAAGCCCCTTGGCTGCCATGGAGAAAAGAAGGCCTGCTGATCCAACTGGGGTTTCGCCTGCTTCAATTCCATCACCCTCCCAAGTTAGCTCTAAGATGGATATTCTTGCATCGCGGGCTACTAGAGTTTAAAATCAAGGGAGACCCATTTTCCAGGTTGCTGATACGACCACCCCTGCCCATTCATTGATGGCCCCCGCTACAACTATTGCTCTTTTAGCCACGCTACCCCATTGCCTCTGCTGCTCCGTCTATGCCCTAAGCTCCTCAAGCTTCGAGGGAACCCCTAGGCCGGTGTCCCTGAGGTTCCCCCTGCCCGCTCCCACCATCAGCCGGGCTCGGTTGGACAGGACGAGGTTTTAGAGTAGTTCGTTGCATGGCTTCAATGCCCGTGAACATCTTGCTTACCAAGGGGTCCTCTCGTCTGGCTGAGGTAATTTCCTTTTTATCTTTCATGTGACTGTGGGCACTGGACATTCTCTAATCTTGGTTTCACACCCTACAGGCCCTTAAATTCAATATGGCGATTGGCCACCAGGTAGCGTCTCTCTCAGACTTTGGTACAGGAGATGACTTCTAGTCAGAAGGGAATGAAAGCAGAACTGGCTAAGCTTCAGTGCGATCATGAGAGGTTGAAGCGATCTTTTGATCAAGAAACCCTTCGGTCTCAATGTCGAGCCAGTCAACGGGATACTTGAAAGGAAGAAGTGAAGGCACTGAATATTGAAAATCAAGGTCTGCAAGCCCAAGTTTCCAACCTTCAGGTAAAGACGGACACCTCCTTCAGTGATGGATACTTATATGCTTCCTACCAGGTCGTAGAAACTCTCCCTTCCCCCTTTGACCTATCAGTTATTACCAACTGGGATAGGGAAGAGATTATGGCCAAGGCTGCAAAGATGTCCCGTTCTGAGGGTGATGAGGCTAGAGCTGGGAAACAAACAGTTGTAACAGATCCTCCTTTTTTTCCTCTAGTCGTACCAGTCTCAGGTCCCGGGGAGACCTCTAGCGGAATTCGGTCAGCACAACCAGATGGGGACCTACCAAAAGCCCGGGGAGAGGTCCATAACCATCTTGAAGAAACCTTTAATGAAGGGCTGAAGGTTGATCCAAACCGGGTAGATTCTTTGGCGAAACCTTCTTAATACAGCCATCTCTCCTAAGGTTATGACTGTGGTTACTGAGGTCTTGGAAGAGGACCCCGCTGAACAACTTGCAGTGGAGGATCCCCCAGAGGAGAGGGTAGCGGGCGAAGGTGGCCATGGCAAGTAACTATCTAAGGGAGAGATAGGAGAAGTAGGGGGCGAGGTCCACCAGGCAGGGGGAACAGTAGAAGGAAATCAAGAGGGAGCATGCTTGTGAAATTCATAACTTGCTTTTGCAGCCTGGAAATGGGGGTGAGCACTCCACTTTATTCATGCCTGACCATTTTCATTTTTTTTATATAGCCCAGAACCGGGGGTTGGGCTTCATATTTTTCAATTGTAGCCCAATTAAGGGATATGCTTCCTTATCGTTAATGAATATTGGCTTTAGATTTCATTCGAGCTTGCTTCAACTAATTTTGATGTGACTGAAATCTTTTTGTTTCATTCATGATCTTGACCTTGATACGACCTTTGAAATAATTTGGACCATCCAAATCTCGGTGGAGATAACGGGTTATAAAATTTTATTTAAGTGTGAAAGTAGACAGCTAGCTCGAGCTCTCCACTTTCGGCAGAAACTTGTAACTCGATTACTTTAATGAATAATCACCTTATGTTAATATAGGCTAGTTTATACTTGTCATAGCAAGCGATCAAATACACATGGAAAATTAGTAGCCAGTAATAACTGGAACATTGGAGTTTAAGTAGGAGGGCTTTCCAAACCCGGTCCCTTTTGAGGGGTCATAGCCCGATCGAGGCAGTAGAAGGGCTATCTAGCTATTTTCTGGTCTCATGATCTGGATGGCAACTATGCTTTTACACTCAGACCCTTCATGGGGGGTGGTAGCACGACGAAGGCATCATGAGGTCTATCTAGCTATTTCCTGGTCTCGAGATCTGGATGGAAACTACGCTCTTACACTTAGACCCTTCTTGAGGGTGGTAGCTTCACTAAGGCATCAGGAGGGATATCTAGCTATTTCCTGGTCTTGTGATCTGGATGGCAACTATGCTCTTACACTCAGACCCTTCTTGGCGGGGGGTGGTACCCGGTCGAGGCATTAAGGATAGCGAAAGGGCTTTCCCGGCTAACCCTTGGTCTTGAGATGACTATGTCGGACTTACCCGTGTAGATCCTAGTTGGGTATGATGAAATTAATGTAGAATATAATCGAAGATAGAGAAAGCAGACTTTATTGATGAAAAATGGAGTACATTATTGTTTGAGATTTTATTGAAACCTAAATAGTGGTAGTCTGCTCACGAGTCCCCTGTTTAAGGGTAATACTTCCTCGGGTGATCTGCATTGCAGGTGTGATCGATGGGTCGGCCATCCATGTCCTTACGCTCATATGCCCCATTGCGTACCACTACCTTTACCAAATAAGGTCCTTCCCAGTTGGGCCCCAGGACCCCGTCCGACCTTTTCCTAATATTCTAGGTTACTTTCCTAAGAACTAGGTCCCCTTCCCTGAAGTTTCGGGCTTTAACTCTCTTGTTAAAGTACCTAGCAATCTTGCTTTGGTAAATCGCTACTCTCTCAGCTACCCGATCTTTATACTCTTCCAAGAGATCTAGGCTAGCTCGGAGCTTATCCTCATTGCTTCCATGCTCAAAGTGTTGAACTCTAAAGGAAGTTAATTTGTGCATGATGGGAAGAACTGCTTCAACCCCGAAGGTCAAAGAATAGAGCGTTTCTCCAGTGGCTGTTACCCTTGTAGTACAGTAAGCCTAGAGGACCTTGGGAAGCTCTTCTGTCCATCTGCCTTTTCTCTGCTGTAATTTCTTTTTCAACAGCTTCTTGATGATTTTTTTGGTGGATTCCAGCAGCCCATTAGTTTGAGGATGGGCTACTGAGGCGAATCTAAGGTCGATTCCCAAGTCCTTGCAAAAGTTCTTGAATCGACCATTATCAAACTGCTTTTCGAGGTCAACTATAATGATAAAAAGGGGTCCCGAACATGTAAACTACATTGTTTTGATGAACCTTATCGCATTTTCTTCCGATATCTGGGAGAGTGGCCTAGCCTTGACCCATCTTGTGAAATAGTCGATTGTCACAATAGCATGTTTGGCTTGTCCAGGAGCAGTTGGAAGTGGACCGATCAGGTCGACTCCCCACATAGCAAAGGGGTATGGCGAGCTGAGAGATGACTGACGCTCCTGTAGGAGGTAGCTCAGGTTGGAGGTCTTTTTGCATGGTTCACAGGATTGAACAAAGTTTTTTGCATCTTGATGGATAGTTGGCCAGTGATACCCCATGCAGAGTACCTAATATGCCAGAGCTTCACCACTGACGTGGTTCCCACATTCCCCATAATGAACTTCTCTTAACGCTCATTTGGTATCATCAGGATGCAAACATCGCAGCAGGGGAAGGGACCTGCCCCTCATGTAGAGGTATCCATCTACTAGTCAATAGCGAACTGAGAGCCTTTTAATTCTTCTGGCTTGATGAGGCTTATCGGGAGCCTTTCATTCTTGGAGATAGACCCCATCCAGTATGGTTGTCGATCCAGGGTATAAGACTCCTTGCCTGCTATTGTGGTTGGTAAGGAGATCACTTGGAGAGGAATTCCCTTTGGTAAGGCCTGGCCACCATTCCCAGCTATCTTGGCTAAGATGCCAGCTCGACGATTCTGCTGATAAGGTACCTGCTAGATCTTAAATCCCTTGAATTTATTCTTAAGCAACTGAACTTGCTTCAAATAGGCAATCTTGTTACCCCATTTGGCCTGATAGTCCCAATAAACCTTATTAACTATGAGTAAAGAATCACTCTTGACGATAACCTCGAGACCAAGATAGCTCGCTAGCGTTCTTGATGCCATAGTCGGGCTACCACGCCCAAGAGGGATATGAGTATAAGTGCATAGTTGCCATCTGGATCCCAAGACCAGGGTAGCTAGCATTCATGATGCCTTGGTCGGGTGATCTCTCCCAAGAAGGATCTGAGCGTAAGAGCATAGTTGCCTGCTAGATCACGAGATCAAAAGAAACCAAAAGGTCATCCTGCTGCCTTAGCCGGGCCAACCCCTCTAGAAAGGATCTAGATGTCACAGATGCGTACCAGGATCATTTCGCCAGCTCGTCTAAGTATCGTCATTCCTGGAAAAGAAACTCTAGGTACCCATATTAGCCACAGAAGCTTTATCCGACATGATCGAGCAATACGACTTGTGACCTTTCTCACTTACCAAGTTTTATACTGACTAGAGCGTCTAAAATTTCGCAAAGGGAATATCCCCTTCTGTGGTCCGCCATCGCTCATTTATTTTACAGGAATGAATAGTACCCTTGTTCGTTAAGCCAATCACTGGGAACGATAGTGGTTACCAATAAGGGATAAGCAAAATTCTTCATGTAATACAAGATCCGGACTCCAACCCTAAATGTGTATCGGTGTTCAACTCAGAGGGGACTTCTGTTAATAGCAAAATTTGGCTAGAGACCAAAGAAGAATTTTCCACCTTCCAGCCTTCAAACAGGGGTCCAAATTTGGGTCTACGTAGTGAGGTATCGAGGTCCTCTAGGTCAAGGTACCTTATGACCCCGCAGAAGCAGAGCCAGGTAATCAACACCTTTTCAACACCTTGCATGCATTCAGGCTCTCCAATTAAAGCCCGCTACCCCGCTAGGAAGCCTGCATAATTAGGTCGAGCTCCATGATAAAGCTTGGAGTAGCTAAACCAAGCTCCCAACTATAAGGTTGGAACCCTATGGGATATTTCGCCCCTAAAATGGTTAGCATAAGCTCCATGGGAAGACCATCATGATCGACCTAGCTCCGTGACAATTGAGGTCCCTAGGGGACCCTGCCAGTGTACTGTATCCTAGGGTACCTCGCCCTCAAGGAATATCAAGTGTCACCTCAGGTAACCTCCATGAAGTATCTCTCTAAAGTGACATGCAGAACTAGAGCTCTCCTATCGACAACGTAGGAAGAGAGGGTTGACTTTCATGACATTTAAAGTACCATTAATGAGGTCAACTGTATTAATGGAGGTAGTCAACCCTGTTAATGAGGTCAACCATATTAGTAGAGGTAGTCAACCCTATTAATGACATGATCAGCGCCATAAATAAGTGAATATTCAACTCTTTAATGGCCACCATTAGTGAAAGAATCCAAAGAGGAAACAAATACCTTTACCTCCAAGATATCCTTCATATCCGATTCTTTGGGGTCAACTATAAGGGAAAATCCCGCCTATCAAGGAAGGAAGAGTCTGAATGGGAAGCAAACACATCTTCTCCAAGACATTAGCTTCAAGCCGATCAACTACATTAAATGAAGAATCGTATTCAATATGGAAAAGAAGACCAATTCAAGAGTTATGGACTTGCACGCCAAGGTAGTCACCATGTATAAATACACCTATAAACTCATCTCATAAGAGGGATTGGATATCTGAGAAGACACATGCTTCGTAAAAAGTTCTCTCTAGATCATCATTGTATGTGTACCCCGATCAGGAAAATACCGGTATCTGTAAATACTCATTATTGTAAGCTCCTCGGAGTATATACGTTGTACTACTTTGACATCTTTGTAACCTCCTCGGAGCATCGCATGATATATATATATACAAGGAAGGGTATTCCTCCTTCCTCTGGATACTGTCTAGGGGTTTTTCAGCATGTGATCACTCGTGATGCTTTTCCCCCCTTGGTTAGTCCACCTCCATCTACAAAAGATTTGTGTTTTTCATATTTTCTACTGTATTATGCATGTGTGTATGCGGGCTAGGTACCAACCCCATTGGTCCTAGCTCTATAATCCTTTTTATATGAGATCGGGAAACTGCAACAAAAATCTAGGGAACCAGATCTAGATTCCTACCTCACTGGACCTAGCGCCTTTATCTTCCCATCTACATGCCAAAGTAGCACATCAAGATAAGGAGAAACCACCCAGACCAACTTGAAGGGAGTCGATGAGCTCTCCTGCATCCTCTCTATGGAAAAAATCGAGCTTTCCAGCACTGAAGCTAGATAAGCCCCCATTCTTACTTGCTATCTAGGTTGGGGAGCTACAGTAAGTAATCGGGCTCCAGAACTAAGCTCTGGGTACCAGAACAAGCTCCGACCCCGACAGAGGGCTAGGACTAGGGAACAGGGACAAGGATCAGCCCCTTCGCTCCAGCGAAGAAGCCTTGAGCTCCCCGTGTCTCCGCCTTCAGCATGAATCTCGATGGCCAGGATGCCTCATCTCCTACCTACTACATCATCCTCCTTACCGCTTCATTCTCCATATACATACGTGATCTCTCCAAGGTACAAGGTACCAACCCTAGCCACTACCTCCGTGGTAGTGGTTTTTAGGGTGTTAGCTGTAATTCCTCACCCTGAGTGAATTTTTTATTAACTAGTATAAACCCTGCCAGGTAATGAAACTGATCTGGTCCTGGTCGGTGGGGTGCATCATGATCTTGTTGTACCCTGAGAATGCATCTATGAAGCTTAGGAGCTTGTTCTCTGACATGGAGTCAACCATGTGATAGATCTTTGGTAAAGGAAAGCTGTCTTTCGGACATGCTCGATTGAGATCGGGGTAATCAACACACATACACTTCCCAATCGCTTTCATGACCATGACCATGACCAAGTTGGCGATCCATTCGGGATAGCGCGCTTCTCTGATAAAGCTTGCTCTGATTAATTTATCCACTTCCTCGTGAACCACATTATTCCTTTCTGTGTTAAAGTGACACATTTTCTGCTTGACAGGCTTGAAGGTTGGATCTATTGCTAATCGGTGATTAGCCAATGACATTAGGATTCTGGGCATCTCATCGTGACTCCAAGCGAAGATGTCGTTGAATTCTTTAGGAAGCCTAGTCAGACCCTCATTTACTTCCGGCTCGAGGGTAGCTCCGACCTTGACGACCTTCGAAGGATCGTCCGTCCAGATGGGTATCTCTTTTAGCTTGTCCATAGGATGCCCACTGACCTATTCCCTGGCCTGTTCTTCTACATCTGGCATCATGAGATCATCCTCTGGGTAATCTGTTGGCTCTATATCTTCCAAGGCCATCCCTAACGATTCCCCATCCTGGATCATTGTAACGTGTGCAAACTGCTTTACAAGAGCTGTTGGGTTGGCAGTTACTGCCTAGCACTTCATGGCTGCTTGATGGTCACCACATACCTCCCCTACCTTGTCTCATACCAGAAACTTTAGGACGTTGTGGTAAATAGACAGGACCCCCTTCAAGAATGATAAGAAAGGTCTTCCTAGTATCGCATTGTAGGCCGATGGGGTGTCTACAACTACGAAGTCTGTAATAACATTTTGCTGGAGAGGTGTTGTTCCAGCAATTACTGGGAGGATTTTAGATCCCACAAGTATGATCGAGTTCCTAGTGAATCCATACAGCGGGGTAGTGCAGCTATTGTAACACCATTGTTTCAGATTTAGCTTTTCCAAGGCTTCTTTAAAGAGGATATCGACTCTTCTGCCTAAGTCAAAAGCACGCGGTGAACTATGCAGTTGGAAATTTATACCGTGACCACCATGTGATCGTCATGAGGCTGTATGGTGTTGTAGACATCTGTCTCAGTGAAAACAATTTGTGTTACCTAAGAGGGGCCAGTCGGGCTCTAGTCGATTTTGAAGATACCTCGCCCTTCATCTACACAGGGAATCTTCCTCGTGTTGTTTTTCTTAGAATTATTGGAGGTTCCAACCAATATGGACCCTCCGCTGATGGTATGTATCACTTGGATTTGTTGCATTAGATCTGTCTGCTCCCCTTTTCTCTTCTCGGCATGCTCGGGGATCTCTGCATGCACTTCCCTTCCAATCTGAATATTATCCTTGACCTATTGCAAGAACTCTATAAAACATCCTTCCGATATTAGGGCCTCGATTTGATTATGCAGGTTGTAGCACTTTGAGGTGTTGTGACCCCTTTTTCTTCATGAAAGTCGTAATGCTTGCATTGGTTCCCCCTTATCCCGAATAGCGAGATAGATTGTTTCACGTGATGCATTCAAGGGGGTGTAGTGATCATACCCTCTTTCTCTTGTTAGAATGGCTACTATCTTGGGAGGAGGTGAAACCCACAGAGGGGTCCGCCTTATTGGATACCTTTCTTGCTTGGGTTGAGAAATGGGGAAGCGGTATGTCGACCTATTTGGAGGTTTGTTCTGCTTAGGTCTTGGAGTTTCCTTCTTCTGATGCTTTACATTCTCATATCATCATGCTTCATCTTGTTGAGTTGCTTATCGACTTCGATTTACTCTAGAGTCCTATCATATGCCTTTTGGTAGGTCTCTGAAGGTCGCTTGGCAAAGGATCAGAAAAGCTTGCCTGCCCACAGGTTCCGTCTAAAATTGGCAAGGGTTTCTTTCTCTGTGAAGACCACCATCTAGATGACTTCCTTATGGAACCGTTATTTAAAAGCCTGGAGGGTTTCTCTCCTCTTCTGGATCACAACTGTAGATGGATGGGATCCTTCAGCCGGAGTTTGACTCCCTGGAATTACGAGTAGAAATCAGTTGATAGGTTTGTAAAAGAGTCCACACTGCTAGCGGGTGGCTTTTTGAACCAGGTCTTAGCATAATCTGTCAGTGTGGTAGGGAACATCCGGCATATGGCAGCCCTGGTTTTGTTTTAGACTTCCATCTGTTGGACGAAACTATCTAAGTGGCTCAAAGGATTGTCCTTTCCAGAGAACTTGTCTGATGGCATCTTAAATTGGTGTTAGCTCCGCCTCCCGAATTCATTAGGTAAAAGGGGTGTTAATCTAACTCAGGTGTCCTTTTTGAACTCCTTACCCTTCCCTCTTTTCAACTGCTGGATCTCCTTCTGCATCTTGGCCAGCTGGTCCCTCAAACGCTTATTTCCTTACTTCTTGGAATCGACCTTGGAGCTCTCGTTGTCAAATCCTTCTGACGAATTGGATATCTCCACTTTGTCATCTTTAGAGGAGGGCTTCACTTGCGTAGTTTGCCGACTATGACCAGCCATAGCTCGAGGTTCCCTCATAGAAGTCACCGGTCGAGGGGGGCTGCTAGATGTTCTCGGTGGAGCGTTAGCTGCTGACATGACCTGTCTGGGTTGATAGTAGGTTGGCCTGTCTAGGTGTAAAGTCCTCATTTATTGATTGGCTTATTTCATGAACAAACCACATTTTTGGGGTTTTATATAAGGGTAGCTTCGGCTCTCAAGATCTCAAGGGAAGAAGCACCAAAGGTATATTTCTTGTGCTTACTTGCTTTGAAAAGATATAGTTGCACACACTCACAACTCATGCATATTTCTTATTCATATATGTTATGTGTTTATATGAGTATGCATTCATGTTTTGATAACTCTTCTTGCATGTTTATATTGATCACATCTTTGCATTTGTATTGACATGCATTTTGTGCTGCTCACACACACACACTTACTTGCATTTGATTTGTTATGCATGTGTGCTTCATTGTTGTCTATGTGCATTCATAGTGTGGTTTTGTATGTTGTTCGTGCTTGCACGATGGTGTGCTTGTCTTAGCGCATTGAGTAACCATTTGAGAAGGTCGTATTCTTCTCTTGGTTTGGTTATGTGGAGTAAGGTGTCTAGTTTCAAAAAGTGGATTTCAATGATTTAAATGTTTTTCAAAACTGACATTTGTATGGTCTTATGACCATATCTTTTTATACATTGATTCAAAATGAGTTTAAAAAACTTCTGTACAAACTAGACACCCATACCTTTCCAACGGTATATTATTCGTAATATTTCATGACCGTTTGGATTGGTTTTAAAATATCCAAAGTGACTGCAAAAACAGGGCTTCTCTGTTGTTGTCCGTCTCTGACCTTTGGTCACTCAAATGGCCATAACATTTTTACAGACATCCAAATCATGTTCTGTAAATTTTATTAGAAAGTAGACTTTTATACCTTTCCAACGGTATATTATACCAAAGGTTTGGATGTCTTTTGGTCATATTTTGCGTCGCTCGAATCTCAAGCTGTTGTAGCTGCGCCAGTCCACAAGCACCCTCACCAGCGCCTATTGGACAGTAGGTGTGCGCTGGTGTGGCGCTGGTCGACCAGCGTAGCTCACCAGCGCACTGAGTAATTTTTGGGCAATTTTCAAAACGATATAGTTTTGCTCTAGGGCTCATATATACATGCCATCTTCTTACTCACTCGTTTTTCAAAGCTTAAAAACCATTTCTTAGTGAGAGAAAACATTTCCCTTGAGAGAGAAGCTCCAAGAGTGGTTCCTTAACTCTCCAAACCCAAAAACCATCATCCTTCATGCATTATTGATCATCTTTAGACATGGGTCTTTATCATTCATGACTTGGTAAGTAAGAACAAACTTTTTTCTTTGATTATTGTTCTTAAACTCCAAGAGTTCGTTTTTATTGCATAGGATTTATAGAAATCATTTTTGAATGCATATTTTTGTTGAATGATTACATGATTGGGTTTGTATTTTGATAGCTTAAGTGATTAGGTCATTTTTGCCTAAAAGCTAGGTCATAAACATTCTTGTATGATTCATTGTTGACTAGGTTGATAGATTGTTCATTATTCAACCTGTTAAGGTTTTTAATGTTTATGTGATGTTTTTGTGACAATTAGTTTGTTAGAAAATCTCTACAAAACTAATTGAGTTTGTTATTGATAGACATTAGTCTAAGACTTGCATTTATTGTGTGGCTAAATATTTGTCTCAATCACATGAATATATACTAAGTATATGTTGAATACATTGTAAGCATATTTGTTGATTCATTGTGATTGTTTGTGATAGCTAGGAATGTTGTTATTGATAACTTCTAGCTAAATCTCTATGCTTTGCATTTAGATATCGTTTAACACTCATTGATTTCATTTAGTGATTGCATTATAGTCCTTGCCATGCTTAATGACAACATGTGTTGATTTGGCTTTTATGATAGCTTCAAAGGATTGCTTGTTCTATGTTTAGCTAAGCTTTATGACATGTCATTTAGCTCTTGATATCTAGGATTGCATTTATTGCCATCTCATAATCCTAGATAAGCATATAAGGTACCCTAGCCTTATTTGTTTTTTGGACATCATCATATGTTCACATAGGGTGTTTATCTCTTCATTTAAGAGAAGTAAGTCATGTGTTGCATCCGGGAGTAGGTTGCTTCAAGCGTAAGCAAATCGGACTAGGTCCACTTAATACCGGGATTACGTAGTGGTAGTGGGTTATATACCGGGAGTATGTTGTAACACCTTTATCATCAGTGGATTCGTTGTTCGAGTGTGGCGCACTTAACAGCCCGTGGTTTTTCCCATTTGGAGGGTTTCCACGTATATCTCAAGTGTCTTTATTATTTCCGCACTTATTACACTTGTGATATTATTGTAACTAGCTAGGGGCATTTTCGTAATCTCGACCTTTAACGAAAATTGGGTAAATTTGTTTAAAATCTATTCACCCCCCTCTAGATTAATATTAAACACACCATAATATTTGTTTCACTAGGAATAAGGGCATGGGCTCTAGCCTGTCTCAAATAGAAGAGGTGAGTCCTATCCTATTGTGGGCAGGAACCGGGGGAGGGGGTCCCAGCCGATCAAAGGCAGGTTGCCTGGCAGCAGATATACTAGCCTCTCCTAGAGTACAAAGATTTGCTAGCTTATGAGAATTCCTTTTGCAGCTAGACAGAGGCGGACATTCTCCACGTTGGCCACAAAATGCTGGTTGATCACAGTTTGGTTCATTGCTTGAGGCGTTGGAGCCCGCTCCATGTCTGGCTGATACGAGGCTGGCTTGTGATGTTTGGATTTCCTCTCTTTTTCTGCCCCTTCCTGGTCGAGGGGGCAGATAGATGTCCCGAGGTTTCAGGTTGTCATTGTAGGAGCGAAGTCTCATAATTACTGCAAAATAAAAAACTTGTAAATATAAAATTTGTGGCGTGGGATTTTCCCACAGACGGCGCCAGAAAGTGTTAACTGAAAATTTGCTCGTGGTGAGAAATTTTGGTTAACACCCTCGAGACCACTACCATGGAGGTGGTGGCCGGGGTTGATACCTTAAGTACCTAGATTAATTGTACAATGGTTAGATATTTAACGTAGAGATTGATGTGATGAGAAGAAGATTAAGGCGGCTTTATTATAAATCATATATGTCGTATAGAAGCTCTCATGCAATTTCAATCTCACTAAGATACAGTGGGGTGGCAACCTCGTGCCTGTCAAATAGTAGAATACAACGACGGTCGTGTTCTGATTACAAAATTTAGGCCAAGAATCGACTCTTTTGTTTCTTTCTTATTACTTGACCATTTTTTTCTCCTTTTTCCCCCTTTCCAAGGTTCCTACTTGGTCTATTTACACATAATCCAAATATGTTAAGTTTGTGACTCTCTTGCCATCATTTTCTGAATCCAATCCCCCCTTATCGGGCGGGATCAATTATTTTGGATGTTGTTGAATTTGATTTGATGACGGACTTGTGAATATTTTTTAGAAATAAGTTTGTTTCCTCTTTGGACTCAAACACTTTCCATGCACGTGCGCGGTGTTTCAACGTTCGATGGAGTGCAGACATTATCCTGTGTGTCTTCATGGTGTGATTCGTCATGGAGATCATCAAGTATAAGTGTTAACATTTTATTGATGTCAATACACCTATATCGTTTCCAATGAGTAGTATATCATGAACGTACAGAACTAGAAAAAACAAACTTGTCGCCTTTAATCCTTTTGTAGACACAAGGTTCATCAAGGTTTTGAATAAATCCAAAACTTTTCACTGCTTGATCGAACCTTATGTTCTAGGATCTGGATGCTTGCTTCAATCCATATGTGGATCTTTGCAACTTGCATACCCTTTCCTCTTGAACTTTTTCAATTAATCCTTCTGGTTGCATCATATAGATGCTTTCATCAAGACTTCCATTAAGGAAAGTTGTCTTGACGTCCATTTGTCAATCTCTAGGTCTAGAGATGTCGCAATGGATAAGAGTATCCTAATGGATTTAAGCATGGCCACAGGAGAGAAGGTTTCTTCATAATCGATACATTCTTTCTGTGTATAACCTTTAGCTACCAATCTAACTTTAAAGCTTTCCACATTTCCATACATTCCTCTTTTCCTCTTGTATACCCACTTGCACCCAATGGGTTTTATCCATTCAGGCAAGTCTACAAGAGACCAGACTTTGTTTTTGAACTTAGATTCAATTTCGGATTGCATTACCTTTTGCCAATGGCGACAATCAACATCTTCCAGTGCTTCCTTGTACATATAGGGATCATCGTCATCCGGGAAATTCTCTACAGATTCTCCTAGACCGATGTATCTTTCGGGTTGTCTACTAACCCTCCCACTATGATAATGTATGGTAGATTGTTGATCTTGTGTTGATACGGAACTTACGATTGGGCTTGGTTGTAAAACCTCTTGTGGAATTGTATCTCCTGAAAGCTCATTCAGAACAATTCTACTTTTAGGCACAAAATTATTCATATAGTCCTTTTCCAGAAATTTTGTATTTGTCGAAACAAATATTTTAAGATCTGAAGGACTATAAAAATAATATCCTTTTGTTTCTTTTGGATACCCTACAAATATGCATGTTTCTGAACGGGACTCCATCTTTTGTCTTTCCTTTTAACACGTGTGCAGGACATCCAAATATCCTTAAGTGTTGTAAACTAGGTTTTCGCCCGGTCCATAACTCATGCGTTGCTTTGCATTTAGATATCATTTTAGGAGCAAAGCCTCATAATTACTGCAAAATAAAAAACTTGTAAATATAAAATTTGTGGTGTGGGAATTTTCCACAGACGGCGCCAGAAAGTGTTAACTGAAAATTTGCTCGTGGTGAGAAATTTTGGTTAACACCCTCGAGACCACTACCATGGAGGTGGTGGCCGGGGTTGATACCTTAAGTACCTAGATTAATTGTACAATGGTTAGATATTTAACGTAGAGATTAATGTGATGAGAAGAAGATTAAGGCGGCTTTATTATAAATCATATATGTCGTATAGAAGCTCTCATGCAATTTCAATCTCACTAAGATACAGTGGGGTGGCAACCTCGTGCCTGTCAAATAGTAGAATACAACGACGGTCGTGTTCTGATTACAAAATTTAGGCCAAGAATCGACTCTTTTGTTTCTTTCTTATTAATTGACCATTTTTTTCTCCTTTTTCCCCCTTTCCAAGGTTCCTACTTGGTCTATTTACACATAATCCAAATATGTTAAGTTTGTGACTCTCTTGCCATCATTTTCTGAATCCAATCCCCCCTTATCGAGCGGGATCAATTATTTTGGATGTTGTTGAATTTGATTTGATGACGGACTTGTGAATATTTTTTAGAGATAAGGTTGTTTCCTCTTTGGACTGAAACACTTTCCATGCACGTGCGCGGTGTTTCAACGTTCGATGGAGTGTAGACATTATCCTGTGTGTCTTCATGGTGTGATTCATCATGGAGGTCATCAAGTATAAGTGTTAACTGTTTCATAGTGCATGGTAGGTCCATGCCTCGGTCTTGGTTCTAGAAGCCTGGTAGGACCCCTCTAGGTCTCTTGAAGCTGAGGATATCCTCGTGGGCATCTTCTAGTGGTAGCAGTACTCTAGTGGGCTCCCTTCTTTCTGTCTAGATGGATTCAAAACTTCCTTTAGCAAGGTGGAGTAACTCTGTAGTGCGAGCTTGGTGCTTAATGGATCCCTCTTTATGTTCAGAGAGCATGGCGGGCTTTCAGGGAGGTTACAGACTGATCCCAAGTTCTGGGAGCCTGTTTCGTCATGCGTCTGGCTTTATCTGAATTCTTTTTTTCATGTTAGGAGCTCGATCCGATCATGTCAGGATCCACCCCTGATGCTACTAGAGCTTAAAGACCTTTCCTTACTTCTGTGGGATGGCTCCATGGATCGACCCTAGGATCCGGGGTTCAAAATGGGTAGTCTCAGGCCTTAACCCGGGCTAAGAGAGTGGAAAATTTTTCTTTGGTCCCTAGCTAAATTTGGCTATTAGTAGTTGTTTTTCAGGAAATATGAGGCTTCGCTCTTCCTAGGGACAACCTAAGGTTTCGGGACAATAATCCGCAGCTTCAATACAAAAGGCTCCAAGGAAGGGTAAGAAATCAGTGCACTATAATCAGGCTCTAGTCCAACTAACTACTCCACGAGCTTCCTAGAAAACGTCTGTTTCGATTGCTTCCTAAGAGCATTACAACCCAGCTGACGAATCCCAATACCCAAAGAGAATGGATTAGGCCCGGACTTAGGCAGCCCGTCTTCGATCAGTTAGGACCTCCCCCGCCAGTACTAGCCTACAATTGGATGGGACCTCAACCCTCGACATGAGATAGGCTAGGGCGCCCCCAATTCCTTACAGGCCATCGTGCTACCAACCTCAACGGGTCAAATCTACAGTAGATACCTTGCCGTGGGAGCAGTGTGATCCTCCTTACCCGGTAGCCTCCATGAGGGAAAACCGGGCCATAAACAAAGGTAGCCAGTAAAGCCATCGGGCAGATACCCCTTGTTAATACGATAAAGGTGAAGTCTCTAGTTCATCTAAGGGATCTGATAGTGAGGGATCCGAGGTTGATTCCAAGAAGCATGGGAACAAGAGCAAGAGGAATCAACTGGCGAACCTGCAGAAAGAGATCCAGCTGATAAAGAAGGGGAAACACAAGGAGGCCAAGAAGGATCATTTGAGTGAAATAAATGCCCCTTTCACCAGAAGAATCAAGGAAGCCGAGCTCCCGCCAAAATTCAAGATACTGGCAGACAAGTTCGCCGATATACAAGACCCTCTGAGTTATCTAGAGAGCTTCATCCAGTAGATGGAAGTCCAGAATACTACCAGAGATGCCATGTGCAAGTTGTTCCCTACCACCTTGATCGACTATACAAAGACTTGGTTTAGAAAGCTGCCCACTTAGAGCGTGGATTTTTTCACAAAGCTATCAACCGACTTTCACTTGCAGTTCCAGGGTGTCAAACCACGCCCGCAAGGTCCTATACACCTTCAATATGTGATCCAGGAGTTAAGAGAATCTCTTTGGTCTTATGTGGAGCGTTTTCACAAGGAAGTCATCTAGATGGGGGTCTTGATTGAGAAGGAAACCCTTGCCAACTTCTATCAGAACTTGTGAGTGGGTAAGCTTTTTCGATCTTTCGCTAAACATCCTCCATAGACCTATTAGGAAGCCTATGATCGTCTCTCGAGTAGGTCGAGATTAATAAACAACTAAAGGTTAAAATGGAGCATGACGATATGAAAGCGGTGAAACCCCAGAAGAAGGAGGTGCCTCGATCTGCACCAGCTCCGAAAACCTAGAATAGGCCTCCCAATAGGTCGACTTACCACTTCCCTGTTCCCCAACCTTAGCAAGAGAAGTATCTTGCAAGGCGAACATTTCCATGAGCTTTGCCTCCTCTAAGGATCGTCGCCCAGGTAACACGAGATGATAAAGGGCATGATCATTATACCCCCTAAAATACATCCCGAAGGCAAATTTACCTCGCCATTCGGGACAAGGGGCTACTCCAGAAGTCGGCACCCATAAAAACTTCGACTGACAGGAGGAACCGATAAAAGTATTGTGACTTCCATAAAGATGTAGGACATAACACGTCAGAGTGCTATAGCCTGCGCAGCCAAATTGAGGCTCTGGTAAGAGGAGGTTGTTTAGTAGAATTCTTACAGCAAGTTAGGGACATCATCCAGACCGAAGTGAAGTACAAGTAGAGACCCGTGATCATACTGAGATGAGAAATGGGGAACAAAAGCATTTAATGCAGCAAATCCAAGTTATACATACCATCAGTTGAGGTCCCACCTTAGCTGGCACCTCTAACAACTCCATAAAGAATCATACAAGGAAGATCCCCCACGTTAATGAAGATCGACGTGTCTTCAAGGTAGATCAGAGCTCGGCTGGCTTGTCTCAATCGGTCCATAATATCTTCACCGAGGCAGATGTCTACAACACTGTAACACCTCACGATGATCCTATAGTAATCACGGTGTAAATTACCAACCGTGTGGTCCACCGCGTGCTCGTCGACATAGGCAACAATGTAGATATTCTTGTTAAAGATAGCTTGGAGAAACTCAATTTGAAGCATTGGTGCTACGACAGCTACACGATCCTACTGTACGGTTTCACCAGAGATTTGATCGTACCAGTAGGGATAAAGATCCTTCCAGTGATCGTATGAACCGCCCTCAAACAAAATATAATGATAGACTTCTTTATAGTTGACACCCCTTCGGCCTACAACGTGATATTGGGAAGGCCGTTCCTATCAGCCTTGAAAGGAGTCTTGTCCATCTACCATAATGTCTTAAAGTTTTTTGTGGGGAACAAGGGGGGTGAGGTGTGCGGGGACTAATAAACGACTAGGAAATGCTATGCAGTATCTGCTAACTCGACAGCTTTGGCAAAATAGTTCGTGTAAGTCATAACAATCTAGGAACATGAAACACCCAGGATGATCCTGGAAGATACGGAGCCCGCTGATCATCTAGAGAATGACCCCATCGTATTGGATGAGGAAGAGGAAAATAAGGAATTGACAAGCGGGCACCCAATAGATAAGCTAGAGGAAATACCTATCAGAGGTGATGACCTCTCCAAGGTGGTTAAGGTTAGAGATACCCTTAAGTCAAGAGTGAAAGAAGGTTTGATTGAGCTTCTTTAAGAATTCAATGACATCTTCGCTTATAGCCACGACGAGATAATGGGGATCCCGATATCTTTAGCAGCTCATCGGCTAGTAGTAGATCCAACCTTCAAGCCCATCAAGCAGAAGATGCGTCACTTTAATGCTGTAATGAACGATGTGGTTTAATAAGAGGTGGACAAGCTAATCAAAGCAGGTATCATCAGGAAAGCCCGGTACCCTGAGTGGATATCCAACGTGGTCATGGTCACAAAGGTAAACACATGTGCATCGATTACACCAACCTCAACCGAGCATGCCTGGAAGACAGCTTTCCTTTACCAAAGATCGACCGGCTAGTATATTCCACTATCAGAAACAAGCTCATAAGCTTCATGGATGCATTTTTAGGGTACAACCAGATTATGATGCACCACGTCGATCAAGACAAGACCAGATTCATCACAGGGTCAGGTTTGTATTGCTACAAGATGATGCTTTTCGGCCTCAAGAATGCGGGCATTACCTACCAGCGATTGGTCAATTGACTATTCAAGATGGAGATAGGAAAGACAATGGAGCTGCATATAGATGATATGATCACCAAATCTCGGGAAGCTGAGAAACACAGTGACCACCTCCGTGGGACATTCCAGGTAGTAAGGGAAAACCAAATGCGGTTGAACCCTGCCAAATGCGCCATCGGGGTGACTGCGGGAAAGTTTTAGGGTTTCATGGTGAACGAGAGGGAAATAAAGGCAAACCCAAAAAAGATCTGATCTATCATGAACCTAGATTCTCTGACCACTCTTAAACAAGTTCAAGTGTTGATAGGTCGTATAACAGCGCTTAATCGGTTCATTTCGTGTTCCACATATAAATGCCTAATCCATGCTACCCTCAATGAGACAAGGTTGTCTCAAGCTCTAAAGGACCAAGAAAGGTCAGGCCAAGCTTCTGGGACCAGAACTAAGGCATGGGTCTACCTCTCTCTACGAAACAATGAATATCTAACTCGACGACCTCCATGAAGAATCATGCCATGAATACACACAAGATCGAATCTACACTCCAATGAATATTAAAACTCTACGTACGTGTAAGGCAAGAGATTGAGTCCAAAAAGGAAACAAACTTATCTGCACCAAAGATATTCTCAAATCCGTTATTAATGCGAAGTCAATGACTTTCAAATAAGATATCTCGCCCGATAAGGAGGAAACAGATTCAGAGAATCGTGGAGGGAGATTCACTGGTTTGAACTACTACCTGGACCATGTATAAATATGCCCGATGTAAACAACAAAAAAGCAGAGAAAAACAGAGAGAAGAAAAATAGGGAGGGAGATTGAACTTCGGCCTAAATTCTGTAATCAGAACACAACATACACTATTGTCAACTATTCGACAGGCACGAGGTTGCCACCCTACTGTATCCCAGAAAGATTAAGAGTGTTTAATAGTCTTTTTGTACGATATTCATAGTTGATAATAAATTCATTACATTCTCGTCTTCATTGCATTTATATTTAAACATCCATCTTTATTTAATCAGGTTAGGTACCTAAGGTACCAGCCCAGGCTACCACCTACGTGGTAGTGGTCTCGAGAGTGCTAACCGGGATTTCTCACCTCTAGTAAATTCTCTGTTAACAGAATTAATAATAGATTCGAGAATATCTTTGGTGGAGATAAGTTTGTTTCCTCTTTAGACTCAATAACTTGCCCTACACGTACGCAGTGTTTTAATGTTCGTTGGAGTGTATATATGATTTCGTGTGCATTCATGGCATGATTTTTCTTAGAGGTCATCGAGTATGATGTTCGATGTGTCATAAGGTAGGGTAGATCTATGCCCCACCCTTCGTATTAGGAGCTCAATCTGACCTTTCCAAGTCCATCGTGTCTTGGGATGACCCCGTGGACACCCTTTGAAGGTGACATGGCTTTGGCGAGCTTCCTGCTTCCTGTCCAGATAGGTCTGAATCTTCCCTCATGGAGTAATTTTGTAGTACAATCCTAGCACTTAATGGGACTCTCTAGGAGAGGATGGCGAGCTTCTAGGGAGTTTTCGAGATGATGTCGACTTTAGGGACCCTGGTTTGTCATGCATCGGACTTCTCCTGGATTCTTGATTCGGTGTAAGGAGCTTGATTCAACTTCATCGGGCTCCACCTTAGAGGGTTCCTCAGCTCGGTGACCTTTCTCCGCTTCTATGAGGTGGCTCCACAGCTTGACCCTGGGACCCGAGGTTCAGTGATAGGTAACCTCGGGCTTGAACCTGAGCTAGGGGAGTGGAAATTTCTCTTTGTTCCCAAGCCAAATATTTCTATTAACAATTGGTAAAAGACCGCCACCATTGTTATCTACTTCTTGATAGGCACGAAACTGCCACCCCCATTATACCCAAGAGAGATTGAGAATTTTCGAGTGACCTTTGTAAATCACGCTTGATTCAGTTCATTAATAAAACAGTTGAATCTCCTCTACATATCTTTTATTACCTTTTCATTGTTACACATATATACCTGGTACCTAATGTACCACCCCCGACTATGACCTCCAAGGTGGTGGTCTTAAGGGTGCTAGCTGAAATTCATCACCCCGAGCGAATTTTTGGTTAACACTTTTACACCAATTATTTTTTCCATCTTCAATCTGTTGCAACAAATATTACTCTAAAAGTATTATTCTATTGTTTATTATTTCTCAACAATTAACATTTCACCCATTAATTAACAACATATTACAATAAGTTAAAAAAATAATTGTCAACAGAAAATTTGCTCGGGGTGAGAAATTCCAGTTAACACCATCAAGACCATTACCGCAGAGGTGATGGTCGGGGGTCCTTTGACACCTAGTTTGTTCACACATTGGTGGATATCTAAAGCAGATGTTAACACAATGAGAGTGGGAATATAATGATGGCGTTACTATACATCACGTATATTGTACAACAGTCTCTCAAATACTCTCAATCTTTCTAGGGTACAGTGGGGTGGTAGTCTCGTGCCAGTCGAGAAGTAAAAAATAATGATAGCCGTGTTCTGATGATAAAATTTAGGCTGGAGTAGGTTCTTTCTCTGTATGTTATTTATTCTATCAATTTTCCTTCCTTTTCTTCATTCATGCTTGGTCTATTTATACACAGTCCAAATAGATTAAATTTGTGACTCTCTCGCCCTGATTCTCAGAATTCCCTCCCTCTTTATTGAGCGGGATATTTTATTTATAAGTCATTGACTTTGGATTAATAACGGATTCGAGAATATCTTAAGTGGCAATAAGTTTATTTCCTCTTTGGACTTAATCTCTTGCCATGCCCGTACGCGGTAATTTAATGTTCGTTGGAGTGTAGATATGATCCTGTGTGCCTTCATGACGTGATGCCTCATAGAGGTCATTGAGTATGGTGGCGTTTGCTTCCTCAAAGAGAGAGGTATACCTGTGTTTTGGTCTTGGTACTATGAGCCTGATCTGACAATTCCAGGTCCTCTAGAGCTTGAGATGGCCCTGTGGACACTCTTTGGTAGTAACAGAGCTTTGGTGAGCTTCCTTCTTCCTATCTAGATAGGCCCGAATCTTCCCTCGGTGAGATGGAGCAATACTGTAGTGTAGGCTTGGTGCTCAATGGGTCTCTCTCTGTGCTTGGAGAGGATGGCGGGCTTCTTGGGAGGTTACAAAGGTGATCTTGTCTTCAAGGAGCCTGGATCGTCATGTGTCGGGCATCCTGGAATTCCTATTTCTGTGTAAGGATCTCAACCCAATCGTGCCGGGCTCCACCTTTGGGTTTCCAAAGCTCAACGAATTTTCCTTGCTTCTGCGGGGTGGCTTCACTGTTGGCCCTCAGGACCCGTGATTCTGTTGGAACCCCGTTCACTAGTTACGCAGCGGAACTAGGTTTTAAAATGTTTAATACAGATCATAATCTGTATCTGGAACCAATGAACTTGAGATCGTAATTATTTTCGGAACTAATACATATAAAATTATTACAATAATAAAATATATGTATATACAAGAAATTGTAATCAATATAAAGAGAAGAAGAAAATCTTACCAACGTTTGGAGGTTCCTTAACTTTAAGATATGCTCCTGTCTGAACCACTCGATATTACTCGCTATCTCCCGGGACTGGTAGCTGCGTGTGAGTGCGTCACGATCTCAGGAACTAGAATGGAGGATGTAGAGAAAAAGACATGATGAAGCTCTTTTTTCGATACTAGTGCACAACACTTGCACACAAAATATGTTCTTAGTTTTAGATCACGCACATAAGCACTTGCAATTTATTTTAATTTTTTTTAAAGAGCAAGAGACACGATGCACGATATTCTTGGTTTGTCCAAAATATATAATATATATTTTGTTTTTATCCAAAATCTTTTTAATTGTGTTGATCTAGTTTTTGTCTTCTCTCTGTAACACAAACGCACACACTAATTTGCATAAAAAATCAAATACCTGATGCATGTAGAGTTTGTGTTTTAATGTGATATGTATTCATTAGTTTTTTTTTAAAAGAAAATATATATATCCTATATATATATATATATATATATATATATATATATATATATGTTAACTGAAAATTCACTCAGGGTGAGGAATTACAGCTAACGCCCTTGAGACCACTTCCACAGAGGTGATGGTCGGTGTTGATACCTTTGATACCTAACTTGTCGAATAGTGGATGTCACGAAGGCCGTGTTCTGATCACAGAATTTAGGTCAGACGTACTTCTCTCTCCTTTTTTCTCTGTCGTCTATCCTTATGCTGCCCTCCTCCCTGTAGGAATGTTTTGGTATATTTATATACGGTTGATTCACTTTGAGAAGCCCGAACTCTAGTGTTCGCGTGGGGGCTCGACTTGGTCCTGCCTAGCTTCTTCCCTGATAGTTTTGAAGCCCGACTATCCCTCCGTGCTTTTGCGGGGTAGTTTTATGGTACATCCGGGGTTTCATGAATGTCGACTTTGGGCAAGGAGAGTGGAAAATTTCTCTTTGACCCTTGGCCAAATTTTACTTTTAACAAAAGTCTCATCTGACTTGAACACCGGAGGTAGAGTTTGGGTTGGAGTCAGATTCCTTGTTTTATTGGGAAAATTTCCGTTATGAGATAATTACTGAGTATCTCGAATAAAATCTTCTCATTAATCGCCTAAATGATATGTCAAACTTGAATTGGTGTGTTCTTTGAGGAAAATCGGCTGATTTATGGCTCTCTCCGTGGCTCGAGATGATCTTTCCGAGGATATCACTGACGTCATTATACCCCTAACCTTTATTTAAATTAAAACTCATTGCCCATTTCTTTACACTTTCTCTCAAATTCGAACTTACAAATTTCTTCTCCTTTACTTGTCTTCTCCGACTACATCTTTATCTTTCACCTACCTTCAAGCTCTTTTCATCCAACAATGTCGAACTCATCTGACAGCAATGAAGCCTTGATCGAGGGCACTAGAGGCTCTAATCTGGTTCCTTAGAAACAGGTGAGAGAAATTTCAAACGACGAGGACTCTTCCCTGGTCCGTCAACACCGTCGCTCTGATAGGAAAGTCTCAATCAGTTCTGGCTTCTCGAATCAACCCGACAACCCTCTAAACTTAGTTGACGAGGATTTCGATATTGGATAGAGGGTCGACGCCATTGGGGAGGTTTAAGTTGTGGTGGCTAGGCTCCTTTAGCGACGCCTCTTCCTTCAGAATCTAGGGTTATTTCTGATTCTACCGTTGACCCACAATCGATCAACCGCATTCGGGATAAATATGGCATTCCTAAGGGCGTTACCTTCACAGTTCCCCATAGGAACTACGATGTTTATAATCCTCCCATGGGCATGCTTCCCATTCATTTAGTGGCCTTTGAGAACGGGGTCAGACTCCCTCTTCACCTCGCTCTTCAGCGGGCCCTTAATGTCCTTGAACTAGCTCCCCTTCAACTGACGCCCGACTTATGGAGGCATCTGATTGGCTTCCTCATGCTATGGAGAGAACAATACGAGATAGGCAGGGTCACCAGGGAACAAGAGGCAGAAGAGATGGCCACCTTTTTCAGATCGGGAGCTTGTCTGGAGGTCTCGGGGGATAGTTCTACGTGAAGGCCAAAAACAAACTTAACTTTATCATCCCCGACGCTTCGAGAAAAGACTCTGTCTGGAAGGAAGAGTGGATATTTACTGGGGGAGGTTAGGGAAACTCCATACTCATCGGTGGGTATGAGTTCACGGTTCCCACTGCTTTTAGTGACAAACCCCCATGGGATCGGGATTCCCTTCCCGCTGAGTCTGAGGCTGTGCTGAAGACTATCCTCGCTAGAAATTATCTGAACTTGAAGTTTCCAACTGCTGACCCATTCGATCTCTGTAAGGTGAACAAGTATCTGCGGATCTCCGATGCGAGTAATACTAAGTTATCATGCTTTGTTTTCATTAGCTGATTTTTCTCTGACATCCTCTGTTTCTTCCTTTTTTTTTTTAATAGTTTTTATGGTTGCTCCAGCTTCTTGTGAAGCCCAGAAATCTTAGACTCCTCCCCGTCCTTCCAGGTCATCCCCGAGAGTCTTCTTGGCTACCTCAAAAAAAGGGGGCCCAATCAATATGGCCGCTACTTCGCCTGTTCCTGCTTCATGACCTTCCCAGATGAGATCTAAGATGGCTGTTCTCGCATCTTTGGCAGCAAAGGCTCTGAATCGAGGAGGGCCCGCTTCCCAAGCCACTGATATGTCCAACTCTGCCACCTCACCAGTGGCTCCCACTTCAGCTGCTGCTTCCCCAGTTACATTACCTCATCATTTCACTGATCCTGCTACGTCCCGGGTAGTTCAGGCTCCAGGGGATCCTGAGACTGGTATTCTTGAGATTCTCTCTTCTCGCCCCCACTATCAGTCGGGTTCGATTGGTCATGATGAGGTTTTGTAGCAGTTTGTTGCTTCATGCCCGGGTGGCGGGCTCTCTAGGATGGCTTCCATGCCAGTGGATTTTCTGGTTACTAAAGGTTCTGCCCTTCTGGCCGAGGTAGTCATTGCCTTTATTTCCTGTGATTGTGAGATTTGATTGCTTTCTAATCTTTGTTTCATGCTTTTACAGGCTTTCAAGTTCAATGTAGCAATAGGCCACCAAGTATGATTTCTCCGAGATCGGGCAGCTTGGGCTGAAGCTAAGGCTGAGCGGGCTATGGGATTGCTGGCAAAGGCTCAATCCTTGGTCCGGGAGATGACTTCCAGCCAGAGGGAAATGGAAACACAATTGGTTGAGCTTCAGTGCGAACACGAGAGGCTGAAGTGATCTTTTGACCAAGAAACTCTTCGGTCTAAGCGGCAAGCCAGCCAGAGGGATGACTGGAAAGAAGAAGCGAAGGCGTTAGATGCTGAGAATCATGCTCTTCAAGCTCAAGTTGCCAAGCTTCAGACTGAGGTGGATTCCTCATTCAGCGAGGGATAATTCTACGCCTCATACCAAGTCACCGAGGCCCTCCCCTCCTCTTTCGACTTGTCGATGATTGCTAACTGGGATATTGAGGAGATAATAGCCAAGGTCACAGAGATGTCTCGCCCCTTAGCTGATGACCTGGATTCATCTAATATGGTCGAAACCGGGAAGCATCTAGCTGGGTCAGACCTTTCTCATCCTCCTCATGTCTTCCCAACATGAGGTCCCAAAGAATCCTCAAAGGGGTTTCTACCCACGGAGCAGGAATGAGATCTTAAAGAAGCCCGAGGTCCCCCTATGGTGCCTTCAAGGGAAGAGCCAGCACGAGAGGAAATTATGCCAGAGTCAATGGCCAACCTTCTTGATGGAACCATACCTCATAAGGTTATGGCGATGGTCAATGAGGTCATGGGGAAGGACCCCGTTGAGCATCAGGCAGTCGAAGGGTATCCTCAGGAAGATGTGGCGGAGGTGGCTATTCGGGATGAGCGACCACATGAAAGAGAAGCAAAAGGCAAGGTCAATTTGAAAGGAGGGGAAATTGGAGGAAACCGAGAGGATGCAAAAGCTTGAGTACACCTTCTTGTATCTTACTCTGAATGCCCGGAAAGGGGGGTGGGCATCCCATCTTTACTCATGCTTGATCATTATCATTTTTCTTGGTTGAAGCCCAGAACCAGGGGTTGGGCTCCCTGTTCGATTGTTGTAGCCTTACAGGGGGATAGGCTCCCCAATTCATCAATGAAACTTAGCTTTTAGACTTTGTTCAAATTTTGATTTGCATATAGGTTTAGCCTCTATAGCAACCTGATTTAGCTCGGGAAAAGTAACAAGATAAGAAAACTGCTTAAGCGTGAACGTAGATAGCTAGCTTGAGCTTTTGACTATCAATAGAAACTTACAGCATTGTGACTTTAGTTGACAGTCCCCTTGTTTGATCGTAGACCTTGAGCTTCTTTAGGGGGTTATAGCCCGAATGAGGTATCAAGGAGAACTGTCTAGCCTTCTCCTAGGCTGGGAGGGCTACAACACTCTAAAACTTGAGTCCTTCTTGGGGGGTGTAACCCTACCAAGGCATCAAGGGAATATCTAGCTATTTCCTGGTCTCGAGATCTAGATGATAACTATGCTCTTACACTTAGACCCTTATTGGGGGTGGTAGCCCGACCAAGGCATCAGGAGGGCTATCTAGCTATTTCATGGTCTCGAGATCTGGAAGGAAACTATGCTCTTACACTCAGACCCTTATTGGCGGGGGGTAGTACCGGCTGAGGCATTAGGGATAACGTGGGGGCTTTCCTGGCTAATACTTGGCTTGAATCTTTCTTGAGGGGTTGTAACCCGACCAAGGCACCAAGAGAGCTATCTGGCTATTTCCTGGTCTCGAGATCTGAATGGAAGCTATACTCTTACACTCAGACCCTTCTTGGGGGTGGTAGCCCGACCAAGGCTTCAAGAGGGCTATCTTGTTATATCCTGGTATTTTGATCCGGATGGTAACTATGCACTTACACTCGGATCCTTCTTGGGGAAGGTAACCCGACCAAGGCATCAGGGGTGATGAGTGGGCTTCCCCGATTAATCCCTGGTCTCGAGATCTGGATGGCAACTATGTTCTTACACTCAGACCTTTCTTGGCGGGGGGTTATGCCAGGCCAAGGCTCAGAGGTAATAAGCGGGCTTCCCCGACCAGTCTTTGGTCTCAAGGCGATCATTATTGAAATGCCATGGCGATCCTCTTAGAGGGATTAATCCAGTCCAGGGCATTAGGAGGGCTATCTAGCACTCCTAGTCAAGGCGATCCGTCTGGAGGGATTTGATCAGGTCCAGGGTATCTTGATCATGGGCGAATGGTGATCACAAGAGAACTATGATAGAGATCGAAATCGAAGGAGATGCAAACTCATGCAAGCCGATACGAATTTGTATCAATGTTAGGTGGTATCGGTTTATAACCAGCCTCACTCTATGAGCATTTTCATGATAGAATCTCTTGAGATGATCTGCGTTACGGGTGTAGATAGTAGAATGACCTTATGAAAATGACGTTTTTTATTACGAACTAAGGGAAATTGTCTCTTGCTGGGGTCATCGCTCCTCTCACTGGAGTACTTATAAAATATTGAGCTTCTAGTCCCAAAGTGATGTAACCATTTTTGAAGTCTCGTTGGGGTAGATGATAGTTTTTAAAAATCAAAATAGAGCTCAAGACCCCATTGTGAATGAACCAGGAGAGCTTCTGGGCTCTTCCGAAATGGATCGGGGCACCGGTGGCTCACTAGGGCGTTGAATGGCCCGATATAGATGGTGAGGAGCCATCGGCACGATACTCTTTGAGAACAAGCTAGTGCTGTCGAGGTCAAGCTCGTACAAGCCAATGAGGATGGTTACTTCTTCAAAACCTTCCAGGTAGATTTGGCTCTACTTCCCCTCTTTGACATAAGAGTTATTGATGGACGTAAAAGGGAGGGGATTAAGAAGAAAGTTGTTGAGATGGTTATGTATGTTTCCACTGTGGCTGGTCAATCTTAGGGCTGCTGATACAGACCCTTGTTTGAAGTCCCATGTTACAACAGAGGATCTATCAAAAGAAGAAACTTCAGACCATCCTACCCCTCCACCTCCGCTAAGGTCGAACTGGACCAGACTGAAACTACCAACGAGGGGGAGGCTCAGACTGGTTTGGTTGAGGAAAGATATACCCAGGTTAATCCAACCCTGAGGAGTGTGGTGGTCTAGGCTGATATGGCCGAGGTGGAGGACACTCTTGTTGGTCCCACTCAAATAAAGTCCACAGCTAAGGCAGTTGCTTAATGGGCAGGTGAGCCCGCAACTGATATAGAGGTAGATGCTTCGGATTGGGAAGCTGCCATTTCAAAGCAGATCAAACTAGGAGTAAGAGGAATTAAATAAGAGAGTGGAGGGTGCAATAATTCTGGATGAAGCCCTGAACAAAGTTGGGGTAAACGCGGTTGGGGCACATGTAGATAAAGCGCTGATGCATATGATACCGAGAGACTCAAGTCCATATACCGTGTCTCACAAGGATTGTTCTGAAGGAGGAAATAAAATCTGAAGGAAGAGGTCAAAACTCTATGCAGCAACATGGTTGCTTTGGAAGCCAAAGCGAAAACTTCCTTTTCTGAAAGATGCCATTTACCAGATGGCTCGAGCTATTCTTCCCCCGTCTGACCTGAGCGTCATTGAAGGATGGAACATGGAGGTGACCATAGAGCAAGCTGTAGAGTTAGCTCAGTCTGCCTCTATTGAAATCGGTCCTTCTTGAGCTGCTAGGTTCACAGGTGATGAGGAGGACTTGGCACCCATATCTACTTTCATGTCTAGTCGTGTTGGGGTAGGGACTACCTCGAAGTACCCAGCTAACGCAGAAGCTTAGGATGTAGGATAAGCTTCAAACCCGCCTACCTTCTATTTGAATTTGGTCAAAGAGTTAGAGGTCCCGATCGATCCTATCAAGGAAGGCGAGGTCCGAACTGATCTGGTAGATACATGCAAATAAATGGAGGTCCATAATGAAGCCATAGTGATGGAAGAGGTCCTGATCAATCCAGCTGAAGAGATAGTGGACCGAGCTGATTCAAGATGACAAGACCAAGGTGGTGGAGCCGGATCCTTGGTAGTAGTGCTTGGGGATGGTAGTTTTTCATCTACCCAAGCAGTAGAACTAGGGAGGAAGAAGCTGCCACTATCGATGAAACTAACCCGGGAGATGGATCAGAACCACGGTGGCTCGCTATGGCGTTGATTGGCCTAGAACAAATGGAGAGGAACCATCAGTCTGGTATTAGATATAAGGAGGCTCAGGCACATATGAGGCTTTACTAAATATGGGAAGCCTCTAGGCTTATCTCGAATGAACCGGGACTCTGGTGGCTTGATAGGGTACTGAATGACCCGGTATGAATGGAGCAGAGCCACTGGTATGATGCTCTTTAGGAGCAGGTTATTGCTACTAAAGTTGAGCTTGAGCAGATCAAGGAGGAGATAATCAAGATAATGAGGGGAGCGATTGTCTTGAGCAAAGCCATGACCAGAGCTGAAGCAACCGTAACTAAGATGCAGGTAGAAAGAGAGCGGATATAGTGTGCATAATATATGAAGAGACTCGAATCCGTGCTCCATGCCGTGTAAGAACCGCTCTGAAAGAGATCAATAAGAAATCTGAGTTTATTAGGTCCACTCTCACTGAAGCTGGTCCATCTCGAGCCATATGGTGCACTGATGATGAGGAGGACATGGTGCCCATCTCCACATTCATGCCAGACCATACTAGGGTAGAACCTATCTCAAAGTCCCCTGCTACAAGGTAGAGATGAATGAGGGGCTTCAAGTCTGCCTACCTCTCTATCTGAATTTATCGAAGCACATGTCCAGTTTGGTATTACCAAGGTAGGAGAGGTAAGAGAGGTAGGAGAGATCCCGATTGATCCAACTGAGGAGATAGAGGTCAAGGTAGATCCAACCAAGTTGGTGGAAACTGGTTCCGAAGTAGCGGCGTTAAGGGATGATGACCCGTCCTTCAACCAAGAAATGAGACTAAGGAGAAATGAGCTACTACTGTCGAGGAGACTAACCAAAGGTAGATCGGGACCAAGGTAGTTCACTAGGGCGATGAATGGCCCTATACAGGTGGAGAAGAGGCAATAACCTGGTAAATGTCCAGAGACATGCTTGGGATCCTTGAAGTTTACTACGACTGAGAGAAGGCTTTGGACCCATCCAGAATGAGTAGGAATCATGGTGACTCACTTGAGCATTGGATGGCCCAATAAAAATAGAGAGGGGCTACCTGTCTGGTACAGGTCTAGAGGCATACTTGGAATCCAATGAGCCCCTTGCAATTAAGAGAAGGCTCTGGATCATCCTGGAATGAAACAGGAGCTCAGTGGCTCACTTGGGTGTTGACCGGCTCTGTATAAGAAGTGAGGAGCCATTGGGCCTTACAGCGGGGCTACTACTCCAAAGGCTTACTTAGGTATGTAGGAGGCCTTACCAAAATGTAGGAAGCCTCTAGGCTGTCCTCAATTAGATCGGGCTTCGATTGCTTATTAGGGCGATGAAAAGCCCGTTATACATTGAGCAAAGCCAACAATATTGTAGCATTGCTACTGCTCTAGAAGCTTGCTTGGGCATGTAGATGGCCTTATAAAATGTGGGAAGCTTCTGGGAACTCCTTGATTGGATCGGGCTTCGGTGGCTTGCTAGGGTGGTGAATGGCCCTGTAAACATGGAGTGAAGCCACCAGTCTGGTACTGGTCTAGAAGTATGCTTGGGATCCTTAGAGTCCCCAGTAATTAAAATGAGGCTCTGGAGCATACTGGAATGGATCGGGGTCGTAATGGCTTACTTAGGCGTTGATCGGCCCGGTACAAGAAGTGAGGAGCCACAAGGCCTTGCAACGGGGCTGCTACTCTGGAGGCTTACTTAGGCATGTAAGAGGCCTTACCAAAATATGGGAAGCCTCTGGGCTGTCCTCGATTAGATCGGGTTTCGATGGCTTTCTAGGGTGATGAATGGCTCTGTAAACATGGAGCGAAGCCACCGGTCTGGTACTAGTCCAGAAGAAAGCTTGGGATCTTTGGAGCCCCCAGCAATTGAAATGAGGCTTTGGACCATGCTGGAATTGATCGGGGATGCGGTGGCTCACATGGGCATTGACCGGCCTTGTACAGGAAGTGAGGAGCCACTAGGCCTTACTGATAGGTTTTGGTTTGTGTTGGCATGTATGAGGCCTTACTGATAGGTTTTAGTTTGTGTTGGCATTAATTCCATATCAAAATGGTGTTTACTTGTAATGATTTAGTTGTTTAGATTCATGATGATTCAAGCTTCAAGGATGAAGAAACAACAAGTCAAAGCAAGTTCTAAGTCTTCAAAGAGAAAGGATGCAATTTGGTTCTACAAAGGTATACTAAGATCTTATCTTTCTCTTACAAGGCTTAGGCACACACACACAATTCATTCATATGTGTCCCTGCATCGTTGTGCACTATTATAGACACACAAACACACAATTCATTCATATGTGTCCCTGCATCGTTATGCACCATTATAGGCACACACATACAATTCATTCATATGTGCCCTTGCATCGTTGTGCACCATATATAACACATTCACACACTTGAAGATGAATGCTCATGCATTGGTATGAAAATAACATGTTTTGGAATATGCATGATTGGAAACTATCTCTATGTAGTTTGCATTCTAGTGTGAATTGTGTTTGTGTGTGTATATGTTTGTATAACATGGATATTGAACTTGAATTTAGTCTTAAATGATTCTTGATTGAGTTCCGGTCATTTCGGTTACTCATACTATTGATTTCAAGTTCTAAGTCAAAAGATACTACACTTTCAACTCATGTTGCATACATTGTCTTCGTATTCGTATATTGAGTCGAATTATCATTTTCTGGGTTGAGTATCTTATATGTCCATGTCCGTGTGAGAGTTATGGTTTGTAATCCGCAAACAGATTAGATATCCGAGTTCGGAGGCCGGAGAACGGTGTGAAGAATGAGAAGGAAGGTCAGAGGAGAAAGAAGCAAGCAAGGCACTTCTTTCCCGAGATGGCGCGTGGCCATCTCGGGGCAGAAGGCTTGCTGCCATGAGATGCCCACATGCCATCTCGGGCAGCAAGCTTGCTTGGCTACTTCTTGCCCCTCTTGGTCATTTCACGTGTGCAAGTTTCCCTCTCCTTTATAAACTCTTTCCCTCTCACATTTCATTCTAAGAAGAAATTTAAAACAAGTGTGCAGAAATTTTCTCTCTAAATATTCTCACCTTCCAAACACCATAACTTCTTCATTTAAACTCTGATTTAAGTAAATCGAAGTTGAGAGTGTTCATCTATTCATCCTCCATCTTTTCTCTGAATGTTTGAGTAAGTTTTGCTGCTGTGTTTGGTGTCTAATCATACAAAAACGGGACTGCACCTAAATCAACTAAGGTATTGATTTTCTCTCAATGTTTTCTTTTAAAACTTGGTCAATTGCCTTGGGTTTTCTTCTTCAACATATATTTGTATATTGTGAGTGTTTTGATTTGAGTTTTGAACTCTTTCAAAGCTAGATTGAGTTTTAATTGAAATCATTCATGTTGAGTTAGGTTTTGATTTTGCCTATGTTATCACATGTTTGGGATTGTATTGTGCTAGATTTGATTATAGGACTATTTGATGATCTTTGATTGATTGATTTTGAGAAAAATAGTTCCTCACATGTATTAGGCTCTCTTGGACGAATTTCTCACATAATACATGTGCTTATGTTCTTTTGAGCTATTCATGTGTTTTTGATTGAAACTATGATTAGGAATATGCTCTAGAACTTTAGCTTAAATCTAATTGACTTTGTCATACGATTCTAGCATGTTTTAGGTTTATGTGATTTAAACTTGATCTTGTGATTTATTGAACATATCTTGTGATTCAAGTTTAGATCTATGCATGTATCTAGGTTTTGATTAATATTGAACATATCTTACATAATCTAGATTGATTACCCATGCATGAATAACTAGACTATATGTGATTTGTGCATTCATGCTCATGTCTAGTAATTTCCATAGGATGTGTTGATTATAGAATTCTATGTTGCGTGCTTATTTACGTTTTGCATTCATGATCACCTAGATGCCTTGTGAGAAGGAAGTCTTGACAATAGGTATGAGACCTATGGTGTTGAGCAAGAAGTCTTGGCAAGAGGCGTGAGGCCTTGGATGGTCGAGCAAGAAAGTCTTGGCTAGGGTCATGAGGATCCGGATAGTCGAGCAAGAAGTCTTGCCTAGAGTTGGGAGAACTCGGATAGGTGAGCGAGGAAGTCTTGACTAGAGTCATGAGGACTTAGTTAAGCAAGAAGTCTTGCCTTGGGTTGTGAGGATCCGGATAAGGTGAGCGAGGAAGTCTTGACAAGAGGTGTGAGGCCTCGGATTGTTGAACATAGGGTGACAACTTTTAGAGTAGGACAAGCGGGTAGTTTCTAGGTGAAGAGGTCACTTGAGAGATTGTACTTGTCTTATCTACTAGTGGATTTTGTTTGCCTATGACTGCTAGCCCGTGGATGTTTCCTCTTCGGAGGTTTACCACGTTATATCTTGTGTCAACTTTTCTCTATCCTTATCTCTCTAATATTTGTATTGTGGATAGAACTCTTTATATATGTTGACTTCATTTATATAATATAGATTGTGTATGTGTTACAATTACTTGTTTGTATCACACTTTACTTGTGTTTATATATTGATTACTTGTCTTTAATTAATATATATATTGTGATACAAGCAATCTAGAGGGGCAAACTTTTGTTTGTTTCTAAGGGAGTCGAAAAAGGTGTCTAACCTATTCACCCCCCTCTAGGTTAGCCTTGAGCATTTAACCATGATTGTATTTTCACTTACCAAAATGTGGGAAGCCTCTAGGCTTTCCTCTATCAGATCGGGCTTCGGTGGCTTGCTAGGGTTATGAAAGGCTCGGTACATATAGAGCGAAGCCACCGGTCTGGTACTGGTCCAGAAGCATGCTTGGGATCCAAGAAGTCCCCCGTAACTGAGAGAAGGCTTTGGGTCCTCCTGGAATGAACCGGGTGCTCAGTGGCTCACTTGGGCATTGACTGTCCAGGTACACGAAGTGAGGAACCACTTAGCTTCTACTGGTGATGCTGCTCTAGATGTTACACAACTGAGTTGGCTTCTCGGATTCATGAGTTGATCAACTACAGCTACCTAGAAGCTTCTGAAGGCCGGATCCGACGAGATGAAGAGACTCGTATGACCAAGTACAAGTCCAATGGATATGCTGGATAGGCAATATACTGGTAGCAGAGCAAATATTCTATAAGGAAGCAGCAGAGGTGTAGTTCTATTGTATAAGAACTTTCTTTGTATCAGATTGGTTCAGCTGTGTTGGAGACCTTCAAGTGGGAGCAACTGTATTGGAGCTCCACTATTATCTGAGCAGGTTCCCTTTATAGGAGTAGCATAATGAACTAGGTCCACCAGGAATCCCACGTACCATATTTTCCCCACAGTGAACGAAACTCGTTAAATGACAAAATGAGCACCACACGCGATACATAGGCGATATAGCTAAGTATGGAGAAAGAACATTGTATATAGTAAATGATATTCCATGAATAATGAATCTGTTACCTCGATAGTATAATGATACTCATGTAGAGACATGGATGCTTTCAAAAGGGGTGTGGAAACTTCCCACAGACGGTGCCAGAAAATGTTAACTGAAAATTCGCTCGGGTTGAGCAATTACCGCTAACGCCCACGAGACTACTACTACGAAGGTGATGGTCGGGGTTAGTACCTTTGATACCTAACCAGAATATTTAGAGTTTATGCAAATCGAACCCTCCATCCCCGATCCCCTTTGGAGGGCTGTATCCAGAATAAAACATTAAGTAAAGAACTATTTAGCCCCTTCTTAGGCTCGGGATCATGAGGGCTTCCGTGCTTTCAAGCTCGATTCCTTCTTAGGGGGAGTGGTAGCCCGACCAAGACATCTTGAGGGCTATCTAGCTATTTCTTGGTCTCTAGATCTGGATGGAAACTATGCTCTTACACTCAGATCCTTCTTGGGGGTGGTAGCATGACCAAGGCATCATGAGGGCTATCTAGCTATTTCCTGGTCTCGATATCTAGATGGCAACTATGCTCTTACACTCAGATCCTTCTTGCGGGTGGCTCGACCAAGGCATTATGAGGGCTATCTAGCTATTTCATTGTCTCGAGATCTAGATGGCAACTATGCTCTTACACTCAGATCCTTCTTAGGGGTGGTAGCCCAACCAAGGCATCAGGAGGGTTATCTAGCTATTTCCTGGTCTTAAGATCTAGATGGAAACTATGCTCTTACACTCAGATCCTTCTTGGGGGTGGTAGCCTGACCAAGGCATCAAGAGGGCTATCTAGCTATTTTCTGGTTTCGAGATCTAGATGGAAACTATGCTCTTACACTCAGATCCTTCTTAGGGGGTTGTAGCCCAACCAAGGCATTAGGAGGGCTGTCTAGCTAATTTCTGGACTTGAGATCTGGATGGCAACTATGCTCTTACACTCCGATCCTTCTTGAGGTGGTAGCCCGACCAAGGCATCAAGAGGGCTATCTAGCTATTTCCTGGTCTTAAGATCTGGATGGCATCTATGCTCTTACACTCAGATCCTTCTTGTGGGTGGTAGCCTAACCATGACATCAGTAGGGCTATCTAGCTATTTCCTTGTCTCGAGATGTTGATAGCAACTATGCTTATACACTCAGACCTTTCTTGACGGGTGGTAGTGTCCGGCCGAGGCATCAGGAGTGGCGGGGGCTTCCCTGACTTAACCCTGGTCTTGAGGCGATAATGTCAAACTTTCCATGTAGACCATAATCATTGTAGAACATTGTTGAAGAAGGAGTAAATAAGAAATGCAGGCTTTATTGATATGGAGGGTAGAGTACATTATTGTCGGAAAAAATAGAAGAAGCTAGTCGGAGGTCATCTGCTCCTTAGTCCCATGTTCTAGGGTAGAATTTCCTTAGGTGATATGCATTCCAAGTATGGTCGTTGAGTCGGCCATTCATTTCCTCGAGCTTGTACGCCCCATTACAGATCACCATCTTTATTAGGTATGTTCCATCCCGGTTGTGCCCTAGGACCCTGTCTGACCTCTTCCTGGTGTTCAATATCACTTTTTTTAGGACTAGATTCCCTTCTTTGAAGCTTCGGGCCTTAACCCTCCTATTGAAGTACCTGGCAATCCTGCTTTGGTAGATCACTACCTTCTCAGCTATTCGATCTTGCTTCTCCTCTAGGAGGTCCAAGCTTGCTCGGAGCTTGCTTTCATTGCTCCCCAGTTTGAATTGTTGGATTCTAAAGGAGGTCAAATTATGTTCTATGGGTAGGACTACTTCAACCCCGAAGGCCAGCAAGTAAGGTGTTTCCCCGGTAGCTGTTCTTCTTGTAGTGCGGTAAGCCCAGAGGACCTCGGGAAGCTCCTCTACCCATCTGCCTTTCTTCTAATGTAACTTTTTTTTCAACAACTTCTTAATGGTTTTGTTCGTGGATTCCACCAAACCATTGGTCTGAGGGTGGGCTACCGAAGCAAACAGAAGGTCGATTCCAAAACCTTCGCAGAAATCTTTGAATTGGCCATTATCGAACTTTTTTTTGAGGTCGGTTATGATGGCAATAGGGTTTCCGAACATACAAATTACATTGGTCTTGATGAACCTTGTTGTGTTCTCTTCTGATATCTGGGATAGTGGTCCGGCTTCAACCCACCTTGTGAAGTAGTAAATCGCTACAATAACGTGCTTGGCCTATCCCGGAGCTGTAGGAAGCGGTCCAATCAAATTGAAGGTATCTTTAAACAGAACGTCGACGCTACTACCTGTGTCGACGAGCACGCAGTGCATCATAAAGTTGGCAATTTGTACCGTGATGACGATGGGGCCATCATGAGGCTGCACGATGTTATAGACATCTGTTTCGGTAAAGATGATCTGTGATAGCTATGAGGGATGGGTCGGTCTCTGGTCGACCTTGAAGATATCCCGCCCCTCGTCCGTACAACGGACCTTACTCTTATGGTTTTTCCTGGAACTGTTAGAGGTGCCGGCCAGAGTGGGTCCCCTGCTGAGAGTATGTATTACCTGAATCTATTGCATCAGGTCCGCTTGCTCCCCATTCTTTTCTCGGCATGTTCTCGGATCTCGGCTTGCACCTCCCTTCAAGTCTGAATTTTCTCCCTGACTTGTTGTAAGAATTCTATCAAGCATCTTCACCTTATCAAAGCCTCAATCTAGTTCCACAGGTTGTAGCATTTTGAAGTGTTGTGCCCAACGTCC
Source organism: Dipteronia dyeriana (assembly GCA_032871835.1). Taxonomy (NCBI): domain Eukaryota; kingdom Viridiplantae; phylum Streptophyta; class Magnoliopsida; order Sapindales; family Sapindaceae; genus Dipteronia; species Dipteronia dyeriana. The sequence continues at coordinate 30,268,619 of CM065295.1, read as the reverse complement.
TCGTGAAAGTCGTAATATTTTTAACGATTTCTCTTATCGACAGGGGCTTTTATGGGAGCAGGCTTCTATAACAAACCCTTGTCCTGAATGGCGTGGTAGACTGTTTCTCATGATGCATTTAAGAGAGTGTAATGGTCGTACCCCCTCTCATCACGAACTTTAGTGGTCACTGTTTTGGGAGGTGGTAAAGCTTGAGGAGGAGCTCGTTTATTTGGATAGCTTTCTGATCTGGGCTGAGGAAGGGGGAATCCGTATGTTAATTAATTAGGGGGTTTGTTTTGGCTTTTCATAGCTTGCTCGAGTCTGGGAGCTTCCTCATTTTGTCACTTTACGGCTCTCATGTCGTCATGTTCCATCTTGACCTTGAGCTTTTCGTCGACCTCAATCTGCTCCAGAGCCCGATCATAGGCTTCTTGGTAAGTTTCTAGTGGTCTCTTAGTGAAAGACTGGAAAAGCTTTCCCGCCCACAGGTTTCTTCTGAAGTTGGCGAGTTTTTCCTTCTCAGTGAAGACCCCCATCTGGATGACTTCCTTATGAAAACACTCGATGTAAGCTCGGAGGGTTTCCCCTTTCTCCTGGATCACGTATTATAGATGGATCGGGTCCTTCAGTCGGGGCTTAACTCCCTGGAATTGTGAGTAAAAATCGATTGATAACTTGGTGAAGGAATCCACGCTTCCAGCGGGTAGTTTCCTAAACCAGGTTTTAGCATAATCCGTGAGTGTAGTAGGGAACATTCGACACATAGCGGCCCTGGTTGTGTTCTGGACCTCCATCTGTTGAACAAAGCTCTCTAGGTGGCTCAGGGGATCTTCATTCCCAGAGAATCTGTAAGCTGGCATTTTGAACTTAGGCGGGAGCTCTGCCTCCCGGATCCTCCAGGTGAAAGGAGCATGCATTTCACTTAGAGGATCTTTCTTGTCCTCGTTGTACTTTCCCTTCTTTATCAATTGGACCTCTTTCTGAAGCTCTGCCAACTGGTCCCTTAGACACTTGCTTTAGGATTTCCTTGAGTTGATCTCGGATTCCTCACCATCAGATCCCTCTGACGAATTGGCTACCTTTACCCGGTTCCTTCTCTAAGATGGGGGGGTGGGGTCTACTCGGGGGCTTTGCTGACTTTCATCTTCTCTACCCTAGGCTTCTCTCCTTGAAGTCGTTGGGTGGAGAAGCTCTCCCGGTTCCAGGGGATGAACATCTGCCGTGGATTTGACTTGTCTTGGTTGATAGCGTGGCAGCACTTCGAGAACATGGGGCATGGACCGATCGAGGTTGGGAGCCCCGCTCTATGACTAGTAGATTTATGACGGGCAGGTCTCAGGCGATCGAAGGCGGGTTGCTTAGTCCTAGGACTACTTGAATCCCCCTGATTGCAGAGACCCGCTTGTTAGATAGTGATACCCTCAGCAAGTAGTCAAAGACGGATGTTTTCTACGAAGGTCGCTGCTTGTTGGTCAAGCTCGGCCTGACTTCCTAGAGGGGGATCTAGAGCCAACACAGTGGCTGGCTAGGTGGGAACCTGGCTATGGAGCCTGGATTTTCTTCCTTTCCTCGGGGCCTTTCGTGTCGATGTAGTAAAAGGTTGTCCCTAGGTGCCCTGCTGCCCTTGTGAGAAGTGGCGTCTCATGATTATTATGAAATAATGAACTTTTCGAATGTAAAAAGATGGTGGTGTGAGAGGTTTCCCACAGACGGTGCCAGAAAGTGTTGATGGAAAATTTGCTCGGGATGAGAAATTTCAGTTAACACCCTCGAGACCACTACCACAAAAGTGGTGGCCGAGGTCGGTACAGTTGGTTCTCGACCTGTTAAGAGATAGACGAGAGACTGGATTGTAATAACAGTAAATAAGAGCTTTTATTATTGATAGATTGCTTTAAAATACAAATCACTCTCTCGTGAGCTCATAGTCTCTCTAAGATATAGGGTGGTGGCAACTCCGTACCGGTCGAATAGTGGAAACGAAGGTGGCCGTGTTCTGAATACAAAATTTAGGCCTTCCCCTCTTCTTTTATTTCTCTCTTCTATCTGTTGCTATCTTTCCTTTTCTGTCTAAATCTCAGTCTATGTAGGTTTTTCTGTCATTTTCCTTTTTTTCTACCATGCTTGGGCTCACATATTTATATCGTCCAAGTAGGTTTTTAGTTGGCAAATATTTCAACGTGATCCCATGAATCTGTTGCCTCCTTATCGGACGGGATTCGTCATTTGAATTTGAATTGTTACGAGATTTGATGATATCGCTGATGGATATAAGTTTGTTCCCTTTTTTTAATCAAACTTTTGACGTGCATGTAAATATTACGTGGAGATGATCCTGTGTGCACTCGTGCCATGAATCTTCATGGAGGTCACCCTGCCAGCAGCATGTTACCTGTCGAATAGTGGAGATGAAGGTGACCGTGTTCTGAATCCAGAATTTAGGTCTTCCCCTCTTCTTTTTAACTTATATGTCGTTGCCTTTTTTTTGTCTATCTTTTGTCTCTCCTTGGCTTCACCTATTTATATCGTCCAAGTAGGTTTTTAATCCGCAAATACGTTACCGTGATCTTATGAATCTGTTTCCTCCTTATCGGGAGGGATTCGTTATTTGAATTAGAATTATTACAGGATTTGATGATATCGTTGACGGAGATAAGTTTAATCCTTTATTTGAATCAAACTCTTGACGTGCATGTAAATATTACGTGGAGATGATCCTGTGTGCACTCGTGCCATGAATCCTCATAGAGGTCACCCTGCCAGCTACATGTTGCCCCGTAGAGCGAGGTAGATCCCTACTCTGGCTCTGTTCTTAGAAGCTTAAGATGGATTTGGGAGAACATTCATACTGGAAGGGAGGTGCAAGCCGAGATCCGAGAGCATGCTGAGAAGAGGAAGGGAGAACAGGCAACCTGACGCAACAGATTCAGGTAATACATACTATCAGCAGAGGTCCCACTCTGGCCGACACCTCTAACAATTCCCAAAGAAACCATGCGAGGAAGGTCCCTCGTTCGGACAAGGGTCGGGATATCTTCAAGGTCTACAAGAAACCGACTAACCCCTCCCAGCTGTCACAGATTATCTTCACCAAAGAAGATGTCTTTAACACTGTGTAGCCACATGATGACCCTATGGTCATCACAGTTCAAATTGCCAACTTCATGGTGCGCCGCGTGCTCATCGACATAGGTAGCAGCATTGACGTTCTGTTCAAATACACTTTGGAAAAACTAAATTTGAAACAATGGTGCTATAACAGTTGTACTACTCCATTATATGGGTTTACTAGGGACTCCATCACACCCGTAGGATCAAAAATCCTACCGGTGATAATCAAAGCCGCACCTTTCCAGCAAAACATCATGACCGACTTCGTAGTGGTAACACCCATCAGCCTACAATGCAATATTAGGGAGGCCATTACTGTCATCCTTGAAAGGGGTCCTCTCTATTTACCATAATGTCCTGAAGTTCCCAGTAGGAGAGAAGGTAGGGGAAGTTCAGGGTGATCAACGAGCAACTAGGAAATGCTACGTAGTGTCAGCCAACCCAGCAGCTCTTGTTAAACAACTTGCCCAAGTGACGACTATTTAAGGTGGGATAACTCCACCACTAAACCTGGGAGACACGGGTTTTACAGATTATCCCGAAGAAGGCCTTGTGGTGCCTGACATGGAAGAACATAGAAGGGAATGGGCCAGCGGCCATCCAGTCGATAAGTTAGAGGAGATTCCTGTTCGACTAAGTGATCCCTCGAAGGTCGTCAAGGTCGAAGCTACTCTTGAGCCAGGAATGAAAGAGGGCTTGATTATGCTCCTCATGGAATTAAACGATATTTTCACCTAGAGTCATACTGAGATGCCGGGGATCCCGATAAAATTAGCTGAACATCGACTTGAGGTTTATCCGACCTTCAAGCCCGTCAAACAGAAAATGCGCCACTAAACACTGAAAGAAATGTGGCGGTTCAAGAAGAGGTGGATAAACTCACCCAGGCAGGCTTTAATCGAGAAGCCCGCTACCTCGAATGGCTTGCCAACTTGGTCATGGTCACGAAGGCGAATGGGAAGTGGCACATGTGCATGGACTACACCGACCTCAACCGGGCAGGCCCAAATGACAGTTTTCCTCTGCCAAAAATTGATCAGTTGGTCGATTCCACCTCTGGAAACAAGCTCCTGAGCTTCATGGACGCATCATCTAGCTACAATCAGATTATGATGCATCTCGCGGACCAAGAAAAAACAAGCTTTATCACCGCGCAAGGCATGTACTGCTACAAGGTGATGCCCTTCAGGCTTAAAAACGCTGGAGCTACCTACCAGTGATTAGTTAACCATTTGTTCTAGCCTGAAATTAGAAGGTCGATGGAGGTGTACATCGACGACATGATCACTAAATCTTCAACCTCGGAAGGCCGCCTGGACGACCTTCGTAGGACCTTCAAGATCCTAAGGGACAACCAGATGAGGTTGAACCTTTCCAAATGCGCATTTGGGGTAACTACGGGGAAGTTTCTGGGCTTCATTGTCCATGAGAGAGGCATAGAGGCTAACTCAGAAAAAATCTTGGCTATCCTGGATCTAGAATCCCCCATATCTCTTAAACAGGTTCAAGCCTTGACCGATCAGGTAGAAGCGCTCAACAGGTTCATCTCCCAGTCTACCGATAAGTGCCTACCATTCTTCAAAGCTATCAAGCAGGAAAGAAACATGAAGTGGGATCATGAGAGCGAATAGGCTTTCCAAGCTTTGAAAAGATACCTAACAAGCCCTCTGCTGCTGGTCAAGCCAAATCCTGGAGAAGAGCTCCAAATATACTTGGTCGTTTTAGAAATCGCTGTGAGTAGGGCCTTGCTTAAGAAATACAGGGATAGGATCCAGTGACCTATCTACTATGTGAGTCGCGCTCTAACCAAGTCCGAAAAGAACTATACTCTGTTGGAGAAGCTCGCTTATGCCTTGGTGACTTTGGCAAGGCAACTTCGTCCTTACTTCCATGCTCATTCAATAGCAGTGGTGACAGACCAACCCCTCTGTCAGTTCTTGCAAAGGCCAGATGTTCTGGGAAGGCTGGTTCTATAGGCCCTAGAACCGCGATAAAAGCTCAAGCACTAGGGGACTTTGTAGCCGAGCTTACAGTACCTTCAGATCAGGTAACCCCCGTGGTAACAGATGTCACCTTTAAGAGGATTCCAGAATCTGACAACTAGCCGGAGGGCTGCGAGTCATGGACTCACTACACTAACGGAGCTTCCGGGCAGTCCGAGGGAAGAGCAGGCATAGTCCTCATCGACCTAAAAGGAACTGAGTGCTGCCATTGTTTCAGGTTCAAATTTAAAGCCACGAACAATGAAACGGAATACGAAGCCCTGCTAGCTGGGATAAAAGCTGCCATAGAGCTCGGGGTTGATTACCTGAATATCAAGAGCGACTCTTCACTCGTGGTCAACCAAGTTTTTCAGGGATTATCAGGCCAAAGGGGATAACATGATCGCTTACCTAAAACTTGTGCAACAACTTAGGACCAGATTTAGATGATTCAGAATTGAGCAGATACCTCGATAGCTGAATCATCGGGCTGACGTCCTAGCCAAGATAGTTGCCTATGGTGGCCAGACCCTACCTCACGGAGTCCCTCTTCAAGTAATCCCCCTACCTAGCATTATAACTGGTAAGGAAGCTTATACCCTGGACCGACAATCATGCTGGATAGATCCAATAGCAGAATATCTATAGGACGGGAAACTCCCCGGGGAGCCCGACTAAGCTAGGAGGGTTAAAAGGCTCTCGGTCCGGTATTGTATGGTGGATGGGCATTTATACTGAAGGGGTAAATCCCTTCCCCTGCTCCGATGTCTACACCCTGAAGATGCCAAGTGGGCTTTGAGAGAGGTCTATTCCGGGGAAGGAGGGAACCATATTGGTGGAGAGGTCTTGGCATATAAGGTTCTCTGCATGGGGTATTATTGGTCGACCATCCATCAAGATGCTAAGAACTTGGTGCAAACCTGCGAGGCATGACAGAAGGCTGCCAACTTGAATCACCTCCCTCTAGAGAGCTTGTCTTCCCTTAGCTCACCATAACCCTTTGCTATGTGGAGAGTCGATTTGATTGGACCGCTTCCTACAGCTTCGGGACAGGCCAATCATGCTATCGTAGCAATTGACTACTTATCAAGACCAATGTAGTTTACAGGTTCGGAACCACTCTTGCCATCATAACCGACCTTAAAAAACAGTTCGATAATGGCCGATTCAGAGATTTTTGCTAAGGTTTGGGAATCGATATTCGGTTTGCTTTGGTAGCCCACTCTCAGACCAATGGTTTGGTGGAATCCATGAACAAAACCATCAAGAAATTGTTGAAGAAAAAGCTACAACAAAAGAAAGGCAGATGGGTAGAGGAGCTTCTTGAGGTCCTTTGAGCTTACCGCACTACAATGAGAACAACTACTGGGGAAATGCCCTACTCGCTAGAAAGGGGATCTAGTCCTCATGAGAGTAATGTTGAACACCAGAAAAAGGTCAGACGGGGTCCTAGAGCCCAACTGGGAAGGACCCTACCTAATAAAGATGGTGATTCATAATAGGGCGTAAGAGCTCGAGGATATGGATGGCCGACTCATCGACCATACTTGGAACGCGGATCACCTAAGGAAATTTTACCCTTGAATTGGGGACTCAAGAGCAGGCGACCTCCGACTAGCTTTCTTTTATTTTTCCTTCTGACAGTAATGTACTCCATCTTCCATATCAATAAATCTTGTTTTTTCTTGTTTACTCCTTCTTCAACTATGTCCTACAATGATTTGGGTATACATGGAAAGTTTCAACATGATCGCCTCAAGACCAGGGGTAAGACGGGGAAGCCCCCTCGCTATTCTTGATGCCTAGGCCGAGCACTACCCCCCGTCAAGTAGGGTTTGAGTATAAGAGCATAGTTGTCATCCAGATCTCAAGGCTAGGAAATAGCTAGATAGCCCTCCTGATGCCTTGGTCGGGCTACCACCCCTAAGAAGGATCTAAGTGTAAAACTATAGTTGCCATCCAGATCTCAAGACCAGGAAATAGTTAGATAGCGCTCTTGATGCCTTGGTCTGGCTACCAACCCTAAGAAGGATCTGAGTGTAAGAGCATAGTTGCCATCCAGATCTCAATACCAGTAAATAGCTAGATAGCCATCCTGATGCCTTGGTCAGGCTACCACCCCTAAGAAGGATCTAAGTGTAAGAACATAGTTGCCATCTAGATCTCAAGACCAAAAAATAGCTAGATAGCCCTCATAATGCCTTGGTCGGGCTACCGTTGCCCCCAAAAAGGAATCGAGCTTGAAAGCGCGGAAGCCATCCTGATTCTGAGTCTAAGAAGGGGGCTAAACAAGTCTTTACTTAATGTTCTACTCAGCCTACAGCCCCCCAAAAGAGCTCGGGGATGGAGGGCTCGATTTACTTAAACTCTAAATGCTCCTGTTATTTAACTATTTTTTCCTTGATACGTGGCCACTTACTACAGCAGACCTAAAACGAAATAATGGGACTGCCAACTGAAAAAGTTGAGCTAGGAGTTTCTTTAGTATGGGGGTTCATTGCCAACAACCTTTTTTCTTATCTTATTTTTCCCCAAAAGATAGCTCGTTTCGATATAAAAGCTGAACGATCAAGCAAGTACATGCAAGCCAGAGTTAGATATGAGATTAAATTTTTTTTATCAAGTAAGGGAGCCTATCCCCCAACTAGGCTGCAACAAGCAAGGGGGGCCCAATCCCTGGTTTCGGGCTACAAAAGCAATGATAAAATGGTAAACACAGTTGAAGATGGGATGCCCACCTCTTTTTATTGGCATTCAAAATAGATCACATGGTAGAGAACTCAAGATTCCTCGTCTTCCTGAGGGCCTTCAGCTTCCTCCTCCACAGAATGGACCTTGTCCCCTGCTCCCCTCTCCAGTTATAGCTCATCCTGATCAGCTGCATCTACCACTTCCATCACTTCCGTCACTTCCTCATGGGATCAGCCTTGACTGCCTCAAGGTCAATATGATCATCCTCCATGATTTCATCGATCACCGCAATAACTTCGGGCGGTAAAGCTGCATCAAGAAGGCTGGTCACCGGCTTAGGCATGTTCCCGCCTTCTGTTGACTCCATTCCTGAGAGCACTGCGGGGGGATCTCGGGCTTCAACAAGGCCTCCTTCTAGCTCCTCGTTATGAACCCCCTTCGAGGATTCCCCGGAACCAGATACTGGATAGGCTGGAACAAGAGGGGGCAGATTTGGCACCTCCAACTGCTTCCCAACTCTTCTCCAGACAAGCCAGCTCCATCAATTTGGTGGCGAGACATCTCTACAGCCCGTGACATGACCTCTGCTCTATCCCAGTTGGCAATGCTGGAGAGATAGAATGGGGAAAGAAGAGCCTCTATAACCTGGTAAGAGGCATAGAAGTACCCATCGCTAAAAGAGGCTTCCACCTCGCCCTGGAGTTGGATAATTTGAGCCTGCAAAGTTTGGTTCTTAACATCCAGGGCCTTCGCCTCTTCTCTCCAGTCATCCCGCTAGTTAGCTCGCCACTTCGACCTGAGAGTCTCCTGATCAAAAGCCCGCTTCAACCTCTCATGGTTGCATTGAAGGTCAGCTAGTTGCGTCTTTATTCCTCATTGGATGGAGATCATCTCTTGGACCAGGGTTTAGGCCCGCTTAAGCAATCCTATGGCTCGCTCAGCTTCAGCCTCTACCTGGGCTGCCCGATCAAGGAGGAAGGCTACCTGTTGCCCTATGGCCACCTAAAACTTGAAAGCCTAAAAAGGAAAATCATGTTAGAAAATGACAAGTCAAGCAGCTGAATGAAGAAGTAAAAGCGACAATTGCCTCGGCTAGAAGGGCGGACCCTTTGGTGATCATGATGTCCACGGGCATCGCGGTCATCCTAGTAAGCCCACCGCCTGTACAGGATGCGACAAATTGCTTCAAGACCTCATTTTGACCCGCCGAGCTTGATTGTTGGTGGGGGCGAGAAGGGGCAACCTCGGGAATATCGGCATCGGGTTCCCTGGGAACCTCGATTACCCAAGATACAACCGGATCTGTAGAGAGGGGTAATGTGACTTGGGGAGCATCGTTCGGAGCAGTGACTACAGGTAAGGGGGCAGGAATGGACTTATTGACGACTTGGGAGCCTTCACCTGGGAAGGAGAGGGGGAAGCAACGAACGGGGCAGCTACCTTAGTGATTGACCCCTTCTTTATCATAACATCCGAGAGAGCTTCAAGGATGATCTGGAAGGAGGAAGAGGGATCCCTGCTCATCGGGCTTCGCGAGAAGCTGGAGCAATAACAAACACTGTTAGAGAAAGAAATCAAGATCATTAAATTTGAACCATCCAATTAAAAAAATCAACAAGATAGATCGAGATACTTACGAGGGGTAGCACCGGATATCCGCATGTATCTGTTTACCCTACGAGGATCAAAGGGGTCGGCGGTTGGAAACTTCAGATTCAAGTAGTTTCGAGCCAGGATGGTCTTCAGCACGGCTTCAGACTCATCGGGCAAGGAATCCCGACCCAGGTTGGTTTGTCACTAAAGGCGGTGGGAACCTCAAGCTCATGCCCGTCGACGAAGACGGAGCTCCCCTTGTCTCCCCCCACCAGTACCAATTCTTCTTTCAAAGCAGGGTTCTTCTTTGAAGCCCCGGAGATGATAAAGTTGAGCCTATTCTTGGCCTTGGCATTAAATTGGCCTCGTGGGACTCCAGCCAGGTTACCGATTTGGAAAAGAAAAGCGAGCTCCTCAGCTCTGGTTACGCTGCTCAGCTCGTATTGCTCCCTCCACAATACCAGGAAGCTGACTAGATACCTCTAAAAGGCGGGCGTTAGTTGAAGCGAAGCCAGCTGAAGGGCATCGATAGCCCGCCGAAGGGTGAAGTAAAGAGGGAGCCTCACCCCGCTCTCAAAAGCTGTGACGTGGATAGGGAACATGCCTTTGGGCGGGCTAAAAACATCATAATTCCGGTGGGGGACAACTAGGGAAACAGTGTCTGGAATACCATACTTGTCCTGAAGATGGCCAATCTACTGAGGGTTGAAAGTAGAGCCAGGATGACCCTGGTTTTGAAAGGAAGGGCTACCACTGAAGGAAGCTCCGCCACTATGACTTGAGCCCTCCTGACCGCATCTAATCTCTCCCCGATATCAAAGTCTTCATCGACTAGGTTCAGAGGATTGTCGGGCTTGTTCCAAAAGCCAGAAACGATAGAAACATTCCTGTAAGAATGACGGCGCTGACAGAGTGGGGAAGATTCCTCATCGCTTGAAATCACTCGCACCCGCTTATGAGGAGCTAGGTTAGGGCCCCCAGAGCCCTCTACCAAGGCATCAACACTATCTGTGGAAGTAGACAGTGATGGGAAAGAGAGGTGAGAAAGCAAGCGGAAGATTTCGGTAGAGAAAACAAGGAAGAAGAAATTTGAAAGTTTGAAGATTTATGGAAGTATGAAGAAATTGACGGTCAGGTCGGGCTTAAACAGAGGTTTATTGGCGATATCCTCGGGAAGATCACCTAGAGCAGTATTGCAGCCGTTTTTCTTTGAATAACACTCAGTTTCAAATTCAAAATGTTGGGTAATTAATGAGAACATTTCGCTCTCATTAATTATCTTTATGGCGAAAAACTTTATCAATTAAACAAGAAATCTGACCCCAACCCCAACTCTACCACCGGTGTTCAAGTCAGAGGGGACTTCTGTTAATAGTGAAAATTGGCCAAGGGTCAGAGAGAAATTTTCCACCCATAATCGACAATCATGAAGCCCAGAAAGACCGTAAAGCCACTTTACAGAAGCAGGGAAGGCCGATTCGGCTTCAAAGCTACCAGAAGACAAGCCTGGCGCGACTGGGACGATCCCTAAAAGAGTACTAGAAGCTGGGCTTCTCCAGGCCATCTATCAGGGAACCTCGGCTCTGAGTTCGAGCTCCATAATCGCCCCATAAATGCCAGGAATTGTCTCCAAGCTTAAGAGAACTTTGAAAAAAGCCCGCCAACCTCTCTAGAAGCTCGTTGTCCTTGCTGGACATAGAGGAAGAATCACGCCTAAATCTACACTACCCCAGCTACCTTCCATAAGGGTCTACAAGAGCACCTCAAGCCCCCAAGGGTCAGGGAATGACTTGTTGTAAGAACTCTATCAAGCATCATCTCCTTATCAAAGCCTCAATCTGGTTCCGCAGGTTGTAGCATTCTGAAGTGTTGTGCTCTACGTCCTCGTGAAAGTCGTAATATTTATAATGATTTCTTTTATCGATCGAGATTTTCATAAGAGCGGGCTTTTGTAACAAACCCTTATCCCGAATGGCGAGGTAGACTGTTTCTCGATATGCATTTAAGGGAGTGTAATGGTCGTACCCCCTCTCATAGCGGGATAAAGGGGCCACTGTCCTGAGAAATGGTAAAGCTTGTGGAGGACCCCATTTATCCTTTTACCTTTCCGATCTGGGCTGAGGAAGAGGAAAACTGTATGTTGATTTATTAAGGGGTTTGTTCTGGCTTTTCTGAGCTTTCTCGGGTCTGGGAGCTTCCTTCTTTTGTCGCTTTTCAGCTCTCATGTCGTCATGGTCCATCTTGACCTTGAGATGTTCGTCGACCCCAATCTGTTCCAGAGTCCGATCATAGTCTTCCTGGTAGGTTTTCAGAGGTCTTTTGGCAAAAAACCGGAATAGTTTTCCAGCCTTCAAGTTTCTTTTAATGTTGGCGAGGGTTTCTCTCTCTGTGAAGACCCCTATCTGGATGACTTCCTTATGGAACCGCTCGACATAAGTCCGGAGAGTTTCCCCTCTCTCCTGGATCATGTATTGTAGATGAATGGGTCGGGGCTTAACTCCCTGGAATTATTAGCAGAAATCCACGCTCCTAGCGGGTAGTTTCCTAAACCAGGTCTTAGCATAATCAGTGAGTGTAGTGGGGAACATTTGACACATAGAGGCCCTGATTGTGTTCTGGACCTCCATCTGTTGAACGAAGCTCTCTAAGTGGATTAGAGGATTTTTCAGTCCCGTAGAACCTGTCATGGGAGCTATGCCTCTCGGATCCTTCTGGTGAAACGGGTGTTCATTTCACTTAGAAGATCTTTCTTATCCTTATTGTACTTCCCCTTCTTCATTAATTGGACTTCTTTCTATAGCTCTGTCATATGGTCCCTTAGTTGCTTGATTCCGGATTTCCTTGAGTCGATCTCAGATTCCTCACCATCAGATCCCTCTAATGAACTGGCGACCTCTACCTGGTTCCTTCTTCGGAGGGGGCTCGCTCAGGGGCTTTGCCGACTTTGTTATTCTCTAGACTGGGCTTCCCTTCTTGTAGTCGTTGGGTAGATGAGCTCTTCCTGTCCCAGGGGAAGAACATCTGCCACGGATCTAACTTGTCTTAGTTGGTAGCGTGGCAGCGCTTCGGGAACATGGGGCATGGGCAATCACCTATCTCGGATCAAGGTCAGGAGTCCCGTTCTGTTACGTGTTGATTTCTGGGGGCAGGTCCCAGGCTATCAAATGCAGGTTGCCTAGCCCCAGGCCTACTTGACTTCCCCCGATTGCAGAGACCCGTTTGTTGGATAACGATACCCACAACCAGTAGTCGAAGGAGGACGTTCTCTCCAAAGGCCGCCGCTTGTTGGTTAAGCTCGACCTGGCTTCCTAGAGGGGGATCCAGAGCCCGCACAGTAGCTGACTGGGTGGGAATCTTGCTATGGTGCTCAGATTTTCTCTCTTTCCTCGGGACCTTTTGTGTCGATGTAGCAGAAGGTTGCCCCGAGGTGCCCTGCTGCCCTTGTGAGGAGCGGAGTCTCATGATGACTTTGAAATAATGAACTTTTTGAATGTAAAAAGATGGTGGTGTGAGAGGTTTCCCACAGACGGTGCCAAAAAGTGTTGACGGGAAATTTGCTCGAGATGAGAAATTCCTGTTAACACCCTCGAGATAGCTACAACGAGAGTGGTGGCCATTGTCGGTACCGTTGGTTCCCAACCTAGTTAAGTGATAGATAAGAGGCTGAAACGTAATAACATTAAATGGGAGCTTTATTATTGATATATTGCTTTAAGATACAAATAGCTCTCTTGTTTGCTCACAGTCTCTCGGAGGTATAGGGTGGTGGCAACTCGGTGCCTGTCGAATAGTGGAGATGATGGTGAGTGTGTTCTGAATCCAGAATTTAGGCCTTCCCCTCTTCTTTTTATCTTATATGTTGTTGCCTTTTTTTGTCTATCTTTTGTCTCTCATTGGCTTCACCTATTTATATCGTCCAAGTAGGTTTTTAATCCGCAAATACGTTACTGTGATCCCATGAATCCATTCCCTCCTTATCGGGCGGGACTCGTTATTTGAATTTGAATTGTTACGGGATTTGATGATATCGTTGACGAAGATAAGTTTAATCCCTTATTTGAATCAAACTCTTGACGTGAATGTAAATATTACGTGGAGACGATCCCGTGTGCACTCGTACCATGAATCTTCATGGAGGTCACCCTGCCAGCTGCTTGTTGCCCTGTAGAGCGAGGTAGATAACTGCTTTGGCTCTGTTCTTAGAAATTTAAGATGGATTTTCCCTGACCCTGGGGGGCTTGAAGTGCTCTTGTAGACCCTTCTGAAGGTAGCTGGGGTAGTGTAGATTTAGGCGTGATTCTTTCTTTATGTACAGCAAGGACAGCGGGCTTCTGGAGAGGTTGGCAGGCTTCTCTCTAATGTCTATTGAGCTTGGAGACTTCCCCTGGCATTTACAAGGCGGTTATAGAGCTCGAACTCAGTGTCAAGGTTCCCCTATAGATGGCCTAGAAAAGCCCGGCTTCCAGTACTCTTGTGAGGGCTCGACCAGGTCGTGCCTGGCTTGTCTTCTGGTAGCTTTGAAGCTGAACCGGCCTTCCCTGCTCTTGCGGGGTGGCTTTAAAGGTTTTTCGGGCTTTATGATTGGGTGGAAAATTTCTCTTTGACCCCTGGCCAAATTTTACTATTAACATTTCCTTTATGTCCAGCAAGAACAACGGGCTTCTGGAGAGGTTGGCGGGCTTCTCTCGAATGTCTATTGAGCTTGGAGACTTCCCATGGCATTCACGGGGTAGTTGTGGAGCTCGACCTCAGAGCTGAGGTTTCCCGATAGATGGCCTAGAGAAGCTCGGGTTCTAGTACTCTTGTGGATGGCTCGTCCTCATCGCGTCTGGATTGTTTTCTGGTAGTTTTGAAGCCAAGCCGGCCTTCCCTTCTCCTACGGGGTGGCTTTAAGATCTTTTTCAGGCTTCATGATTGTCGATTTTGGGTGGAAAATTTCTCTTTGGCCCCTGTCCAAATTTCACTATTATCAGTTTTGAAGAACAGGAGACACTTATCGGTAGATCGAGAAATGAACCTGTTGAGTGGTGCTACATATCCGGTCAAGATTTGAACCTGTTTTAGCGACATTGGGGACTCTAGATGCAGGATTGCCTTAATCTTTCCCGGGTTAGCCTCTATGACTTTCTCGTGGACCATGAAGCCTAGAAACTTTCCCGCGGTCACCCTAAAGGTGCACTTGGAAGGGTTCAATCTCATCTGGTTCTCCATTAAGATCATGAAGGTTCTACGGAGGTCATCCAGATGGCCTTCCGAGGTTGATGACTTGGTGATCATGTCGTCGATATACACTTCCATTTACCTTCCAATTTTATGTTTGAAAAGCCGATTGACTAACCGTTGATACGTAGCTCCTGCATTTTTAAGCCCGAAAGACATTACCTTATAGAAATATAGACCCCGTCCGGTGATGAAACTGGTCTTTTTCTGGTCGGCGGGGTGCATCATAATTTGATTGTACCCTGAAAATGCATCCATGAAGCTTAGGAGCTTGTTCCTGGAGGTGGAGTCGACTAGATGATCCATTTCTGGTAAAGGGAAAACTGTCTTTCGGGCATGCCTGATTGAGGTCGGTATAATCGACGCACATGTGCCACTTTCTATTGGCCTTTATGACCATAACCACGTTGGCAATCCATTCAGGGTAGCGTGTTTCTCTGATGAAGCCCGATTGGGTCAAATTATCTACTTTCTCTTGAACGGTAACATTCCTTTCGGCGTTGAAGTGACGCCTTTTTTGTTTGATGGGTTTGAAGGTCAGATCCACTGCTAATCGGTGAGCGACCAAAGTCATAAGAATCCCAGGCATTTCGTCATGACTATAGGTGAAGATGTCATTGAACTCTTTCAGGAGCCTGATCAGGCCCTCTTACATCCCAGCTCAAGGGTGGCTCCAACTTTGAAGACTTTCGAGGGGTCTCCTATTAGGATAGGAACTTCTTTCAGCTTATCCACTGGATGGCCGCTAGCCAGTCCTTTCTCTACTTCTCCTCATCTGGCACCACAGAGTTATCCTCGGGGCAATTTATGGGTTCTACCTCTTCCAAAGTCAACACCGGTGCTTCCCTGTCCTAGATCGTTGTCACCTTAGGCAAATTATTTTGCTAGAGCTGTTGGGTTAGCAGACACTGCATAGCATCTCCTGGCTGCCTACCGGTCGCCTCGAACTTCCCCCACCTTGTCTCCTACTGGGAACTTCAGGAGGTTATGGTAGATGGATATGACCCCTTTCAAGGATGATAAAAGTGGCCTTCCTAATATTGCATTGTAGGCCGAGGGGGTATCTACCACCACGAAGTCTGTCACGATATTCTGATGGAGAGGTGTGGCACCGATGATCACTTGTAGGATTTTTAAGCGTACGGGTATGATTGAGTCCCAGTGAACCCATACAGCGTGGTGGTACAACTATTGTAACACCATTGCCTCAAGTTAAGTTTTTCCAATGTGTCTTTAAATATGACATCGACAATGTTGCCTGTGTCGATAAGATCTCTGTGTACCATGCAGTTGGCAATCTGTATCGTTATCACCATCGGATCATCATGAGGCTGTACGGTGTTGTAGACATCTGCCTTGGTGAAAATGATCTGTGACAACTGGGAGGGGTTGATCAGGCTCTGGTTGACCTTAAGGATGCCCAGCCTTTCGTCCATACGAGGAACCTTCCTTGCGTGGTTTTTCCTGGAATTATTGGAGGTGCCAGCCCGAGTAGATCCCCTGCAGATGATATGTATTATCTGGATTTGTTGCATCTGATCCGCCTGTTCCCCCTTTCTCTTTTCAGCGTGCTCATGGATCTCGGCTTGCACTTCTTTTCAAGTTTGAATGTTATCCCTGACTTGCTCTAAGAACTCTACCAGACATCCTCCTCTTATCAAAGCCTCAATTTGATTTCGCAAGTTATCGCACTCTGACATCCCCACGCCTTCATGGAAATCACAATACTTATAGTGATTTCTCTTATCGACAGGGACTTTTATGGGTGCGGGTTTCTATAGCAACCCCTTGTCCCAAATGGCGAGATAGACTATTTCGTGGGATACATTTAAGGGGGTATGATAATCGTACCCCCTCTCAACTCGAGCTATTGTGGCCACTGTCCTGGGAGGAAGTGAAGCTCGTGGAGGAGTTCGTTTTGCTGGATATCTTTTCGATCTGGGTTGAGAAATGGGGAAGCGATACGTCAATTTATTGGGTGGTTTGTTCTGGCTTTTCTGAGCTTGCTTAGGTTTGGGAGCTTCCTTCTTCTGTCACTTTACGACTCTCATGTCGTCGTGTTCCATTTTGACCTTTAGTTATTCGTCGACCTCAATTTTCTCCAGAGCCCGATCAATGGCTTCTTGGTAGGTTTCTGGAGGTCTCTTGGCAAAAGACCAGAAAAGCTTGCCAGCTCACAAGTTCCTTCTGAATTTGGTGAGGGTTTCTTTCTCGGAGAAACCCCTATCTAGATGACTTCATTATGAAAACACTCGATATAAGCCCGGAGGGTTTCCCCTCTCCCCTGGATCATGTACAATAGATGGATTGGGTCTTTCAATCGGGGCTTAACTCCCTAGAACTGTGAGCAGAAATCGGTCAACAGCTTCGTGAAGGAATCCACATTGCCAACAGGTAGTATTCTAAACCAGGTCTTAGCGTAATCCGTCAGCGTAGTTGGGAACATTCGACACATAGCAGCCCTATTTTTGTTCTGTACCTCCATCCGTTGAACGAAGCTCTCCAAGTGGCTTAATGGATCCTCAGTCCCAAAGAACCTGTCAGTCGGCATTTTGAATTTTGTCGAAAGCTCCCCCTCTCCGATCCTTCCAGTGAAGGAGTGTTCATTTCACTTAGAGGGTATTTCTTGTCCTCCTTGTACTTTCCCTTCTTTATCTGTTGGACCTCTTTTTGAAGTTCAGCCAACTGATCTCTCTGGCGCTTACTCTTTGGTTTCTTTGAGGTGATCTCGGTCTCCTTATTGTCAGATCCCTCCTTGAAGTCGTTGGGTGAAAAAACTACCCCCGCTCCTGAGGATGGACGTCTGCCATAAACTTGACTTACCTGGGTTTGTAGCGTGGCAGCGCATCGGGAACGGGGGGCATGGGCCCTAGCCTATCACAGATTGAGAGTCCCGTCTTATTACGGGCTGGATCCGGAGGAGTAGGTCCTTGGCTATCGAAGGCGGGTTACCTAGTCCCGAGCTTGCTTGGTTGCCCTAGACTGCAGAGGTTTGCCTGCTGGATAGTAATTCCCTCGGCCATCAGCCGAAGGCGGACGTTTTCCACGAAGGCCGCCACTTGTTGGTCAAGCTAGACATGGCCTCCCATAGGAGGATCCAAAGCTAGTATAGTAGCCGGCTGGTCTGGGTCCTGGCCAAGAAGCCCGAATTTTCTCTTTTTCTTTGGGACTTTTTGTGTCGATGCAACTGAAGGCTGTTTCGATGCGTCTGGCTGTCCTTGGGAGGAGCGAAGCCTCATGACTCTTGTAAAATAACAAACTTGTGAACGTAAAGATGGTGGTGTGAGAGTTTCCCATAAACGGCGCCAGAAAGTGTTAACGGAAAAATTACTTAGGATGAGAAATTCCTTCTAACGAGACCACTACCACGGAGGTAGTGGCCGGGTTCGGTACCTTTGATACCTAACCTGCTTAGATGAGAATGAAGATTTATATAATAATGAAAAATGGGAGCTTTTATTATCGATCACTTTGATATACAGATTTCTCTCTCATGCATTATTTGGGAAGTAGGAAGGTGGTCGCTTTATACTTGTCAAATAGTGGAAACAACAGCAGCCGTGTTCTGATTACAGAATTTAGGACCTCATTTCTTCATTTTCTTATCATCTAGATCTCTTCTTTTTCTTCTCTTTTTTTCATATCTCTCTCCTTACCATGCTTAGCCTTATTTATATTTGGTCCCAGTAGGTTTTAATTTCACAAATATCCTTCCACGATCCCATGAATCCCTTCCCTCCTTATCGGGCAGGATTCGTCATTTGAATTTGACTTGTTACTTGAGTCGATGATGTTGTTGACGGTGATACGTTTGTTTCCTTTTTGGAATCAAATTATTGACTTATGCGTATTTGGATTTAATGTTGTTTGTTATGTAGATTTGATCTTGTGTGTACTCACGACACTTTCTTCATGGAGGTCACCGAATTAACTAGTCATTATCTTAAAGAGCGAGGTAGATCCATGCTTTAGATCCATGCTTTAGCTCTCTTGCCCTGATTCTCAGAATCCCCTCCCTCCTTATCGGGCGAGATCTTTTATTTAAAAGTCATTGACTTTGGATTAATAACGGATTCGAGACTATCTTAAGTGGCGATAAGTTTGTTTCCTCTTTGGACTCAATCTCTTGCCCTGTACATATGCAGTAATTTAAAGTTCGTTGGTGTGTAGATATGATCTTGTGTGCTTTCATGGCCTGATGCCCATTGGAGGTCATCGAGTATGGCGTTTGCTTCCTCAAAGAGGGAGGTATACCTGTGTTCTGGTCTTGGCTAGAAGCTTGACCTGACCTTTCCAGATCCCCTAGAGCTTGAGATGTCCAGATAGGACCAAATCTTCCCTCGATGAGATAGAGCAATACTGTAGTCCGAGCTTGGTTCTCAATAGGTCTCTCTCTGTGCTTGGAGAGGATGGTGGGCTTCTAGGGAGGTTGCAAAGGTGATCTCAACTTCAGGGAGCCTAGATCGTCATGCATTGGGCTTCCTTGAATTTTTGTTTCGGTGTAAGGAGCTCGGCCCGATCATGACGAGCTCTACCTTTTGGGTTTCTAGAGCTCGACGATCTTTCCTTGCTTCTACAGGGAGGCTCCACAGCTCGTCCCCAGGACCCGGGGTTCCATGGCAGGTGTCTTTGGGCTTGGGCTCGGACTCAGACTCGAGCTAGGAGAGTGGAAAATTTCCATTTGGTCCCTAACCAAATTTAGCTATTAACATTAATAAATTAGTAAATTACGAAATTAAATTAAATTAACTAAAATATTGCATTTATTATTAATTTAACTAAAATATTACATTTAGTATTAATTTAACTTGAACATTACATTTCATAAAAGAAAAAAATGCACAAAAATTAAAGGGATGCAATTGGAATAAATTTGATTGAATAAGGATTGTTATCCGAGAAATTGTCTCAAATACTTTTCGAACAACATTTGACACGAGGTTGAAACTTTGCAGTTGGAGGGGGGTACTGGTACCCTGCCTATCAGGGCTTCGAGGATAAGAAGAAGATGTGGTGTTTCAAGTTCTATTGCAGGTGTGGGAGTCCAGTCCAGGGTCCCAGGTTTTCAGTACCCGATCTCTTCTATAGGTCTCCTTTGTAATTCCCCCCAAATACGTATGTAAGGAGGAGGGATAGGTGCTTCTCAATGATATAGAGGTGGTCATGTAGGGTGAAACCACCCGGTAATGACACTTCATGTTTCGGTCCTTCCGGTTGGGGTCGAAGCCCAGCCTAGTTCTTCTAGTTGATCCAAAGGTTGTTTTAGGGTTTCTAGGATATGTTGGACCAGGCATCTTAAGTCATGATGTCAAATCTTTAGGAAATTGTATCGGTCCCCCTCGACAAGGTTGGTCAGGTTTGGTAGGTCCTCTGGTGGGCCTAGAGGGGCTCTTCTTGTTTTTGGCATAGATTTGGACTTGTCCCACTAGTTATGGTGGTAGATCCACTAGAGGGCTGCCCCTTTTCGTAAAAAAGATATGGGTGAGCTCCTCGGCTCCCCGGTTCCCCAAATCCGTTCTAGCGGGTCTAAAATTTCTTTTCCATTTTTTATGTATGTCTTGAAATGCAAATAGTGGACAGAGAGCTAAGACCAGCAAGGCTGGAGCCTAGCTCCCATACATGCATAACAGTAGGGAGTACGACAATTTTTTTGGTAGAATTAGACTGACCTAGAGGGAAAAAGCATCACATATGAACACATGCTAAAAAACCCTAGGCAATATCTAGGGAAGAGAGTGACCATCCTTTATATATTTATGAATAAGGCATGATCTGGGGAGCTTACAAAAGTTGCCAAATATTACAACACAGGTGCTTCGGAGAGCTTACAATATTAGCCTAGAACTGATTGTAGGTGGTTTTAGTAGATAAAAACTCAGTAGCTCGTAGGCCAATTGGGGGTTTTCTCTAGAAAACAAGTCATTTTATAGTAGCATTCCCTCTTGTCTTAGAATAGGAGCTTGAGGGCTTCCCTTTGAAGAGGTCTCTCCAACAAGTGAAGGTGGGTCTTTTTCGAGGTAAGCTTGATGGAGAACACTCTCATATAACGTGGAAGAGAGTTTAGTGTCCAAAAGAAAAGATGATTCAGAGGAGGGATGCATAGAGTCTCCCATCGAAATGGTACCTCATAATAGGTGTATGGTCTCTCATGGAGGTTGGCCTATTGGAGAACATTTCAAAATGGTCCAAAATAATCCACATTTATAGAGGTTCCAAAAAGATCCTTTAGTGAGACCATGTTTCTCACTTATATATTGAGATTTCACATGTGGGCTCATGGCTCCAACGTGCAAACACACTTCTCAATGGCGTAGTATGTGCCATGTGGAAGTGGGGCACATATGGCAATGATGAGGCGATTAGGTGTCATTTTGGTGACTTTCAATTAAAATGAGGTACCTAGGTGGCTTTTAGACCAAAAGACCATCACATGGGGATGTTAGAGAGCAGTAAATACTGTTGAAAAGCTCCTGAAAAGTTACAAGTTGTGGGCCCCCTTGTCACTTTAAATTGGTGAACAACTCTCACGTCAACTCCCTTGTTGCTTGATGGGTCTTGGTTCATTTAACCCTTACTTCTCATGGAGAACAACACATTTAACATTAAATAAGTTGAGTTGGCTCGGCCACTCACTGTCTATCTGTTACTTGGTCAAAAGGCTTTGATTCTAAGGTATCGGATTGACTTGATGTGCATCTTTGTTCACACCATTACCTTGGTTGACTTTTTCAGCCCATGAGGTGTGATTTAACTCTGATTTCTCCATATGGAAGGAGCTGCTCCTTTGAAGGGATCTGATACCATGACATCTTGGTACCACGACATCTCGGTACCATGGCATCTCGGTATCTTAGTTCCCTAACATCTTCTATGGCCCTGATGGCCTAATATAGAGAAGCTGCATTTGAGCGGACCCCGTTTCTAAATTAAGGATCTGATACTCTAGTATCTAGGTACCACGGTACCTTAGTGGAGATCCGTTGTGGGAGGAATCCGAGATTGATATGGACCGGTCGAGTCAAGGTCCTGGTACTGAGTATCAAAAAAATGCTTCTTTTATTTCATGGCCATTTTTGGCGGTTAACATTAGTCCTCTCAGTCTTGAACTTTCATAATTCTTTTGAAACGTTAGAGGCTCACCCGAGGGTCACATAAAGGATTTTTCCCGATTCTAGGCGGTGATTGTGGTAGGCAACAAAGGCCACGTGTGCACCAGATCACTTTTTTGAGTGGGTCTCGTCCCAGCTTAAGGCATTGAGAACTCCCGCACCATGAATGCCGGTATTCAAGTGATAATTATGGTAGGCAACAAAGGCCACTTTAGGACAACAATCACTTCTTGGAGGGGTCTAGTCCAGTCCAAGGTATCGGGCCTTCCTACACCAGAAATCCTGGCATTTAGGCGATGGGCGTGGTAGGCAATTAAGGCCATTTTAACACCATAATCACTTCTTGGAGAGGGTCTTGTTCTGGTCCAAGGCATCGGGCATTCCTGCACAAGGAAGCCCGGTTAGTCGATGGTCATGGTAGGCAATGAAGGCCACTTTAACACCATAATCACTTCCTAGAAGGGGTCTAGTCCTAGCCCAAGGCATTAGGCCTTCCCGCACTAGGAATCTCAGTGAGGCGATGATCATGGTAGGCAAGTAAGGTAACTTTAGCATCACAATCACTTTATGAAGGGGTCTAGTCCCAGTTCAAGGCATCGGGCCTTCCTATATAAAGAATCCTGATTTGGTGATGATCATGGTAGGCAATTAAGGTTACTTTAGCACCACAATCACTTCTTGGAGGCAGTCTCGTCCCAGTTCAAGGCATTGGGCATTCCTGCACAAGCAGTCCCGGTTAGACGATAATCGTGGTAGGAAACTAAGGCCACTTTAGCATCACAATCACTTCTTGGAGGGGATCTAGTTCCGGTCCAAGGCATTAGGCTTTCCTGTACCAGGAATCCTAGTTAGACGATGATCATGGTAGGCAACTAAGGCCACCTTAGCTCCATAATCACTTCTTGAAGGGGGTCTATTCCCAGTCTAAGGCATTAGGCCTTTCTACACCAAGAATCTAGGTCTTGAGGTGTTGGGATTACGCTCGATAGCAAGAGTATAATAATGTATTTGACAATCTTTTCTTATTAATAAAGTGATTCCTAGTTTAACAAATCTTATAGCATTTATAGTTTAATTATAATAATTGTCAGAAGTAAATAATCATAAGGTCAAAAGACTAGGAGAAAAGAAGAATTGTTCGTACATCTAGATATGTATGAGGTAGACACAATTCTTTAGTTAGTCTTGAATAATATTCACAAATTAAGATAAAGGTTGGGCGCCTTTATCTTGTCAAAGTTGTAGATTTTTTTGCTAGCATTTGAGTGGGATCAAATATGTTATGATGAGTCTAAAATCATTAAAGTGTCTAAAATCATCAAAGTGTGGTGTCTTTTGGAAAAAAGAATCTAGTGCACTAGGTGCATTGAATTGGATCACAATGAAATACTTTATCTAGAACCGTCAATGGATAAAAGTTTCCATTTGAAGACAATCAGAGAGTCTATATCAATCCTGAGATAAATGATGGACTTATGGTTGCAAGTGTTATCATTTGAGCTATCAATGACTACGATTATATAGCATAGTCTATCATCGATAGTTTGGTGGTATTCATTTGTTAATCGATAGAGGACTTCATTCATAGATATGGACATTGTGGCTCCATTTATTAAATGAGAGTAAAATATCATCATATGGATGTTTTGAGGTATTGGATATTAAATCTTAATGTTAAGTTTTCAATAGTGTCTATTGAAACATGGCTTCTGGACAAGTCAAAATATCCAAGTTCAAAATGTGGTCCTATGAGTAAATATGGTAGCTTGGAAAGCTATAGGCGGTCTATGAGCTCTTAGCGATTACTGATATTCTTCACGAGGATACACTTTCTCCAATAAGGTTGTCTAGGGTATGAGTAAGAAATATTAACTTATTCTATCTTTATTTATGAGTGCAATTTTAGTTCTTTAGTGGAATGAACTAAAATTAAGAGATTGGACCTAAGTGAATCATTTGTTGATTGTGATTGGGTTGTGTCTATTGGAGCTTAAATTTAGATAGTCCGCCAAGATCCCCAATCCACACGAACTTACATGGATCACTTGATATATTCTACCGGACCAATTTAGGGATCCATCTAGAATTGTATTGAGGCATGTGGACTTATTTCTTTTGTAAGAATGGGTCTAGTTCACATGTGGACTTTTAATTAAGGTCCAATGGATTTAATAAAATAAGAAAAATAATATATTGGCTCATGTATATGAGTTGGGCGGCAAAGCTATATAGTTTAGCTTAATTATATTATTTTTATTTTATTATTTAATTAAATGGAAATTAGTTAATTTGGTAATTAATTAATTATTTAATTAAAAGTCAAAATCTTTTTCCTAGTAGGACTTGGTCTCCTAATATTATACTATTGTTGGTAGTATAATTAATGTTAAAGAGTATATTTGATTAGTAGATAAATAAAATGAATTATTTATCTAGTCAAATTAGAAAATCTTTAATATGGTTACAAATATACAATTGAGTTGGATTAGGAGTCTTGGTGTAGGAAATAATTCTTTTTGGAAAAGGATTCTTGGTCACCAAGTAAATCTACCTAAGGGTAGAATTCTTTTTTGAAAATGATTCTTAACCACCAAGTAAATCCACCTAAGGAAATGATTCTTAACAACTAAGTAAATCCTTCTTAGGAAAGGATTTGTATGCCTATTTATACTACCTCTAAATTTTGGCCAAGAGAAGATTTTGAAGCTCAAAATTTCGTGCAAGCCAAAGAGAATTTAGAAAGAGAAAAAATTTGGCCATTAGATAATTCTAAAAAGAAAAATTCGGCTAAGCCCTAATTTTTCTAAAAGAGTTTTCGACCGCCATAGAATTTTGAGTATAGAGAATTTGGTTCTTGCTCTAGATAAATTCATCCAACTCTAAAGATTGGTGTGTGAAAATTTGGCAAAGAAGAAAAGGAAGAAAGAACGTTTAGTTTTTGATAGTACACTAGTAGCCTTTACATTAAAAGGTTTTGTGTATAACGTCGAATCGTGGTTCACGCGAGTTTCAATCAAATTAATCAATATTTCACAAGTGACCTAACGTTCTTTGTTTTCTTCTTGGAGGATAATTGTAACTAACAAAGAAAAAGATTTTGTTTGTTTCCATCCTCAGGTATACAATTGAAAGAAACGGAGCCCACACTTCTAGGTGATTCACGTTCGTGATTGCATTGGAAGATCTTACGGATTCAATTCGGTGCTAGTTCAATCGTTACGAGAAAAAGGTATGACACTTTTTATATACTTTAATTAATCTAGGGTTAAGGTTCTTGTAATTAAAAAGGGAAAATTATTATTTATATCGAAACCCTAATTTTTATTTTCACGCTTCCGCTGCACGTGTTTTTCCCTACATGAGGCACATTGATCCCCACCGGGAACTTTAAGACATTATGGTAGATGGATAAGACCCCCTTCAAGGATCATAGGAACGACCTTCCTAGTATCGCGTTATAGGCTGACGGGGTGCCAACCACAACGAATTCTATCATAATATTTTGTTGGAGAGGTGCGGTTCCGATGATAACTAGGAGAATCTTTGATCCCACTAGTACGATCGAATCCCCAGTGAAACCATACAACGGATTTATGTAGCTCTTATAGTACCAGTGCTTCAAATTAAGCTTCTCCAATGTGTCTTTAAAGAGAATGTCAAAACTATTGCATTTATCGATGAAAACACGGTGAACCACGCAATTGGCAATCTGTACCGTGATCACCATAGGATCATCGTGAGGCTGCACGGTATTGTAGATGTCTGCCTCAGTGAAAATAATTTATACTGATTGGGATGGGCCAGCCGGGCTCTAGTCGGCCATGAAGATACTACGGCCTTCATCAACACGAGGAATCTTCCTTGCATGTTTTTTTTTTGGATTTATTAGAGGTGCCAGCCAGGGTGCCCCCCAACTAATTGTATGCATATCTGGATTTGTTGCATCAAATCCTTTTGTTCCCCCTTTCTCTTCTCAGAATGATCACAAATCTCCGCTTGTACCTCCCTTTCAGTCTAGATGTTGTCCCTGACCTGCTATAAGAATTCTCCCAAACATTCTCCCCTCACCTGAGCCTCAATCTAGTTACACAGGCTATAGTACTCTAAAGTGTTATACCTTACGTCTTCATTAAAATCGCAGTAATTGTACCAGTTCCTCCTCTTTACTAGAGCTTCCATGGGTGTAGGCTTCTAGAGTAGCCCCTTATCCTGGATGGCGAGGTAGATTGTTTCGCGGGATGCATTTAGGAGGGTGTAGTGATCATATCCTCTCTCATCTCGTGTTACAAGGCTACAGTCCTTGGAGGAGGCGAAGCTCGCAGAGGGTTTCACCTTGCCGGGGACTGCTCTTAGAAAGGTTGGGAATTGAGAAAATGATATGTTGACCTGTTAAAGGGTTTATTCTGGTTTTTCTAAGTTGGTGCAGGTCTGGGCGCCTTCTTCTTCTAGCTCTTCGCCTCTCTCATATCGTCATGCTCCATTTTGACCTTAAGTTGTTCGTCAATCTTGACCTGCTCGAGAGCCCGATTGTAGGCTTTTTGATAGGTCTCTGGAGGTCTCTTGGTGAAAGATCGAAAGAGTTTTCCTGGCCACAGGTTCCATCGAAAGTTTGCAAGGGTTTCATCTGGATTACTTGTGAAAATGTTCCATATATGACCGGAGTGTCTCACCTTGCTTCTGGACCACATATTGAAGGTGTGGGGTCCTTTGGGCACGGTTTGACCTCTGAAACTGTGAGCAAATGTCGGTTGATAGCTTTGTGAATGAATCCGTGCTACTAGTGGGCAACTTTCTGAACCAAGTCTTTGCACAATCAATCAGGGTGGTAGGGAACATCCTACACAAGGCGACCCTAGTGGTATTCTGGACTTCCATTTGCTGGATAAAGTTCTCCAAGTGGCTGAGGGGGTCTTTCGTTCTAGAGAACTTATCCACTAGTATTTTGAATTTTGGTGGGAGCTCAACTTCCCGGATCTTTTTGGTGAACAGGGCAGTCGTTTCACTTAAAGGATCCTTCTTGACCTCATTGTGTTTCCCCTTCTTTATCTATTGGATCTTTCTCTGTAGTTTCTCCAGCTGATCCCTCAGATGCTTGTTCCTATACTTCTTTGAATCGACCTCAGACCTTTCAATGTCAGATTCTTCTGATGAATTGGAGACATTAACCATGTCCTCATTTCGAGGGGAAACTTCGTGGTGGCTTGGCTGGTTACTTTCCTTTCTAGCCAGGGTTTCTCTTCTGGACGCTGTCTAGCGAGGGGGCTTCATGCTGCTCCTACGACAATCCATTTGCTGCAGATTTGACTCGCCCTGGTTGGTAACATGATGGCCTACAAGGGACAATGGGCATGGGCTCTAGCCTATCTCGGATCGAGGGTTAAGGCTCTACTCTATCGTAAGCTAGATTTGGATGGGGAAGGTCCCAGCCGATCGAAAGCAAACTGTCTGGTTCCGAGCCTGCTCGTCTCTCCCTGATTGTTGGGATCCGTCGATTAGGTTGTGATGCCCTCAGCCAGCAGGTAAATGTGGATGTTATCCATGAAGGCCGCTACTTGTTGGTCGAGTATGGTCTGACTTATCATGGGGGGCTAGAAGCCTGTGCAGCGGTTGGCTGGACCGGAGCTTGGCTATGGTGCCCAGATTTTCTACCCTTCTTTAGGGCTTTTCATGATGAAGTAGTAGACGGTTGTACCGAAACCTTGGGTTGTCCCTGAGAAGAGCGAAGCCTCATTGTTCTTGTAAAACAACAAACACGTAAACTTTGCGTAATTAGGATGTTGGTGTTCCCACAGATGGCACCGGAAAGTGTTAACCGAAAATTTGCTCAGGGTGAGGAATTCCAGCTAACACCCTTGAGACCACTACCTCAGAGGTTACGACTGGGGTTGGTACCTTTTGTACTTGGTTTACACGTACGATGGTGGATATAAAAACAGGTGGTGACAAGATACACATAAGATATATATAATGGGAATTGAACCGTTTTTTATTAACTTAAATAAATATTGTATGACATATAAAGATCACTCAAAGAATCTCAACCTCTCTTGGGTAAAATAAGTGCGGCAGCTTCGTGCCTATCGAGAAGTAGATAACAATAGTAGCCGTGTTCTGTGAATAGAATTTAGGCTAAGGCGGAGCTCTCTTCCATATATCTCTTTTTCTATGTGTCATCCCCATTTGCTCGTGCATGCTCGGGCTTATTTATGCACAGTCCAACTAGGTTAAACTCATGATTCTCCCACCTTTATTTTCTGAATCGAATCCCCCCTTATCGAATGGGATATGATGTTTAAATGTCGTGGACTTTGACTTAATAACGAATCCGAGAATATCTTAGATGAAGATGAGTTTTTTTCTCTTTGGACTCAATCACTTGCTCTATATGTATGTAGCGTTTCAATGCAAGTTGGAGAATGGAGGTGATCTTATGTACTACCCTGGTAAGATGCATCATGGAGGTCACCGAATATGGCGTTCACTATCTCGAAGGGCGAGGTACATTTGTGTTCTTTTCTTGGTGTTAGAAGATTGATCTGACCTTTCCAGGTCTCTTTTGGAGCTTGAAATGACTATGTTGGCGTTTTTTAGTGATAACAGGTTTTCTGCGAGTTTCTTTCTTCCTACCTAGATAGATTTGATTATTCCTTTGGCAAAACAGAGTGACATTATAGTACAAACTCGATGCCTTCATGGATCTCTTTATGCATCTGGGAAAGGTAGTGGGCTTCTGGGGAGGTCGAGAGGTATTTTAACCTTTGGGGAGCCTAAGTCTGCTTGTTTCGCACCCTTATTTCAACGTAAGGAACTCGATCTGTTTATGTCAGGCTTTACTTGGTGTATGCCTATGGTGCGGGCGACCTTGTCTCGCTTCTACAGGTTAGTCGATAGCCCGACCCTAGGAACCTCGATACCCTGCCGAACTCAGACCCTTGCTTGGAAAGTGGAAAATTTACCTTTGGTCCTTAGCCAAAGTTGGCTATTAATAAAAGTCCTCTCTGATTTGAACACCGGTGATTGAGTTGGGTTTGGAGTCAGATTTACAGTTTTAATTGAGAAATTTTCCCTCCTCTTTTAGTTGCCATAATCCGAGAGGGAATCCTCTTATTAAATGCAAGTGAAATGTGGCGAGCAAGGAACGGTGTATTTTTTTAAATAATATGGCTGCATTACATCAGTCCCCGAGAATCAAGGCAATCGTCGAAGATCTTACCTTTCTACTTGCTTCCGTTATTGAAGTTATCGGTTACCGTGCCATTCACCCCTATTTAAACCCGGTCACGTCGTCTTCCTTCTAATGCTTCTTACTCCTTCAAAGTTCAAACTCGAAAAAAGTTTTCTTTCTCTACCTCCTCGAACAACGCCTCTATCTCTCTTTTTTCAAACTTGGAATCTTTCTCTACTATGTCGAAATCCAGCCGTGATATAGTAGAACTCATGGTTAAGGGTGAAGAGGTCTCCAGTCTCTCTCAAGGAAAGTGAGCACGAAAGGACTTTGATAGCGATGATTCCACTCTAAACCCGTAACGTCACCGCTCGAATAGGAATGTATCTATTGGGACCTGATTCTCAAACAAGCCCAATGAACCTCTGAACTTGGTCGACAAGGATTCAAATAAAGAATCAGGGGACAGTGCGGTGGGAAGAAACCAAATTATGGTCGTTGGTACCTTGCCGGAGGAAGTTCTTCCATACGATTGCAGGGTTATCCCAGATTCTACCATTGACCCGAGGTAGATTAATCGTTTAAAGGTCAGGTACGGCAATCCAGACAGTGTCTCCCTCTTCGTTCCTCCCAAGAACTACAATGTTATCTCCCCTCATAAAGGCAACCTTCTGATCCTTGTCGTGGCTAACGAGAACGGGGTCTGGCTTTCTCTTCACCCCACCCTCCGTCAGGCTCTCATCGCCCGACAACTAGCTCTTCTCCAGTTGACTCCTGGCTTCTTTAGACATTTACTCAGCTTCCTCGTGTTATGTAGGAACAGTGTGAGTTGAGCAATGTCGCTAGGGAGCCCGGAACTGTCCTATATCTTTCAGATTGGCAGCCTGTCTGGTGGCCCAAGAGTTCAGTTCTACACGAAGGCCACAAACAAGCTTAACTTCATCGTCCTCGAAGCTTCTAAGAAAGACCTTGCCTGGAAAGATGAATGGATTCTGGTGGGAGGTTATTGAGGAAGCTCGATCTACATTGGCAGGCTCGGGTTCGAGGCCCCTATAGCTATCAATGATAAGCCTTCGTGGGATATGGATTCTCTACCCACCGAGTCTGAGGCAATCTTGAAGACTATCATCTCCCGTGATTATTTGAACCTGAAGTTTCCAATCGCTGAATCCTTTGATCCCGATAAGGTGAATCTATACATGATAATCTCTTATTCCTCTCCCCGTAAGTCAAAAAAAACTGAACCATCTTGCTCTTTTATGCTTGGCTCTGACGCCTTTTTTATTTTCACAGTATATGTTGTTGCTCCAGCTTCTTATGAAGTCTAGCAAGCTCATACCCTTTCACCTTCTTGTCACCCAACCCGAAGAGTCTCCTCAGCTGCCTCGGAGAAAAAGGGGCCAATTGTTCATCCTATAATTTCACTAGCTTCTATTTTGTCCCCTTCCCAGCTTAGGTCCAAGATGACGCTCCTCGTTTCATGGACTTCTAAGGCACGAGGTAAGGGGTCCTCTGCTCCTTCTACAGCTGCTGCAACCGCTACTGCTCCTTCTTCGATTGCCTCTTCTATTTTTATCACTACTTCTACCACCCTATGTCCAGCTTCCCTGATGTTTCTGCTCTTCTAACAACATCCCCAACCCCTCAAGCTCCAGAGGACCTTGTGGCTGGTGTTGAGAAGGCTCCTCCCTCTCGCTCTCAACATAAACCAAGCCTAGCTGGTCAAGACAAAGTCTTGGAGCAGTTTATTAAGTCCTGGCCAGGTGGTGGCCTCTCTAGGATGGCTTCAATGGCCGTCAATATTTTATTTATGTTAATAGTGAAATTTGGAAGAGAAATTTTCCACCTATAATCAACAATCATAAAGCCTGGAAAGACAGTAAAGCCACCCCGCATGAGCAAGGAAGGTCTGCTTGTCTTTAAAACTATAAGAAAACAAGCCAGGCGTGACCTAGACGAGCCCCCACGAGAGTACTGGAACCCAGGCTTCTCTAGGCCATTTATCGGGGAGCATTGGCTCTGAGGTCGAGCTCTACAACCGCCCCGTGAATGCCAGGGGAAGTCTCCAAGCTCAGGAGACATTCGAAAGAAGCCCGCCAACCTCTCCAGAAGCCTGCTGTCCTTGCTGGACATAAAGGAAGAATCACACCTAAATCTACACTACCCCAGCTACCTCCTAGGAAGGTCTACAAGAGCACCTCAAACCCCTTAGGGTCAGGAAAAATCCATCTTAAGCTTCTAAGAACAAAGCTAGAGCAGGGGTCTACCTCGGTCTACAGGGCAACAGGCAGCTGGCAGGGTAACCTTTATGAAGATTCATGGCACAAGTGCACATAGGATCGTTTCCACATAATATTTACATGCACGTCAAGAGTTTGATTCAAATAAGGGAACAAACTTATCTCCATCAACGATATCATCAAATCCCGTAAATATTCAAATTCAAATGGACAATCCTGCCCGATAAGGAGCTAAAGGATTCATAGGATCACGGTAAAGTATTTACGAATTAAAAACTTACTTGGACGATATAAATAGGTGAAGCCAATCATGGTAGAAAGGAAGGGAAGAAAAACAGAGAACAACCTACAAGAATAGATATACGTACAAAAAATATAGAGGTAGGGGGGAAAGCCTAAATTCTGCATTCGGAACAAGGCTACCTTCATTTCCACTATTCGACAGGCACCGAGTTGACACCACCCTACACCTTCGAGAGACTGTGAGCATACAAGAGAGCGATTTGTACTTTAAAGCAATATATCAATAATAAAGCTCCCATTTACTGATCAGCCTCTCGTCTACCTCTTAAACTGGTAGGGAACCAACAGTACCGACCCCGGTCACCACTTTCATGGTAGTGGTCTTGAAGGTGTTAATAGGGATTTCTCATCCTAAACAAATTTTCCGTTAACACTTTCTGGCGCCGTATGTGGGAAACCTCTCACACCATCATCTTTTCACATTCGAAAAGTTTGTTATTTCATAGTAATCATAAGGCTCCGCTCCTTGCAGAGGTAGCAGAGTACGTCGGGACAACCTTCTGCTACATCGACACGAAAGGTCCCGAGGAAAGGGAGAAAATCCTTGCTCCACAGCCAGATTCCCACCCTGTCAGCCGTTGTACGGGCTCTGGATCCCCCTCTAGGAAGCCATGTCGAGCCTGACAAACAATCGGCGGCCTTTGTAGAGAACATCCGCATTCGACTACTCGCTGAGGGTATCGCTATCTAACAAACAGGTCTCTGCAATCAGGGCGAGTCAAGCAGGCCTGGGGCTAGGCAACCCGCCTTTGATCGTTTGGGACTTGCCCCTCTAAAATTAGCTCATAATAGAACGGGTCTCCCAACCTCGATCCGGGATAGGCTAGGGCCCATGCCTCATGTTCCCGAAGCGCTGCCATGCTTCCAACCAAGACAAGTCAAATCCGCGGTAGATATCTTTCCCCGGGAACGGGAAGAGCTTATCCACTCAACTACTTCAAGTAGAGAAGCCTGGGTAGAGAAGAAGAAAGTCAGCAAAGCCCTCCAACAGAACCCCCCCCCAAAGAAGGAATCGGGTAGAGGTCGCCATTTCATCAGAGGGATCTAATGGTGAGGAATCCGAGATTGACTCAAGGAAATCCGAAAGCAAGCATCTAAGAGACCAGTTGGCAGAGCTTCAGAAAGAGGTCCAATTGATGAAGAAGGGAAAGTACAAGTAGGACAAGAAATATCCTCTATAAGAAATGAACGCTCATTTTGCTAGGAGGATTCGAGAGGTAGAGCTCCCGCCTAAGTTCAAAATGCCAACCGACAGGTTCTTTGAGACTAAAGATCCTCTGAGCCACTTAGAGAGCTTCGTTCAACAGATAGAGGTCCAGAACATAACCAAGGCCGCTATGTGTTGAATTTTCCCCACTACACTCACGGATTATGCTAAAACCTGGTTTAGGAAGTTACCAGCCGGAAGCGTGGATTCGTTTACCAAGTTATCAACTGATTTCTGCTCACAATTCCAGGGAGTTAAGCCCCAACTGAAGGACCCAATCCATCTACAATACGTGATCCAGAAGAGAGGGGAAACCCTCCAGGCTTATATCGAGCGTTTCCACAAGGAAGTCATCCAGATGGGCGTCTTCACCTAGAGAGAAACCATCGCCAATTTCAGAAGAAACTTGTGTGCAGGAAAACTATTTCGGTCTTTTGCCAAGAGACCTTCGGAAACCTACTAGGAAGCCTATGATTGGGCTTTGGAACAGATTGAGGTCGACGAACAGCTCAAGGTCAAGATGGAGCATGACAACATGAGAGCCGTAAAGCGACAAAAGAAGGAAGCTCTCAGACCCGAGCAAGCTTAAAAAAGCCAGAGTAAACCCTATAATAAATCAACATACTGCTTCTTTCTCCCTCAGCCCAGATCGGAAAGGTATCCAGATAAACAGGCTCCTCCTCAAGCTTTACCACCTCCCAGGACAGTAGCCCCTTTAGCTTGCGATGAGAAGGGGTATGACCATTACACTCCCTTAAATGCATCCCGAGAAACAGTCTACCTCGCTATTTGGATCAAGGGTTTATTACAAAAGCCCGCTCCTATGAAAGCCCCGGTCGATAAAAGAAATCGTTATAAATATTGTAATTTTCACGAGGACATAGGGCACAACACTTCAGAATGCTACAACCTGCCGAACCAAATTGAGGCTTTGATAAGGGGAGAATGCTTGATAGAGTTCTTAAAACAAGTCAGGGAGAACATTCAGACTGGAAGAGAGGTGCAAGCCGAGATCCGAGAACATGCTAAGAAAAGGAAGGGAGAACAGGCGTACCTGATGCAAAAAAAATTAGGAAATACATACTATCAGCGGGGGTCCCACTCTGGCTGACACCTCCAACAGTTTTAGGAAAAACCAAGCTTGGAAGGTTCCTCGTACTGATGAGGGGTGAGATATCTTCAAGGTCACCAGATACCGACCAACCCCTCCCAGCTGTCACAGATCATCTTCACCGAAGCAGATGTCTATAACATCGTGCAACCACATGATGACCTTATGGTCATCACAGTACAAATTGCCAACTTTATGGTGCACCGCGTGCTCGTTGACACAGGTAGCAGCGTCGACGTTCTGTTCAAAGACACTTTGGAAAAACTAAACTTGAAGCAATAGTGTTACAACAGTTGTACTACTCTATTATATGGGTTCACTGATGACTCCATCACACCCGTAGGATCAAAAATTCCTACCAGTGATCATCAGAGCCGTACCTCTCCAGCAAAACATCATGAATGACTTCGTGGTGGTTGATGCCCCGTCGGCCTACATTGCAATATTAGGGAGGTCATTTCTGTCATCCTGGAAAGGGGCCCTTTCTATTTACCATAATGTCCTGAAGTTCCCGATAAGAGACAAGGTGGGGAAAGTTCAGGGTGATCAGCAAGCAGCTAGGAAATTCTACGCGGTATCAACTAACCCAGTAGCCCTAGCAAAGCAACTTGCCCAGGTGACGACTATCCAAGGTAGGATAACCCCAGCACTAAACCTGGAAGACGCGGGCTCCACCGATTGTCCCAAAAAAGGCCTTGTGGCGCCTGACATGGAAGAATAGAGAAAGGAATGGGCCAGCGGCCATCCAGTCGATAAGTTAGAAGAAATTCCCGTCCGAAAAAGCGATCCTTCGAAGGTCATCAAGATCGGAGCTACCCTTAAGCCAGAAATGAAATAGGGCTTGATTAGGATCCTCAAAGAGATCAACGACATATTTGCTTGGAGTTATGCGGAGATGCGGGGGATCCCGATGACTTTAGCTGCACATCGACTGGCGGTGGATCCGACCTTCAAGCCTGTCAAACATAAAAGGTGCCAATTCAAAACGGAAAGAAATATGGCGGTTCAGGATGTGGTCGATAAACTAACCCAAGCAGGCTTCATTCGAGAAGCCTGCTACCCCGAATGGATTGCCAATGTTGAAAATACAATCACGGTTAAATGATCAAGGCTAACCTAGAGAGGGGGTGAAAAGGTTAGGCACCTTTTTCGACTCCTTTAGAAACAAACAAAAGTTTATCCCTCTAGATTGCTTGTATCACAATATATATATTAATTAAAGAAAATTAATCAATATATAAACGCAAGTAAAGTGTGATACAAACAAGTAATTGTAACACATACACAATCAATATTATAAAGAGGAAGTCAACATACATAAAGAGTTCTATCCATAATACAAATATTAGAGAGATAGGGATAGAGAAAAGTTGACACATGATATAACGTGGTAAACCTCCGAAGAGGAAACATCCACGGGCAAAAAAAATCCACTAGTAGATAAGACAAGTACAATCTCTCAAGTGACCTCTTCACCTAGAAACTACACTCTTATCCTACTCTAAAAGTTGTCGCCCTATGCTCAACAATCCGAGGCTTCACACCTCTTATCAAGACTTCCTTGCTCAACTTATCCGGATCTTCACAACCCAAGGCAAGACTTCTTGCTCAACTATCCGAGTCTTCCCGACTCTAGTAAAGACTTCCTTGTCACCTATCTGAGTTCTCCCAACTCTAGGCAATACTTCTTGCTCAACTATCCAAGGCTTCACACCTCTAGCCAAGACTTCCTTGCTCGACAATCCGAAGCTTCACACCTCTTGCCAAGACTTCTTGCTCAACACCATAGGTCTCACACCTATTGTCAAGACTTCCTTCTTACAAGGCATCTAGGTGATCAAGAATGCAAAACGCAAACAAGCATGCAACATAGAATGCTATGATCAAAACATCCTATGGAAAATACTAGACACGAGCATGAATGCACAAATCACATATAGTCTAGTTCATCATGCATGAGTAGTCAATCTAGATTATGTAAGATATGATCAACATTAATCACAAACTAGATTCATGCATATATCTAAACTTGAATCACAAGATATGATCAACAAATCACAAGATCAAGTTTAAATCACAAAAACCTAAAACATGCTAAAATCATATGACAATGTCAAATAGATCTAAGCATAAGTTCTAGAGCATATTCCTAATAATAGATTCAACAAATCACATGAATAGCTCAAAAGAACATAAGCACATGTATTATGTTAGAATTTCGGCCAAGAGAGACTAATACATGTGATGAACTATTTTTCACAAAATCAATCAATCAAAGATCACAAAATAGTCCTAGAATCAAAGCTAGCACATTACAATCCCAAACATGTGATGACATAGGCAAAATCAAAACCTAACTCAACATGTATGATTTCAATTGAAATTCAATCTAGCTTTGAAAGTGTGCAAAACACAAATCAAAACACTCACCATATACAAATATATTTAGAAGAAGAAAACCCAAGGCAATTGACCAAGTTTTAAACGAAAACTTAGAGAGAAAATCAATACCATAGTTGATCTAAGTGCAGTCCCGTTTTTGTATGATTGGACACCAAAAACAGCAGAAAAATTAACTTAAACCTTCAGTGGAGGATGAATAGATGAACACTCTAAACTTCGAATCACTCAAATCTGAGTTCAAATGAAGAAGTTATGATGGTTTGGAAGGTGAGAAAATTTATAGAAAAAATTCTGCACACTTGATTTGAATTTCTTCTTAGAATGAAATGTGAAAGGGAGAGAGTTTATAAAGGAGTGGGAAAGAAGAAAGATGAAAAGAAAAAATTGCCCTTCTTTATAAGTGCTTCCCCGAGATGGCGCGTGGGCATCTCGGGGAATCAAGGTTGTGCGGCCGAGATGGCCACGCGCCATCTCAGGCATGCACACCTCCATGGCCATTTTGGCCATGGTTCATTCCCAACGCGCTTCCCTACGTTCTTTGACCGTTCTCCGGCCTCCGTACTTGGAATTCGATTCTGTTTGCGCATTACAAACTGTAACTCTCACATGGACATGGAAATATAAGATAATAAACCTAGAAAATAATAATTCGACTCGATATACGAAGATGAAGACAATGTATGCAACATGAGTTTAAAGTGTAGTATCTTTTGACTTTGAACTTGAAATCAATAGTTGAGTAACCGAAATGATCGGAACTCAATCAAGAATGATTTAAGACTATATCCAAGTTCAATATCCATGTTATAAAAACATATACACACACAAACACAATTCACACTAGAATGCAAACTACATAGAGATAGTTTCCAATCATGCATATTCCAAAACATGTTATTTCCAAACCAATGCATGAGCATTCATCTTCAAGTGTGTGAATGTGTTATACATGGTGCACAACGATGCAGGGACACATATGAATGAATTGTATGTGTGTTCCTATAATGGTGCACAACGATGCAGGGACACAAATGTATGATATGTGTGTGTGTGCCTAGCATCTTGTTTTTCAATTATAACACTAAGCTCATCAACCTTCTTCTTCAAATGCAAAGCCCAATCCGGAAAAATGTTTATGCTAGTCTCTTGAAAATCAACTTGTGAACTAAAAAGTCCAAAAGTATCACATGTCTTACCCATATCCTTATATGACATGTATGACACACGTTTATCACTATACTTTTCCAAGGGTTGTACCAACATATCATCTCCACTACTTTGAACACCACGAGCTAAACACAAAGAAGTTATAAGCCCCGGTAATGCAAGCTTCTTATCTCCTCTAGTTGAGAAAGCCGCATTATCCAAATAAAACATAAGTAAATCCCCAAGGTTTATAGGTTGATTAGTCACTAAGGCATATACTATTTTGATATTGTCTTTATTCAACTCTGTTGAATTCAAAGATCCAATAATATTTGTACAAATGAAAAGATGCCAAAATACACTTGCCAAGAAACTTGTTAATGTTTACCGGGTTAACTCTAAACACAACACCCCTAACATCCATCAAAGCACCCAATAAGGTGGCACTCTCTGTATATTCATAATAAAATTCTCTAACAATAGTGTCATTCACTATTCCTAGTGTGCTCACCCAAGATTCCCAATTTCTATCCTTAATGCATTTAAGAACATAAAAATCTTTACATTTACCTAAGTCAATGCCTCTCTCTTGAAATATCTTCTTAGTTGCAAAGATCCCTAAGTCCTTTGACCTTGAAGCTTTGGATCTCTTTGAGGTTTACTTGGCTTTCACAATGGGATTCAATTGATTTCCACTTTCGGCAACTTCAGTTCTTCCCATTTGTTCTTGTGAAATAAGATGCTATAAACATACAAAAGTGAGTGAAAGACAAAACAAGCTTTATAGTCACAAATATATAAAACAATGACATATGACTTAAGAATGAATCACCATGCAAGACAAAGATAGTGAGTAATATCTTACAAGTATCATTAAGTCAAAATATGCCAACATGTAACAAAATGAAGCTTGTGAACATATCATAAAAGAGAACAATGTCTAGCATACAATGCCCCCCCATGATAAATGCCATGACTAAGATTCATGATAGCATAAGGTTCACAAGGAAGTTCACACAATCACACATTCAAGCAATTTGAAGAAATATCAACAAAATGAGCTTTATATGCTAAGAGAGATACACAAAGATTTTTCAAGTTCTCTCATAATTCTTTAACAATTGCAAAGATATCATCATACTCATAAACAAAATGTGTGTGTGAGAGATATTCTTCAAATATATATCAAGAAGTAGTTTGATAATCAACATGCAAACAATTTCCAACAACTATTAATCTTAAGCTTTTCCATAAAAAGTCAAACCGATTATCATGCGGAATTTTTGCTTTTAAGAGAATAGATTTTCAACATATAAGTGTGTGTGTACATGTGGCTCATCATCCCATTTCTGTTTTTCAACCCGAGCTCATTTGATTTTCAACTAAACTCCTTTCTAAGCCTTCCTCCTTTTCTTTTTAAGCTTTGAATCAAAGATTTTTTTTTTATTATTGATTTCATTTCAACACTTCTTTGATTTTTCCATTTTGTTTTTGCATAAACAAAAATTCACTTCATGACAGCTTTCACTCATCACAATGGTATAGCTCTTTCCAACATTGGGTAGCTTTCACAACCAATGTGTGTAGCCCTTTTCATGAAGGTGGTCGTTGAGTTCTATGTAATTGCCGAAGCAAAATGGATACTAACCATAGGTCATTTTAAATTTACTTAAGCACAAAAACTTCAAAATGTATCCAATGTTTACATATTAGTAAACTCAACCTTCTAGCAAAACATATAAGAGAAGCAAGGTGCAATTTTTAGAAAACCAAGATTTTATGGCTCATAAGCACATGATCTAAGAGCAATAAGTAGAGACTTATTCAAGATCATTACTTCTCTAATGAGTAGCTTTCAAAGAATATGAAGCTCGTATTTTCAAAAGTAATGCCACTCAATATACCAAACACAAACAATCATCAAAGTTAAGATCAATGTGAACAATATCACTATTAGATCCTAAAATAGCAAATGTCAATGAGAACCATATGTATACTATACAAAATTCTCTAATATGACATGCTATGAGATGTATGTCAAAAATTGAGTGAAAAGATGAATATCTAAGAGAATATGCATTAGAGTATAGAGATACCTTTTTGCACATTATATTCACCAAATATCATACTTCCGCCCTTTTTATGAGCACTCTTGCCTTGAATGTCCTCATGACATCAAGTTGACGATGTTTCACAATAAGAGTATAAAAAGCATAATATCTCAACTCAATTAACACATATAACAGAAGAACTTCTTCAAAGTTAATCAACAAATTTTGACCATCATAACAATCATGATGTGAGATAACTAAGTTCATATCAATACATGGAGTATTCAAAGCTAGCAAGCAAGAATTCTCAACACAATTGATATATATCCTCAAAGCTATCTCACACGTGCTTTATATATTAGTGATAAGAGCACTCACCCTTGAACCACTTGTTCTTGGGTGTACCTGCACAAACATTTCCAATATCATCCTTGA
Source organism: Dipteronia dyeriana (assembly GCA_032871835.1). Taxonomy (NCBI): domain Eukaryota; kingdom Viridiplantae; phylum Streptophyta; class Magnoliopsida; order Sapindales; family Sapindaceae; genus Dipteronia; species Dipteronia dyeriana. The sequence goes on along the minus strand of CM065295.1, from coordinate 30,228,870 downwards.
CAACAATGTTAAATCTAGAGTAAATTCTTTCAATGACTTGATTAACAAGAATATCATTAACACACTCTTCCTTAACATTTTCAACACATGCTTTGTCAAGTTGAACAAGATTAGAATTCTTTCTAATCCATAACTTTTTCTCATGCTTAGCAAAATTATCATGTTTCTCAACTTTCAAAGCCTTAGCATGTTCAAGTTGAAGTTTAATCTCCTTATCCCTAGATTCATTTCCTAATTTGCATTTTTTAATATATTTATAACACCTAGGCTTAATGTGACCTATTGTGTTGCAATAATGGCAAATTGGAATAAAAGATGAGATTGTACCTTTTGGAGTTGAACTAGCTTCACTAGAAGTTTGCAAAGATACCTTGTTTGCCAACTTCTTCTTAGCTTTTGATCTTATCTTCTTGTGTGGTTTCTTATCAATCACGACTTCATCAAAGTGTGTAGGAAGTGGTGCTTCTAAGAGCTCCTCTTCAACTACCAAGTCGTCTTCACCACTATGAGAGTTAACAAGATTCCTAACACTAGAAACACTAACCGAATCATTCACTAAATCCTTGATAGCCTCCTTAGCCGTGTCTATCTCTTCCATCAATTCTTGTTCTCTCTTCTTCAAATAAGATATCACATTATCCTTCTCAAGTTTAATCATTTCAAGTTCTCTAAACTTCTTTATAATATCACATTTTTCACCAAGAAGTCTACGAGTAACAACCACAAACTCATCTAGTTGCTTCTTGATCAAATCATCCTTCTCAACTACTTCTCTTTGAGAATTGTCTCTAGCTTCTTCAAGCTTTTCTATCTTTTTCAACAACTCAAGATTAGTAGGAATGGAACTAGAGCATCCATCATGATTTGCATCAAGGTTCTTGTTCAAAGATATTGTACTACCAACATCTAGTGAAGAATGAGAAGTCATTAGAGCTACAAAGTTGCTCACCAACTCTTCATCACTTGAAGACTCACAACTAGAGCTCTCATTGTCACTAGAATTATCATCATTCCAAGTAGTCGCCAACACTTTGCCTTTCTAGTCTTTCAAAAATGGCTTCTTGGTGCACTCACTAGCAAAGTGACCAAAACCTTGACAATTATAGCATTGAACCTCTTTCTTGTTCATGGCTTGACTATTCTTCACTCTCCTTAGAGATGATGATCTCTTGACCCCTTTTTCCTTAGAAGACTTGCTTTTAGGTTTGGCATTCTTCTTTAGAAACTTCTTAAACCTTTTAACCAAGAATGTCATTTCTTCATTTTCATCATCACTCTACTCCTCAATAGCATTGAGAGCAATTCCCTAACTCTTGATCTTTGGCTTCAAGCACATCTCATAAGTTTGGAGAGACCCAAGCAACTCATCGATGTTCATACTATCCACATCCTTGCTTTCCTCAATGACCGTCACCTTTGATTTAAATCTCTTAGGAAGAGACCTAAGGATTTTCCAATTTAAATGCTCTTTTGAGATAGGTACTAAAAGTGCTTGACATTGGTTGGCAATATTAAGAAGCCGGAATTGGAAGTCTTCAAACTTTTCTTCCTCACCCATACTTAAACCTTCAAATTGTGATGCCAACATTTGAAGCCTTGATTTCTTCACCGCTAAGGTTCCTTCATTAGTAACTTGGAGATTATCCCAAGCTTCCTTTGCGGATTCAAGATTTTGGATGTAGGAGAATTGATGCCCATCAACTCCTCCAAAGATGGCATTCATAGTACGATGGTGCCATTTTGCAACCTCAAACTCATTTGTTGTCCATTCACTTCTTGGCTTGAGTATCAAAGTTCCATCCTCTAAAACCTTGGTAGGAGGACTATAACCTTCTTCCACTACCATCCAAGCCCTTTCATCAATAGAGCGGATGTAGGCTTTCATCCTCAACTACCAATACCCATAGTTAGTGCAACGAAGTAATGGTGGCCTAGTATTTGAGGCTCCTTCCGCCATTACATCATCTTGTAAACCCATGACTTCAAACACCTTACAAAAACCCTGAAAGTATCACCCCGGACTCACACTAAGTGCAATATAGTGTCCTGCTTTGATACCAATTGAAAATACAATCACGGTTAAATGCTCAAGGCTAACCTAGAGGGGGGTGAATAGGTTATGCACCTTTTTCGACTCCCTTAGAAACAAACGAAAGTTTTTCCCTCTAGATTGCTTGTATCACAATATATATATATATATTAATTAAAGAAAATTAATCAATATATAAACACAAGTAAAGTGTGATACAAACAAGTAATTGTAACACAGACACAATCTATATTATAAAGAGGAATTTAACATACATAAAGAGTTCTATCCACAATAAAAATATTAGAGAGATAGGGATAAAGAAAAGTTGACACAAGATATAACGTGGTAAACCTCCGAAGAGGAAACATCCACGGGCTAGCAGCCACCAGCAAACAAAATCCAGTAGTAGATAAGACAAGTACAATCTCTCAAGTGACCTCTTCACCTAGAAACTACCCTCATATCCTACTCTAGAAGTTGTCGCCCTATGCTCAACAATCCGAGGCTTCACACCTCTTGTCAAGACTTCCTTGCTCACCTTATCCGGATCTTCACAACCCAAGGCAAGACTTCATGCTCAACTATCCGAGTCTTCCAGACTCTTGTCAAGACTTCCTTGCTTACCTATCCCAGTTCTCCCAACTCTAGGCAAGACTTCTTGCTCGACTATCCAAGGCTTCACACCTCTAGCCAAGACTTCCTTGCTCGACAATCCGAAGCTTCACACCTCTTGCCAATACTTCTTGCTCAACACCATAGGTCTCACACCTATTGTCAAGACTTCCTTCTTACAAGGCATCTAGGTGATCATGAATGCAAAATGCAAACAAGCACGCAACATAGAATGCTATAATCAAAACATCCTATGGAAAATACTAGACACGAGCATGAATGCACAAATCACATATAGTCTAGTTCATCATGCATGAGTAGTCAATCTAGATTATGTAAGATATGATCAACATTAATCACAAACTAGATTCATGCATATATCTAAACTTGAATTACAAGATATGATCAACAAATCACAAGATCAAGTTTAAATCACAAAAACCTAAAACATGCTAAAATCATATGACAATGTCAAATAGACCTAAGCATAAGTTCTAGAGCATATTCCTAATCATAGATTCAACAAATCACATGAATAGCTCAAAAGAGCATAAGCACTTGTATTATGTGAGAATTTCAACCAAGAGAGCCTAATACATGTGATGAACTATTTTTCACAAAATCTATCAATCAAAGATCACAAAATAGTCCTAGAATCAAAGCTAGCACAATACAATCCCAAACATGTGATAACATAGGCAAAATCAAAACCTAACTCAACATGTATGATTTCAATTGAAATTCAATCTAGCTTTGAAAGTGTTCAAAACACAAATCAAAACACTCACCATATACAGAAATTTGTAGAAGAAGAAAACCCAAGGAAATTGACCAAGTTTTAAAAGAAAACTTAGAGAGAAAATCAATACCTTAGTTGATCTAGGTGCAGTCCCGTTTTTGTATGATTAGACACTAAAAACAGCAGAAAAATTAACTCAAACCTTCAAATAAAAGATGGTGGATGAATAGATGAATACTCTCAACTTCAAATCACCCAAATCGGAGTTTAAATGAAGAAGTTATGGTGTTTGGAGTGAGAAAATTTAGAGAGAAAATTCTGCACACTTGATTTGAATTTCTTCTTAGAATGAAATGTGAGAGGGAGAGAGTTTATAAAGGAGTGGGAAAGAAGAAAGATGAAAAGACAAAATTGCCCTTCTTTGTAAGTGCTTCCCCTAGATGGCACGTGGGCATCTCGGGGCAGCAAGGTTGTGCGGCCAAGATGGCCACTCGCCATCTCGGGCATGAACACCACCATGGCCTTTTGGCCATGGTGCATTCCCCTCGCGCTTCCCTCGCGTTCTTCGACCTTTCTACGGCCTTCAAACTCGGAATTCAAATCCGTTTGCGGATTACAAACCACAACTCTCACACGGACATGGACATATAAGATAATAAACCTAGAAAATAATAATTCGACTCGATATATGAAGATGAAGACAATGTATGAAACATGAGTTGAAAGTGTAGTATCTTTTGACTTTGAACTTGAAATCAATAGTATGAGTAACAGAAATGACCGGAAATCAATCAAGAATGATTTAAGACTATATCCAAGTTCAATATCCATATTATATAAACATATATACACACAAACACAATTCACACTAGAATGCAAACTACATAGAGATAGTTTCCAATCATGCATATTCCAAAACATGTTATTTCCAAACCAATGCATGAGCATTCATCTTCAAGTGTGTGAATGTGTTATACATGGTGCACAATGATACAGGGACACATATGAATGAATTGTATGTGTGTTCCTATAATGGTGCACAACGATGCAGGGACACAAATGTATGATAAGTGTGTGTGTGCCTAAGCCTTATAAGAGAAAGATAAGGTCTTAGTATACCTTTGTAAAAACAAATTTCATCCTTTCTCTTTGAAGACTTAGAACTTGCTTTGACTTGTTGTTTCTTCTTCCTTGAAGCTTGAATCATCATGAACTTAAACAACTAAGTCATTACAAGGTAAACATCATTTTGATATGGAATTAATGCCAACACAAACTAAAACCTAACAAATGTTGTCATGGTCACAAAGGCAAATGGGAAGTGGCGCATGTGCGTAGACTACACCAACCTCTACCGGGCATGCTTGAAGGACAGTTTTCCTCTGTTGAAAATTGATCCGTTGGTCGATTCCACCTTTGGGAACAAGCTCCTGAGCTTTATGGATGCATTTTTTGGCTATAATCAGATTATGATGCATCCCGCGGACCAAAAAAAAAGACCAGCTTCATCACCGCACAAGGCCTATACTGCTAAAAGGTGATGCCTTTCTGGCTCAAAAACACTAGAGCTACTTACCAGCGGTTAGTCAACTATTTGTTCAAGCCTAAAATATAAAGGTCGATGGAGATGTACATCGATGACATGATCACTAAATCTTCAACCTCAGAAGGCCACCTAGACGACCTTCGTAGGACCTTCATGATCCTAAGGGAAAACCAGATGAGGTTGAACCCTTCCAAATGCGCCTTTAGTGTAACTGTAGGGAATTTTCTGGGCTTTGTGGTCCATGAGAGAGGCATAGAGGCTAACCCAGAAAAAATCATGGCTATCCTGGATCTAGAATCCCCCACATCTATTAAACCAGTTCAAGCCTTGACCGGACAGGTAGCAGTACTCAATAGGTTCATCTTCCGGTCTACCGATAAGTGCCTACCATTCTTTAAAGCTATCAAGCAGGGAAGAAACATAAAGTGGGATCAGGAGAGCGAACAAGCTCTTCGAGCTTTGAAAGGATACCTAACAAGCCCTCCACTGCTAGTCAAGCCAAATCCTGAAGAAGTGCTCTAAATATACTTGACCATTTCGGAAACCGCTGTGAGCGGGGCCTTGGTCAAGGAATACAGGGATAGGATCCAGCGACCTATCTACTATATGAGTCACGCTCTAACCAAGCCCGAAAAGAACTATACTCTGTTGGAGAAGCTCGCTTATGCCTTGGTGACCTCTGTAAGGAAACTCTGTCCTTACTTCCATGAGCATTCAATAGCAGTGGTGACGGACCAACCCCCTCCGTCAGTTCTTGCAAAAGCAGGATGTTTCTAGAAGGCTGGTTCTATAGGCCCTAGAGCTTACCCAGTTTGATTTAAAGTATAAGCCTAGGACCGAGATAAAAGCTCAAGCACTAGCAGACTTTGTAGACGACCTCTCAGTACCTTTAGATCAGGCAACCCCCGCGGTAATAGATGTCACCCTTGAGAGGACCCCAGAATCTGACAACTGGCCGGAGGACGGCGAGTCATGGACTCTCTACACTGACAGAGCTTCCAGGCAATCTGAGGGAGGAGCGGGTATAGTCCTCATCGACCCAAAAGGAAATGAGTGCTTCCATTGTTTCAAGTTTGAATTTAAAGCCACGAACAATAAAGCGGAATACGAAGCCCTGCTAGTTGGGATAAAGGCTGCCATAGAGCTCGAGGTTGATTACCTGAATATCAAGAACGACTCTTCACTCGTGGTCAACCAAGTTTCTGAGGATTACCAGGCTAAAGAGGATAGCATGATCGCTTACCTGAAATTAGTGTAACAACTCAAGACCAGATTTAAGGGATTCAGAATCAAGCAGATACCTCGACAGCTAAATCATCGGGCTGATGTCCTTGCCAAGATAGCTATCTATGATGGCCAGACCCTACCTCACGGAGTCCCTCTTCAAATAATCCCCCTACCTAGCATTATAACAGGTAAGGAAACTTATACCCTGGACCGATAACCATGCTGGATGGATCCAATAATGGAGTATCTACACGAGGGAAAACTCCCTGGGGAGCCCGACCAAGCTAGAAGGGTTAAAAGGATCTTGGTCTGGTATTGTATGGTGGATGGGCATTTATACCGAAGGGAAAAATCCATTCCCCTGCTTCGTTGTCTACACCCTAAAGACGCCAAGTGGGCTTTGATAGAGGTTCGCTCCGGGGAATGAGGGAACCATATTGGTGGAGAGGCTTTGGCATATAAGGTTCTCTGTATGGGGTATTATTGGCCGACCATCCATCAAGATGCTAAGAACTTGGTATAAACCTGTGAGGCATGCCAGAAGTCCGCAAACTTGAGTCACCTCCCTCCGGAGCGCTTATTGTCCCTAAGCTCGCCATACCCCTTTGTTATGTAGGGAGTCGATTTGATTGGACCGTTTCTTACCGCTCAGGGACAGGCCAAACACGCTATCATGGCGATTGACTATTTCACAATGTGGGTTGAAGCTGAACCGCTCTCCCAGATATTAGAAGAGAACACGATAAGGTTCATCAAGACTAATGTAGTTTGCAGGTTCGGAACCCCCGTTGTTATCATAATCGACCTCAAAAAATAGTTTGATAATGGCCGATTCAGAGATTTTTACGAAGGCTTGGGAATCGACCTTCGTTTTGCTTAGGTAGCCCATCCTCAGACCAATGGTTTGGTGGAATCCATGAACAAAACAATTAAAAAGTTGTTGAAGAAAAAGCTACAGCAAAAGAAAGGCAGATGGGTAAAAGAGCTTCGCGAGGTCCTCTAGGCTTACCGCACCATAAGGAGAACAGCTACCGAGGAAACGCCCTACTCGCTGGCCTTTAGGCTTGAAGCGGTCCTACCTATAGAGCATAAGTTGACTTCCTTTAGAGTCTAACTATTTGAACCGGGGAGCAATGAAAGCAAGCTGCGAGCTTGCTTGGACGTCCTGGAGGAGAAGCAAGATCGAATAGCTGATAAGGTAGCGATCTACAAAAGCAGAATTGCCAGGTACTTCAACAGGAGGGTAAAAGCCTGAAGCTTCAAAGAAGGGGACTTAGTCCTCAAGAAATGTAATGTTGAACAAAAGAAAGAGGCCAGACGTAGTCCTAGGACCCAACTGGGAAGGACCGTATCTAATAAAGATGGTGATCCATAATAGAGCATACAAGCTCAAGGATATGGATGGCCGATTCATCAACTATACTTGGAATACGGATCACCTAAGGAAATTCTACCCTTCAACAGGGGACTCAAAAGCATGCGGCCATCGACTAGTTTTCTTTTTCTTCTGACAGTAGTGTACTCCATCTTCCATATCAATAAAGCTTGTTTTTCTTGTTTTTAACAATGTTTTACAATGATTTGGGTCGACATGGAAAAATCGACATTATCGCCTCAAGACATGGGGTAAGCAGGGGAAGCCCCCCCGCCACTCCCGATGCCTTGGCCGGGGACTACCCCCCACCAAGAAGAATTTGAGTGTAAGAGCATAGTTGCCATCTAGATCTCGAGACCAGGAAATTGCTAGATAGCCCACATGATGCCTTGGTCCGGCTACCACCCCCAAAAAGGATCTGAGTGTAAGAGCATAGTTGCCATCCAGACCTCGAGACCAGGAGATAGCTAGATAGCCCTCCTGATGCCTTGGTCGGGCTACCACCCCTAAGAAGGATATGAGTGTAAGAGCATATTTGCCATCTAGATCTCGAGGTCAGGAAATAGCTAGATAGTCGTCCTGATGCCTTGGTCGGGCTACCACCCCCAAGAAGGATCTGAGTGTAAGAGCATAGTTACCATCCAGACCTTGAGACCAGGAGATAGCTAGATAGCCCTTCTGATGCTTTGGTCGGGCTACCACCCCCCAAGAAAGAATCGAGCTTGAAAGCATGGAAGCTCTCCTAATCCCAAGCCTAAGAAGGGGCTAAACAGCTCTTCATTTAATGTTTTACTCTGGATACAGCCCCCATAGGGGGCTCGGGGATGGAGGGCTCGATTTACTTAATCTCTAAATATTCCAATTATTGCTGATCACTATTTTTTCCTTGATACATGGTCACTCACTATAACAAACCTACAATCTAACAAGGGGACTATCAACTAAGGAAATTAAGCTGCGAAACTCGGTGGTCAGGAAGCCCGACACTAAATGCCCATTTTCATGATTAAACAATTCCCTTATCCTGTTGTTCCCCAAAGATAGTTTGTTTCAAATGCTGGAGCTAGAAGGAGATCAAGCAAGTACATGCAAGCAAGAGTTAGATTTGAGATTAAAATTTTATTATCAAGTAAGGGAGCCTATCCCCCAACAAGGCTACAACAAGCGAGGGGGGCCCAATCCCTGGTTTCGGGCTACAAAAGCAATAATAAAATGGCAAACACAGTTGAAGATGGGACCCACACCCCCTTTTCCGGGCCTTCAAAATAGATTACATGGGAGATAAATCAAGCTTCTTCGTCTTCCTGAGGACCTTCAGCTTCCTCCTCCACAGAATGAACCTCGCCCCCTGCTCCCCTCTCTGGTCACAGCTCATCCTGGTCAGCTGCATCTATCGCCTCCTCCACCTCCTTCTGGGGATAAGCCCCGGCTGCCTCTGGATCAACAGGATCCTCCTCCACGATTTCATTGATCATCGCCATAACTTCAAGCGGTATAGCTGCATCAAGAAGGCTGGCCACTAACTCAGGCACGTTTCCACTTTCTGTTAACTCCACTACTGAGAGCACTACGGGGGGTCTCGTGCTTCAGCAAGGCCTTATTCTAGCTCCTTTGTTGTGAACCCCCTTCGAGGATTCATTGGGACAAGATGCCGAAAAGGCTACAACAGGAGAAGGCAGATCTGGCACCTCCAACTGCTTTCCAGCTCCCTTCCCAGAAGGACCAGCTCCATCATTTTTTGGGTGAGACATCTCCGCAGCCCATGACATGACCTTTTCTCTATCCCAGCTAGCAATACTGGAGAGATCGAATGGGGGAGGAAGAGCCTCTGTAACCTGATAAGAGGTATTGAAGTACCCCTCGTTAAAAGAGGCTTCTACCTCGGCCTGGAGCTGGGTAATTTGAGCCTGCAAGGTTTGGTTCTCAACATCTAGAACCTTCGCCTCTCCCTTCCTGTCATCCCGCTAGCTAGCCCACTGCTTGGACCGGAGAGTCTCCTGATCAAAAGCCTGCTTCAATCTCTCATGGTCGCATTGAAGCTTTGCTAGCTATGTCTCCATTCCTTGTTGGCAGGAGGTCATCTCCTAAACAAAGGTCTGAGCCCGTACATGCAACCCCATGGATCGCTCAGCTTCAGCCTCAGCCTCAGCCTCAGCCTCAGCCTCAGCCTCAGCCTTGGCTACCCGATCACGGAGGAAAGCTACCTGATGCCCCACGGCCACCTAAAAATTGAAAGCTTATAAAGGAAAATCATGTTAGCAAATGGAAAATCAAAATGCTGAATGAAGAAATGAAAGCGACGGTTACCTCGGCTAGAAGGGCGGACCCTTTGGTAATCATGATGTCCATGGGCATCGCGGTCATCCTAGAAAGCCTGCCGCCTGGACAGGATGCAATAAATTACTTTAGGACCTCGTCCTGACCCACCGAGCTCGATTGTTGGTTGGGGCCAGAAGGGGCGACTTCAAGAATATAGGCATCGGGCTCCCTGGGAACCTTAACTGCCCCGGTTACAACCAGATCATGTGATAGGGATAATGTGACTCGGGGAGCATCGGTTGAAGCAGAGACTACTGGTAAGGGGACATGAATGGACTTATTGACAACTTTGGAGGCGGACCCTCCTCGGTTTAGAGCCTTCGCAGCCCGAGATGCAAGAAGAGCCATCTTGAAATTCACCTGGGGAGGTGAGGGGGAAGGAACGAACGGGGCAGCTACCTTAGTAGTTGACCCCCCCTTTATCGAAACATCTGAGAGAGCTCTCGGGGACGATCTGGAAGGAAGAGGATGAGAAATCCCAACTCGCCGGGCTTCACGAGAAGCTGGAGCAATAACAAACACTGTTAGAGAGAGGAATCAAGATCATCAGAACTGAACCATCTAATAAAAAAAACAAGATAGATCGAGATACTTACGAGGGGTAGCATCGGATATCAGTAGGTACCTGTTTACCCTACGGGGATCGAAGGGGTCGACGGTTGGAAATTTCAATTCAAGTAGTTTCGAGCCAGGATGGTCTTTAGCACGGCTTCAGACTCAACGGGCTAGGAATCCCGACCTTATGTGAGTTTTTCACTAAAAACAGAGGGAACCTCGAGCTTATTCCCACCGATGAAGATGAAGCTCCCCCAGTCTTCCCCCCGCCAGTACCCATTCTTCTTTCCAAGCAGGGTTCCTCTTTGAAGCCCCGGGGATGATAAAGTTGAGCCTATTCTTGGCCTTGGCATAGAATTGGCCTCGTAAAACCCCAACTAGGCTACCTATCCAGAAAAAAAAGGCGAGCTCCTCAGCCTCGGGCTCCCTGGTTACATTGCTCATCTCGCACTGCTCCATCCATAATACTAGGAAGCCTACTAGATGCCTCCAGAAGCGTCAGTTGAAGCGGATCCAACTAAAGGGCATTGAGAGCTCGCCGAAGGGTGGGGTGAAGAGAGAGCCTCACCCCGTTCTCAAAAGCTGCGACGTGGATAGGGAGCACGCCTTTGGGTGGGCTAAAAACATCGTAATTTCGGTGGCGGACAGTTAGGGAAACAGTGTCAAGAATACCATGCTTGTCCTGAAGACGGCCGATCTACTGAGGGTAGACAGTGGAGTCAGGGATGACCTTGGGTTTGAATGGAAGGGTTACCACTGAACGAAGCTCCGCCACTGTGACTTGAGCCCTCCCGACCGCGTCGACTTTCTCCCCGATATCGGAGTCTTCATCGACTAGGTTCAGAGGATTGTCAAGCTGGTTCGAAAAGCCAAAGCCGATAGAGACGTTTCTGTTAGAACGACAGTGCTGGCGGAGCGGGGAAAATTCCTCATCGCTTGAAATCCCTTGCACCCGCTTACGAGGAGCTAGGTTAGGGCCTCTAGAGCCCTCAACCAAGGCATCAACACTATCTATGGAAGTCGACATTGATGGGTAAGGAAGACTTGTAAGTAAGAGGAAGGTAGAGGGAAATCGACAGAGAAAGATGGGAGAGAGGAAATTTGAAAATTTGAGATTTGAGAAAGTATGAAGAAAGTAACGGTAAGGCCGGGCTTAAATAGAGGATTATCAGCGATATCCTCGAGAAGATCATCTGAAATCGTATTGCAACCGTTTATTTTTCGAATAACACTCAGTTTCAAATTCAAATATTGGGTAATTAATGAGAAAATTTTGCCCTCATTAATTATCTTTATGGCAAAAAAATTTCTCAATTAAACAAGGAATCTGACTCCAACCTCAACTCTACCACCGGTGTTCAAGTCAGAGGGGACTTCTGTTAATAGTGAAATTTGGCCAGGGGTCAAAGAAAATTTTTTAACCCATAATCAACAATCACGGAAAGACCGTAAAGTCACTACGTAGAAGCAGGGAAGGCCGGTTCATCTTCAAAACTACCAAAAAATAAGCCAGGCATGACCTAAATGAGCCCACACGAGAGTACTGGAACCCGGGCTTCTCCAGGCCATCCATCGGGGAACCTCGGCTCTGAGGTCGAGCTCCACAACCACCCCGTGAAGGCTAGGGGAAGTCTCTAAGCTCAAGAGACATTCGAAAGAAGCCTGCCAACCTCTCTAGAAGCCCGTTGTCCATGCTGGACACAAAGGAAGAATCAAACCTAAATCTACACTACCCCAGCTACCTCCCAAGAAGGTCTACAAGAGCACTTCAAGCCCCCAAGGGTCAGGAAAAATCCATCTTAAGCTTCTAAGAACAGAGCCATAGCAGGGGTCTACCTCGCTCTACGGGGCAACAGGCAGCTGACAGGGTGACCTCCATGAAGATTCATGGCACGAGTGCACACAGGATCGTTTCCACATAATATTTACATGCACGTCAAGAGTTTGATTCAAATGAGGGAACAAACTTATCTCCGTCAACGATATCATCAAATCCTGTAACAATTCAAATTCAAATGATGAATTATGCCCGATAAGAAGGGAACGGATTCATGGGATCACGGTAAAGTATTTGCGAATTAAAAACCTACTTGGACGATATAAATAGGTGAAGCCAAGCATGGTAGAAAAGAAGGGCAGAAAAATAGAGAACAACCTATAAGAATAGATATACGTACAAAAATTATAAAGGTAGAGGGAAAGCCTAAATTCTGTATTCAGAACACGGCTACCTTCATTTCCACTATTCGACAGGCACCGAGTTGCCACCACCTTACACCTACGAGAGACTGTGAGCATACAAGAGAGTGATTTGTACTTTAAAGTAATATATCAATAATAAAGCTCACATTTACTGATCAGCCTCTCGTCTACCTCTTAAAACGGCCAGGAACCAATGGTACCGACCCCGGCCACCACTTTCGTGGTAGTGGTCTTGAGGGTGTTAATAGGGATTTCTCATCCTAAACAAATTTCCCGTTAACAATTTACAAAGGGATCCGCTCTCTTTGATGAGGTAATTATCTTCTTTCACCTTTACCTATGGTTGCCAACTTGATAAGTTTTCAACTTAAGCTTCACATTCTGTAGGCTTTCAAATTCAATGTGGCTATGGGCTACCAGGTGGCTCATCTCCGTGACCACGGTGAAGGTTGAGGCTAAAGCTGAGAGGGTTATGGGGTTACTTGCTGGGGCTCAAACTCTAGTGCAGGAGATGACCTCCAGCCAGAAGAAGATGGCCAAGCTTCAGTACGACTGCGAGAGGTTGAAGCGGTCCTTCGACCAAGAAACCCTCCAATCTGAATGTCGAGCTAAGCAGAGGGATTCCTGGAAAGCAGAGGCCAAGGCTCTAGACATAGAAAACCAGAATCTACATGCTCAACGATATAGCTATTACATATGGTGTGATCCTCCACAGTAGTTCATAACTAGAGATGGATCATAATGTCCGTTATACCCCCATAATTACATATATCTTTTAAGTACCGTTGATTCTCTAACGGACAATAAATCCTATTTCCTTACGGAATTAGGAGATCGCTTATATAGTCCAAGCTCCGAACAACCCTTAGGGGAACTACCATTTACTTTGCATAAGAAGGAGTGGATTTCACTATTGTGTACAAACCTTCCCAGCTACAAGCCAAACCACAATCCCAACATACAGAGCATACTGCCGATGGATAGGGTACACGTCTCATATCCTCAACTTCTTGAGGTGTCTTAGGACAAGTGAACTCTATGCCAGAAAGGTAAATTGCCTATCTTAGAGTTCTGCATCAAAAATCGTACAAGAATCTTGTCTATATAAGATGTTTGAGACAATGCTATGAGTTTAGTCTTACGATCCCTTATAAGTTGGATCCCAAGAACATAACTCGCATCTCCTAAATCTTTCATTTGGAATTGGCTAGCCAGCCAGCCTTTTACATTAGATAAAACTCCCACATCATTCCCAATGGGTAGGATGTCATCTACGTATAGGAATAAGAAAGTAATTTTACAGCTTGCAAACCTTTTGCTCTTGATCTGGAGACACGAATCCCTCTGTTTGCATCATATAGATGCTCTCGTCAAGATTGTCATTCAAGAATGTAGTATTGACGTCCATTTTCCAAATTTCATAATCGAAATAGGCAGCAATGGATAAGAGAATCCTAATAGACTTAAACATGGCTATTGGCGAGAAGGTCTCTTCATAATCGACCCTTTTTTTTGGTTATAACCCTAGGCCACTAGCCTTGCCTTGAAGGTCTTTACCTTCCCGTCTACTCCTCTTTTTCTTTTGTAGATCTACTTATACCATATGGGGTTTACCCCATCCGATAAGTCTACAAGATTCCAGACTGAGTTAGAGTACATGGACTCCATCTCAAAATTCACGGCTTTAAGCCATTCCTCTTTATCAGGATCTTCCATTGCATTCTTAAATGTCAATGGATCATCCACACTATCAACAGAGAAAACACCCTATTCCTCACCTATACCTAAATAGCGTTTAGGTTGTCTCACAGCCCTCTCACTACGTCTAGGTGGTAGTGTATCCTGATCAGGAACCATCTGACTCTCAGATGTTTGTGGATGAACAACTCTTGTTGATGAAGCACTAGTCTTACCAGGCTCCAACTCATTCAATACAATCTTAGAACGAGGTTTATCATCACTAATATAATTTTCCTCACGAAACGTTGCATTTGTCGATACAAATACTTTGTTGTCTTCGGGACTATAGAAGTGTCTACCTCTAGTCTCCCTAGAGTATCCTACAAACAGGCAAACAACATACTTGGAGTCTAGCTTTCCAATTCTATTCTTCTGTACATGTGCTGGAATCCCCCATATGCAAAAATGTTGTAAACTAGCTTTAATACCATTCCACAACTCTAGGATAGTCTTAGGAATAGATTTGGATAGCACCACATTCAAAATTTATGTCGCTGTTTGTAACGCATATCCCCTAGAAGGAATTTGGTAATGATGAGAAACTAATCATAGATCTCACCATTTCCACTAGGGTGCTATTTCTCCTCTCCACTACACCAATTTGCTAAGGTTTACTGTGAGCTGTAAGTTGGGAAACTATCCCATGCTCGACCATGAAGTCTTCAAACTCTTGATCGAGGTACTCACCTTCACGATCCAATCCGATTGTATTGACTTGATAGTCCTACCTGATTGATTCTCAAATTCAGCACGTAATTCTTTGAACTTTTCAAATGTTTTCGACTTTCATTGCATCAGGTAGACGTATCTGTACCTTGAGTAGTCATCTATAAAGGTTGCATAATACTTATAACCACCCCTAGCTTTAACATTCATCAGTCTGCAGATGTTTGTATGTATAAGCTCTAGCGATTCTTGAGCTTTAAGCTCTTTTCCAATAAATGGTCTCTAAGTCATATTACCTTTCAGATAAGATTCGTAAACAGGTAAGGTGCCAACCTTTAACTCACTTAATAGTATGCTTTTTACTATTCCATCTATCTAGTCAAGGTTGATATGTCCAAACCTTAGATGCTAGAGATACGTGTCATTATCTAAAGAAATCTTATGTCGTTTAGTTTTTGGTTTTTCAGCCTTAAACATTTTGGTGTTAAGCAGTGTAGAATGTATTAACGGTCTTAACACATACAAATTGTTTTCATTAATTCCTGAAAAAAAAAATCAGACCATTCTTTCCAATAATAACATACTTATTATTAAAACAAACATAACATTTTTGTTCTAACTTAGAAACGAAAATCAAATTCCCTGTAAATCAAGGAATATAAAAAACATTGTCCAACAATATAAAATTATTACAAAAATGTAATCTAATTACGCCTACTGCCCGTACCAACACGACATCCCCTGACCCCATACGCATTAAGACGGCTCCCTCCTCTAGCTGTGTCCAAGAGTCAGTCCACTACAAAGAAGAACAGACATGGCTAGTGGCCCCCGAATCAACTATCTAGGGTGAAGAATCATCTTCCACTAAACAAGATTCAAGAACAAGTAAATCATATTAACCTTTTATTCTTTTCTTCTTGGCTACTTCATATAGGTACTGAGAACAGTTCCTCTTCCAGTGACCGACCTTCTTACAAAGGAAACATTTTCCTTTGTCTTGGTCGGTGGATGTGCCCTTCATTTTTGCTTTGGGCCTTCTTGGGTTTGGGCTTACTTTTTGCCTTCCCAGCAGACCTCTTCCTCTTTCTGCTATTGGAAGAAGAAGGTTCAGCAACATTTGCCTCATCAGTCTTTCCCTTGTAGTCCTTAGTCAAGGACTCAAAGGTAGCAAGCTCATTAAAAAACTGTGTAAGACTGAACTTTAACTTGTTCATCCAGTAGTTGCTATTAAACTGGTCGAAAATCTTCGAAAGAGTCATCATTATGATGCTCACTTGATTGGGTTTGCCAATGGCCCCGCCATTGACTTCTGCTGTGTTCAAGTAGGACATCATGCTCAGGACATGTTCCCGAACTGATGTACCTTCCTTCATGCGAGTGAGCATAGCAAAACGAATAGCTTTGTGTAGCTTTTGCTCGTAGGGCTGTCCGAACATAGCTTGCAATGACTCCATGATTTTGATTGCTGAAGTCATTACTTCTTGCTTTGTGACAAGCACGTCTGCCATTGAAGCAAACATATATGTTCGGGCCTTCTCATCAGATGAAACTTATCGCCGGCATGCCTTACAAACAGCTTGTGTGTCATTGGCAGCAAGCACTGTTGGACATTACTCCATAAGCACAAACTTGAGATCTTTGGTGACCAAAATTGCATTAATGTTAAGTTTCCACTTAGTGTAGTTGTCACCAGTTAATTTGTCGTTGGTGAGAATTTTAAGTAATGGAGAAGACACTATTGCTGAAATAAATAAAACATTTATTCAATCATTTATTTAAAATAAGTGGGAGTTCTTTGGTATAAATTTAAACATGATGCATCAACATGTTTAATGAACTGGAACTACCCTAAAAAAAGTTACTATACCACGACAATCCAACATACCACAAAAAAGTGCCGCCTTATGGTCGATCAAATAATTGCATGTTGGACCGAGACATTTTTAATCAAATGATATTCTAGAATAACTCTTATTCTATATCTTTCAACCATCGTTTATTCAGTCAGGTTTTTAATTAACAAACTTAATCAAAACCTTCGTGAGTGTATCCCACCATTTCAGATCTCAAGAGCTTAACTCGAGAATTGGCACCTTAGGGTTGGTCAATCCCGAAATACCCTCAGAAATCCTATATGTTAGGAAGTCAACCTTGGTATTGATCTTTGTGGAAACCCTCCTTAGAGAGGACGAAAGCAAAGTTGTCATGAGGCCCCACTCAGATCTCACGGTGTTGAACTAATGATGGAGACCGCTGGATATATATGTCATATATCCCTCTCCCACTCACTATTTTAAAAATTAGGGTTTTCTATTAACCGTTAATGCACCTAGACTCTACAGGATTAAATGACTAACTTTAATCAAGTTATCTAGCGAATTAATTAATTAGAAATAAATTCTAATTAACTAATAAATTATTAATGATTTTTAACAATTAAAAATCTAATCTATTAGTGAATAATCTAAACCATTGTAAACTATTTATTATGGTCATATTATTATGTTAGTGTTTACCAAGTTTTAACTATTAAAACTCTAACACTTTATTCGGTTCATTTATTATTAGTTAATTAATCATATTAATCCTAATTATAATAAACTCTGTAATAACTAGATTAATAATTAATTCGAATTACCAAGTTATTTAACCATTAAAAAACTAATCTCATTTTCATAGTCAATTATGTATTTACCTGTTTTAATCACATTAAAAAAAATACATTAACTATCCGACTACGATGCATGTATGACATATCAAATACATTTGTGTAGGCACGCCTAATCTAAATGACATAGTATGCATGACAAGGCTTTTATCATCACATAATAATAAGCATACATGAATTGACCGAGTACTATGGATTATTTAACCTAAAAAAGTTGAAATATAAAATTACAAAAATACCCCAAATGCATTCATTGGTGTTTTTTATAATTTCTGAGTCTTTCAGTCTCTTTAGGTCACTCCTATTAATTTCTTGAATCATTCTTCGCGATTTTTCCAGGTCTTCAATATAGGTTACATTTTTATTTTACAGTACGATAACAGTAAAAATATGTAAAAATAAATAAAATAAATAATACAACCCATAAACCCTAAATCCACAGTACCATATAATTAACGGTCAATCACGTTTTTATAAATCAAAATTTAATATACATACAAAAACATCATACAGTCAATTAAAAGCGTGCATACACAATCATACATATAGGAACATCGAAAAACAAATTTCATTTCCAAAAATAAATTTGGCTCTGATACCAATTGTTGGAACCCCATTCACCGGTAACGCATTAGAAGTAGATTTAAAAAATATATATATATAACGATCGTAAACGATCTAGAACCAGTGAACTTGAGATCGAAATTATTTTCGGAACTAGTATATACAAAATTATTACAATAATAAAATATATGTATATATATAGGAAATTGAAATCAATATCAAGAAGAAGATTATTGAAGCTTACCAACGTTTGGAGGGTCATTTACTTTTCAATATGCTCATGGTCTGTACAACTGATCTTCCTTGCTATATCCCAGAACTGATAACTGTATGTGGGCGTATCACTGGCTCGAAATCTTTAGAATGAAGGATGAAGGTAAACTAACAAACTCATTCTTCATTTTCACTATGCAACACTTGCACCGTTTTGAAATCAGATAGTTACAATACGACAAAAAACCAATTGCACTTGTTGACGCCACATAGCATCACATGCAAAAATTGAGAGAACTAATTCTCTATCTTGTTTTCATGCACTCGGTTTTTTGTAATAATAAAACAAAGAAGCACACTTCACAGGGTTTGTGCTTTTTTTTAACCAAAAAAAATTTGATATCAGCGAAACTTATATATCAATATATATCACCTATATCAACTTTTTAACTTTAAATAACGAAATCTCCATCTTTGATTCGTTTTTCTTAAATAATATATATCACATATATAATATTTAACTTTTAAAAACTGATCATATATATATATATATATATATATATATAAGAAAATAAAATCTATATGTTATTTATCAATTAAGATATTATATATATTTAAATTTAAACAATTTAAATGTAAATATATATTTAATTTTATTTAATAAATGAGATAATTATATTATCTCATCATTCAAAAATAAATAACTAAAAACCTCCATTCATGACTAATTACACTATTAAATAATCTTATTATTTAATTCTTATAATTGTCATTTCAATCAATTGAATAATCTAATTACTCAATCAACTCCCGACACGTGTCACTTTCGTAACACAATTAATTTGACAATCCAACTAATTAACCGTGACCCTTGTTACCTAAATCAATCGGGCTAGCAAGGGGACCTAATGGACCCACAGTATTTTGAGCTCCAATAATCATCAGAATCGTTAATTAAACTCTTTAATTAATATTTCTTGATTATTAACTCCGCTGTTATTCCACTAAAAACCCAAAGTGCACTCTCTCAACTGCAGATAGTTTTATACAGACCGATACAACTCGGTGTCCATCGATATAGCTATTACATATGGTGTGATCCTCCACAGTAGTTCATAATTAGAGTTGGGTCATAATGTCCGTTATACCCCTCTAATTGCATTTATCCTTTAAGTACTGTTGATTCTCTAATGGACAATAAATCATATTTCGTCACAGAATTAGGTGAGCGCTCATATTGTCCAAGCCTCGAATCAACCCTTAAGGGAACTACCATGTACTTCTCACAAGAAGAAGTGGATTCCACTATTGTGTACAAATCTTCCCAACCACAAGCCAAACCGCAATCCCAACATATAGAGCATATTGATCGGGGACTGCATCCGACCTCACACATGGTATATCAAAAACCACGATCTAACCTGATGGAATCGATAAGATACTCAGGATTAAGATCACCCATATATAGTCATCATTAGTTGATATATATGAATCTCATCGGTAAACGGATCTTGGTGAGAGAATCATAAAAATCATGGCCCAGTCCTATATGATCATATCATTCAAGGTTGTAGAAACCCCGTTCACCGGTTACGCAGCGGAACTAGGTTTTAATTTTTTTATACAGATCATAATATGTATCTGGGACCAATAAACTTTGGATCGTAATTATTTTTTGGAACTAATACATATAATATGTAGTCACAGGAAATTGAAATCGATATAATAATAAGAAGAAAATATTACCAACGTTTGGAGACTCCTTCACTTTACGATATGCTCTTATCTGAACCACTCAATCTTATTCGCTCTCTCCCGGGACTAGTAACTGCATGTGGGTGCGTCACGGTCTCAGGAACTTGAATGGAGGGTGTAGAGAGAAGAAGAAAACACTATTTCTTCCTCTTACAAAAACCCATTAGAAAAATTCTAGGAGTTAATAAAAATATATATTATTCTCTTTTGTGTTAACAATGTATGGCAGTTTAAAATCGTGCACACACCCACTTTTATTTTCAAAAGAAAAAAAAAATATTAAACTTTGCTATGCGTTTTTATTTTTGATAAAACGTCAACACACTTTTTTTTATACAAACTCTTCTCACTCTTGTACACGACTTCACTGTTTGTATCCTATACAAACACTTATATGTGTTGCATATCAACTGTTTCATCTGCACACACCAATTTGTATCCTATACAAACTCTTGTGTTAATAGTTGATATATATATATATATCTTTTAATTATCCCTTCAAATTTATCTAATATATTAAAAGTCATAACAATTATTTTAGATTTAAACGTAAATTCAAATACTCAGATAAATGATTTAGTAAAAAATAAAATAATCCTATTATTTTATTTTCACCGAAATCCAAATATCAACTAATATCCTCAAATTAATAGTTAATTAATAATTCATAAGTATCAATATAATTAAATAATCTAATTATTTAATTAAATTAACTATTAACATTCATTAATTAAATAATCTCATTTTTCAATTAATTCCCGAATAAATACGTGTCACTTTTGTAACATAATTAATTGGACAATCTAATTAATTAACCGTGACCCTTGTTACCTAAATCGATCGGGCTAGCAAGGGGACCTAATGGACCCAGGGTATTTTGAGCTCCAATAATCCTCAGAATCATTAACTAAACTCTTTAATTAATATTCCTTGATTATTAACTTCGGTGTTATTCCATTAAAAACCCGAAGCTGTACTCTCTCAACTGTAGACGCTTTTACACAGACCGATACAACTTGGTGTCCATCGATATAGCTATTACACATGGTGTGATCCTCCATAATAGTTCGTGATTAGAGCTGGGCCATAATGTCCGTTATACCCCTCTAATTACATATATCCTTTAAGTAACGTTGATTCTCTAATGGACAATAAATCATATTTCCTCACGGAACTTTAAGAGTGCTCATATTGTCCAAGCCCCGAATCAACCCTTAAGGGAACTACCGTCTACTTCTCACAAGAATGAGTGGATTCCACTATCATGTACAAACCTTCCCAACCACAAGTCAAACTGTAATCCCAACATATGGAGCATATTGATCGGGAATTGCATCTGACCTCACCCATGGTATACCAAAGACCACGATCTAACCTGAAGGAGTTGATAAGACACTCAGGATTAAGATCACCCACATATAGCCATAATTAGTTGATATATATATGAATCTAATCGGTAAACGGATCTTGGTGAGAGATTCATATAGATCATGGCCCAGTCCTATATGATCACATCATACAAGGTGCCTCCATTCCCATATCTCATATGAATGATTCAGGATAGAATCATCGTACATTACGGAATGGACCGCAGCTATAGATTAACAATAAATAAAGTATCCAGCTTTATTTGCTATCTATGGACTTTATAGATTGCATGTCTTTTACTGTATCCATCTGTATATGACACTCATATACACAGTTCGAGATTACATCTGGCAATCTTGGATGTTAAATATATGCACAAGTTATAAAATAATCAACACAACATGAATGAATTGAACTTTTCCTTTTATTTATTTCATAAATCCATTTAAAAATTACATCTTTAGGGCATAAACCTCAACAATCTCCCACATGTACTAAAGCATGTGAGGCATGTCTTGTAACCCTAGACCATCTAGGTTACCCAAAAACACTTTAGCCGATAAGGTCTTCGTAAATGGATCAACATGATTATCTTATGAGACTATCTTGGTGTCGATCACATCTCCTCTCTGTACTATCTCTCTAATGAGATGATACTTTCTCTCTATATGTTTCCTTATCTTGTGGCTTCTTGGTTCTTTGGAATTAGCCACAGCACCACTGCTATCACAATAGAGTGTGATTGGCCTATCCAAATCAAGAACAACTCCAGATCACTCAAGAACTTATCGAGCCAAACTGCCTCTTTAGCAGCTTCACAAGAATATTGTCGATATATAATGTGTGAGACAGTGCTATAAGTTTGTTCTTACAATCCCTTATAAGTTGGATCCCTAGAACATAACTTGCCTCTCCCAAATTTTTCATTTGGAATTGGTTAGCCAGCCAACACTTTACATCGGACAACACTCCCACATCATTCCCTGTGAGTTGGATATCATCAACGTATAGGACCAAGAAAACTACTTTCTTATCGATGATGTGCTTTAAGACACAAGGCTTATCGACGTTCTACTCGAAGCCATAGGTTTTAATCACATCGTCAAACTTAATGTTCCAAGATCTAAATGCTTGCTTAAGTCTATAGATGGACCTTTGCAGCTTGCAAACCTTTTGCTCTTGATCTTGAGACATGAATCCCTCTGGTTGCATCATATAGTTGTTCTCATCAAGATTGCGATTCAAAAATACAATCTTGACGTTTATTTGCCAAATTCGTAATCGAATTAGGCAACACTGGATAAGAGAATCCTAATAGACTTAAACATGGCTACTGGCGAGAAGGTCTCTTCATAAACGACCTCCTCTTTCTGGTTATAACCTTTGGCCACCAACCTTGCTTTGAAGGTCTCTACCTTCCCGTCTACTCCTCTCTTTCTCTTGTAGATCCACTTACACTCTATGGGTTTTACCCTATCCGGTAAGTCTACAAAATCCTAGACTTTGTTAGAGTACATGGACTCCATCTTGAGATTCATGGCTTTAAGTCATTCCTCTTTATCAGGATCTTCCATTGCATTCTTAAATGTCAATGGATCATCCACACTATCAGCAAAGACAACACCTTGTCCCTCACTTATACCTAAATAGCTTTCAGGTTGTCTCACAACCCTCTCACTACATCGAGGTGGTAGTTTATTCGGATCAGAAACTATCTAAATCTTAGATGTTTATGGATCAACAACTCTTGTTGATGAAGCACTAGTCTCAGTAGGCTGCAACTCATTCAATAAAATCTTAGATCTAGGTTTATGGTCACTAATATAATTGTCCTCAAGAAAAGTTGCATTTGTCGATACAAATGCTTTGTTATCTTCGAGACTATAGAAGTGTTAACCTTTGGTCTCTTTAGAGTATCCTACAAAAAAGCAGACCATAGGCTTGGATTCTAGCATTCCACTTATGTTGTTTAGCATGTGTGTTGGACACCCCCATATACAGAAATGCTGTAAACTAGCTTTACAATCATTCCACAACTCTAGTGGAGTCTTAGGAACAGATTTGGATGGCACCACTTTCAAAATGTATGCCGTTGTTTGTAACGCATATCCCCAGAAGGAATTTGGTAATGATGAGAAACTAATCATAGATCTCACCATTTGCATTAGGGTTCTATTTCTCCTCTCCGCTACACTATTTTGCTGAGGTGTACCGGGAGCTGTGAGTTAGGAAACTATCTCATGCTCGACCATGTAGTCTTTAAACTCTTGGTCAAGGTACTCTCCTCCATGATCTGATCGTAGTGATTTGATAGTCCTACCTAATTGATTCTCAACCTCAGTACAGAATTCTTTGAACATTTCAAATGTTTCCGACTTCCGTTGCACTTGGTAGATGTATCCGTATCTTGAGTAGCCATCTATAAAGGTGACATAATTCTCATAACCACCCCTAGCTTTAACATTCATCGGTCCGCAGACGTCTGTATGTATAAGCTATAGCAGTTCTTTAGCTCTAAGCTTTTTCCAGTAAAAGGTCTCTTAGTCATCTTACCTTCAAGACAAGATTCGCAGACAGCTAAGGTGTCAACCTTTAACTCACTTAAAAATTTGTATTTTAATAGTCTGTCTATCTGGTCAAGGTTGATATGACCAAGCCTTAAATGCCAGAGATACGTGTCATTATCTGGAGAAATCTTATGTCGTTTAGTTTTTGGCTTTTCAACCTTAAACATTTTGGTGTTGAGCAGTGTAGTATGTATTAATGGTATTAACACATAAAAATTGTTTTCATTAATTCCTGAACTAAAATTAAGACCATTCTTTCCAACAAAAACAAACTTAGTATTAAAGGAAACAGAATACAATTGTTCTAACAATTTAGAAACAAAAATCAAATTCCGTGTAAATCTAGGAATATAAAAAACATTGTTCTATAATAAAAAATCTATTATTATAAAAAAATTGCAATCTTATTGCTCCCACTGCTTTGACCGATACGACATCCCCCGATCCCACACGCATTGAGAAGGCACCCTCCTCTAGCTGTGTCCAAGAATCAATCCACTCCAAAGAAGAACAAACATGGTTAGTGACCTCCGAATCAACTATCCAGGGTAAAGTATCATCTTCCACTAAACAAGATTCAAGAACAAGTAAATCATATTTACCTTTCATTTTGCCTCCACCAGATATTGAGAACAGTTCCTCTTCTAGTGCCTGACCTTGTCGCAATGGAAACATTTTCCATTGCCTTGGTCGGTGGAGGCACCTTTTTTTTTTTGCTTTGGGTTTTCTTGGGTTTGGGCTTACCTTTCACCTTCCCAACAGACCTCTTCCTTTTTTTATTATTTGAGGAGGAAGATGGTTCGACAACATTTAACTCACCGATCTTACCCTTGTTGTCCTTAATCAATGACTCAAAGGTAGCAAGCTCATTGAGCAACTGTGTAAGACTGAACTTTAACTTGTTCATCCCGTAGTTGCTCATAAACTGATCAAAACTCTTCGAAAGAGTTGTCAGTATGATGCTCACTGAACTAGGTTTGTCAATGGTCCTGCCATTGACTTCTGTTGTGTTGAAGTAGGACACCATGCTCAAGACATGTTATCGAACTAACATACCTTCCTCCATACGAGCGAGCATAGCGGAACGAACAGCTTCATGTAGTTTTTGCTTAGAGGGCTGCCCAAACATAGCTTGCAATGACTCCATGATTTCGAATGCTGAAGTCATTGTTTCATTCTTTGTGACAAGCACGTCTGCCATAGAAGCCAACAAATATGTTCGAGCCTTCTCATCAGATGAAACCCATCGCTCGTATGCATCACGAACAGTTCGTGTGGCATTGGCAGCAGGCGCTGGAGGACAATCCTACATAAGAACAAATTTGAGGTCTTTGGTGACCAATATTGTATTAATGTTAAGTTTCCACTTAGTGTATTTATCACCTGATAATTTGTCATTGATGAGAATTTGAAGTAATGCAGAAGACACTATTGCTGAAATAAATAGAACATTCATTCAGTCGTTTATTTAAAACAAGTGCGAGTTCTTTGGTATAAATTTAAACATGTTGCATGAACATGTTGATCGAACTAGAACTACCCTAAAAATAGTTACTATACCACGAGAATCCAACATACCATAAAGAAGTGCTGCCTTAGGATCGATCAAATATTTGCATGTTGGACTAAGACATTCCCAATCAAATGATATTCTAGAATAACTCTTATTCTATATCATTCAACCATCGTTTATTCAGTCAGGTTTTTAATTAACAAACTTAATCAAAACCTTCGTGAGTGTATCCCACCATTTCAGATCTCAAGAGCTTAACTCAAGAATTGGCACCTTAGGGTTGGTCAATCCCGAAATACCCTCAGAAATCCTATCTGTTAGGAAGTCAACCTTGGTATTGATCTTTGTGGAAACCCTCCTTAGGGAGGACGAAAGCAAAGTCGTCATGAGGCCCCACTCAGATCTCACGGTGTTGAACTAATGATGGAGACCGCTGGATATATGTCATATATCCCTCCCCCACTCACTATTTTAAAAATTATGGTTTTCTATTAACCGTTAATGCACCTAGACTCTACAGAATTAAATGGCTAACTTTAATCAAGTTATCTAGCGAATTAATTAATTAGAAATAAATTCTAATTAACTAATAAATTATTAATGATTTTTAACAATTAAAAATCTAATCTATTAGTGAATAATCTAAACCATTGTAAACTATTTATTATGGTCATATTATTATGTTAGTGTTTACCAAGTTTTGACTATTAAAACCCTAACACTTTATTCGGATAATTTATTATTATGTGATTAATCATATTAATCCTAATTACAATAAATGACCCGATTGATCTATCTTATTAAACTCTTTAATAACTAGATTAATATTATGAGAATCACCAAGTTTTCTAACCGTAAAAAAAAACTAATCTCGTTATTCATAGCCATTTATGTATATCGTCCATTTTAATCACATTAAAAAAAATACATAAAATATCAGGCTATAATGCATGTATGACATATCAAATATATTTGTGTAGGCACATTTAATCTAAATGACATATGTATGCATGCCAATGCTTTTATTATCACATAATATAAAGCATACATGAATTGACCGAGTACTGCAGAATATTTAACCAAAATATTTGGAATCTAAAATTTAAAAAAATTCCCCAAGGCATTCCTTGGTCTTCTAGTAACTTCAGATATCTTCCAGTCTCTTCAGGTCACTCCAATTAATCTCATGAATCCGAACGGTAAATCTACACGGAACGTACTAGGCAACACTTGCAAATGGAACCGTGCATGAACAGTACCGCATGAACAGTACCCCGGTGAACAATACCACATGAACAGTGTTGGTGAACAGTACTGGGAATAGTGTTTGGCGTCGCGCTTTTCTAGTTCTTCATTTACAGGTTACAATTATATTTACTTACAATACAATAACAGTAAAAATAAGTAAAATAAAAGTTATACAACCCATAAACCCTAAATACACAGTACCATAAAAATTTACAATCAACCATATTAATTAAACAATTTAAATATAAACGTTCATACAATCATAAAGATGGTGCTGTTAGGATTATGCTCGATAGCAAGAGTATAATATTGTAATTGAAAATCTTTTCATATTAATAAAGTGATTTCTAGTTTAACAAATCTTATAGCATTTATATTTTAATAATTATAATTGTCAAAAGTAAATAATCATAAGGTCAAAAGACTATGAAAAAAGAAGAATTGTTCATACATATAGATATGTATAAGGTAGACACAATTCTTTAGTTAGTCTTGAATAACATTCACAACTTAAGATAAAAGGTTGGACGCCTTTATCTTGTCAAAGTTGTAGATTCTTTTGCTAGCATTTGAGTGGGATCAAATGTGTTATGATGAGTCTAAAATCATCAAAGTGTGGTGTCTTTGGACAAAATAATCTAGTGCACTGGGTGCATTGAATAGGATCAAAATAAAAAACTTTATCTAGAACCGTCAATGGATAAAAGTTTTCATTTGAAGACAATCAGAGAGTCTATCTCAATCATGAGATAAATGATGGACTTATGGTTGCAAGTGTTATCATTTGAGCTATCAATGAATACGATTATATAGCATAGTCTATCCTCGATAGTTTGGTGGTATTCATTTGTTAATCGATAGAGGACTTGATTTATAGATATGGACATCGTGGCTCAATTTATTGAATGAAAGTGGAATACAATCATATGGATGTTTTGAGGTATTTGATATTAAATCTTAACATTAAGTTTTCAATAGTGTCTATTGAAACATTGCTTCTGGACAAGTCAAAATATCCAAGTTCAAAATGTGGTCATGTGAGTAAATATGGTAACTTGGAGAGCTATAGGTGGTCTATGAGCTCTTGCCGATTACTGGTATTCTTCACGAGGATACACTTTCTCCGATAAGGTTGTCTAGGGTATGAATGAGTAACGTCAACTTATTCTATCTTTATGTAAGAGTTCAATTTTAGTTCTTTAGTGGAATGAACTAAAATTAAATAGATTTGACATAAGTGAATCATTTGTTGATTATGATTGGGTTGTGTCTATCGGAGCTTAAATTTAGATAGCCCGCCAAGATCCTCATTCCACACGAACTTGTATGGATCACTTGATATATTCTACCGGACCAATTTAGGGGTCCATTTAGAATTGTATTAAGGCATGTGAACTTGTTTCTTTTTGTAAGAATAGGTCTAGTTCACATGTGGACTTTTTATTAAGGTCCAATGGATTTAATAAAATAAGAAAAATAATATATGGTCCATATATATGTGTTGGGCGGCAAGGCTATTTAGAATAGCTTAATTATATTATTTTTATTTTATTATTTAATTAAATGGAAATTAATTTATTTGTTGATTAATTAATTATTTAATTAAAAGACAAAATCTTTTTCCATTAGTTGATGGTCTCCTAAATATTATACTATTGTTGGTAGTATAATTTGTTAGGTCTATGAGTTTTGTTGGCATTATTCTATATCAAAACAAAATTTCCTTTGTATTGTTTAGTTTTCTAGGATTCATGATGATTTAAGCTTCAAAGAAGAAATGACAACTATTCAAACAAGTTCAAGTCTTCAAAGGGAAAAATGCTTCATGATTCTACAAAGGTATATTAAGACCTTTCTTTTCTCTTTCAAGGCTTAGGCACACACACACTTATCATACATTTGTGTCCCTACATTGTTGTGTACCATTATAGGCACACACATACAATTTATTCTTATGTGTCCCTGTATCGTTGTGCACCATGTATAACACATTCACACACTTGGAGATGAATGCTCTTGCATTGGTTTGGAAATAACATGTTTTGGAATATGCATGATTGGAAACTATCTCTATGTAGTTTGCATTCTAGTGTGAATTGTGTTTGTATGTGTATATATTTGTATAACATGGATATTGAACTTGGTTTTAGTCTTAAATAATTCTTGATTGAGTTCTGGTCATTTCGGTTGCTCATACTATTGATTTCAAGTTCAAAGTCAAAAGATACTACACTTTCAACTCATGTTTTATACATTGTATTCGTCTTCGAATATTGAGTCGAATTATTATTTTATAGATTGAGTATCTTATATGTCCATGTCCATGTGAGAGTCATGGTTCGTAATCCATAAACGTATTCAAATTCTGAGTTCGGCGGCCGGAGAACGGTCAAAGAACGCGAGGGAAGCACGAGGGGAATGCACCATCGCCACAAGGCCATGGAGGTGTGCATGCCTAAGATGGCGCGTGGCCATCTCGGCCACACAACCTTGCTGCCCTGAGATGCCCACATGCCATCTTGGGGAAGTACTTACAAAGAAGGGAAATTTTGTCTTTTCATCTTTCTTCTTTCCCACTCCTTTATAAACTCTCTTCCTCTCACATTTCATTTCAAGGAAGAAGAAAATGTAGTGCAGAAAAATTTCCAGATTTTTTCTCTCAACTTTGAATCACCATATCTCTCTCATCTCTTATCCGATTAGAGCGATTCAAGTTGGAGAAGTTTCATATTGAAGTCCTCTATTATCTCCAAGCAACCTTGAAGTCATTTGTTTAAGGTTTCTGGTGGATCACACCATTTTCGTGACTGCACTCGAAATTGTCAAGGTAGTTGTTTATCTTTTGATTCCTTGATTCTAATGTTCAATTACCTTGGGTCTTCTTCCTATTGTTGTGTATTTATCTTGAAAAAATGTCGATAAGTGATAGATCTTCATTTAAAAGCTAGATTAAGTTTCAATTGAAATCTCACATGTTGAGTTAGGTTTTGATTTTACCTATTTTTTCACATGTTTGAGATTGTATTGTGCTAGCTTTGAATCTAATACTATTTGTTCTTTGATTGACTTTATTTTCATGATTAATAGTCTTATCATGTGCTAAGAACTCATTTGTTGAATAGATCTAGGATTAACACATTTGATTTTATATTTAGAGTCTATTAGAGTTTAATTAACTAATTTTGTGAATATATGCTCTAAATGATTGCTAGAGATTTGATTGATCATATCTTGTGTTTCTAGCATTTTTGTGTTAGTACTAAAGTCTTGATTATATACTTCATGAACATGTTTATTTCAAGCTTTAGCAACATGAATAAAATCTAGGTTTAAAGTGTGTGTTTGGAAATTTGGCATGCTCTAGATTTTAGTTCATGTATAAGATCTAGACAATCTTGTTTTGTGAACTTTGTTGTCTATGTCTAGATCTTCATGGAGTGTACCTAATCCATACATTTCATATGCTCATGCATCATCTTGTGTGGTGTCACTTTTGGATTATAAACTAGAAAAATATACTTTGTGTGCTCATTGATTAATTCTAGTTTCCATAGAATTTGTTGATCATCTTATTCTATGTTGCGTGCTTGTTTGCGTTTTGCATTCATGATCACATAGATGCCTTGTGAGAAGGAAGTCTTGACAGTAGGTGTGAAACCTATGGTGTTGAGCAAGAAGTCTTGACAATAGGTGTGAAACCTATGGTGTTGAGCAAGAAGTCTTGGCAAGAGGTGTGAAGCCTCGGATTGTCGAGCAAGGAAGTCTTGGCTAGAGGCGTGAGACCATAGATAATCGAGCAAGGAAGTCTTGACTAGAGTCGCGAAGACTCGGATAGTTGAGCAATAAGTCTTGCCTTAGGTCGTGAGGATCCGGATAAGGTGAGCAAGGAAATCTTGACAAGATGTGTGAAGCCTCGGATTGTTGAGCATAGGAAGACAACTTCTAGAGTAGGATAGGAGGGTAGTTTCTAGGTGAAGGGGTCACTTTAGAGATTGTATTTGTCTTATCTACCAGTGTATTTTGTTTGTCGGTGGCTGCTAGCCCGTGGATGTTTCCTCTTCGGAGGTTTACCACGTTATATCTTGTGTCAACTTTTCTCTATCCCTATCTCTCTTATATTGCTAATTGTTATTTGAAAAATGTGGATAGAACTTTATATGTAAGTTGACTTCCTTATACAATATTGTTTGTGTATGTTAGATAACTTTGTATCTTGTGATATTTCATTTAAGTTGTAAAGTATCACATTGTAATACTCTAAGTACAACTTATGGAATGTTATCTACATTGAATATATTTGTTCATAAGATACATTGATTCTTGTTGTATGTTTTGTAGACTAAGAGTGGAGATTTAAGCATACATGAATATATTGTTTTCTCATAACAATCATGTTGAATGTTAATTTGTATGCTTATCAAGGTTTTGTCACTAGTCTCGAAAGATTTGTCAAAATTGAGAGAGAACCTATTCACCCCCCCCCCCCTCTAGGTTGTTTAGTATAACCTTGTACACGATCTTTCATAATTAATATTAAAGATTATGTTTGATAAGTAGATAAATAAAATGAATTATTTATCTAATCAAATTAGGAAGTATTTAATATGGTTACAAATACACTATTGAGTTGGATTAGGAGTTTTGGTGTAGGAAAGAATTCGTTTTGCAAAAGGATTCTTAACCACCAAGTAAATCCACCTAAGGATAGGATTCTTAACCACAAAGTAAATTCTTCTCAAAAGAGGATTTGGTTTCCTATATATATACTTGTAAATTTTGACCAAGTATGAGTTTTTGGTGTGATAAGTTGTTTTTTTATTGTTATATATAAAAAAAAACTTCGTCCAACTCATTGTGTGAATAATTCGGCCAAGCATAGAGATAAGAGGGAACGTTTTTGTTTTCGATAGTACACTAGTATCCTTTGCATCAAAAGGGTTTTTTGTAGAACATCGAATCAAGTTTAAGCGAGTTTCAATCAAATTGATTGATAATTCAAAAGTGATCGGACGTTATTGGTTTTTCTCTTGGAGGATTATCGGGACTAACAGAGAAGACGTTTTTGTTTGTTTCCATCCCCAGGTATACAATTTAAAGAAAGGGAGCCCACGCTCCTAGGTGATTCATGTTCGTGATTGGATTGGAAGATCTTGCGGATTCAATTTGACGCTAGTTCAATCGTCACGAAAAAAAAGGTACGATACTTTTTATATACATAAATTAATCTAGGGTTAAGGTTCTTGTTATTAAAAGGGATTTTTTTTATATACGCAAACCCTAATTTCTAATTTTCTCACGCTTCCGTTGCGTTTTGAATCATTCTTTTCCCTTCAATTGGTATCAGAGCCTAGTTGTACCCTTGATTAATTGATGTATGTGTTTGTGAATCTTTTTCTTTTTTTGTATATATGCATGTTTTAGAAAGAGATGGCACTCTAGGTATTCGCATATATATTTACATTGGAATGTATGGATATATATATATTTTATATGTGGTTTGTTATTGCTCAATTTTGGTCCTAGAATTTCAATGTATTTTGTTATGAGATTGTAACAAGAAGGGTGTCTATTATCGCCATAATTTCCTTCTTATTTTGTTATGTGTTTGTGAATCTTTTTCTTGGTAGTTGCTAAGTTTTTTTTTATTTTGTTGTTGTAATAATAAAAAAAATAATAAAAAAAACTGCAGTATTTTATTATTTAAATTCTTCTGTAATACATTCAAGTTTCGAAGACTCTAAGATTTGAAGAATTAAGAGCAACCGGAACAAGTTTGGGATCGTGCGAGCCGTAACAACAAACGTGCGTGCGAAGAGCGCGCAACCACGTTTGTTAAGGCATGGGCTTCACACGGCAGCCCTTTTGGTAGCCATGGGCTGCACATGGCAACCCTTTATGGGTTTGTGGCATGCGCATGCCCATGGGCAAGGGTGAAGGGTGCGCACGCCCATGGGAGGTAGCCGAGGGAGTCTGACAGACAAAGGTCTCGTGAAGACTTGTTCACCAAGAAAGGAGTTCTTGTATTCCAAGATATATGTAATTTACTTTTTTTTCTAGGATGGACCAAAACTGTAGCTATTTATATTTTTGTAAATATTGCAATGTTTGTCATTGTTTGATAATATGTCATATAGAATAAGAGTGCCACTCATATATCTCTTTCGGTATGAACATTCATTTGAATGGTTTAAGTATCTAAATTGACATCTAGATAACTTGGTAAATCATTCTTTGGAATTCGATCACACGCCCTCAACAATTGAGTGGGAGAAGGTGTTTTGGAACACCTACGGCCTCCAAGTTTAGTTGAGCTTTATGTTTCATGAATAACCTCCCAAGAGGTATTCATGAATGGAATTTAGCAAGATACTTCCTTACAATGATAGACTAGACAATTAGCCCAAACGATATCTACTCCCAAAGAAGGGATATTCGTGAGGGATTATATTGAAGGTTGATAACTTGGTAACAAACTTAATGTAATTTTATAAATATCCTCCCAAGAGTTCTTGTTAAAAAAATTGCAAGGCTAAAATAGAAAATGTTGGTTGTTATGTTAACATATAGGTGGGACCTAGTCCAACTAGTAAATGGTGCATACTCCCAAAGGAGGCGTGACATTTATGGGTGTTGGATCACCGTTGAATTTTTTCGATTGAATTATTTTATTTAATTCTAGATAAATATTCAAAAGTGCTTTATCATGATTGTTTACTTATATAATTTTTGTTATTAAAAAGAAATCATGACTCCATCCCTAATCCATTTCCTAATAGATAATACTTTAACTGATGATAATTATGTCACACGGAAAAGGAATATTGGGTTGTTGTTGCAAGCTGAAAAGTATAAGTTCATTATGTATATTCCTTAACCACCAAACTAATGAATCTAACTCAGGAAGCAAAGAGATGAGTATCAGTAGTGGAAGTCTTCAGATGAGATGGCTAAATGTACGTTACATTGTGGCCATTATCTCTGACGTGTTGCAACAGCAACATGAAGGAATGGAGACTGCTACCGATATAATGATGTCTTTAGAGGATATGTTTGCTATGAGGTCTAGGATGACTAAGAGAGAGAGGCAGTGACTGCTTTTATGAATCTTAGGACGAAACCTGGACAGGGTTTGAAAGATCACATGATAAAAGTCATAGCACATCTCAACATTGCTGAACTGATTGGTGCTACGATAGATGGTGAGACCAAAATTGACATGATTGTCAACTTACTAACGGATTCCTTTGATCAATTCAAGTTGGACTACATCTTGAATAATAAGGAATACACCTTGCAAGGCCTGATGCAAGATGTTCAAAGCGCAGAATTAATCCTTGTGAAAGGCAAGGGTCAAGAGATTCATATGCTTGGTAAGTTGTTACTGTTAAAGACCCGTAAGAAGGTCAAGAGACAACAGAAGAAAAAGCAACTTGATCCCTCTTAGAAGGAGACCAAGAAAGTAACCTAGATCAAAGGAAAGTGTTTCTTTTGTGGTGAAAAGGGTCAAAGGAATAGACTGAATAAGATTGAATTCAACTTGTATTTAGGCAATGCAACATTGGTGTCTGATAGTGTAGTGGGAGATATTAGAATTAATTTTGATTCTTATAGGCATTTATTTTTAATAAACGTTTATTATGTACCACAATTCAAGAAGATTTTAATTTCAGTCTCTTGTCTAAATAAATTTGGATATTCGGTTACTTTTAATAAAGGTTTTATTATTAATAAGAATAACAAATTTTTTTGCAAAGGTACATTGGAAAACTGTTTATTCTATTTGCATGGAAATATCTCTCACTTGTTAGACACGGAATCAACGGAACCTAATCATAAAAGAGTAAAATTATCAAAATATGAAACCTACCTATGACATTTGCGCTTAGGTCATATTAACCTTAATAGGATTAAAAGATTGGTAAGTGACAGACCTCTAAGTGACTTAAAGGTTGATGATCTACCAACTTGTGAATCTTGTTTGGAAGGTAAAATGACCAAAAGGTCGTTTACAACTAAAGGCACAAAAGCCATCGAATGTTTAGGATTGATACACACTGATGTGTATGGACCTATTAGCATTCAAGCTAGAGGTGGATATGAGTACTTCATCACTTTCACGGATGATCACTCAAGATTTGGCTATGTGTATCTCATGAGACATAAATCGGATGCTTTTGATATGTTCAAAGCATTTAAAGCTGAAGTAGAAAATCAGCTTGAGAAACGCATAAAAATCTTGAGGTCCGATCGTGGTGGAGAATATCTATCTGGTGAGTTTTAGCAATATCTTATTGATAATGGACTAATTTCTCAGTTTTCTGCATCAGGCACACCTCAAAAAAATGGGGTGGCAGAAAGGAGAAATAGAACTCTTTTGGATATGATTAGGTCTATGTTGATTTATTCAACGCTCCCTAATTCTTTTTAGGGATATGCTTTACAAACTGCAATGTACATTCTAAACGATGTACCATCTAAGTCGGTTCCTAAAACACCGCATAAGTTGTGGACTGGGTGAAAGCCTAGTTTACAACACTTAAGGATATTTGGATGTCTTGTGCACGTGTTAAAAGGAAAGACAGAAAAGACGGAGTCCCTTTCAGAAACATGAATATTTGTAGGGTATCCAAAAGAAACAAAAGATTATTATTTTTATAGTCCTTCAGATCTTAAAGTATTTGTTTCGACAAATGCTAAATTTATGGAAATGAACTATATGAATAATTTTGTGCCTAAAAGTAGAATTGTCCTGAATGAACTTTTAGGAGATACAATTCCACAAAAGGTTTCGTAACCAAGCCCAATTGTAAGTTATGTACCATCACAAGATCAACAATCTACCATACCTCATCGTAGTGGGAGGGTTGTTAGATAATCCAAGAGATACATCGGTCTAGGAGAATCTGTAGAGAATCTTCGGGATGACGATGATCCCTATACGTACAAGGAAGCAATGGAAGATGTTGATTGTCACCATTGGAAAAAGGCAATGCAATCTGAAATTGAATCTATGTTAAAAAACAAAGTCTGGTCTCTTGTAGACTCACCCAAAGGGATAAAACCCATCGGGTGCAAGTGGGTATACAAGAGGAAAAAAGGAATGGATGGAAAGGTGGAAACCATTAAAGCTAGATTGGTAGCTAAAGGTTATACACAGAAGAAAGATATCGATTATGAAGAAACCTTTTCTCATGTGGCCATGCTTAAATCCATTAGGATACTCTTATCCATTGCGGCATCTCTAGACCTAGAGATTTGGCAAATGAACGTCAAGACAACTTTCCTTAATGGAAGTCTTGACGAAAGCATCTACATGATGCAATCATAAGGATTCATTGAAAAGAGCCAGGAGGAAAGGGTATGCAAGTTGTAAAGATCCATATATGGATTGAAGAAAGCATCCAGATCCTAGAGCATAAGGTTTGACCAAGCCGTGAAAAGTTTTGGATTTATTCAAAACCTTGATGAACCTTGTGTATACAAAAGGATTAAAGGCGACAAGTTAGTTTTATTTGTTCTTTACGTTGATGATATACTACTCATCGGAAACAATGTAGGTGTATTGACACCAAATAAAATAATGGTTAGAAAAACAATTCGATATGAAGAAGGACTTAGGAGAAGCAAGTTATATTCTTGGTATCCAAGTCATAAGGGATAGAAAGAATAGAACGATTGCATTATCCCGAGCTTCATACATAGATAAAATCTTGTCTAGGTTTTCCATGCAAGATTCCAAGAAAGGTATGTTACCTTTCAGACATGGAATCAAACTTTCTAAGGAACAAGTTCCTAAGAATGAGCATGAAGAGCATATCATGAGTAGGGTTCCATATGCAATGCTCTGTACTATACCAGATATTTGTTTTTTACTGTGGGCATAGTTAGCAAGTTTCAATTGAAACCTGGTCCTGATCACTGGATGGCAGTCAAGCAAATTTTCAAGTATCTTAGGAGAATGAGAGATTATATGCTTGTATACTACGGAGGGGATTAAATTCCCGTTGGGTATACATATTCTGATTTTCAGTCAAATTCTAACTCCAGAAGATCAACATCAGGATAAGTGTTTACTATTGGAGGAGGGTCAGTCATATGGAGGAGTATCAAGCAATCGTATATTGCCGATTCCACCATGGAAGCCGAGTATGTTACCGCATGCAAGGCTGCTAAAGAGGGTGTCTGGCTTTGCCAATTCTTGATTGACTTGGAAGTGGTTCCTGAAGCGAATAAGTAGATCACTATCTATTGTGACAATAATGGAGCAATGGCTAATTCGAGAGAACCAAAAAGTTATAAGAGAGGGAAACACATTGAAAGAAAGTATCACCTTCTAAGGGAAATTATGCATAAGGGTTACATGACGATTACCAAGATCGCTTCAGCAGAAAATCTAGCGGATCCCTTTACAAAGGATATTCCTCAAAAGAGTTTTGATGGGCATCTAGAGAATATGGGGATGAGAGATATGACACATTTGCTATAGTGCAAGTGGGAGATTATTAGGATTATGCTCGATAGCAAGAGTGTAATATTGTAATTGACAATCTTTTCATATTAATAAAGTGATTTCTAGTTTAACAAATCTTATACCATTTATATTTTAATAATTATAATTGTCAAAAGTAAATAATCATAAGGTTAAAAGACTATTAGAAAAGAAGAATTGTTCATACATCTAGATATGTATGAGGTAGACACAATTCTTTAGTTACTCTTGAATAACATTCACAACTTAAGATAAAAGGTTGGGCGCCTTTATCTTGTCAAAGTTGTATATTCTTTTGTTAGCATTTGAGTGGGATCAATGTGTTATGATGAGTTTAAAATCATCAAAGTGTGGTGTCTTTGGGCAAAATAATCTAGTGCACTAGGTGCATTGAATAGGATCAAAATGAAAAACTTTATCTAGAACCGTCAATGGATAAAAGTTTTCATTTGAAGACAATCAGAGAGTCTATCTCAATCCTGAGATAAATGATGGACTTATGGTTGCAAGTGTTATCATTTGAGCTATCAATGAGTACGATTATATAGCATAGTCTATCCTCGATAGTTTGGTGGTATTCATTTGTTAATCGATAGATGACTTCATTTATAGATATGGACATCGAGACTCCATTTATTGAATAAGAGTAGAATATCATCATATGGATGTTTTGAGGTATTGGATATTAAATCTTAACGTTAAGTTTTCAATAGTGTCTATTGAAACATGGCTTCTGGACAAGTCAAAATATCCAAGTTCAAAATGTGGTCA
Organism: Dipteronia dyeriana; assembly: GCA_032871835.1. Lineage (NCBI taxonomy): Eukaryota > Viridiplantae > Streptophyta > Magnoliopsida > Sapindales > Sapindaceae > Dipteronia > Dipteronia dyeriana. The sequence continues at coordinate 30,190,698 of CM065295.1, read as the reverse complement.
TGTGAGTAAATATGGTAACTTGGAGAGCTATAGGCGGTCTATGAGCTCTTTGCGATTACTGGTATTCTTCACGAGGATACACTTTCTCCAATAAGGTTGTTTAGGGTATGAATGAGCAACATCAACTTATTCTATATTTATTTAAGAGTTCAATTTTAGTTCATTCAAATTTTAGTTCTATAGTGGAATGAACTAAAATTAAATAGATTGGACCTATGTGAATCATTTGTTGATTGTGATTGGGTTGTGTCTATTAGAGCTTAAATTTAGATAGCCCGCCAAGATCCCCATTCCACACGAACTTGTATGGATCACTTGATATATTTTGCCGGACCAATTTAGGGGTCCATTTAGAATTGTATTAGGACATGTGAACTTGTTTCTTTTTGTAAGAATAGGTCTAGTTCACATGTGGACTTTTTATTAAGGTCCAATGGATTTAATAAAATAAGAAAAATAGTATATGGTCCATATATATGTGTTGGGCGGCATGACAATTTAGAATAGCTTAATTATATTATTTTTATTTTATTATTTAATTAAATGAAAATGAATTAATTGATTGATTGATTAATTATTTAATTAAACGACAAAATCTTTTTCTATTAGGAGATGGTCTCCTAAATATTATACTATTGTTTGTAGTATAATTAATATCAAAGACTATATTTGATAAGTAGATAAATAAAATGAATTATTTATCTAATCAAATTAGGAAGTCTTTAATATGGTCTTGGTATAGGAAAGAATTCGTTTTGGAAAAGGATTCTTAACCACCAAATAAATCCACTTAAGGATAGATTCTTAACCACCAAGTAAATCCTTTTTAGGAGAGGATTTGGTCTCCTATATATATACTTGTAAATTTCCACCAAGTAAGAGTTTTTGGTGTGAGAAGTTGTTTTTGTTTGTTTTTTTATTGTTATATAAAAAAAAGAACTTCGTCCAACTCATTGTGTAAAGAATTCGGCCAAGCATAGAGATAAGAGGGAACATTTTTGTTTTCGATAGTATACTAGTATCCTTTGCATAAAAAGGGTTTCGTGTACAACATCTAATTAAGGTTCACGCGAGTTTCAATCAAATTGATTGATAATTCAAAAGTGACCAGACGTTCTTGGTTTTTCTCTTGAAGGATTATTGGGACTAACAGAGAAGAAGATTTTGTTTGTTTCCATCCTCAGGTATACAATTTAAAGAAAGCGAGCCCACACTCCTTGGTGATTCACGTTCGTGATTGGATTGGAAGATCTTACGGATTCAATTCGACGCTAGTTCAATCGTCATGAAAAAAAAAGGTTTTTTATATACATCAATTAATCTAGGGCTAAGGTTCTTGTTATTAAAGAGGATTTTTTTTTATATACGCAGACCCTAATTTCGAATTTTCTCACGCTTCCGTTGTGTTTTGAACTGTTCTTTTCCCTTTAGATGCCTACACAATCATACATAAAGGAGCATCGAAAACAATTTCCTTTTCCAAAAAATAACCAGGCTCAGATACCAATTGTTATAACCCCGTTCACTGGTTACGCAACGAAACTAAGTTTTAAATTTTTTATACAGATCAAAATCTATATCCGGGACAAATGAACTTTGGATCGTATATATTTTTCGGAACTAATACATACAATATGTAAACACAGAAAATTGAAATCGATATAATCAGAAGAAGAAAATCTTACCAACATTTGGAGGCTCCTTAACTTTACGATATGCTTCTGTCTGAACCACTCGATCTTCCTCGCTATCTCACTGGACTGGTAACTGCGTGTGGGCCCGTCATAGTCTCAGGAACTTGAACGGAGGATGTAGAGAGAAGAAGAAGAAACTATTTCTTCCTCTTACAGAACAATTCTAGGAGTTAATAAAAATATATCTTATTTTCTCTTTTGTGTTAACAGTGCATGACAGTTTAAAATCGTGCAAACACCCACTTTTGTTTTCAAAAGAAAATATATATATATATATATATATTAAACTTTGCTGTGCATTTTTATTTTTTATAAAAAGTCGACACACTTTTATTTTTATACAAACTCTTCTCTCTCTTGTACACGCCTTCATTGTTTGTATACTATACAAACACTCTTATGTGTTGCATAACAATTGTTTCATCTGTACACACCAATTTGCATCCCATGTAAACTCTTGTGTTAATAGTTGATATATATATCTTTTAATTATCCTTTCAAATATATCTAATTTATTAAAAAGTGGTAACAAGTATTTTAAATTTAAACTTAAATTCAAATACTTAGATAAATGATTTAGTAAAAAAAAAATCCTATTATTTTATCTTTACTGAAATCCAAATATCAACTAATACCCTCCAATTAATAGTTAATTAATAATTCATAATTATCAATATAATTAAATAATCTAATTATTTAATTAATTTAAATATTAACATTCATTAATTAAATAATTTCATTATTCAATTGATTCCCGAATAAATACGTGTCACTTTTGTAACAAAATTAATTGTACAATCCAATTAATTAACCGTGACCCTTGTTACCAAAATCGATCGGGCTAGCAAGGGGACTTAATGGACCCACAGTATTTTGAGCTCCAATAATCCTCATAATCATTAACTAAACTCTTTAATTAATATTCATTGATTATTAACTTCGGTGTTATTCTACTAAAAACCAGAAGCTGCACTCTCTCAACTTTAGACGCTTTTACACAGACAGAAACAACTCGGTGTCCATCGATATAACTGTTACATATGGTGTGATCCTCCACAATAGTTCATAATTAGAGTTGGGTAATAATGTCCGTTATACCCCTCTAATTGCATATATCCTTTAAGTACCAATGATTCTCTAATGGACCATAAATCCTATTTCCTCATGGAATTAGGAGAGCGCTCATATTGTCCAAGCCCAGAATCAACCCTTAAGGGAACTACCGTTTACTTCTAACAAGAATGAGTGGATTCCACTATTGTGTACAAACCTTCCTAGCCACAAGCCAAACCACAATCCCAACATACGAAGCATATTGATCAGAAAATGCATCTGACCTCACCCATGGTATATCAAAGACAACGATATAGCATGAAGGAGTTGATAAGACACTCAGGATTTAGATCACCCACATATAGCCATAATTAGTTGATATATATGAATCTCATTGGTAAACAGATCTTAGTGAGAGATTCATATGGATCATGGCCTAGTCCTATAGATTAACCACAAATAAAGTACCCAACTTTATTTGCTATCTATGTACTCTTTAGATTGCACATCTCTTACTGTATCCATCTATATATGACACTCATATACACAATTCCAGATTACATCCGGCAATCCTGGATGTTAAATATATGCACAAGTTATAAAATAAACAACACAACAAGAATGAATTGAGGTTTTCCTTTTATTTATTTCATAAATCCGTTTACAAATTATATCTTTAGGGCATAAACCCCAACAATTTCCACGGTGGGTATCTTCAGGCTTGAACTCGGGCTAGGAGAGTGGAAAATTTCCCTTTAGTCCCTAGCTAAATTTGGCTATTAACAGAAGTGCCCTCTGACTTGAATACCGGTGATTGAGTTAGGGTTCGAGTTAGATTCCCTATTTTAATTGGGAAATTTTCCCTACATTTTTGTTTCCAAATCTTGGTGGAAATCTTCTCATTGATTTCACAAGTGACGTGGCAAGCGTAGACCAATGTATTCCCCAAAATAATTCGGCTGTGTTACGGCTGTTCCCATGATTCGAGGTAATCCCACCGAAGATTTGACTTGTGTGTCGCCGACGTACTGCTCCATCCACTCCTATTTAAACCTGGCTATTTCACCGCCTCACTCACGTTTTCTTTCAAATTTCAAATTTTTTGAAGAGAGAAATCTTCCTCTCGTTACCTTTCTCACTGTTCTCTCTTCTTTCTTCTTAATCCTAAGTTATTTTTCCATCATGTCGAAAACTAGCCGTGATTTTGTTGAGTCCATTGTAGATGGCGAGGAAGTCTCCAGTCTTGCCTATGGAAAACTAGTATAAAGGGACTTCGACAGCGAAGACTCTCTTCCAAACCCGTAACGTTACCGGTCATACATGAATGTAGCTATCGGGGCTGGGTTTTCTAATAGACCAGATAACCCTTTGAGCTTGATCGACAAAGATTTTGATAGAGAAAATGGGGACGACGCTGTTAGGAGGGGTTAAGTCATGGTTGTTGGTCCTCTTCTGGAAAGGCTTCCTCCATATGCCTACAGGGTCATCCCAGACTCCATCATTGATTCGAACTCGATCACCTCTTTAAAGTCCAAGTATGGTATCCTCGACAGCGTTTCCATCTACGTTCCTTACCAAATTTATGACGTCCTCAATCCTCCCAAAAGTCGTGCTTCCAATTCATGTTGCGGCCCTCGGGAATGGGGTTAGGCTTCCTTTTCTTTCTACCTTCCGATGAGCTCTCTGCGCCAAACAGCTAGCTCCTCTCCAACTGACGCCCGTCTTCTGGAGGCATCTGATCGACTTTCTCATTCTATGGAGGGGACAGTGTGAGTTGAGCAAGGTCCCTAAGGAGCCGGGGGTAGAGGAGCTGGCTTACCTCTTTCAAATTGGTAGCCTGACCAGTTCTCCCCGCGGTCAGTTCTAAGCGAAGGCTAAGAACAAGCTCAACTTCATCATTCCCGGGACTTCATAGAAAGAACTCGTCTGGAAGGAGTAATGGATCCTGACAGGGGATGACTTGGGAAGCTCGATCTTTATTGGCGGGCACGAGTTTGAGGTTCCTACAACTTTTAGTGACAAACCAACGTGGGATCAGGATTTCTAGCCATGAACTATTTGAACATGAAGTTTCCTACACCTGATCCCTTCGATCCTCAAAAGGTGAATCAATACCTGCGGATCTCTAATGCTACTCCTCGTAAGTAATATTGAACTATTATGCTTTTGTTTCCTTGGCTAGCTCGGCTTTGACACCTTCCCTTTTTCTTTTTTCTCTATTTTCTAAACAGTTTTTGTTATTGCTCCAGCTTTCCGTGAACTCAGCAAGCTCGCACACCTCTTCCTTATACCAGATGGCCTCAAGAAGCCCCTTTGGCTGCCTTAGAGAATGGGTGGGGGGGGGGGGGGGGGGGCTACTTTTCAAGTCAGGGTTTCACCGGCTCTCACTCCGTCCCCTTCCCAGTATAGGTCTAAAATGGCGCTCCTAGCAACGCGGGCTACCAATACGAGGGTAAAGGGACTTCCGTTTCACATGCTGCTGATGTATCTATTCCAGTTCCTTCTTTGGCTATTCCCACTACTGCTGCTGCTCCTACTGTTCCTATTGCCAGCCTCTCTGAAGTTTCTACTTTTCTTTCCGTATCCCCGGTTATTCAAACTTTGAAGAACCTTGAGGTAGATATTGTAGAGGTTCCTCCAGCCCCGCTCCCAACATCAGTCGAGCTCGAGGGGGCAAGGCAAGGTTTTAGAGCAATTCATCACGTCTTGCCAGGGAGGGGGGCTCTCTAGGATGGCTTCAATACCCATCGATGTTTTTCTTACCAAAGGGTTCGCTCTCTTGGCTGAGGTAGTCACATTCTTCTACATTTTACCTGCGACTGCTAGCTTGATCAATTTCTGATTTGCACTCTTCAATCTACAAGCATTCATATTTAATGTGGCAATGGGCCACCAAGTCACTTTTCTCCGTGATCGTGTTGTGAAGGCTGAGGCTGAATTTGAGAGGGCCACGAGGCTACTTGGCCATGCTCGATCTTTGGTGTAGGAAGTGACATCCAACTAGAAAGAGGTGGAGAATGAACTTACCGATCTTCAGTGCGATAATGAAAGGCTGAAGCAATCCCTTGACTTAGAAACCCTCCAACGCTAGGATAAGTAAAGGGACACCAGGAAAACTAAGGCTAAGATGCTAGATGTCTTGAACCATACCCTGCATGCTCAATTGGCCAAGCTACAAGCGAAAGTGGATGCCTTCTTCAGTGACAGGTATTTTTATGCCTCTTTCCAGGTCGCTAAAGCTCTCTCTCTTCCCTTTGACCTATCCACTATTGCCAGTTGGAATAGAAGGAGATTTTGACCAAGGTTACGGAGGTGTCTCGTTCTGATGATGATGAAGCTGATTCTTCCAGCATGGTTAGAGTCAGGATACAGCCAGCTATGTCTGACCTTCCTCTTCCTCTTTTAACCTTTCCGGTCTCTCGCCCTAGGGAATCCTCAAGCAGTCTGAGGGTATTCAACTTGATGTCCGGAAAGAGGTCCGAAACCACTTTTTAGAACCTTCTAGAACAAAGCCATATGTTGAGATGGTTGGAATGAAGGAAACGGCTACCACTTCGGAGGCAACCATCTCCCCTTAGGTTATGGTCATAGTTAATAAAGCCTTGGAGGAGGACCAGGCTGAGTAGTAAGCAATTGAGAAACCTCCGGAGGAAGGGGCATTGGGAGCGACCAACTAAGATAAGCTGCAACTAGATGGAAGCGCAGAGGTTGAGGATCTCCAACGAGGAGGTGCAGTAGGAGGGGACCAAGAGGATACTGTAGCTTGATGCAATTTGTTCATGACTTGCTTTGATTGCCCGAAACTTGGGGTGGGCTCTCTGCTTTCCTCATGACCAGTTTAGTCGATCATTTATTTAATTTTTATTTTTGTGTAGCTCGGAACCAGGGGTTGGGCTCCTTGTTTTTTGAATGTAGCCTTACTAGGGGATAGGCTCTCTCATCGTTAATTAAAATTTGATATGACTTCTTTTATACTTGTCCACATTCCTCGACCAAGGCCCCACTCACTGCATTTTCTGAAACAGGCAAGTAGATTTGCAACTCCTCTCTAGGACTTGGCTTGACTAGTAGTGGAGGGCTCGTCAGATATTTCTTCAGGGCTTGAAAGGCTTGCACGCTCTTCAGGTCCCATTTCATGTTTCTTCCCTACTTTAACGCTTTGAAGAAAGGGAGACATTTGTCTGTTGAGAGAGAAATGAACATGTTGAGCGCTGCTACCTGTCCAGTCAAGACTTGTACCTGCTTAAGTGATGTGGGGGATTCTAGGTCCAAGATAGCCTTGATCTTTTCTAGGTTAGCCTCTATGCCTCTATCGTGAACCATGAAGCCAGAAACTTCCCCGTAATTACCCCGAAAGCATATTTGAAGGGGTTCAATCTCATCTGGTTTTCCCTTAGGATCGTGAGAGATCTTTGAAGGTCGTCCTGATGTCCTTCTACGGCTGGTGACTTGGTGATCATGTTATCGATTTATACCTCCATCAATCTTCCAATCTCGGGCTTAAACAATCGATTGACCAACCATTGATATGTAGCTCCCGTATTCTTAAGCCTGAATAGCATCATCTTATAATAGTATAAACCCTGCCCGGCAATGAAGCTGATCTTGTCCTGGTCAGTGTGGTGCAACATGATCTGGTTGTACCCTGAGAATGCATCCATGAAGCTTAGGAGCTAGTTCCCTGAGTTGGAGTCAACCATCTGATAGATCTTTGGTAAAGGAAAGCTGTCTTTCGGACATGCCCGGTTGAGATCGGTGTAATCAACGCATATACACCACCTCTCATTACCACGTTGGTAATCCATTCAGGATAGCACGCTTCTCTGATGAAGCCTGCTCTGAATAATTATCCACTTCCTCATGAACCGCATTATTCCAATCTGTGTTAAAGTGACACATTTTCTGCTTGATAGGCTTGAAGGTCGGATCCATTGCTAATCGGTGAGCAACCAATGACATTGGGATCCCGGGTATCTCGTAATGACTCTAAGCAAAGATGTCATTGAATTCTTTAAGAAGCCTAATCATACCCTCCTTTACTTTTGGCTAGAGAGTAGCTCCGACCTTGACGAAATTTGAAAGATCATCCATCCATATGGGTATCTCTTATAGCTTATCTACAGGATGCCCGCTGGCCCATTCCCTGCCATGTTCTTCTACATCTGGCATCACTGGGTCATCCTCTGGGTGATATGCGGGCTCTATATCTTCCAAGGCCATTACCGGTGATTCCCTATCCTGGATCATTGTAACCTGTGCACACTGCTTTGCTAGAGCTTTCGGGTTGGCAGATACTGCATAACACATTCTGGCTGCTTGCTGATCACCACATACCTCCCCCTTCTTGTCTCCAACCGGAAACTTTAGGACGTTGTGGCAAATGGACAAGACCCCATTGAAGGATGATAAGAGAGGTCTTCATAGTATCACATTGTAGATCGATATAGTATCTACCACTACGAAGTCTGTAATAACATTATCCTAGAGAGGTGTTGTTCCAGCGATTACTAAAAGGAACTTTGATCCCACAGGTATGATCGATTCCCTAGTGAATCCATACAGCGGGGTAGTGCAGCTATTGTAACACCATTGTTTCATATTCAGCTTCTCTAATGTATCTTTAAAGAGGATGTTAACGCTGCTGCCTGTGTCAACAAGCATGCGGTGAACTATGCAGTTGGCAATTTTTACCTAGACCACCATAGGATCGACATGAGGCTGAACGGTGTTGTAGAAATCCACCTTAGTGAAAATAATCTGTGTTACCTAAGAGGGGTCAGCCGGGATCTTGTCGACTTTGAAGATACCTACCGCTCAACTACACGGGGAATCTTTCTCTTATGGTTTTTCCTAGAATTATTGGAGGTTCCAGCCAAAGTAGGCCCTCCACTGATGTTGTGTATCACATAGATTTGTTGCATCAGATCCACATACTCCCCATTTCTCTTCTCAACATGCTCGGGGATCTCTGCCTGCACTTCTCTTCCACTCTGAATATTATCCTTGACTTGTTGCAAGAACTCTATCAAACATCCTCCCCATATTAGAGCCTTAATCTGATTACGTAGGTTGTAGCACTTTGAGGTGTTGTGACCCACGTCTTCATGGAAGTCGTAATGCTTGTACCGGTTCCTCCTATTGTCATAAGCTTTCATAGGCGCGTGCTTCTATAGTATCCTCTTATCCCGAATAACGAGATAGATTGTTTCACATGATGCATTCAAGGGGCTGTCGTGATCATACCATTTATCTCAAGTTACAGGGGCTACTATCTAGGGAGAAGGTGAAACCCGTAGAGGGGTCCACCTTACTGGATACCTTTCTTGCTTTGGTTAAGAAACGGAGAAGTAGGATATCGACCTATTGGGAGGTTTGTTCTAATTTTTCTGAACTGGCTCAGGTCTTGGAGTTTTCTTCTTCTAACGCTTCACCGTTCTCATGTCGTCATGCTCTATCTTGACCTTAAGTTGCTCATCGACTTTGATTTGCTCTAGTGTTCGATTATAGGCATGTTAGTAAGTCTCTAGAGGTTGCTTGGAAAAGGATAGGAAAAGCTTGCCTGCTCATAGGTTCCATCTAAAATTGGCAAGGGTTTCTTTCTATGAAGACCCCCATCTAGATGACTTCCTTGTGGAACCGTTCCATATAAGCTCAGAGGGTTTCTCTTCTCTCCTAGATCACGAACTGCAGATGGATGGGATCCTTCAACCTGGGTTCGACTCCCTAGAATTACGTGCAAAAATTAGTTGACAGCTTCGTGAAGAAGTCCACATTACCAGCAGGTAGCTTTCTGAACCAAATCTTAGTGTAATCTATAAGTGTGGTAGGGAACATCCGACACATTGCTGCCCTGGTTGTGTTCTAGACTTCCATATGTTGGATGAAACTATCTAAGTGGCTCAATTGATCCTCCGTGCCGGAGAACATGTCTGATGGCATCTTAAATTTTTATGGAGCTCCGCCTCTCAAATCCTTTAGGTAAATGGGGCGTTTATCTCACTTAGGGTTGCTTTTTAACTCCTTACTCTTCCCTCTTTTCAATTGCTAGATATCCTTCTGTATCTTGGCCAGCTGGTCCCTCAAACACTTATTTCCTTGCTTTTTAGAATGGACCTCGGAGCTCTCGTTGTCAGATCCTTCTAACAAATTGGATATCTCCACTTTGTCATCTTCAGATGTGGGCTTCGCTTGCGCAGTTTGCCGAATATGACCTGCCATAGCTTGAGGTTCCCTCATGGAAGTCACCAGTCGATGGGAGCTACTAGATGCTCTCGGTAGAGCGTCAGCTGCTGACTTGATCTGCCTGGGTTGATATAAGGTCGGCCTGTCTCGGACTGAGGGCATGGACCCTAGCCTGTCTCAGATAGAAGAGGTGGGTCCTATCCTATTATGGGCAGAAACCAGAGAGGGGTTCCAAACCGATCAAAAGCAGGTTGCCTGGCAACAGACCTACTCGCCTTCTCTCGAGTACAAAGATCTGCCAGCTTAGGAGAATTCCTTCTAAGGCTAGACAAAAGCAGACATTCTCCACGATGGGTGCAACATGTTGGTTGATCACAGTTTGGTTCATTGCCTGAGGGGTTAGAGCCCGCTCCATGATTGGCTGATACGAGGTTGGCTTGTGATGTTTGGATTTCCTCTCCTTCTTCTGCCCTTTCTTGATCGAGGGGGTAGACAGATGTCCTGAGGTTTCGAGTTGTCCTTCGAGGAGTGAAGCCTTATAATTACTGCAAAACAAAAAACTTGTAAATATAAAAATAGTGGTGTGGGATTTTCCCACAGACGGTGCCAGAAAGTGTTAACTTTAAAATTTGCTCGTGGTGAGAAATTCTGGTTAACACCCTCAAGACCACTACCATAAAGGTGGTGGTCGGGGGTTGATACCTTAAGTACCTAGTTTAATCGTACAATGATTAGATATTTAACGTAGAGATTAATGTGATGAGAAGAAGATTAAGGCGGCTTTATTATAAATCTTATATGTTATATAGAAGCTCTCATGCAATCTCAATCTCACTAAGATACAGTGGAGTGGCAACCTCGTGCCTGTCAAATAGTAGAATACAACGATGACCGTGTTCTGATTACAGAATTTAGGTCAAGAATCGACTCTTTTGTTTCTTTCTTGTTAGTTGACCATTTTTTCTCCTTTTTTCCCTTTTCTAAGGTTCCTGCTTGGTCTATTTATACACAATCCAAATATGTTAAGTTTGTGACTCTCTTGCCATCAATTTCTGAATCCAATCCCCTCCTTATCGGGCGGGATCAATTATTTTGAATGTTGTTGACTTTGATTTAATAACGGAGTTACGAATATTTTTTTAGAGATAAGTTAGTTTACTCTTTGGACTCAAACACTTGCCATGCACGTACACGGTGTTTCAACGTTCGATGAAGTGCAAACATGATCCTTTGTGTCTTCATGGTATGATTCCTCATGGAGGTTGTCAAGTATAAGTGTTAACTGTTTCATAGTGCATGGTAGGTCCATGCCTCGGTGTTGGTTCTAGGAGCTTGGTCGGACCCCTCTAGGTCTCTTAGACCTGAGGATATCCTCGTGGGCATCCTCCAGTGGTAACAGTACTCTGATGGGCTCCCTTCTTCCTGTTTAGATGGATTTGAAACTTCCTTTAGCGAGGTGGAGTAGCTCTGCAGTTCAAGATTGGTGCTTAATGGATCTCTCTGTATTCAGAGAGTATGACGGGCTTTCATAGAGGTTGCGGGGTGATCCCAAGTTCTAGGAGCCTGGTTCGTCATGCGTCGGGCTTTATCTTAATTCTTTTTTTCTTGTAAGGAGCTCGATCCGATCGTGTCAGGATCCACCCTTGATGATTCTAGAGCTTAACGACCTCTCCTTACTTCTACGGGACAGCTCCATGGATCGACCCTAAGATCCGGGGTTCAAAGATGGGTAATATCGGGCCTGGACTCTGGTTAGGAGAGTGGAAAATTTCTCTTTGGTCCCTATTCAAATTTGGCTATTAACAGTTGTTTGTCATGAAATATGAGGCTTCGCTTTTCCTAGGGACAACTTGAGGTTTCAGGACAACAATCCGGTGCTTCAAAACAAAAGGCTCCAAGGAAGAGTAGGAAGTCAGGGCACCATAACCAGGCTCCCGTCCAACCAACTGCTCCACAGGCTTCCTAGAAAACGTCCGCCTTCGCTTGCTCACTGAGGGCATTAAAACCCAGCTGACGAATCCTAATACCCAGGGAGAAACGAGTAGGTCCAGAGTTAGGCAGCCAGCCTTCGATCGGTTGGGACCTGCCTCGCTAGAACCAACCAACAATAGAACGGGACCTCAACCCTCGATTTGAGATAAGCTAGGGCACATGCCCATAATTCCTTGCATGCCATCATGCTACCAACCCCAACGGGTCAAATCTGCAGTAGTTACCTTACCGCGGGAGCAGTGTGATCCTCCTTACCCGGTAACAGTGTGATCCTCCTTACCCGGTAGCCTCTTAAAAGGAAACCTAGGCCAGAGAATAAGGTAGCCAGTAAAGCCCTCGGGCAGATACCCTTCGTGAATACGATAGAGCTGAAGTCTCCAGTTCATTTGAGGGATCTTATAGTGAGGGATCCGAGATCTATTCCAAGAAGCATGGGAACAAGCGCTAGAGAGATCAACTGGCGAAGCTGCAGAAAGAGATCCAACAGATAAAGAAGGGGAAACATAACGAGGCCAAGAAAGATCCTTTGAGTGAAATGAATGCCCCCTTAGCCAGAAGGATCAGGGAAGCCGAGCTCCTACAAAAATTCAAGATATCGACAGATAAGTTCTCCGACATAGAAGACCTTCTAAGTCATCTAGGGAGCTTCGTCCAGCAGATGGAAGTCCAAAATAATACCAGGGATGCCATGTGCAGGATGTTCCCTACCACCTTGACCGATTATGCAAAGACTTGGTTCATAAAGCTGCCCGCTTGAAGCATGAATTCTTTCACAAAGCTATCAACCAACTTTCACTCACAGTTCCAGGGTGTCAAACCACGCCCGAAAGGTCCTATACACATTCAATATGTGATCCAAGAGCGAGGAGAATCTCTTCGATTTTATATATAGTGTTTTCACACGGAATTCATCTAGATAAAGGTCTTTATCGAGAAGGAAACCCTTGCCAACTTCTATCGGAACTTGTGAGTGGGTAAGCTTTTCCAATCTTTCACCAAACATCCTCTAGAGACCTACCAGGAAGCCTATGATCGGGCCTCTAGAGTAGGTCGAGATTAATGAACAACTCAAGGTTAAAGTGGAGCATGACGATATGAGAATGGTGAAACGCCAGAAGAAGAAGGTGACCCTATCTGCACCTGCTCAAAAAACCCAGAACATACCTCCCAATAGGTCGACGTACCGCTTTCCTGTTCCCCAACCTCAAAAAAAGAAGTATTTTGCAAGGTGAACCTCTCCACGAGCTTTAACTCCTCTAAGGATCATTGCCCAGGTAACACGAGATGAAAGAGGGTACTATCATTATACCCCATAAAATACATCATGTGAGGCAATCTACCTCTCCATTCAGGACAAGGGTCTGCTTCAGAAGCCGGTACCCATGAAAGCTCTGACAGACAAAAGGAACCGAAACAAGTATTGCGACTTTCGTAAAGACGTAGGGTATAGCACGTCCGAGTGTTATAGCCTGGGCAACCAGATTGAGACTCTGGTAAGAGGAGTTTGTTTAGTAGAATTCTTGCAGTAGGTTTTGGACATCATCCAGACCGGAAGGGAAGTACAAGCGAAGATCTGTGATCATGGTAAGAAGAGAAAGGGGGAACAAAATAATTTAATGCAGCGAATCCAAGTTATACATACCATAAGTGGAGGGCCCACCCTACCTGGCACAACTAACAACTCTAGAAAGAATCATGCAAGTAAGATCCCTCACGTTGATGAAGACTGATGTGTCTTCAAGGTAGATCAGAGCTCGGCTGGTCTGTCTCAATCGGACCAGATTATCTTCACCGAGGCAGATGTCTACAACACTGTACAACCTCACAATGATCCCATGGTAATCACGGTGTAAATTTCCAATCGTATGGTCCACCGCGTGCTTGTCGACACAGGCAACAATTTAGATATTCTCTTTAAAATACTTTTAAGAAACTCAATTTAAAGCATTGGTGCTACAACAATTACACGATCCCGCTGTACAGTTTCACCAGGGATTCGATCATACCAGTGGGGGGAAAGATCCTTTTATTGATCGTATGAACCGTACCCCTCCAATAAAATATAATGACAGACTTCTTTATGGTTGACACTCTGTCGGCCTACGACGCGATACTAGGAAGGCCGTTCCTATCAGTCTTGAAGCGGGTCTTGTCTATCTACTATAATTGCTTAAAGTTTTCGGTGGGAAACATGGTGGGTGAGATTCACGGGGACCAAAAACAACCAGAAAATGCTATGCAGTATCTGCTAACTCAACAACTTTTGAGAAATAGTTCATGCAAGTCGTAACAATCTAGGAACATGAAGCACCCAGGATGATCCTAGAAGATACGGAGCCCATTGATCATCTAGAGAATGATCCCTGGTATTGGATGAGGAAGAGCAAAATAGGGAATGGGCCTGCAGGCACCCTATAGTTGAGCTAGAGGAAATGCCTATCAGAGGTGATGAACTCTCCAAGGTAGTTAAGGTTGGAGCTACCCTTGAGTCAGGAGTGAAGGAAGGTTTGATTGAGCTTCTTAAAGAATTCAATGACATCTTTGATTGGAGCTACGACGAGATACTGGGGATCTCGATATTTTTAGCAGCTCATCAGCTAGTAGTAGATCTAACCTTCAAGCCCATCAAGCAGAAGATGCGTCACTTTAATGCTGTAATGAGCACTACGGTTCAAGAAGAGGTGGACAAGTTGATCAAAGCAGATATCATCAGGGAAACCCGATACACTAAGTGGATTGCCAATGTGGTCATGGTCACAAAGGTAAACGAATGTGAGTTGATTACACTGACCTCAACCGAGCATGCCTGAAAGACAGCTTTTCTCTACCAAAGATTGACCAGCTGGTAGATTCCACTGTCGCAAACAAGCTCTTAAGCTTCATGGATGCATTTTGTGGTACAACCAGATTATAATGCACCACGTCGATCAAGACAAGACCAGATTCACCACGGGGTAAGGTCTGTATTGCTACAAGATGATGCCTTTCGGCCTCAAGATTGCCGGCGCTACCTACCAACAATTGGTTAACCGACTATTCAAACCGGAGATAAGAAAGACAATGGAGGTGTACATAGATGATATGATCACCAAATCTCAGGAAGCTGAGAAACACCGGGACCACCTCCGTGGGACATTTCAGATAGCAAGAGAAAACCAAATTCCGTTGAACCCTACCAAATGCGCCTTCGGGGTGACTGCGGGAAAGTTTTATGGTTTCATGGTGAACGAGATGGGAATAAAGGTAAACCCGAAAAATATCTGATCTATCATGAACCTAGATTCTCTGACCACTCTCAAACAGGTTCAAGTGTTGATAGGTCGTATAGCAGCGCTCAATCGGTTCATTTACACGGATAAATGCCTAATCCATGCTACCCTCAATGAGTGCCCACAAGGCTGTCTCAAGCTCTAAGGGACCAGGAAAGGTCAGGCCAAGCTTCAAGGACCAGAACTAAGGCATGGGTCTACCTCGCTCTACGAAACAACGAATATCTAACTCAACGACCTCCATGAAGAATCATGCCATGCATACACACAAGATCATATCTACACTCCAACGAATATTAAAACTCTACGTACGTGTAAGGCAAGAGATTGAGTCCAAAATGGAAACAAACATATATACGCCAAAGATATTCTCAAATCCGTTATTAATACGAAGTCAATGACTTTCAAAAAAGAGATCCCGTCCGATAAAGAGGAAACGGATTCAGAGAATCATGGAGGGAGATTCACTGGTTTGAACTACCTTGACCATGTATAAATATGCCCAACGTAAATAACAAAAAAACAGAGGATAGAGAAAAACAGATAGAAGAGAAAGAGGGAGGGAGATTGAACTTCGGCCTAAATTCTGTAATCAGAACACGACCTACACTATTATCAACTATTCGACAGGCACGAGGTTGTCACCCTACTGTATCCCAGAAAGATTAAGAGTGTTTAAGAGTCTTTTTATACGATATTCATAGTTAATAATAAAGCCATTACATTCCTGTCTTCATTGCACTTATATTTACACATCCATCTTTATTCAATCAGGTTAAATACCAACCCAGGCCACCACCTACGTGGTAATGGTCCCGAGAGTGTTAATCGGGATTTCTCACCTCGAGTAAATTCTCCGTTAACGGAATTAATAACGGATTTGAGAATATCTTTGGTGGAGATAAGTTTGTTTCCTCTTTGGACTCAATCATTTGCCCTACACGTACGCAGTGTTTTAATGTTCGTTGGAGTGTAGATATGATTTCTTGTGCATTCATGGCGTGATTTTTCATAGAGGTCATCGAGTATGATGTTCGTTGTCTCATAAGGTAGGGTAGATCCATGCCCCACCCTTGGTATTAGGAGCTCGGTCTGACCTTTCCAGGTCTTTTTGGGCTTGGGATGACCCCGTGGATACCTTTTTACGACGATGGGGCATTGGCGAGCTTCCTGCTTCCTATTCAGATAGGTCTGAATCTTCCCTCATGGAGTAATTTTATAGTACAAGCCTGGCACTTAATGAGACTCTCTAGGAGAGGATGATGGGCTTCTAGGGAGTTTGCGAGATGATCTCAACTTTGGAGAGCATGGTTTGTCTTGCACGGACTTCTTCTGGATTCTAGATTCAGTGTAAGGAGCTCGATTCGACTTCATCGGGCTCCACCTTAAGGGGTTCCAGAGCTCTGTGACCTTTCTCCGCTTCTGCGGGGTGGCTCTACAGCTTGACCCAATGACCCGGGGTTCCGTGATAGGTAATCTCGGGATTGAACCTGCGCTAGGGGAGTGGAAAATTTCTCTTTGTTCCCTATCCAAATTTTGCTATTAACAATTGGTAAAACACCACCACCATTGTTATCTACTTCTTGATAGGCACGAAACTGCCACCCCCATTATACCCAAGAGAGATTGAGAAATTTTGAGTGACCTTTGTAAATCACGCTTGATTCAATTCATTAATAAAACATCTGAAACTCCTCTACATATCTTGTATTCCCTTTTCATTGTTACACACATATACCTGGTACCTGATGTACCACCCTCCACTGCGACCTCCAAAGTGGTGGTCTTGAGGATGCAAGCTGAAATTCCTACCCCGAGCTAATATTTGGTTAACACTTTTACACCAATTATTTTTTCCATCTTCAATCTGTTGCAGCAAATATTACTATAAAAGGAATATTCTATTGTTTATTATTTCTCAACAATTATCATTTCACCCATTAATTACAACATATTGCAATAAGTTAAAAAATTAATTGTTAACGGAGGCTTCTGATCGACTTTCTCATTCTGTAAAGGGAACAGTGCGAGTTCAGCAAGGTCACTAGGGAGCCCGGGGCAGCGGAGTTGGCTTATCTTTTTCAAATTGGTAGCATGTCCGGTGCTACCCACGGTCAGTTTTATGCGAAGGCTAAGAACAAGCTCAACTTCATCGTTCCTGGAGTTTCAAAGAAAGAACCCGCCTGGAAGGAGGAATGGATCTTGGCTGAGGATGACTAGGGAAGCTCGATCTTTAATGGCAGGCACGAGTTCGAGATTCCTATAACTTTTAGTGACAAACCAACGTGGGATCAGGATTCCTTACCAAGAACTATTTGAACCTGAAGTTTCCTACCGCTGATCCCTTTGATTCTCATAGGGTGAATCAATACATATGGATCTCTGACGCTACTCCTCGTAAGTAATACTAAACTATTATGCTTTTGTTTCCTTGGCTAGCTCGACTTTGACACCTTCCCTTTTTTTCTCTATTTTTTTAACAGTTTTTGTTGTTGCTCCTACTTCCCGTGAAGCTCAGTAAGCTCACACACCTCCTCCTTATACCAGATGGCCTCAAGAAGCTCTTTTGGTTGCCTTAGAGAATATGAGGCCTACTGTTTTAGCTGGGGTTTCACCTGCTCTAACTCCGTCCCCTTTCCAGCATAGGTCCAAGATGGCACTCCTTGCATCGCGGGCTACAAAGGCACGGGGTAAGGGGACTTCCGTTTCTCATGCTGCTGATGTATCTATTCCAATTCCTTCTTTAGCTATTCCCACTACTGCTGCTGCTCCTACTATTCTTATCGCTCGCCTCCCTGAAGTACTATTTTATTCTTATCCCCGGTTGTTCAAACTTCAGGGAACCTTGAGGTAGATGTTGTAGAGGTTCCTCCAACCCCGCTCCTAATATCAGTCGAGCTCGGCGGGGAAAGACACGGTTTTGGATCAATTTGACAAGTCTTGCCCGGGAGGTGGGCTCTCTAGGATGGCTTTAATACCCGTAGATGTTTTGCTTACCATCCGGTCTCTTGGCTAAGGTAGTCACATTCTTCTACATTTTACCTGCGACTGCTAGCTTGATCAATTTCTGATTTGCACTCTTCAATCTACAGGCATTCAAATTTAACGTGGCAATGGGCCACCAAGTTGCCTTTCTTCGTGACCGTGTTATGAAGACCGAGGCTAAATCCGAGAGGGCCACAGGGCTACTTGACCATGCTTGATCTTTGGTGCAGGAAGTGGCCTCCAACTAGAAAGAGGTAGAGAATGAACTTACAGATCTTCAGTGCGATAATGAAAGGTTGAAGCAATCCCTTGACTTAGAAACCCTCTTATCTGAGTAGCAAGCTAAGCAAAAGGACACATGGAAAGCTGAGGCTAAGATGCTAGACATCGAGAACCAGACACTGCATGCTCAGTTGGCCAAGCTGCAAGCGGAATTGGATGCCTTCTTTAGTGACGGGTATTTTTATGCCTCTTTCCAGGTCGCTGAAGGTCTCCCTCTTCTCTTTGACCTATCCACTATATTTGATTGGGATAGAAATGAGATTTTGACCAAGGTTAAGGTTATGTCTCATCCTGATGATGACGGAACGGATCCTTCCAGTGTGGTTTGATCCGGGATGCAGCCAACTATGTTTGACCTTCCCCCTCCTTCTCAAACCCTTTCTATCTCTAGCCTCGGGGAATCCTCGAGTGAAGTTCAACTCGAGCAGTCTATCGTGACCCCCCGTAAACTCATGATTTAGCCATGAAGAACATTTTCTATAAACCAAGGGTATTCAACTTGAAGTTTGGAAGGAGGTCAGAAACCGCTTCGAAGAGGTAGAACAGAGCCGGAGGTTGAGATGGATGGAACAAAGGCAGTGGCTACCACTTAGGAGGCGACCATCTCCCCTGAGGTTATAGCCGTAGATAATGAAGCCTTGGAGGAGGACCAGACTAAGCAACAAGCAATTAAGGAACCTTTGGAGGAAGGGGCACTGGAGGCAGATAACCAAGATGAGCAGCCTCCAGAAGGAGGCGTAGAGGGTGAGGATCTCCAAGGAAGAGGTGCAATAGGAGGGGACCAAGAGGATACTGGAGCTTGATGCTATTTGTTCATGACTTGCTTTGACTGCCCAGAACGTGGGGTGGGCTCTCTGCTTTGCTTATGACTAGTTTAGTCAATCTTTTATTTAATTTTTCTTTTTGTGTAGCCTGGAACCATGGGTTGGGCTCCTTGCTTGTTGAATATAGCCTTACTCGGGGATAGGCTCTCTCATCATTAATGAAAATTTGATATGACTTCTTTTATACTTGTCTTGACTAATCCTAACCATGAGCTTCCAATTTGACTAGGAGCTCCTTGCTTCATTCCTGACCTTGACGATGATGCAACCTCCGAAATAACTTTGATTTAATGAAATTTGGAAAAGAGAAATTCTAAACCCACTAAACGTAATCCTGCTAGCTGGGTGGTAATCCAGTTTCCAATTCTCAGCACTTGGTAGGAATTTCTACCTTTGGGGAAGAGTCCCCTTGCATTGTATCCTATATCTTTGATGATCCCTCATTCAAAGGTAAAACTAATGAGTAGTTTCAATCAGGTGCTTGATATTTTGGCGAAATGGGTGTTATAATAACCTAGATGCCCTTTTTCTCGGCTTTCGAGAAGGTATCTTATCATGGCACATTCCTTCGGTAGGTGAAATTATTATTCATGCTTGGATCCTTTCCTGGGGTGGTATCCCGACCAAAGCAACATGAGGGCTATCTAACTATATCCTGGTCTTGAGGTCTGGATAGCAATTGTGCTCTTAAACTCATACCTTCTTAGAGGTAAAAGCCCGACCAAGACATTAGGAGGGTTATCTAGCTATATCCTGGTCTCACGATCTGGATGGTAACTATGCTTTTACAGTCAGACCCTTCTTGGGGTGGTATCCCAACCAAGGCATCAAGGTAGCGAGGGGGTTTCCCCGACTAGTTCCTGGTCTCGAGATCTGGATGCAACTATGCACTTGCACTTAGACCCTTCATAGCGGGGGGTAGTGTCTGACCATGGCATCAGGGGTAATGAAGGTGCTTCCCTTGCCAACCCCTGGTCTTGAGGCGGTTATGGCGAATTTACTCATGGAGAACCTAGTCGAATATGGAGAATTTACAGCTTATGGAGAACAAAATCGGAGATGGAGAAAGCAGACTTTATGGATGATCAAAATGGAGTAAATTGTTGTTTGGGATTTTGTTGAAACCAAAATTGAGGTAGTCTGCTCGAGAGTCCCCTACCTAGAGATATAACTTTCTCAAGTGATCTGCATTCCAAGTATGATCGATGGGTCGACCATCCAAGTCTTTGAGCTTGTATGCCTCATTGTGAACCACTACCTTTACCAAGTATGACCCTTTCCAGTTGCGCTCTAGGACCCCATCCGACCTTTCTCGGGTATTCAAGATCACTTTCCTTAAAATTTTGGATTCTAACCTTTTTGTTGAAATACCTAGCGATCTTACTCTGGTAAATCGCCAATTTCTCAGTTAACCGAGCTTGTTTCTCTTCCAGGAGATCTAGATTAGCCCAGAGCTTGACCTTGTTGCTTTCTAGTTTGAAGTGTTGTACTTTGAAGAAGGTCAGTTTATGCTCAATGGGAAGGACTGCTTCAACTCTGAAGTCCAGAGAATAGGGTGTCTCTCCGGTAACTGTTCTTTTTGTAGTCCGGTATGCCAATAAAAACTTCGGGAAGCTCCTCGGCCCATTTTCCTTTCTTCTGCTGTAATTTCTTCTTCAACAGCTGCTTGATAGTCTTATTGGTGGACTCCACCTGCCCATTAGTCTGAGGGTGGGCTACTGAAGCGAACCTAAGGTCGATTCCCAAACCTTCACAAAGTCTTTGAATCGTGCATTGTCAAACTACTTGCCTAGGTTAGCTACGATGATGAGAGGGGTCCCGAATCTGTAAACCACATTGGTTTTGATGAACCTCATCGTATTCTCTTATGATATATGGGAGAGAGGTCTGGGCTCGACCCATCTTATAAAATAGTCGATTGCCACGATAATATGCTTAGCTTGCCCATGAGCGGTGGGAAGCGGTTTGATCAGATCGACCCCCCACATGGCAAAAGAGTAAGGTGAACTGAGAGATGACAACCGTTTCAATGGGAGGTGACTCAAGTTGAGGTCCTCTAGCATGGTTCACAAGGTTGTATAAAGTTCTTCACGTCTTGGTGAATAGTTAGACAGTAATACCCCCATACGAAGCACTTGATATGCTAAAGTTTCACTACCAATGTGATTCCCACAGCCCCTAGAGTGAACCTCTGTCAATACCCATTTGGCGTCATCAGGGTGTAAACACTGAAGTAAAGGAAAGGACCTACCCCTGCTATAGAGGTACCCGTCTACTAGGTAATATCCGATAGAGAGCCTCTTAATTCCTCAAGGTTGATCGGGCTCATAAGGTAGCTTTCCTTCTTGGAGATATGCAACTATTGGATCCATCCAGTAAGGATGACGATCCAGGGAACAAATTTTCTTGCCTGCTGTAATGCTCGATTGGGAGATCATTATTAAGACCAAACGGTATCATCTTGTAGCAGTACAAACCTTATCCGGTAATGAAACTGGTCTTATCCTGGTATGTTGGGCGCATCTAATCTGATTGTACCGCAAGAACGCATCCATGAAGCTGAGGAGCTTGTTCCCGGATGTGGAGTAGACTAACTGATCGATCTTTTAGGCAATCCTGGTTGAGGTCGGTGTAGTCGACGCATATACATCACTTCCTATTCGCATTCGTGACCATGACCACGTTGGCGATCCATTCAGGGTAGTGCACCTCTCTGATGAAGCCTGCTCTGACCAATTTGTACACTTCCTCCTGAACTGCAGCATTTCTTTCAGCGTTAAAGTGAAGCCTTTTCTGCTTGACGGGCTTGAAGGTCGGATCCAATGCTAATTGGTGAGTAGCCAATGATATTGAGATCCTAGGCATTTCATCATGGCTCCAAATGAAGATGTTGCTAGATTCTCGGAGAAGCCCGATCAAACCTTTCTTTACTCCCTACTTGAGGGTAGTTCCGACCCTAACGACCTTAGAAGGATCGTCACTTCTGATGGGTATCTCTTATAGTTTATCCACATGGTGCTTGCTAGCCCATTCCTTGTTCTGTTTTTTCTCATCCGGTATCATGGGGTCATCCTCTGGATGGTCTGCGAACTTTATATCTTCTAGGTCATTCCTGGTGCTTCGATATCTTGGACTGTTACAACTTGCTCAAATTATTTCACCAAAGCTGTTGGGTTGGCAGATACTACGTAGCATTACTTGGCCGCTTGCTGGTCCTCACGTACCTCTCCTACTTTGTTCCCTACTAGGAATTTCAGGACATTATGGTAGATAGATAGGACTTCCTTCAAGGGGGATATGAATGGTCTCCCTATTATGGCGTTGTAGGCCGATGGTGTGTCAACCACAAAAAAGTCCATCTTAATGTTTTGTTGGAGAGGTGTGGTTCCAACGATCACTGGGAGGATTTTTAATCCTAATGGTACGATCAAATCCCAGTGAATCTGCATAGTAGGGTTGTACAGCTATTGTAACACCACTACTTCAAATTCAGCTTCTCCAAGGTGTCTTCAAAGAGAATGTCTAGACTGCTGCCTATGTCAACGAGCACATGGTGGACTACGCAGTTGACAATATGTACTATGATCACCATGGGATCATCATGTGGTTGTACGGTGTTGTAGACATCTGCCTTAGTGAAAATAATCTGTGCTAACTAGAAGAGGCCAATTGGGCTTTAGTCAACCTTGAAGATACCTCGACCTTCATCTATACAAGGAATCTTCCTTGCATGGTTTTTTTTTGGAAATATTGGAGGTGCCAGCCAGAGTGGCCCCTCTGTTAATGGTATGAATCACCTGGATTTGTTGCATCAGATCCGTCTGCTCCCCTTTCTCTTCTCAACATGCTCGCAGAACTCAGCTTGTACTTCCCTTCTACTCTGAATATAGTCACTAAACCGCTGTAAGAACTCTATCAAACATCCTCCCCTTATCAAAGCCTCAATCTGATTATGCAGGTTATAGCACTCTGAAGTGTTGTGGCTTATGTCCTCATGGAAGTCACAGTAATTGTACCGGTTCCTCCTATCGACTAGGGCTTTCATAAGTGTGGGCTTTTGTAGTAGCCTTTTATCCAGAACGGTGAGGTAGATTGTTTCACATGATGTATTTAAGGGGATGTAGTAATCAAACCCTCTCTCATCTCGTGTTGCGGGGGCTACAGTACCAGGAAGAGGCGAAACTCGCAGAGGGGTTCACCTAGCTGGATTGTTAGGTTTTAGTTTGTGTTGGCATGAATTCCATATCAAAATTATGTTTACTTATAATGACTTAGTTGTTTAGGTTCATGGTGATTCAAGCTTCAAGGAAGAAGAAACAACAAGTCAAAGCAAGTTCTAAGTCTTCAAAGAGAAAGGATGCAATTTGTTTCTACAAAGGTATACTAAGACCTTATCTTTCTCTTAAAAGGCTTAGGCACACACACACATATCATACATTTGTGTCCCTGCATCGTTGTGCACCTTTATAGGCACACATATACAATTCATTCATATGTGTCCCTGCATAGTTGTGCACCATGTATAACACATTGACACACTTGGAGATGAATGCTCATGCATTGGTTTGGAAATAACAGGTTTTGGAATATGCATGATTGGAAACTATCTCTTTGTAGTTTGCATTCTAGTGTGAATTGTGTTTGTGCATGTATATATTTGTATAACATGGATATTGAACTTGGATTTAGTCTTAAATCATTCTTTATTGAGTTTCGGTCATTTCGGTTACTCATACTATTGATTTCAAGTTCAAGTCAAAAGATACTACACTTCCAGCTCATGTTTCATACATTGTCTTCGTCTTCATATATCGAGTTAGATTATTATATTATGTATTGAGTATCTTATATGACCATGTCCCTGTGAGAGTTACGGTTTGTAATCTGCAAAAAGATTCAAATTCCAAGTTCGGAGGCCAGAGAACGGTCGAAGAACGCGAGGGAAGCGCGAGGGAAATGCACCATGGCCAAATGCCATGGAGGTATGCATGCCCGAGATGGCGCGTGTCCATCTCGGCCGCACAACCTTGCTGCCACGATTTTCCCACATGCCATCTCGAGGGAGCACTTCTAAAGAGGGCTATTTTGGTATTTCTTGCTTTCTTCTTTCCCACTCCTTTATAATCTCTCTCCCTCTCACATTTCATTCCAAGAAGAAATTCAAATCAAGTGTGCAGAATTTTCTATCTAAATTTTCTCACATTCCAAACACCATAACTTCTTCATTTGATCTCTGATTTGATTGATTCGAAGTTGAGAGTGTTCATCTATTCATCCTCCATCTTTTATCTGAAGGTTTGAGTTAATTTTACTTCTGTTTTTGGTGTCTAATCATACAAAACCGGGACTGCACCTAGATCAACTAAGGTATTGGTTTTCACTCTAAGTTTTCTTTTAAAACTTGGTCAATTGCCTTGGGTTTTCTTCTTCTATGTATATTTGTATATTGTGACTGTTTTGATTTGTGTTTTGAACACTTTCAAAGCTAGATTGAATTTCAATTGAAATCATAGATGTTGAGTTAGGTTTTGATTTTGCCTATGTTATCATATGTTTGGGATTGTATTGTGCTAGCTTTGATTCTAGGACTATTTTTTGATCTTTGATTGATTGATTTTATGAAAAATAGTTCATCACATGTATTAGGCTCTCTTGGCCAAAATTCTCACATTATACATGTGCTTATGTTCTTTTGAGCTATTCATGTGATTTGTTGAATCTATGATTAGGAATATGCTCTAGAACTTATGCTTAGATCTATTTGACATTGTTATATGATCTTAGCATGTTTTAGGTTTTTGTGATTTAAACTTGATCTTGTGATTTGTTGATCATATCTTGTGATTCAAGTTTAGATATATGCATGAATCTAGTTTGTGATTAATGTTGATCATATCTTACATAATCTAGATTGACTACTCATGCATGATGAACTAGACTATATGTGATTTGTGCATTCATGCTCACGTCTTGTATATTCCAAAGGATGTTATGATCATAGCATTCTATGTTATGTGCTTGTTTACATTTTGCATTCATGATCACCTAGATGCCTTGTGAGAAGGAAGTCTTGACAATAGGTGTGAGACGTATGGTGTTGAGCAAGAAGTCTTGGCAAGAGGTGTGAAGCCTCGGATTGTCTAGCAAGGAAGTATTGGCTAGAGTTGTGAATCCTTAGATAGTTGAGCAAGAAGTCTTGCCTCGAGTTGGGAGAACTCGGATAGGTGAGCAAGAAAGTCTTGACTAGAGTCGGGAAGACTCGGATAGTTGAGCAAGAAGTCTTGCCTAGAGTTGGGAAGACTCGGATAGGTGAGCAAGGAAGTCTTGACTAGAGTCGGGAAGACTTGGATAGTTGAACAAGAAGTCTTGCCTTGGCTTGTGAAGATCCGGATAAGGTGAGGAGGAAGTCTTGACAAGAGGTGTGAAGCCTCGGATTGTTGAGCATAGGGCGATAACTTCTAGAGTAGGATAGGAGGGTAGTTTCTAGGTGAAGAGGTCAATTGAGAGATTGTACTTGGCTTATCTACTAGTGGATTTTGTTTGCCGGTGGCTGCTAGCCCGTGGTTGTGTCCTCTTCGGTGGTTTACCACGTTATATCTTGTGTCAACTTTTCTCTATCCCTATCTCTCTAATATTTGTATTGTGGATAGAACTCTTTATGTATGTTGACTTCCTCTTTATAATATAGATTGTGTATGTGTTACAATTACTTGTTTGTATCACACTTTACTTGTGTTTATATATTAATTAAATGTCTTTAATTAATATATATATTGTGATATAAGCAATCTAGAGGGACAAACTTTTGTTTGTTTCTAAGGGAGTCGAAAAAGGTGCCTAACCTATTCACCACCCCCCCCCCCCCCCTCTAGGTTAGCCTTGAGCATTTAACCATGATTGTATTTTCAATTGGTATCAGAGGACACTTGATTGCACTTAGTGTGCATCCGGGGTGATTCTTTTAAGGTTTTTGTAAGGCTTTTGAAATCATGGGTTTACAAGATGATGTAATGGCGGAAAGAGCCTCAAATACTAGGCCACCATTACTTCGTGGCACTAGCTATGGGTATTGGAAGTTGGGGATGAAAGCCAACATCCGCTCTATTGATGAAAGGGCTTGGATGGTAGTGGAAGAAGGTTATAGTCCTCCTACCAAGGTTTTATAGGATTGAACCATGATACTCAAGCCAATGAGTGAATGGACAACAAATGAGTTTGAGGTTACAAAACGGCACCATCGTTCTATGATTGTCATCTTTGGAGGAGTTGATGGGCATCAATTCTCGTACATCCAAAATCTTGAATCCATAAAGAAAGATTGGGATACTCTCCAAGTTACTAATGAAGGAACCTTAGCGGTGAAGAAATCGAGGCTTCAAATGTTGGTATCACAATTTGAAGGTTTAAGTATGGGTGAGGAAGAAAAGTTCAAAGACTTCCAATTCCGGCTTCTTAATATTGCTAACCAATGTCAAGCACTTGGAATACCTATCTCAAAAGAGCAGTTAAATTGGAAAATCCTTAGGTCTCTTCCTAAGAGATTTAAATCAAAGTTGACAACCATTGAGAAAAGCAAGGATGTAGATAGTATGAACATCAATGAGTTGCTTGGGTCTCTCTAAACTTATGAGATGTGCTTAAAGCCAAAGATCAAGAGTAAGGGAATTGCTCTCAATGCTATTGAGGAGGAGAATGATGATGAAAATGAAGAAATGGAACTCTTGGTTAGAAGGTTCAAGAAGTTTCTAAAGAAGAATGCCAAACCTAAAGGCAAGTCTTCTAAGGAAAAAGGAGTCAAGAGAACATCATCTCCAAGGATTGTGGAGAATAGTCAAGCCATAAACAAGAAAGAGGTTCAATGCTATAATTGTCAAGGTTTTGGTCACTTTGCTAGTGAGCGCACCAAGAAGCCATCTAAGAAAGACAAGAAAGGTAAAGTGTTAGCGGCTTCTTGGAGTGATGATAATTCTAGTGACAATGAGAGCTATTGTAGTGAGTCTTCAAGTGATGAAGAGTTGGTGAGCAACTTTGTAGCTCTAACGGCTTCTCATTCTTCACTAGATGTTGGTAGTACAATATCTTTGAACAAGAACCTTGATGCAAATCATGATGGATGCTCTAGTTCCATTCCTACTAATCTTGAGTTGTTGAAAAAGATAGAAAAGCTTGAAGAAGCTAGAGACAATGCTCAAAGAGAAATTGTTGAGAAGGGTGATTTGATCAAGAAGCAACTAGATGAGTTTGTGGTTGTTACTCATAGACTTCTTGGTGAAAAAGGTGATATTATGAAGAAGTTTAGAGAACTTAAAATGATTAGCCTTGAGAAGGATAATGTTATATCTTCTTTGAAGAAGAGAGAACAAGAATCGATGGAAGAGATAGACACGGCTAAGGAGGCTATCAAGGATTTAGTGAATGATTCGGTTAGTGTGTCTAGTATTAGGAATCCTATTAACTCTCATAGTGGTGAAGACGTCTTGGTAGTTAAAGAGGAGCTCTTGGAAGCACCACTTCCTACACACTTTGATGAAGTCGTGATTGATAAGAAACCACACAAGAAGAGAAGATCAAAAGCCAAGAAGAAGTTGGCGAACAAGGTATCTTTGCAAACCTCTAGTGAAGCTAGTTCAACTCCAAAAGGTACAATCTCATCTTTTATTCCAATTTGCCATTATTGCAACACAATAGGTTATATTAAGCCTATGTATTATAAATATATTGAAAAATGCAAATTAGGAAATGAATCTAGGGATAAGGAGATTAAACTTCAACTTGAACATGTTAAGGTCTTGAAAGTTGAGAAACATGATAATTTTGCTAAGCATGAGAAAAAGTTGTGGAGTAGAAAGAATTCTAATCTTGTTCAACTTGACAAAGCTGTTGTTGAAAATGTTAAGGAAGAGTGTGTTAATGATATTCTTTTTAATCAAGTCATTGAAGGACTTTACTCTAGATTTAACATTGTTGTCAAGGATTATATTGGAAATGTTTGTGTAGGTACACCCAAGAACAAGTGGTTCAAGGGTGAATGCTTTTATCACTAATATAAGAAGGACATGTGAGATAGCTTTGAGGCTATATATCAATTGTGTTGAGAATTCTTGCTTGCCAGCTTTGAATACTCATGTATTGATATCAACTTGGTTATCTCACATCATGATTGTTATGATAGTCAAAATTTGTTGATTAACTTTGAAGAAGTTCTCTTGTTATATGTGTTGATTGTGTTGAGATATTATGCTTTTTATACTCTTGTTTTGAAATATCGTCAACTTGGTGTCATGAGGACATTCAATGCAAGAGTACTCATAAAAAGGGCAAAAGTATGATATTTGATGAAAATAATGTGTAAAAAGGTATCTCTATACTCTAATGCATATTCCCTTAGATATTCATCTTTTGACTCAATTTTTGACACACATCTCATAGAATGTCATATTAGAGAATTTTGTATAGTATACATATGGTTCTCATTGACATTTGCTATTTTAGGATCTAATAGTGATATTGTTCACATTGATCTTAACTTTGATGATTGTTTGTGTTTGGTATATTGAGTGGCATTACTTTTGAAAATATGAGCTTCATATTCTTTGAAAGCTACTCATTAGAGAAGTAATGATCTTGAATAAGTCTCTACTTATTGCTCTTAGATCATGTGCTTATGAGCCATAAAATCTTGGTTTTCTAAAAATTGCACCTTGCATCTCTTATATGTTTTGCTAGTAGGTTGAGTTTACTAATATGTAAACATTGGATACATCTTGAAGTTTTTGTGCTTAAGTACATTTAAAATTACCTATGGTTAGTATCCATTTTGCTTCGGCAATTACATAGAACTCAACGAGCACCTTCATGAAAAGGGCTACACACCTTGGTTGTGAAAGCTACCCAATGTTGTATAGAGCTACACCATTGTGATGAGTGAAAGCCGTCATGAAGTGGATTTTTGTTTATGTAAGAAAAATGGAAAAATCAAAGAAGTGTTGAGATGAAATCAATAAAAAAAATCTTTGATTCAAAGCCTAAAAAGAAAATGAGGAAGGCTTAAAAAGGAGTTTAGTTTAAAATCAAATGAGCTCGGGTTGAAAAACAGAAATGGGATGACGAGCCACATGCACATACATACTTATATGTTGAAAATCTATTATCTTAAAAGCAAAAAATTCGGTTTGACTTTTTATGGAAACAGCTTAAGATGAATAGTTGTTGGAAATTGTTTACATGTTGATTATCAAACTACTTCTTGATATATATTTGAAGCATATCTCTCACACACACTTTGTTTATGAGTAAGATGATATCTTTGCAATTGTTGAAGAATTGTGAGAGAACTTGAAAAATATTTGTGTATCTCTCTTAGCATATGAAGCTTATTTTGTTGATATTTCTTCAAATTGCTTGAATGTGTGATTGTGTGAACTTCCTTGTGAACCTTATGCTATCATGAATCTTAGTAATGGCATTTATCAAGGGGGAGCATTGTATGCTAGACATTGTTCTCTTTTATGATATGTTCACATGCTTCATTTTGTTACATGTTGTCATATTTTGACTTAATGATACTTGTAAGATGTTACTCACTATTTTTGTCTTGCATGATGATTCATTCTTAAGTCATATGTCATTTTTTTATATATTTGTGACTAATAAGCTTGTTTTGTCTTTCATTCACTTTTGCATGTTTATAGCATCTTATTTCACAAGAACAAATGGGAAGAACTAAAGTTATCGGAAGTGAAAATCAATTGAATCCCATTGTGAAAGCCAAGTCAACCTCAAAGAGATCCAAAGCTTTAAGGTCAAAGGATTTAGGGATCTTTGCTACTAAGAAGATATTTCAAGAGAGAGGCATCGACTTAGGTAAATGTAAAGATTCTTATGTTCTTAAATGCATTAAGGATAGAAATTGGGAATCTTGGGTGAGCATGCTAGGAATAGTGAATGACATTATTGTAAGAGAATTTTATCATGAATATAGAGAGAGTGCCACCTTATTGGATGCTTTGATGGATGTTAGGGGTGTTGTGTTTAGAGTTAACCCGGTAAACATTAACAAGTTTCTTGGGCTATCTAGTGATATTGATTCAAACTTTCTAGATGTTGATATCCTTGAGAATCTTAATATCATGGGTAGAACTCTATGTGACAATGCTTCTTTTGAGTGGAAAGGTAGAGCATATATTAGTCAACATGAGTTAACTAAAGCAAGTGCATTTTGGCATCTTTTCATTTGCACAAATATTATTGGATCTTCGAATTCAACCGAGTTGAATAAAGACAAGATCAAAATAGTATATGCCTTAGTGACTAATCAACCTATAAACCTTGGGGATTTGCTTATGTTTTATTTGGATAATGCGGCTTTCTCAACTAGAGGAGATAAGAAGCTTGCATTACCGGGGTTTATAACTTCTTTGTGTTTAGCTCGTGGTGTTCAAAGTAGTGGAGATGATATGTTGGTACAACCCTTGGAAAAGTATAGTGATAAACGTGTGTCATACATGTCATATAAGGATAAGGGTAAGGCATGTGATACTTTTGGACTTTTTAGTTCACAAGTTTATTGTCAAGAGACTAGCATAAACATTCTTCTAGATTGGGCTTTATATTTGATGAGCTTAGTGCTATAGTTGAAAAACAAGATGCTAGAATAAAATAGTTGGAGGAGTGTATTGCATCAAGTTTAAGACCACCTCTCAAACATTATGTGAGGTCAACTACACGCACATCTTTCTTTGGTGGATCTAGTAGCTAGTATTTGAGTCTCATGGTATGTTTCTTACATTTTGGCATCATTTCATGTCAAAAAGGGGGAGAAAGAGTTGTTATGAATTGCTAGTTACTTAGTTTCCTTTTTATGTTGTTTTTATGAACTTTTGGACTTTCAATGGCTTGTAGTAATTAGTCTTAAGATTTGGTTAAGAATTCTTGTATTTGGCATGTATTGAAGGGGAGATACATGCATTTGTGGACTTAATTGTATATTCTTATCCATATTATATGTTGCCATTTGTTGTTTTTCTCTTGTATATGCATTGTGCTTTGAGATGATTTGTAGGTTGCTTCAAGAGAAGATCAAGATGAAGTTCAAGAGTTGGTGAAGATTAGTTATAGGAATCTTATTCATTGTAATGTGAGGGAGTGATTTTGTGACCTATCTTCATTTTTATATTTGTAGTAAATGTATAGGTGTTTTGACATGGAATTTGCCAAAGGGGGAGATTGTTAGGTTTTAGTTTGTGTTGGCATGAATTCCCTATCAAAATGATGTTTACTTGTAATGACTTAGTTGTTTAGGTTCATGATGATTCAAGTTTCAAGGAAGAAGAAACAACAAGTCAAAGCAAGTTCTAAGTCTTCAAAGAGAAAGGATGCAATTTGTTTCTACAAAGGTATACTAAGACCTTATCTTTCTCTTACAAGGCTTAAGCACACACACATATCATACATTTGTGTCCCTGCATCATTGTGTACCTATATAGGCACACACATACAATTCATTCATATGTGTCCCTGCATCGTTGTGCACCATGTATAACACATTCACACACTTGGAGATGAATGCTCATGCATTGGTTTGGAAATAACATGTTTTGGAATATGCATGATTGGAAACTATCTGTATGTAGTTTGCATTCTAGTTTGAATTGTGTTTGTGTGTGTGTATGTTTGTATAACATGGATATTGAACTTGGATTTAGTCTTAAATCATTCTTGATTGAGTTTCGGTCATTTCGGTTACTCATACTATTGATTTCAAGTTCTAAGTCAAAAGATACTACACTTTCAACTCATGTTTCATACACTGTCTTCGTCTTCATATATCGAGTCTAATTATTATATTCTGGGTAGAGTATCTTATATGTCCATGTCCATGTCCATGTCCATGTGAGAGTTACAGTTCGTAATCCATAAACGGATTCGAATTCCGAGTTCGGAGACCGGAGAACGGTCGAAGATTGCTAGGGAAGTTTGAGGGGAATGCATCATGGCCAAAAGGCCATGGAGGTGTGCATGCCCGAGATGGCGCGTGGCCATCTTAGCCGCACAACCTTGCTGCCCAAAGCTGCCCACGCGCCATCTCTGGGGAGCACTTCTAAAGAGGGCTATTTTGGTCTTTCTTGCTTTCATCTTTCCCACTCCTTTATAATCTCTCTCCCTCTCACATTTCATTCCAAGAAGAAATTCAAATCAAGTGTGCAGAATTTTCTCTCTAAATATTCTCACATTCCAAACACCATAACCACTTCATTTGAACTTTGATTTGAGTGATTCGAAGTTGAGAGTGTTCGTCTATTCATTCTCCATCTTTTCTCAGAAGGTTTGAGTTAATTTTGCTGTTGTTTTTGGTGTCTAATCATACAAAAACGGGACTGCACCTAGATCAACTAAGGTATTAATTTTCTCTCTAAGTTTTCTTTTAAAACTTGGTCAATTGCCTTGGGTTTTCTTCTTCTACATATATTTGTATATTGTGAGTGTTTTGATTTGTGTTTTCAACACTTTCAAAGCTAGATTGAATTTCAATTGAAATCATACATGTTGAGTTAGGTTTTGACTTTGCCTATGTTATCACATGCTTGGGATTGTATTGTGCTAGCTTTGATTCTAGGACTATTTTGTGATCTTTGATTGATTTATTTTGTGAAAAATAGTTCATCACGTGTATTAGGCTCTCTTGGCCAAAATTCTCACATAATACATGTGCTTATGTTCTTTTGAGCTATTCATGTGATTGGTTGAATCTATGATTAAGAATATGCTCTAGAACTTATGCTTAGATCTATTTGACATTGTCATATGATTTTAGGATGTTTTAGTTTTTTGTTATTTAAACTTGGTCTTGTGATTTTTTGATCATATCTTGTGATTCAAGTTTAGATATATGCATGAATCTAGTTTGTGATTAATGTTGATCATATCTTACAGAATCTAGATTGATTACTCATGCATGAAAAACTAGACTATATGTGATTTGTGCATTAATGCTCTTGTCTAGTATTTTCTATAGGATGTTTTGATCATAGAATTCTATGTTGCGTGCTTGTTTGCGTTTTGCATTCATGATCACCTATATGCCTTGTGAGAAGGAAGTCTTGACAGTAGGTGTGAGACGTATGGTGTTGAGAAAGAAGTCTTGGCATTAGGTGTGAAGCCTTGGATTGTCTAGCAAGGAAGTCTTGGCTAGAGTTGTGAAGCCTTGGATAGTCGAGCAAAAAGTCTTGCCTAGAGTTGGGAGAACTCGGATAGGTGAGCAAGGAAGTCTTGATTAGAGTCGGTAAGACTCGGATAGTTGAGCAAGAAGTCTTGCCTAGTGTTGGGAAGACTCGGATAGGTGAGCAAGGAAGTCTTGACTAGAGTCGGGAAGACTTGGATAGTTGAGCAAGAAGTCTTGCCTTGGGCTGTGAAGATCCAGATAAGGTGAGCAAGGAAGTCTTGACAAGAGGTGTGAAGCCTCGGATTGTTGAGCATAAGGCCATAACTTCTAGAGTAGGATAGGAGGGTAGTTTCTAGGTGAAGAGGTCACTTGAGAGATTGTACTTGTCTTATCTACTAGTAGATTTTGTTTACCGGTGGCTGCTAGCCCGTGGATGTTTCCTCTTCGGAGGTTTACCACGTTATATCTTGTGTCAAATTTTCTCTATCCCTATCTCTCTAATATTTGCATTGTGGATAGAACTCTTTATGTATGTTAACTTCCTCTTTGTAATATAGATTGTGTATGTGTTACAATTACTTGTTTGTATCACACTTTACTTGTGTTTATATATTAATTAATTGTCTTTAATTAATATATATATTGTGATACAAGTAATCTAGAGGGACAAACTTTTGTTTGTTTCTAAGGGAGTCAAAAAAGGTGCCTAACCTATTCACCCCCCCCCCCCCCTTTCTAGGTTAGCCTTGAGCATTTAACCGTGATTGTATTTTCATGGATACCTTTCTTGTTTGGGTTGAGAAGCGGGGAAATGGTATGCCGATCTATTAGGAGGTTTTTTATGGTTTTTTTTTCCTGCTAGGGTCTGGGAGCTTCCCTCTTCTGGCGCTTCACCATTCTTAAATCATCATTCTCTATCTTGACCTTGAGTTATTCATTTATTTCAACTTGCTCTAGAGCACAGTCATAATCCTCCTGATAGTTCTCTGGAGGTCGCTTGGCAAAGGATCGAAAAAGCTTGGCGAGCGTCTCTTTCTCGGTGAAAACTCCATCTGGATGACTTCAGTGTGAAAGCGTTCCACGTAGGACCGGAGTGTCTCATCTCACTCTTGGACTACATAATGAAGGTGTATGGGTTCTTTTAGACGAGGTTTGACCCCTTGGACTTATGAGCAGAAATCCGTTAACAGTTTTATGAAAGATTCCACTCTATCAACAGCAGCTTCCTGAACCAAGTAAGTCAGGGTGGTGGGGAACATCCTACACACCTAGAGAATTTATCTATTGGCATTTTAAATTTCTACGGGAGCTCCGCCTCCTGGATCTTTCTGGTGAATGGAGCATTCATCTCGCTCAAAAGATCCTTATTGTCCTCCTTGTGCTTCCTCTATTTATCTGTTGGATCTCTTTCTGTAGCTTTGCCAGTTGAACTCTCATGCCCTTGTTCCCGAGTTTCTTTAAGTTGACCTCAGACTCCTTACAGAAGGATCCTTTTAATGAATTGGCGATCTTCACCAGATCTTCCTTACAAGCGGGATCTGCCCGGGGGTTTTACTGGCTACCTTCTTCTCTAGCACGGGCTTTATTTCTTGAAGCCACCGGATGAGGAGCCTCTCGCTGCTCTTAAGGGAGGGCGTTTGCTGCAGATTAAACTCGCCTGGGCTGGTAATGTGATGGTCTGCAATAAACTAAGAGCACGGGCCCTAACCTATTCTGGATCGAAGGTTGAAGCCCGACCCTATCGCGGGCTAGCTCTAGTGAAGAAGGCCCCAACAGATCGAAGGCGGATTACCTTGTTTCTGGCCCGCTTGGCTCTCCCTGAGTGTTGGGATTTACGGACTGAGTTGCGACGCCCTCATCGAGCAGATGAAGGTGGACGTTTTCCACGAAGGTCGTCACTTGTTGGTCGAGCGCGACCTGGCTTATCATAGAAAGGCTAGAAGCCCGCACAACAGTTGGCTGGACTGGAACTTGGTTGCGGTGCCCAGATTTTCTTCCCTTCCTCGGGACCTTTCACAGTGATGCAACCGAAGTTTGTTGCTAAGCCTCGGGTTGTCTCTATGAGGAGTGAAGCCTCATAATTCTTTTGAAATGACAAACATGTAACTATTGATTTGATTAGCTAGGTGTGGATTATCCCCACAGATGACACTGAAAAGTTTTAACGGAAAATTTGTTCGAGGTGAGAAATTCTAGCTAACACCCTCGAGACCACTGCCACGGAGGTTATGGTTGGGGGTTGATACCTTTGATACCTAGTTTGTTCACACAATGGTGCATATCTAAAGTAGATTTTAACACAATGTGAGTGGGAATGTAATGATTGCTTTATTATAAATCACATATATTGTACAACAGTCTCTCAAATACTCTCAATCTTTCTAGGGTACAGTGGGATGACAGCATCGTACCTGTCGAGAAGTAGAAAATAATGATAGCCGTGTTCTGATGATAGAATTTAGGCCGGAGTAGGTTTTTTCTCTGTATGTTCTTTGTTCTATCATTTTTCCATCATTTTCTTTGTTCATACCTGGTCTATTTATACACAGTCCAAATAGGTTAAATTTGTGACTCTTCCGCCCTGATTCTCATAGTCCCCTCCCTCCTTATCATGCGAGATCTTTTATTTAAAATTCATTGACTTTGGATTAATAACGGATTCTAGAATATTTTAAGTGGTGATGAGTTTGTTTCCTCCTTAGACTCAATTTCTTTCCCTGCACGTATGCGGTAATTTAATGTTCGTTGGAGTGTAGATATGATTCTTTGTGCGTTCATGGCTTGATGCCTCTTGTAGGTCATCGAGTATGGCGTTTGCTTTCTTAAAGAGAGGTATACATGTGTTCTGGTCTTGGTGCTAGGTGCTTGACCTAACCTTTCTTTGTCCCCTAAAGCTTGAGATGGCCTTTTGGACACTCTTCGGTGGTAACAGAGCTTTGGTGAGCTTCATTTTTCCTGTCTATATAGGCCCGAATCTTCCCTAAGTGAGATAGAGCAATACTGTAGTGTGAGCTTGGTGCTCAATGGGTCTCTCTCTGTGCTTGGAGAGGATGGCAGGCTTCTAGGAAGGTTACAAAGGTGATCTCGACTTTAAGAATCTTGAATCGTCATGCATCGGCCTTCCCTGAATTCTTGTTTTGGTGTAAGGAGCTTGGCCCGATCGTGCCGAGCTCTACCTTTTAGGTTTCTAGAGCTCGATAACCTTTCCTTGCTTCTCTAGGGTGGTTCCACAGCTCGAACCGGTACCCCCCTTATCGGGGCTTCGAGGATAAGGATGAGAGGTGGTGTTTCAAGTTCTATTACAGGTGTGGGAGTCCAGTCCGGGTCCTGAGTTTTCAGTACCCGGTCTATTCTATAGGTCTTCTTTGTAATTCCCCCCACATATATATGTAAGGAGAATGGATAGGTGCTCATCAATGATATAGAGGTGGTCATGTAGGGTGAGACCACCCGGTAATTACACTTCATGTTTCTGTCCTTTCGGTCGGGGTCGAAGCCCGTCCCAGTTCTTCTAGCTGGTTCAAAGGCGCTTTTAGGGTTTCTAGGATGTGTTGGACCAGGCATCTCAAGTCCCGATGTCGAGTCTTTAGGAAATGGTATCGATCCCCCTTGACGGGGTTGGTCGGGGTTTGGTAGGTCCTTTGGTAGGCCTAGAGAAGGTTGTCTTGTTTTATTTAACATCATACACGGTGGATGTTAATGATATCTATGGACTCTTTATATTGCATGTCTACAAGGTGCCTCCATTCCCATATCTCATATGAATGATTCAAGATAGAATCATCCTACATTATGGAATGGACAACAACTATAGATTAACCACAAATAAAGTACCCAACTTTATTTGCTATCTATGGACTCTTTAGATTGCATGTCTTTTACTGTAACCATTTGTATTTGACACTCATATACACAGTTCGAGATTACATCCGACAATCTTAGATGTTAAATATATGCACAAATTATAAAATAAACAACACAACATGAATGAATTGAACTTATTTATTTATTTATTTCATAATTCTATTTACAAATTACATCCTTATGGCATAAACCCCAACAAAGGTGCCTCTATTCCCATATCTCTTAAGAATGATTCAGGATAGAATCACCGTACATTACGAAATGGACCACAACTATAGATTAACCACAAATAAAGTACCCAACTTTATTTGCTATCTACTGACTCTTTAGATTGCACGTCTCTTACTGTATCCATATATATATGACACTTATATACATAGTTTGAGATTACATCTGACAATCTCGGATGTTAAATATATATGCACAAGTTAAAAAATAAACAACACAATAAGAATGAATTGAACTTTTTCTTTTTATTTATTTCATAAATTCATTTACAAATTAAGTCTTTAGGGAATAAACCCTAACACCTGAAGCCCATGAGAAAGTCAAGGGTCGCTCTGATGAGCTCGCTGGAGCAGGTCAAGGCTTGAGCATATGGTAACGGAGGTTGCTGCTATCACTCAGGATGCGATCATTCTCCCTAAAGTTATGTTTGTGGTAATTGAGGTCTTAGATGAGGACCAGGTCGGGCAACAAGCAGTTGAGGAGCCTCCGAAAGAAAGGGTAGCCGGATAGGACTAGTTAATCATCCACCAGAAGGAGGGGAGGTAGGCAGAGGCCAGTTGGAAGGAGAAGCGGACGGAGGAACCAGGATGATGCCATAACTGGATATAATTTCCTTATGACCTATCTTGATTGGCCGGAAAAGGGGGTAGGAACCTTGCTATTCTCGTGATCAGTTTTATCAGCATTTTTTTATATATATCTCGAAACCAGGGATTGGGCTCCCTGATTGATGAATGTAGCCTCACAAGAGGATAGGCTTACATATCATTAATGCAAATTTATTATAATTTCCTTCATGTTTTCTTTGATTGGTTGTTGATCACGAACTTATACCAATGTTGGGTTCTCCTTACTGTACTTCAATATGTTGACTTAATTAAGTTTGGTAATTA
Organism: Dipteronia dyeriana; assembly: GCA_032871835.1. NCBI lineage: Eukaryota > Viridiplantae > Streptophyta > Magnoliopsida > Sapindales > Sapindaceae > Dipteronia > Dipteronia dyeriana. The sequence continues at coordinate 30,152,271 of CM065295.1, read as the reverse complement.
ACGACCTTCAATCTGTTGAATCTTGGTCGACTATTGTCGATCTTATTAGCACCCTAAACTAGATGTACTTTAACCAAGCTTTCACAGCGAGCTTCCGTAACTGTGTCACAACAAAGTTGGAAAAGAGAAATGGAGAACAAGTAGTTTAACAATATTCAACTGTGGCATATGTTGGATCCTGGAAGGAATTTTTTTCATCAAATGTCTAGCTCTGATACTTTAAGTGAAATTCATACTATAATTTTTTGGGTACCTCTCTACCTCGTATCGGGGATAAGTGGGACTTTTATGTAGACCTTGGTTTAACGGGCTTACACGTATATAGGAAGCTCGATTCCCACGTAATGAGTGGTAACCCAACCAAAGCATTATGAAAGCTATATAGCTATCCTGGTCTCGATATCTGGATGACAACTATGCCCTTACACACAGATTCTTCTTGGGGGTGGTAGCCCGACCAAGGCATCGGGAAGACTATTTAGTCATCCTGGTCTCGAGGCCTGGATGGTAACTATGCTCTTACACCTGGACCCTTCTTAGGGGTGGTAGCCCGACCAAGGCATCAGGAAGGCTATATAGCTAACCCGGTCTCGAGATATGGATGATAACTATGCTCTTACACTTAGACCTTTCTTGGGGGTGGTAGCCCGACCAAGACATCAGAAAGGCTATCTAGCTATCTTGCTCTCGAGATCTGGATGGTAACTATACTTTTACACTCAGACCCTTCTTGGCGGGGGGTGGTGCCCGGCTAAGGTATCAAAGTAGCTATCAAGCTTTCCTTGGTTTATGGCGATCATGGCGAATTTATTCATGGAGAGTATAACCGGAGATGGAGAAAAATAATGGACTTTAATGATGTTCAAGATGGAGTACATTGCTGTTTGAGAAACTTATTAAAACTTAGATAGAGGTAGTCTGCTAAAAAGTCCACTGCTTAGAGATAAAACTTCCTTAAATGCTTAAAATTCTAGGTGTGGTCGATAGGTCGACCATCCATGTCTTCAAGGTTGTATGACCTATTACGGACCACTATCTTCACCAAGTATGGGCCCTCCCAGTTGGGACCTAGGACCACATATAACCTTTTTCGGGTATTCAGGGTCAGTTTCCTGAGAACCAAATCCCTATCCTTAAAGTTCCTGGCTCTGACCTTTCTGTTGAAATACCTAGCAATCTTGCTCTGAAAAAACTACTACTTTCTCAGATACCCAATCTTGTTTCTCTTCTAAGGGTAGGCTGGCTCGGAGCTTGATCTCATTGCTTTCTGACTCAAAGTGCTACACCCTGAACGAGGTCAATTTATGCTCGATGGGAAGGACCACTTCGACCCCGAAGGCTAGAGAATAGTATGTTTATCCGGTAACTGTTCTCTTCATGGTCCGATATGTCCAGAGAACCTCGGGGAGTTCCTTGGCCCACTTGTCTTTCTTCTACTACAATTTCTTCTTCAATATCTTCTTGATAGTCTTATTGGTGGATTCGACCAGCCTGTTAGTCTGAGGATGGGTTACTGAAGCGAACCTGAGGTCGATTCCCAAGCCTTCACAAAAGTCTTTGAATCGGGCATTGTCAAACTGTTTTCGTAGGTCAGATATTATGGTGAGTGGAGTCTCGAACCTGCAAACCACGTTGGTTTTGATGATCTTCATCGTATTCTCTTCTAAAATCTGGGAGAGAGGTTATGTTTTGACCCACATTGTGAAATAATCAATTGCAACGATAGCATGCTTAGTCTGCTCAGGAGCGGTAAGAAGTGGACCGGTCAGGTTGACCCCCCACATGGAAAATGGGTAGGGTGAACTGAGATATGATAGCCGCTCTGGTGGTAGGTGACTCAAGTTCGAGGTCCTCAGGCATGGCTCACAGGATTGCACAAACATCTTCACATCTTGTGAATAGTTGGCCTGTAATACCCCATACGGAGCACTTAATATGCTAAAGCCTCCCTTCTAATGTGATTCCCGCAGTCCCTAGAATGGACCTCTTAATGCCCAACTGGCATCTTCTGAATGAAGACATCGAAGCAAAGGGAGAGACTTACCCTTATGTAAAAGTATCCATCTATCAGGCAATGCTGAACAAACAATCTCTTGATTTTTCAGGCTTGGTCAGGGTCTTCGGGAAGCTTTCCTTCCTGGAGGTTGACAGGTATCGGGTCCATTCAATAAGGTAGCCGCTCTACGGGGTAGATTTCCTTGCCTGTTGTTATGCTCGACTAGGAGATCATCTGGAGGGGTACTCCCCTAGGTATAATTTGACCTCTATTTGCGGCTATCTTTGCTAAGACGTCCACCTGATGGTTTTGCTGTCAAGGTATCTGCTCAATCTGGAATCCCTTGAAGTTTTCCTTTAGTTGTTGGACCAGCTTCAGATAGGCAGCCATGTTATTGCCCTTGGCTTGGTAGAATCACATAACAAGGTTGACGATGAGCAATGAGTCACTTTTGACGTGCAAATAATCGGCCCCAAGCTTGATGGCAACCTTCATTCCTACTACGAGAGCTTAATACTCTGCTTCATTATTGGTTGCTTTAAATTTGAACATAAAATAGTGGCAGCATTTCGTTCGATCAGGGTCGATCAATACTATGCCAGCTTCTCCCCCTGCCTGTCCCAACGCTCCATCAGTGTAAATAATCTAGGCTTCACAGCCTTCAAGCCAACTACTATCCTTTGGAAGCTTCCCAAGAGCTAGACTTAATGTTGTCGGGGTCCCTCACCTAAAAGGGCTGAGAATTTGGCTCAAAGTCTGCCAGTGCTTGAGCTTTGATTGTTGTTCGAGTTTTATACTTCAGGTTAAACTGGGTGAGCTCCAAAGCCCATAAAACTAGCCTTTTGGATACGTCCGGCCTCTATAAGAATTGGTGAACAGGTTGATTAGTCACCACCGCCACCGTATGGGCTTGAAAATAGGGGTAAAGTTTCATGGTCGAGGTAACCAGAGCAAGGCTGAGCTTCTCAGGGAGGATATAGTTCTTCTCGGGCTTGGATAGTGCATGGCTGACATAGTAGATAGGTTGCTTGACCCCATCCCCGCAGTCCTTGACAAAAGCCCCACTTACTGTCATTTCTGACACGGCCAGATACATCTGTAACTCTTCTCCCAGCATTGGCTTAACTAGCAGCAGTGGGCTGACGAGGTACTCTTTTAAGTCTTGGAAAGCTCGCTCGCTGTCTTGGTCTTATTTCATGTTCTTCCCCTACTTGATGGCTTTGAAGAAGGGAAGACATTTATCTATGGAATGCAAAATGAACCTGTTGAGCGCGACCATATGCCCTGTCAACACTTGGACTTGCTTGAGAGTAGTCTGAGAATCTAGGTTCCGGATAGCTTGGATCTTTTCTGGGTTTGCCTCGATTCCTCTCTCGTTCACCATCAAACCCTAGAATTTACCCGCTGTCATCCCAAAGACACATTTGGTGGGATTCAGTCCAATTGGTTCTCCCTTACTATCTGGAAAGTCCGACAAAGATGGTCTTGATGTTCTTTTACTTCCCGAGACTTGGTGATGATATCATCGTTGTACACCTCCATTGTCTTCCTTATCTCTGGCTTGAATAGTCGGTTGACTAGACTTTGTAGGTAGCATCAGTGATTTTAAGGCTGAAAGGCATCACCTCGAGCGGTACAAACCTTGCCCCATGATAAAGCTAGTCTTGTCTTGATCAGCGGGGTGCATTATAATCAGGTTGTACCCCAAAACGTGTCCATGAAGATGAGAAGCTTATTTTCGGCCGTGGAATCCACCAGTTGGTTAATTTTTAGTAGAGGAAAACTATCTTTTAGGCATGCCCGGTTAAGGTCGGTGTAATCAACACATATATGCCACTTCCCATTTGCCTTAGTAACCATGACAACGTTGGCAATCAATTCGGGGTAGCGTGCTTATCTGATGAAGCCTTCTTTGATCAACTTGCCCACTTATTCTTGAACCGCAACGTTCCTTTTAGCATTAAAGTGACACATTTTCTACTTGACGGGCTCGAAGGTTGAATCCATTTGTAATCGGTAAGCTGTCAATGATATCGGGATCCCGAGCATCTCGTCATGGCTCCAAGCAAAGATGTCGCTGAACTCTTGGAGTATCCTGATCAAGCCCTCCTTCACTCTTGGCTCCAGGGTAGCTCCGACCTTAACAACCTTTGAGAGGTCGTCACTTTTGATAGGTATCTCCTCCAGATCATCCATGTGGTGCTCGTTAGCCCATTCTCTGCTTTGCTCTTCCTCATCCAGTGACAGGGGTCATTTTCTGGATGATCAGCGGGTTCTGCATCCTCCAAGATCATCTCAGGTGCTTCCATATCTAGAATCATCGCGACTTGCATGGACTGTTTCGCCAGAGCTGTCCGCTTGGCAGACATAGTATTTTCTGGTGCTTTCTGATCCCACGTATCTCACCCACATTATTCCTCATCAGGAAATTTAAGACACTATGGTAGATGGATAAACCCCTTCAAAGATGATAGGAACCACATTCTTGTTATCGTGTTGTAGGTCGACGGGGTGTCAACCACAACGAAGTCTGTCATAATATTTTGTTGGAGAGGTACATTTCTGGCGATCACTGAGAGGATCTTTGATCCCACTGGTACGATCGAATTCCCAGTGAAATCATACAACGGAGTTGTACAACTGTTATAGCACCAGTGCTTTAAATTAAGCTTCTCCAAGGTGTCTTTAAAGATAATGTCTACGTTGTCGCCTGTATCGATGAGCACACGGTGAACCACACAGTTGGCAATCTGTACCATGATCACCATGGGATCATCGTGAGGCTGCATGATATTATAGACATTTGCCTCAACGAAAATAATTTATTCTGATTGGGATGGGCTAGCCCGGCGCTTGTCGACCTTGAAGATATTCTGGCCTTCATCAAAACAGGGAATCTTTCTTGCATTGTTTTTTCTAGAGTTGTTAGAGGTGTAAGCCAGGGTGGGCCCCCCACTAATGGTATGTATAACCTAGATTTGTTGCATCAAATCCTTTTGTTCCTTCTTTCTCTTCTCAGCATGATTACGGATCTCCGATTGTACCTCTCTTCTAGTCTAGATATTCTCTCTAACCTGCTGTAAGAATTCTACCAAATATCCTCCCTTGTCTTGTGGCTTCTTGGTTCTTTGGAATTAGCCACAACTCTACTGTTATCATAATAATGTGTGATGGGCTTATCCAGATTTGGAACAACTTCTAAATCACTCAAGAACTTACGGAGCCAAACAGCCTCTTTAGCAGCTTCAAAAGCGGCTATATATTCAGCTTCCATGGTGGAGTCAAAAATGCAAGATTGCTTGATACTTCTCCATACAATGGCTCCACCACTCAGGGTGAATACTAATCCAGACATGGATTTTCTAGAATCCCTGTCTGATTGAAAATCAGAATCTGTGTATTCTAATAGGATCAAATCCTGTCCGGAATACACTAGCATATAATTTCTCGTTCTTCGAAGATACTTGAGAATAGTCTTGACAGCAACCCAATGATCCAATTCTGGGTTGGACTGGTATCTGCTGACTACTCCCACTGCATAGCAGATGTCTGGTCTCGTGCATAACATAGCATACATGAGACTACCTACTACCGATGCATAGGGTACACGTCTCATATCCTCAACTTCTTGAGGTGTTTTAGGACACTGTTCCTTAGACAAGTGAACTCCATGCCTAGAAGGTAAATTACCTTTCTTGGAGTTCAGCATAAAAAATCGTATAAGAATCTTGTCGATATATGATGCCTGAGATAGTGCTATGAGTTTGTTCTTACGATCCCTTATAAGTTGGATCCCTAGAACATAACTCGTCTCTCCCAAATCTTTTATTTGGAATTGGCTAGCCAGCCATCTCGTTACATCAGACAGCACTCCCACATCATTCCTAATGAGTAAGATATCATCAACGAATAGGACCAAGAAAACTGCTTTCTTGTCAATGATGTGCTTATAGACACAAGACTCATCGACGTTCTGCTCGAAGCCATAGGTTTTGATCACATCTTCAAACCTAATGTTCTAAGATCTAGATGCTTGCTTAAGTCGATAGATGGACCTTTACAACTTGCAAACCTTTTGCCCTTGATATGGAGACACGAATCCTCTGGTTGCATCATATAAATGCTCTCGTTAAGATTGCCATTCAAGAATGCTGTCTTGACGTCTATTTACCAAATTTCACAATCGAAATAGGCAACAATGGATAAAAGAATCCTAATAGACTTAAACATGGCTTCTGGCGAAAATATGTCTCTTCATAATCGACTCCCTCTTTCTGGGTATAACCCGTGGCCACTAGCCTTGCCTTGAAGGTCTCTACCTTCCCGTCTACTCCTATTTTTCTCTTGTAGATCCACTTACACTCTATGGATTTTACCCCATCCGGTAAGTCTACAAGATCCCAGACTGAGTTAGAGTACATGGACTCCATCTCAAGAATCATGGCTTTAATCCATTTCATTTTATCAGGATCTTTTATTGCATTCTTAAATGTCAACAGATCATCTACATTATCAGTAAAGACAACACCTTGTCCCTCATCTATACCTGAATAGCGTCCAGGTTGTCTCACAACCCTCTCACTACGTCTAGTGGTAGTGTATCATGATCAGGAACCATCTGACTCTCAGATGTTTATGGATCAACAACTCTTGTTGATAAAACACTAGTCTCACCTGGTCCCAACTCATTCAATAAAATCTTAGAACGAGGTTTATGGTCACTAATATAATTATCCCCAAGAAATGTTACATTTGCCGATACAAATACTTTGTTGTCTTTGGGACTATAAAAGTGTCCACCTCTGGTCTCCTTAGAGTATCCTATAAACAAGCAAACAATAGACTTGGAGTCTAGCTTTCCACTTCTGTTCTTCAGCACGTGTGTTGGACACCCCTTTATGCTAAAATATTGCAAACTAGCTTTACGCCCATTCCGTAACTCTAGGAGAGTTGGATGGCACTACATTCAAAATGTATGTCGTTGTTTGTAACGCATATCCCCAAAACGAATTTGGTAATAATGAGAAACAAATCATAGATCACACCATTTCCATTAGGGTTCTATTTCTCCTCTTCGCAACACCATTTTACTGAGGTGTACAAAGAGTTGTGAGTTGGGAAACTATCCCATGCTCAACCATGAAGTCTTCAAACTCTTGGTCAAGGTACTCACCTCCGCGATCTGATCGTAGTGACTTGATAGTTCTACCTAATTGATTCTCAACTTCAGCTCGGAATTCTTTAAAATTTTCAAATGTTTCTGACTTCCGTTGCATTAGGTGGACATATCTGTATCTTGAGTAGTCATCTGTAAAGGTGACATAATACTTATAACCACCCCTAGCTTTAACATTCATCGGTCCACAGACATCTGTATGTACAAGCTCTAGCGGTTCTTTAGCTCTAAGCCCTTTTCCGACAAAAGGTCTCTTTGTCATCCTACCTTCCAGACAAGATTCAAAGACAGGTAAGGTGCCAACCTTTAACTCACTTAAAGTTCAACTTGTTACTAGTCTAAATATCCGATCAAGGTTGATTTGACCAAGCCTTATATGCCAGAGATACGTGTCATTATTTGGATAAATCTTATGTCGTTTAGTTTTTAGTTTTTCAACCTTAATCATTTCGGTGTTGAGCAATGTAGTATGTATTAATGGTCTTAACACATACAAATTTTTTTCATTAATTCCTGAAAAAAAAATTCAGACCATTCTTTCCAATAATAACAGACCTATTATTAAAAGAAACAGAATATTTTTATTATAACAACTTAGAAAATGAAATCAAATTTCATGTAAATCCAGGAATATAAAATACATTGTCCAACAATATATAATTATTACAAAAATGTAATCTAATTATGCCCATTGCTCGCGCCGACACGACATCCCCTGACCCTACACGCATTGAGGAGGCTCCCTCCTCTAGCTGTGTCCAAGGATTAGTCCATTGTAAAGAAGAACAAACATGGTTAGTGTCCCCCAAATCAACTATCCAGGGTGAAGAATCATTTTCTACTAAACATGACTCAAGAACAAGTAAATCATATTTACCTTTCTCGGACTTCTTCTAGTTTTGGGCTTTCTTGGGTTTGGGCTTACCCTTTGCCTTTCTAGCTGACATCTTTTTCTTCTTATTGTTAGAGGAAAATGGTTCAACAACACTTGCCTCACCGGTCTTGCCCTTACAATCCTTAGGTTAGGACTCAAACGTAGTGAGCTCATTGAGCAACTATGTGAGACTGCACCTCATTGAGCAACTATGTGAGACTTGACTGGGTTCATCAATGGCCCCGCCATTGACTTATGCTGTATTGAAGTAGGACAACATGCTCAAGATATTTTCCCAAACTAATGTCCATTCCTTCATGTGAGCTAGCATAACGGAACGAGCTCGGAGGGTTGCTTGAACATAGCTTGCAATGACTCCATGATATTGAATGCTAAAGTCATTGCTTTGTGCTTTGTGAAAAGCACATATGTCATAAAAGTCAACATATATGTTCGGGCTTTCTCATAAGATGAGACCTATCGCTCGTATGCCTCACGAACAGTTCGTGCGGCATTGGTAGCAGACGCTGGAGAACATTCCTCCATAAGCACAGACTTGAGGTCTTTGGTGACTAATACTGCATTAATATTAAGTTTCCATTTAGGGTAGTTATCATCAGTTAATTTGTCGTTTGCGAGACTTTGAAGTAATGCAAAAGACATAATCGCTTAAATAAATAAAACATTCATTCAGTCATTTATTAAAAACAAATGTGAGTGCTTTGACATAAATTTAAACATGATGCATGAACATGTTTAACGAATTAGAACTACTCCAACACTAGTTTCTATACCACGACAATCCAACATACCATAAAGAAGTGTCGCCGTAGAGACGGTCAAGTATTTGCATGTTGGACCGAGACATTCTCAATCAAATGATATTATAGAATAACTCTTATTCCATATCATTCAACCATTGTTTATTCAGTTAGGTTTTTAACTAACAAACTTAATCAAAACCTTCATGAGTGTAACGCACCATTTTAGATCTCACGAGCTTAACTTGAGAATTGCCACCTTAGGGTCGGTTAATCCTGAAATACCCTCAGAAATCCTATCCGTTAGGAAGTCAACCTTGGTATTGACCTTTGTGGAAACCTTCCTTACGGAGTATGAAAGCAAAGCCATCACGAGGCCCCACTCAGACCTCACGGTGTTGAAATAATGATAGAGACCGTGGGATATATATGGCATATATCCCTCTCCCACTCACTATTTTAAAATTAGGGTTTTGTATCAACCGTTAATGCACCTAGACTCTAAGGGATTAAACGACTAACTTTAATCAAGATCAAGTTATCTAGCACATTAACTAATTAGAAACAAATTCTGATTAACTAATGAATTATTAATGATTTTTAACAATTAAAAATCTAATCTATTAGTAAATAATCTAAGTCTTTGTAAACTTTTTACTAAGGTCAGATTATTATGATAGTGCTTACCAAGTTTTAACTATTAAAACTCTAACACTTTATTCGGTTCATTTATTATTAGGTTATTAATCATATTAATCCTAATTACAATAAGTGACCCTATTAATCAAACTTATTAAACTCTTTAATAACTAGATTAGTATTAATGAGAATTACTAAGTTTTCTAACTATTAAAAAACTAATCTCATTATTCATAGCCATTTATGTATATTGCCAATTTTAATCAAATTAAAAAAATTACATAAAATATCAGGCTATGATGTATGTATGACATATCAAATATATTTGTATAGGCATATCTAATCTAAAATGATATACGTATGCATGACAATGCTTTTATCATCACATAATATAAAGCATATGAAATGACCGAGTACTGTGGATTATTTAACCTAAAAAAATTGGAATCTAAAATTGCAAGAGTATCCCCAAGGCATTCCTTGGTCTTCTTATAACTTCAGATATCTTTTAGTATCTTCGAGTCACTCTGATTCATCTCATGAATCCGTAACGGGAAATTTGCATCGAACGCATTAGGCAACACTTGCCAACGGAACCGTGCAAGACATTGTGAACAGTACCCCCGTAAACAGTACAATCATGAACAACGCGATGAATAGTACCATAGGTGAACAATGTCCATGAATAGTAATCTCGGTGAACAGTACCCTCGGTGAACAGTACCGCCGTTACGCGTGTTTCCATAAACCTTAAATCCATAGTACAGTAAAAATGAATAAATAAATAAATAAATAATATTATATAACCAATAAACCCTAAAACCATAGTACCATAAAAATTTACGATCAACCATGTTTAATTTAAACAATTTAATTATAAACATTCGTACAATCATATTAATGGTCCCTACACATTCATACATACCTGAGCACTGAAAGCAATTTCCTGTTCCGAAAAATAACCTGACTCTGATACCAATTGTTGGAACCCTGTTCACCAGTCAGGTAGCGAAAGTAACAATTTTAAAATTTTTATACATATCATAATCTGAAACTAGTGAAATTGGGATCGTAATTTTCTTTGGAACTCATACATACACACAGGAAATTGTAATAAATATAATCAGACGAATAAATCTTAAAAACGTTTAGAGGCTCCTTCACTTTATGATATACTCCTGTCAAAACCACTCGATCTTCCTCGCTATCTCCCGGGACTGGTAACTGCGTGTGGGCTTGTCACGGTCTCAGAAACTTGAATGGAGGATGTAGATAGTGTTGGGATTATGCTCGATAGCAAGAGTGTAATAATATAATTGACAATCTTTTCATTTTAATAAAGTGATTTCTAGTTTAACAAATCTTATAGCAGTTATAGTTTAATTATTATAATTGTCAAAAGCAAATAATCATAAGGTCAAAAGACTATGAGAAAAGAAGAATTGTTCATACATCTAGATATGTATGAGGTAGACACAATTCTTTAGTTAGTCTTGAATAATATTCACAATTTAAGATAAAAGGTTTCGCGCCTTTATCTTGTCAAAGTTGTAGATTCTTTTGCTAGCATTTGAATGGGATCAAATGTGTTATGATGAGTCTAAAATCATCAAAGTGAGGTGTCTTTGGGCAAAAGAATCTAGTGCACTAGGTGCATTGAATAGGATCACAATTAAATACTTTATCTAGAACCGTCAGTGGATAAAAGTTTTCATTTAAAAACAATCGGAGAGTCTATCTCAATCTTGAGATAAATGATGGACTTTGCAAGTGTTATCATTAGAGCTATCAATGAGTACGATTATATAGCATAGTCTATCCTCGATAGTTTTGTTGTATTCATTTGTTAAACGATAGAGGACTTCATTAATAGATATGGACATCGTGACTCCATTTATTAAATGAGAGTAGAATACCATTATATGGATGTTTTGAGGTATTGGATATTAAATCTTAACGCTAAGTTTTCAATAGTGCGTATTGAAACATGGCTTCTGAATAAGTCAAAATATCCAAGTTCAAAATGTGGTCATATAAGTAAATATGGTAACTTGGAGAGCTATAGGCGGTCTATGAGCTCTTGGCAATTACTGGTATTCTTTACGAGGAAACACTTTCTCCAATAAGGTTGTCTAGGGTATGAATGAGTAACATCAATTATTCTATCTTTATTTAAGAGTTCAATTTTAGTTCTTTAGTAGAATGAACTAAAATTAAATAGATCGAACCTAAGTGAATCATTTGTTAATTGTGATTGGGTTGTGTCTATTGGAGCTTAAATTTAGATAGCCCACCAAGATCCCCAATCTACACGAACTTGCATGGATCACTTGATATATTCGACCGGACGAATTTAGGGGTCCATCTAGAATTGTATCGAGGCATGTGAACATGTTTCTTTTTGTAAGAATGAGTCTAGTTCACATGTGGACTTTTTATTAAGGTCAAATGGATTTAATAAAATAAGAAAATAATATATTGTCCAATATATATGGTTTGGGCGGCAAGGCTATTTAGTATAGCTTAATTATATTATATTATTTTATTATTTTATTAAATTGAAAATAAATAATTTGGTGATTAATTAATTATTTAATTAAAAGTCAAAATCTTTTTCCTAGTAGGAGATGGTCTCCTAAAATTATACTATTGTTAGTAGTATAATTAATGTTAAAGACTATATTTGATAAGTAGATAAATAAAAGGAATTATTTATTTAATCAAATTAGGAAGTCTTTAATATGATTACAAATACACTATTAAGTTGGATTAGAAGTCTTGGTGTAGGATGGAATTCCTTTTTGAAAAGGATTCTTAACCACCAAGTAAATCTACCTAAGGAAAGGATTCTTAACTACCAAGTAAATCCTTCTTGGGAAAAGAATTAAGTCACTTAATATATATCCTATGATTTTCGGCCAGCCCATGTATATATAAGAGAGGATAAAATTCTTTTTAGATAAGGATTCTTAACTACCAAATAAATTCACCTAAGGAAAGGATTCTTACCTACCAAATAAATCCATCTTATGAGAGGATTTATGATCTTATATATATGTGTGTGTGATTTTCGGCCAGCAAAATTGCAAATTCATAGAGATTTCGGCCAACCCTAATTTTTCTAAGAAAAGAATTCGGCCATCATAGGAATTTTGAGAGAGAAAAATCTGATTTTACTTTAGACTAAATTGGATTAACTCTAAGAAATAGTGTGTGATTCGGGAAAGAAGAAATAGGAAGAATGAACGTTTGGTTTTCGATAGTACACTAGTAGCCTTTACATCAAAAGGTTTTGTGTACAACATCGAATAAAGGTTCAAGCGAGTTTCAATCAAATATTTGATAATTCACAAGTGACCTAACGTTCTTTGTTTTCTTCTTGGAAGATTATTGTAACTAACAAAGAGAAAGATTTTGTTTGTTTCCATCCTCAGGTATACGATTTTAAAAAAAGGGAGCACACACTCTTAGGTGATTCACGTTCGTGATTGGGTTAGAAGATCTTACGGAATCAATTCGGTGATTGTTCAATCGTCACAAGAAAAAGGTACGACACTTTTTAGATATATCAATTAATCTAGGGTTGAGGTTCTTGTTAGTCAAAAGGGAATTTTTTTATTTATACGCAAACCCTTATTTTATTAAATTTTCTCAAGCTTCCGCTGTGCGGATTTTATTTTCCCTTCAGAGAGAAACCTTGAAGAAACTCTTTCCTCAATATCAGTTCAGAACACTTGCACACCAAATCACGCACACACTGCTTGCCCTTTTGAGCTTAACAAGTATTGTTTTTTGTTTTTCACGCCTAATTGCATCACATGCAATTAAAACCAAAAAGGCAAAAACTCCTTTTTTTTTTCTTTTTATGCGTTTTTAATTTTGATATATTGTTTCTCTTATCTGTTTCACACAACCAATTTGCATCATATACAAACACTATCTTGTGTCTCACGTACCTAAGCAAATTGCCTTTGCACTAGTTCATGCACACAAGCAAATTGTCTTTTACGCCGACATTGATTCGTGTGATGATATGTGTTGATTTTTTTTATATTTTTTTATCATATTTCTTAAATATATAAAACATATATATAAATATATATATATATATATATATATATATATATATATTGATAAAACTAATCAATTTAAATCTTTTAAGATATCTCATATCTTTAAAGATATTAATCAATTTGTTTTGAATTCAAACTCTTTAATTAATTAACCGTGACCCTTGTTACATAAATCGATCAGGGGACCAAATGGACCCACAGTATTTTGAGCTCCAATAATCTCCAAAAATAATTAATTAAACTATTTAATTAATATTTCAAGATTATTAACTACAGTGTTATTCTACTAAAAACCCAAAGCTGCACTCTCTCAACTGTAGACGCTTTTACACAGACCGATACAACTCGATGTCCATCGATATAGCTACTAAAAATGGTGTGATCCTCCACAGTAGTTCATAATTAGAGCTGGGTCATAATGTCCGTATACCCCTCTAATTACATATATTCTTTAAGAACCTTTGGTTTTTATAAAGAACACTAAATCCTATTTCCTCACGGAACTAGGTGAACCCTCATATTGTCAAGGCCTCGAATCAACCCATAAGGGATCTACCATCTACTTCTCATAAAAAGGAGTGAATTCCACTAATGTGTATAAACTTTCCCCGACACAAGCCAAAACACAATCCCAACATACAGAGTATATTAATCAGGAACTGCATCCGACCTCACCTGTGGTATATCAAAGATCACGATCTAACCTGAAAGAGTCGGTAAGACACTCAGGATTAAGATCACCCACATATAGCCATCATTAGTTGATATATACGAATCTCATCGGTAAACGGATCTTGGTGACATATTCATATAGATCGTGGCCCAGTCCTGTATGATCACATCATACAAGGTGCCTCCATTCCCATATCTCATAGAAATGATTCAGGATATAATCATTGTACATTATGGAATGGACCGCAGCTATAGATTAACCGTAAATAAAGTACCCAACTTTATTTGCTATCTATAGACTTTTTAGATTGCGCGTCTCTTACTGTATCCATCTGTAAATGACACTCATATACATAGTTCGAGATTACGTCCGGCAATCTTGGATGTTAAATATATGCACAAGCTATAAAATAAGCAACACAACAAGAATGAATTGAATTTTTCCTTTTATTTATTTTATAAATACATTTACAAACTACATCTTTAGGCCATAAACCAACAATCTCCTGTTTAAATGTCATTGAATTTGGCTTAGTAATGTATCCGAGAATATCTTAGATGGAGATGAGTTTGTTTCCTCTTTGGACTCAATCACTTGCCCCGCACGTCTGTAGCGTTTCAAAGCCAGTTGGAGAATGAAGGTGATTCTTTGTATTGCCCTAGTAAGATGCATCATGGAGGTCACTGAATATGGCGTTCACTATCTCGATGGGCGAGGTACATTTATGTTCTTGTCTTTGTGTTAGGAGCTTGATCTGACCTTTCCAGGTCCCTTTTAGAGCTTGAAATGACCATGTTGGCGTTCATTAGTGATAACAGAGCTGCTGTGAGTTTCTTCCTACCTGCCTAGATAGATTCTATTCTTCCTTTGGAAAAACAGAACGACATTGTAGTACAAACTCGATGCCTTCATTGATCTCTTTATACATCTGTGAAAGGTAGTGGGCTTCTGGGGAGGTCGTGAGGTATTTCAACCCCGGGGAGCCTAGGTCTTCTTGTTCCGGGCTCTTATTTCAAAGTAAGAAACTCGATCTGTTTACATCGGGCTATATCTAGAGTGTGCCTAGGGTACAGGCAACCATGCCTTGCTTCTATAGGTTTGATGATAGCCTGACCCCAAGAACCCCGATACCCTGTCGAACTAAGACCCTTGCTTGGATAGTGGAAACTTTACCTTTGGTCCTTAGCCAAATTTGGCTATTAACATAAGGCATCTTGTATGATGTGATCATATAGGACTGGGATATGATCTATATGAATCTCTTACCAAGATCTGTTTACCGATGAGATTCATATATCAACTAATGATGGCTATTTTGAGTGATCTTAATCTTGAGTATCTTATAGACTCCTTCAGGTTAAATTGTAGTCTTTGATATACCATGGGTGAGGCCGAATGCAATTCCTAATAAATATACTTCGTATGTTAGGATTACTATTTGGCTTGTGGCTGGGAAAGTTTTTACACAAGAGTGGAATCCACTCCTTATTGTGAGAAGTGGATGGTAGTTCCCTTAAGGGTTGATTCGGGGCTTGAACAATATGAGCGCTCTCATAATTCCGTGAGGAAATAGAATTTATTATTCATTAGAGAATCAATGGTAATGTTAATAGCCAAATTCGGCTAAGGACCAAAGGAAAATTTTCCACTCTCCAAGCAAGGGTTCATATCCAGGATCACACAGCGAGGTACCAAGGTTCCTAGCGTCGAGCTACCATAAAACCCTACAGAAGCAAGGTGAGGTCACCCATATTCTAGGAATACCTCAAGTAAATCTCGATGTGATAAAATCGAGTTCCTTACATATGAGCCCGAGGCAAGGCCGATAGGGAAAGACCTATGCTTCCTGAGGTCAAGATATCTCACGCTGTCCCCAAAAGCCTGCTGCCATTTCCGTTTGTAAAAATGGACTTTTAAGGCGTAGAATTTGTTCTACAATGTCTCTTCATTTCTTTGAGTGAAGAACCCAATCTATCCAAACAGGTAGAAGGAAGCTCACAAAGCTCCGTTACTACTAAAAAGCACCAATAAAGTCATTTCAAGCTCCTAAAAGGGCCTAGGAAGGTCAGATCAAGCTCCTAGCGCCAAGACTGTAAAATAGATGCACCTCGCCATTCAAGATAACATACGCCATATTTAATGACCTCCATGATTCATCTCACCAGGGTAGTGTACGGGATCACATTCACTCTCCAACGAGCATTAAAACACTACATACATGAAGGACAAGTGATTGAGTCCAAAGAGGAAACAAACTTATCTTACTCCAAGATATTCTCATATCCCTTATTGAGCCAAAGTGAACGATATTTAAAATGAAATATCCCACCCGATAAGGAGGGATTTTATTCAGAGATTCGTGGCGAGACGATGCCGGGTTTAACCTAATTAGACCATGTATAAAACATGTCTAGGCAGGCATGAAGGAGGACACATTTTAACAGTGCACAAGTATGAAAAAAAGAATTCATCAGTAGCAAAGAGAGCTTTATTATGGCCTAAATTCTATTCATAGAACATGGCTTTCTCTTTATCTACTTCTCGATGGGCACGAAGCTGCCACTCCCATTGTACCCTAGAGAGATTGAGAGTTTTCAATTGATTTTTATTTGTCACCTTTGATTCATTTGCGTTAACAAAAATAATAAAATTTCCCTTACATATCATATGTGTATCTTATCATCACCTATTTGAATCATTCCTTGAATTACACTTATAAACCTGGTACCGAAGGTACCACCCCCGACCGCGACCTCCGAGGTAGTTATCTTGAGGGTGCTAATTGAAATTCCTCAACCCGAGTAGATTTTTGGTTAACATTTTTTGATGCCATATGTAGGTAAACCCACACCCAGTTTATACAAGGTTTACGAGTTATTGTTTTGTAGGAACTATAAATCTTCGATCTTCCAAGGGACAGCCCGAGGTTTCGGTGCAACAATTTATCGCATCAACCCAAAAATTTCCAAAGAATGGTAGGAAGACTAGACATCATATCCAGGGCTCTAGTACAACCAACCGCTACGTGGGCTTCAGGCCCCCCAATGATAACTCAGGCTCTGTTTGATCAATAGGCAGCGGCCTTCGTTGAGAATATTTACCTTCGTTTGCTAGCTGAAGGAATCACCAATCAGCCGGTAATTTCCCATATTCAGGGGGAAAGAAGCAGACTTGGAACTGACAGCCTATCTTTGACCGGTTGGGACCTCCCCTACAGGTACCGATCGGTAACAGGACAGGACCTCAACCCTCCTTCCGTGATAGGTTAGGGCCCATGCCCCCGGTTTCTTACAGACCATCGTACAACCAACCCCCGATGGGTCAAATCTGTAGTGGATATCCCACAACGAGAACAACGTGATCCCACTCACCAAGAAGCCTCCAGGAGAGAATCCTGAGCTAGAGAGGCAGGTAGCATACGAAACCCCCAAGCAGATCCCCCTTGTGAAGAATACCGTGTTGAAATCTTTAGTTCATCTGAGAGGTCTGACAGTGAAGGATCCGAGGTCAATTCCAAGAAGCATGGGAACAAGCCCTTGAGAGATCAGCTCGTGAAGCTGTAGAAATAAACCAACCAAATAAAGAAAAGGAAACATAAGGAAGCCAAGAAGGATCAGGGAAGCTGAGATCCCGCCAAAATTTAGGATGCCGACAGACAAGTTCTCCGGAATAGAAGACCCTTTGAGTCATCAAGAGAGCTTCGTCCAGCAGATGAAAGTCCAGAATACTACCAGGGCTGTTATGTACATAATGTTCCCTACCACCTTGACCGACTATGTAAAGACTTGGTTCAGAAAACTGGCTGCTGGTACCATAGATTCTTTCACAAAGCCTTCAACCGACTTTTTCTCACACTTCTAGAGAGTCAAACCACGCTCGAAAGATCCCATACACCTTAAATATGTGATTCCGGAATGAGGAGAAACTCTATGGTCTTATATGGAGCGTTTTCACAAGGAAGTCATCCAGATGAGGGTCTTTACCGAGAATGAAACCCTTGCTAACTCTTATTAGAGCCCGTGGGTGGTAAAATTTTTCGATATTTTGCCAAGCGTCCACTATAGACCTACCAGGAAGCTTATGATCGTGCTTTCGAAAAGATCAAGATGGGTGAATAACTCAAGGTCAAAATGGAGCATGACAATATAAGAGAGGCGAGACGCTATAAGAAGGAAGCGCCCAGACCTACGTCAACTCAAAAAACCCAGATTAAACCCCTAACAGGTCAACGTATCATCTTCTCCCTTCTCAACGTAGGCAAGAAAAATACCAGCTAGGTGAACCCCCTATGTGAGCTTTGCCACCTTCAAGGACCGTCGCCACTGTTACACTAGATAAAAGAGGGTACGATCAATATACCCCTTTAAATATGTCCCAAAAGACAATCTACCTCACCATCAGAACAAGGGGCTACTCCAAAAATTGGCACCCATGAAAGCTCTGGCGGACAAGAGGAACCGATATAAATACTGCAACTTTCATAAAAATGTAGGGCACAACACATCGGACTGTTAAAGCCTGCACAACCAAATTGAGGCTTTAGTGAGGGGAGGTTGTTTAGTAGAATTCCTGTAGCAAGTTAGGGATAATATCTAGACTGAGAAAGAGGTATAAGCGGAGATTCGCGACCATGCTGAAAAAAGGAAGGGGAAGCAAATGGGTTTGATACAGCAATTTCAAGTTATACATACCATGAGCGGATGACCACCCTTGCTGTCATCTCCAATAACTCCAGAAAGAACCATGCAAGGAAGATTCCCCTCGTTGATGAAGGTTGGGGTGTCTTCAAGGTAGACCAAAGCTCGGCTGGCCCGTCTCAATTGCCTCGGATCATCTTTACCGAGGTAGACGTCTACAACACTGTACAGTTTCATAATGATCCCATGGTGATCACAGTACAGATAGCTAATTGTATGGTCCATCGTGTGCTTGTTGACACAGGCAGCAACATAGACATTTTCTTCAAAGAAACCTTGGAGCAGCTTAACCTAAAGCAGTGGTGCTACAACAGATGGACAACTACGTCGTATTGCTTCACTGGGGACTTGATCATCCAGTGTGGTTACAGACCCTTCCAGTGATCACGGAAACCATACCTTTTTAGCAGAACATCATGAAGGATTTCATTGTAGTTGATACCCTGTCAGCCTACAACGCTATACTAGGAAGGCCATTCTTATTAGCCTTGAAAGGGGTCTTATCCATCTACCACAATGTATTAAAGTTTCTGTTTGGGAACAAGGTAGGCGAGGTGCGTGGAGACTAGCAGGCTGCCAAGAAATGCTATACAGTATCTGCCAACCTCTATAGCTTTGGCAAAGTAATTCACCTAGGTTGCCGTAGTTTGTAAAAGGGGATTGCCAAAAGAGGATCCAGATATCCCAGAGCCCGAGGGAGATCCTGAGGATAACGTCCAATACGAAGATGAGGTAGAAGAAAATCGAAAGTGGGCCAATGAATACCCCGTAGATGAGTTAGAGTAAATACAAATTAGAGATGATGGCCTCTCCAAGGTAGTCAAGGTTGGAGCTACCCTAGAGCCAAGAACGAAGAAGAGGTTGATCGAGCTTTTTTGAGAATTTAACAACATCTTCGTTTATAGCCACGACGAGATACTGGGGATTCCAATATCTTTAGCAGCCTATCGTCTAGTAGTAGATCCAACCTTCAAACCCAACAAATAGAAAAGGCATCACTTTAACACTGAGAGGAACATTGTGGTACAAGATGAAGTCGACAAGCTGACCAAATATGGTTTCATCAAAGTTGCCCGGTACCTTGAGGGATCGCCAGTGTGGTCATGGTCACCAAGGCAAATGAGAAGTGGCGCATGTGCATCGACTACACCGATCTCAACCGGGCATGCCCAAAATATAGCTTCTTTCTACCAAAGATCGACCAGTTGGTGGACTCCACTATAGTAAACAAGCTCTTAAGCTTCATGGATGCGTTCTCGGGGTCAAATCAGATTATGATGCACCCCGCCGACCAAGATAAGACCAACTTTATTATGCGCCAGGGTCTGTACTGTAACAAGGTAATGCCATTTGGCCTTAAGAGCGCTAAGGTTACATACCAGCGGTTGGTCAACCGGTTGTTCAACCAGAAATTGGGAGGTTGATGGAGGTGTACATCGATGATATGATCACCAAGTCATAAACTGCGAAAGAACAACAAGATGACCTTCACAAAACTTTCCTAATCCTAAGGAAAATCTAGATGTGATTGAACCCCTCCAAGTATGCATTCGGGGTAACCGCGGGAAAGTTTTTGGGCTTCATAGTGAACGAGAGGGGAATAGAGGAAAACCCGGAAAAGATCTGAGCTATCCTAAACCTAGATTCTCCCTCCATTCTTACACAAGTTCAAGTCCTAACATGGCATATAACAGAGCTCAACCGGTTCATTTTGCGTTCCACAGATAAATGTCTTCCCTTCTTCAAGGCCATCAAGTAGAGGAAGAACATGAGAAAGGACCAAGACAGTGAGCGATCGAGCTTTCTAAGACTTAAAGAATTACCTCGCCATTCCGGCGCTGTTAGTTAAGACCATACTCGGAGAGGAGTTATAGATTTACTTAGCTGTGTTTGAAATGGCTGTAAGTGGGTATTGGCTAAAAAGAGCGGGGACGGGATTTAGCGACCTATCTACTATGTTAGCCATGCACTATCCAAGCCCGAGAAGAACTACCTTCTCCTTAAAAAGATCGCCCTTGCCCTAGTTACCTCAACTGGAAAGCTTCATCCCTATTTTCAAGCCGATTAAGTGGTGGTGGTGGTGACAGATCAACCCCTTTGCCAATTCTTACAAAAGCTGGACGTATCCGGAAGGCTAGTATGGTAAGCTTTAGAGCTCACCTGGTTTGATATGAAGTATAAGTCTTGAACAACAATCAAAGCTCAGGCCTTAGCAGACTTTGTGGCAGAGTTCTCAGCCCTCTTAAATGAAGAGAACCCGGTGACATCGAATATGGCTCCTAGAAGCTTTCAAAGAACGATAATTGGTCGGAAGGCTGTAACGTCTGGATCCTCTACACCGATGGAGCATCAAAATAATAGAGGCATGTGCCGACATAGTCTTGACTAACCCATAAAGGAAGAAATGTTGCCATTGTTTTAGGTTTGAGTTCAAGGCGACCAATAACGAAGCAGAGTATGAAGCTCTCCTAGTTGGGATAAAGGTTGTCGTTGAACTTGGAGCCGACCATTTGCGTGTTAAGAGTGACTCATTACTTATTGTCAACCAGGTAACAAGGCTTTGCCAAGCTAAGAGTGACAACATGGCTGCTTATGTGAAACTGGTCTAGTGACTCAGAGAAAAGTTCAAAGGGTTCAAGATTGAGCAGATACCTTGACATCAAAATTATAAAGCTGTAAAGATAGCTACAAATGGGGGACAAGCCATACCTAGGGGAGTGCCCCTCCAGGTGATCTCTCAATCAAGCATAACAGCAAGAAAGGAGATCTGCCCTGTTGGCCGATTGCCATGTCTGATGGACCCAATAGGTACCTATCTCCAAGAAGGAAAGCTTCCTGAAGAACCCGACCAAGCTTAAAAAATCAAAAGGGTCTCAGTTCGATACTGCCTATTGGATGGGTATCTCTACAGGAGGAAAGGTCCATTACCCTGTTTCGCTGTCTTTATCTTGACAATGCCAGCTGGGCATTAAGGGAGGTCCATTCTAGTGAAAGTGGAAATCACGTTGGCGGAGAGGCTCTAGTCTACCAGGTGCTCCGCATGGGGTACTACTGGCCAACTATCCATCCAGATGCTAAAATGTTTGTCCGATCATGTGAACCATGCCAAAAGACCTCGAACCTAAACATCATTCCTCATGAACGGCTATCCTTATTTAGCTCACCATACCCCTTCGCCATTTAGGGAGTCAATTTGATTGGTCCACTTCCCACCACTCCGGGGGATGCTAAGCATGCTATATTCACCATTGACTACTTTACCAGGTAGGTCGAAGCAGGACCTCTTTCTTAGATTTTAGGGGACAATATGACCAAATTTATCAAAACCAATGTGGTCTGTAGGTTCGGTACCCCTATCATCATAATCACAATCTGGATAAGCAGTTTGACAATGCCTGATTTAGGGACTACTGTGAAGGTTTAGGCATTGATCTCCACTTCGCATTAGTATTCCACCTTCAGACTAATGGACTGGTCGAATCTACCAAAAAAACCATCAAGAAGTTATTGTAAAAGAAATTACAGCAGAATAAGGGAAGATAGGTCGAGGAGCTCCCCGAGGTCTTTTGGGCATATCGAATCATGAAGATGACATCTACCGGAGAAACACCCTACTCTTTAGCTTTCGGGGTCGAAGCAATCCTTCCCATCTAGCTTAAGCTGACCTCATTCATGGTACAACACTTTGAGTCAGGGAGCAATGATGTTAAGCTCTGAGCCAGTCTAGACCTCCTAGAAGAGAAACAAGATCGAGTAGCTACGAAAGTAGTAGTTTACCAAAGCAAGATTGTCAGGTATTTCAATAGAAAGGTTAGAGCCAGAGGCTTTAAGGAAGGGGACTTGGTTCTCAAGAAGGTGACCCAGAATAGTGGGTAAGATTGGATGGGGTCCTAGGACCCAATTAGGAGGGGCCATACTTTGTGAAAGTAATGGTCCGCAATGGAACATACAAGCTTGAAGAGACATGAATAGTCGACCCATCAACCACACCTATAACGCTGATCACTTGAAGAAGTTTTGTCCCTAGGTAGGGGCCTCCTTAGCAGACAACCTTCATTTAGGTATCAATAAGTTTCTCAATAGCGATGTACTCCATTTTGATCATCAATAAAGTTTGCTATTAATTTCTCCATCTATGATTATATTCTCCACGAAAAAATTTTCCATGATCACCATGAACCAAGAAAAGCTAGAAAGCTTCCTTGATGCCTTGGCAAGACACCCCCCCCCCCCCCCCCCCCCCCCCCGTCAAGAAAGGTATGAGTGTAAGAACATAGTTACCATCCAGATCTCGAGACCAAGAAAGCTAGATACCCTTTCTGTTGCCTTGGTCGGACTACCACCCTTAAGAAGAGTCTGAGTGTAAAAACATAATTGTCATCCAAATCTCGAGACCATGATAGTTAGATAGCCTTCCTGATGTCTTGGTCAGGCTACCACCCCCAAGAAGGGTCTGAGTGTAACAACATAGTTTTCATAAGACCTCGAGACCAGGTTGATTGAGGAACTTTTTTGACACTTTAGCCAGGTTACCATCCACCATATGGGGATCAAATCCTAATTACACTAAGTCTGCCAAACCAAGGTCTCTGTGGAAGGGTACCTCTGATCCCTGATACGAGGTGGTGAGGTTCCCAAAATATCACAATACGAATTTTGCCTAAGTATTAGAGTTAGACATTGATTATGTCATCTGACAAAGAAAGATCCTTCTAGAATCCAACATACACCATGGTAGAATGTCGTTAAACAACTTGTTCTCTATGTTTTCTTTTAAACCTTTCAAGAACGTAGTTATGAGAGCCCGCTATGGAAGCTTGGTTGAAATACATCAAGTTAAGGGTGCAGACAAGGTCGACAATTGTCAGCCTAGACTCAACATATTCAAGGTCATTAATTGGCAGATTTAATTAAGTCAGGATTACGTTGAAGGCTGCATCTAGGTCGAGATCAGAAGTGAAACAATGAGTATTCAACCGAGGTAAAAGTGCATGATCATAAATCAGTCAAAGTAAGCATGGAGGAAAATATAACCAATTTTCATTAATGACAAGGGAGTCTATCCCCTTAGCAGGTTACATCAGAGCAAATAAGGGAGCCTTTTCCCTCACAAGGCTATAAATATCAAGCAGGGAGCCCAACCCCTGGTTCTGGGCAATATCTGCAAAAAAAAAGGAACTGGTCTTTAGTATAACAGGATACCCATCCTCTTTTCAAGGTAATCAAGATAAGTTGTCAACAAAATCATATAAAATTATGGCATCCTCTTAGGCTCCTCCCACCGCTCCTCCTTCCCGTAGTGGATCAACCTTATTGTCTCCTCCTGCTACTCCTTCGCTTGAAAGCTGCTCGTCTGCTTGCTGCTTGGGTTGGTCCTCCTCTAGGACTTCATTTACCATAGCCATAGCCTCTGGTGGAATGATCTCATTCTGAGGGTTAGCAGCTGCCTCCATTAACATCGGTGCAAATGGTGATTTTTAGCTCTCTCCTAAACCTCATATAGCCTCTTTCCCACCTTTATGACTGCACGAGAATCTCCCTCAAGATGGAGCTTCATCTTGGACCTGTGCTGGGAGGAGGATGGAGTAAGAGCAAATGAAGCCTCATCTGGAACAGTTGGCCTCCTTTTCTCTGAGAAAGCCAAAGGAATTTCTCGAGTTGATTTGGCAGATAGGGGAGGGGTGCGAGCTTACTGGGCTTCGCGGGAAGCTGGAGCAACAATAAAAAATGTTAAAAAAAAAAGAAGTGAGCCGTTAGAATCGGGCTAATTAACAAAACAAAACAAAACATGATGGTTCAGTGTTACTTACGATGAGTAGCATTAGAAATTCACAGATAACAATTTACTCGGTGAGAATTGAAGGGGTCAGTAGTTGGGAACTTCAGGTTCAAGTAGTTCATAACAAGAATAGTCTTCAGTACAACCTCATACTAGGCAGGCAAGGAATCCTAGCCCCATGAGGGTTTATCGTTGAAAACGGTGGGAACCGTGAAAGCCAGCCAAAAAATATTGAACTTCCCCAATCAACCCCTGCTAAGATCCATTCCTCCTTTTAGGCTGGATCCTTTCTCAAAGCACCGGGGATGATAAAATTGAGTTTGTTCTTAGCTTTCGCATATAAGTGACCTCGGGGAACTCCAGACAGGCTCTCGATTTGAAAAAGATAGTCCAGCTCCTCTGTTCTGGAATCCCCGGTGATCTTGCCCAGCTCACATTGATCCCTCCACAGCACATGAAAGTCAATCAGGTGCCTCTAAAAGCTAGGCATCAGCTGGAGGGGAGCTAGCTGTAGGGCACTTAGAGTTCGTCAAAAGGTAGGATGGAGAGAAAGCCTGACCCCGTTCTCGAAGGCCGCTACATGGATAGGTAGCAAGCCTTTGGACGGATTGAAGATGTCAAAATTTCTGTAGAGAAATGTGAGGGAGACGCGATCAAGAATACAGTACTTGGACCTCAGGCGATCGATGGATTGCGGATCAACATTAGAATCTGGGATAACCTTAAAGTCATAGGGAAGAGGCCTCACTGGAGGAGGGCCAACAACCGTGACTTGACCCTTTCCAGTGGCACCATCCCTCTATTGTTCGTCGACCAAGTTTAAAGGATAGCTCGTCGGTTAGTGAACCTGGTCCCAATGCCACGCTTATGTTCGACCGGCAACATTGTGGGTTCAGGGGAGAAACGTCACTATCGAAATATTTTCCTGTCTGTTTTCCTAGGGCAATGCTGGAAACTTCCACACCATCAATGAGGGAATCGACAGAGTCATGGCTAACTTTCGACATAATGGAATAAAGTTTGGAGGCAGATGAAAAGAGAAGGAGCATGGGTGTAATTGAAGAGGGAAAGAAAAGAGAGGGATTTTTAAAATTTGAAGTTAAGAGAAAACGTGAGGAAGACGATGAAGCAGATGGGTATAAATAGAAGTAGGGGAACGACGACATCGACGAGATCTTTGATCGGATTGCCTCGAATAGAGAGAAAATATGTAACGTAGCTGGACTGTTTCGGGGAATGTATCGGCCAGTGCTCGCCACTTCATTTCTATAATTAATTAGAAGATCTCCTCTGAGATCTTTGGTAATGATAAAGGAGGGGGGGGGGGAGGAATTTCCGAATTAAAATAGGAAATATAACTCCAACCTCAACTTAATCACCGGTGTTCAAGTCAGAGGGGACTTCTGTTAATCGCCAAATTTGGCTAAAGACCAAAGAGAAATTTTCCACTCTCTTAGCCCGGGTCTAGGCCCGAGATTACCTATCTTTGAACCCCAGATCCCGGGGTTGATCCATGGAGACGTCCTGTAGAATTAAGGAAAGGTCGTTAAGCTCTAAAAGCATAAGGGGTGGATTCTGACACGATTGGATCGAGCTCCTTACATGAAAAAAAGAATTCAGATAAAGGCCGACGCATGATGAACCAGGCTCCCAGAACTTGGTATCACTCTGCAACCTCGCCGGAAGCCCGCCATGCTCTCTGAACACAGAGAGAGATCCATTAAGCACCAAGCTCGCACTAAAGAGTTACTCCACCTCGCTAAAGAAAGTTTCGAATCCATCCAGACATGAAGCATGGAGCCACCAGAGTACTGCTACCACCTGAGGATGCCCATGAGGCCATCCTCAGCTCCAAGAGATCTAGAGGGGTTTGGCCAAGCTCTTAGAACAAATAACAAGGCATAGACCTACCACGCACTATGAAATAATTAATACTTATACTTGATGACCTCCATGAGGAATCACATCATGAAGACACAAAGAATCATGTATACACTCTATCAAACGTTGAAATATCGCGTACGTGCAAGGCAAGTGTTTGAGTCCAAAAAGGAAACAAACTTATCTCTAAAAGATGTTCTTAACTCCGTCATTAAACCTGTTAACCGAAAATTCACACAGGGTGAGGAATTACAGCAAACACCATCGAGACCACTACCACGGAGTTGGTAGCCGGGATTGTTACCTCATACCTTGGAAATATCTTGTATGAAATAGAGTATGGAGCGGTAGGTAGGTAGGTAGGAGAGGTATCATCACACTTGTAGGGCTTCGTGGTAGGTAGGAGAGGAGTCATCCCACCTGCTGGGCTTCGTGGTAGGTAGGAGACGAGTCATCCCATCCGTTGGGCTTGGTGCAAGGTAAGAGACGAGTCAACCCATCCTACAGGCTTCGTGGTAGGTAGGAGACGAGTCATCCCACCCGCCAGGCTTTGTTATAGGTAGGAGATGAGGTGAGTTTGAGATTCCCTTGCTGGTATGAAGGGGTTGATCTTGGTCTTTCTTCTCTGATCTTGGTCCTGGTCCTGGTCCTCGGTCAGGGTCGGAGCCCATCCTGGTACCCGGAGACCGGTTTTGGAGCTCTATTCTGTTATATAGTTCACCGACGTAGATAACAAGTAAGAAGGGGGGTTATCTAACTCCAGTGTATGAGAGCTCGATTTTTTCCATAGAGAGGATGTAGAAGAGGTCATCGACTCTCTTCAAGCTGGTCTGGGTGGTTTCTCCCTATCTTGATGTACGACTTTGGCATATAGATGGGAGGATAAGAGCGCTAGGTCCAACGAGGTAGGAATCTAACTTGCACACATATATACACGCATAATACAGGAGAAAAATAAGAGAAACACAAGTCTTTTGTAGAGGGAGGTGGACTGACCAAGGGGGAAAAACATCACAAATGATCATATGCTGAAAAACCACAAGGCAGTATCTACTGGAAGGTACCCTTCCTTGTATATATATATATATATGTATCAAGAAGTGCTCTTGAGAGCTTACAAAAGTTATGGAGTAGTACAACGTATATGCTCAGGAGAGCTTACAATGGTAATAGAAAGTTAACCAATCCCGATATATTCTTGGGAGAGGTAATACATATCGTTAAGATAATACGACAATGGTGATATACGGAGAATTTAGATGAAGTATGTTGACTTGCCTTGGACTGGTTGATTTCTCCATTAAAGGCGAGATATGATCTGAGATGTGTATTGGAGAAAGTATTTAGGCCTCTTCTGGAATTGATTGGAGAATATAATTTTGCCTCGTAGGTGATTTCCTTGTTGAATCCCCCCCCCCCCCCCCCCCCCCCCATTCAACGTGCGTGTTGAGGTCTATTTATACATGGTGTAATTAACTTGGCATGCAATATGAGGATTCTTGAATTAGTCTCCTTTCCTTATTTAATACGATTCTTCATTTAATGTAGTTGACCCTAAAGAATCAGCTTGTAGCTAATATCTTGGAGAAGATGTGATTGCTTCCTCTTTGGACTCTTTCACTAATGGTGGTCATTAAAGAGTTGAATATTACCTCATTAATGGCGTTGAATGGCTGATTGCCTCCATTAATACGGTTGACCTCATTAATAGGGTTGACTACCTCCATTAAAACTATTGACTACCTCCATAAATACTGTTTGACCTCATTAACTGGGTTGACTACCTCCTTTAATACGGTTTGACCTCAATAATAGGGTTGATTACCTCCATTAATACAGTTTGACCTCATTAATAGTATCGTAAGTGTCATGAAGGTCAACCCTCTCTTCCTACACTGTTTGGAGGAGAGCTCTGGTTTTGTATGTCACTTTGGAGAGGTACTTCATAGAGGTTACATGAGGTGACGCTTGATATTTCTTGAGGGTGAGGTACCTAGGTTCCAGTACACTAGCTGGGTCCCTAGGGGACCTCTTGATTGTCATGGAGCTAGATCAATCTTGTTGGTCTTCCCATGGAGCTTGTGCTAGCCATTCTAGGGGTGAAATATCCCATAAGATTCTAACCTTGTAGTTGGGAGCTTGGTTTAGCTACGCCGAGCTTTATCATAGAGCTCGACCTAATTATGCAGGATTCCTGAAGGGGTAACAGGCTTTAATTGGAGAGCCTGAATGCATGCAATTGGTTGAGAAGGTGTTGGCTACCTCACCTTACTTCTAAAGGGAAAAAAACCACGCGCAGTGGAAGCGTAAAAAAATTTATGAAAATTAGGGTTTGCATATAAATAAAAAATTTCCCTTTGACTAACAAGAACCTTAACCCTAGATTAATTTATGTATATAAAAAGTGCTGTACCTTTTTCTCATGACGATTGAACGATCACCGAATTGAATCCATAAGATCTTCCAATCCAATCACGAATGTGAATCACCTAGGAGTGTGGGCTCCCTATCTTTTAATCGTATACTTGAGGATGGAAAAGAGCAAAATCTTCTTCTTTGTTATTTACAATGATCCTCTAAGAAGAAAACAAAGAACGTTAGATCACTTGTGAATTATCAATCAATTTGATTGAAACTCGTGTGAACCTTGATTCGATGTTGTACACAAAACCTTTTGATGTAAAGGCTACTAGTATACTATCAAAAACTAAACGTTCTTTCGTCCTATTTCTTCTTTCCCGAATCACACACTATTTCTTAGAGTTGATCGAATTTTGTCAAGAGTAAAATTAGACTTTTCTCCCTCAAAATTCCTATGATGGCCGAATTCTTCTCCTAGAAAAATAGGGTTGGCCGAAATCTCTCTATGCAATTGCTTAGCTTGGCTGAAATTAATCATACATATATATAGGATCATAAATCCTCTCCTAAGATGGATTTACTTGGTTGGCAAGAATCCTTTCCTTAGGTGAATTTATTTGGTAGTTAAGAATCCTTATCTAAAAGGAATTCTATCCTATTATATATATATATATATATATATATATATATATATATAATAGGATAGAATTCCTTTTAGATAAGGATTCTTAACTACCAAATAAATTCACCTAAGGAAAGGATTCTTGCCAACCAAGTAAATCCATCTAAAAGGAATTCTATCCTATTATATATATATATATATATATGGGCTGGCCGAAATTTCATAGAATACAATTAGGAGACTTAATTCTTTTCCTAAGAAGGATTTACTTGGTAGTTAAGAATTCTTTCCTTAGGTAGATTTCTTGGTGGTTAAGAATTCTTTTTTCTTTTCAAAAAAGAATTCTATCCAACACCAAGACTCCTAATCCAACTCAATAGTGTATTTGCAACCATATTAAAAGACTTCCTAATTTTATTAGATAAATAATTCATTTTCTTTATCTACTTATCAAATATAGTCTTTAATATTAAGTATATGACCAACAATAGTATAATTTTTGGAGATCATCTCCTACTAGGGAAAAGATTTTGACTTTAAATTAAATAATTAATTTATCAACAAAATAATTAATTTCCATTTAATTAAATTATTAAAAAATATAATATAATTAAGCTATTCTAAATAGCCTTGCCGCCCAAACCATATATATTGGCCAATAAATTATTTTCTTATTTTATTAAATCCATTTGACCTTTATAAAAGGTCCACATTTGAACTAGACCCATTCATACAACAAGAAACAAGTCCACATACCTCAATACAATTCTAGATGGACCCCCAAATTGGTCAGGTAGAATATATCAAGTGATCCATACAAGTTCGTGTGGATTAGGGATCTTGGTAGGCTATCTAGATTTAAGCTCCAATATACGCAACCCAATCACAATAACAATTGATTCACTTAGGTCCGATCTATTTAATTTTAATTCATTCCACTAAATAACTAAAATTGAACTCTTAAATAAAGATATAATAAGTTGATGTTACTCATCCATACCCTAGACAACCTTATTGGAGCAAGTTTATCCTCGTGAAGAATACCAGCAATCGCCATGAGCTCATAGACCGCCTATAGCTCTCCAAGTTACCATATTTACTCATATGACCATATTTTGAACTTGGATATTTTGACTTGTCCAGAAGCCACGTTTCAATAGACACTATTGAAACTTAACGTTAAGATTTAATATCCAATACCTCAAAAAATCCATATGATTGTATTCTACCCTTATTTAATAAATGGAGCCACGATGCCCATATCTATAAATGAAGTCCTCTATCAATTAACAAATGAGTACCACCAAACTCTAGGGAATAGGCTATGCTATATAATTGTACTCATTGATAGCTCAAATGATAACACTTGCAACCATAAGTCTATCATTTATCTCAGGATTGAGATAGACTCTCCGTTGTCTTGAAATGAAAACTTTTATCCATTGACGGTTCTAGATAAAATATTTCATTGTGATCCTATTCAATGCACCCAGTGCACTAGATTCTTTTGCCCAAAGACACCTCACTTTGAAAAAATTTAAACTCATCATAACACATTTGAACCCATTCAAATGCTAGCAAAAGAATCTACAACTTTTGACAAGATAAAGACACCCAACCTGTTATCTTAAGTTGTGAATATTATTCAAGACTAACTAAAGAATTGTGTCTACCTCATACATATCTAGATGTATGAACAATTCTTCTTTTCTCATAGTCATTTAACCTTATGATTATTTACTTTTGACAAATATAATAATTAAACAATAAATGCTATAAGATTTGTTAAACTAGAAATCACTTTATTAATATGAAAAGATTGTCAATTAAATTATTACACTCTTGCTATCGAGCATAATCTCAACAATCTGCCACTTGCTCTATAGCAAATGTGTCATATCTCACATCACCACGTACTCTAGATGCCAATCAAAACTCTTTTGTGGAAGAGCCTTTGTAAAGTGATCCGCTAGATTTTCTGCTGACGCGATCTTGGTAATCGTCACGTCACCCTTAGCATAATTTCCCTTAGAAGGTGATACTTTCTTTCAATATGTTTCCCTCTCTTATGACTTCTTGGTTCTCTCGAATTAGCCACTCCTCCACTATTGTCACAATAGAGAGTGATCTGCTTATTCGCATCAGGAACCACTTCCAAGTCAATCAAGTATTGGCGAAGCCATACAGTCTCTTTTGCAGCCTCGTGTGGGACAACATACTCAGCTTCCATGGTGGAATCAACAATACAAGATTGCTTGAAACTCCTCCATATGACTGCCTCTCCTCCAATAGTAAACATAGATCCTGATGTTGATCTTCTAGAGTCAGAATCTGACTAAAAATCAGAATCTGTATACCCAACGATAATTAAATCCCCTCTAGAGTATACAAGCATATAATCTCTCGTTCTCCTAAGATACTTGAAAATATGCTGGACTGTCGTCCAGTGATCAGGACCAGGGTTTGATTGAAACCTGCTAACTATACCCACAGGAAAATAAATATCTGGTCTAGTGTAGAGCATTTCATACATGAGGCTTCCAACCACCGATGCATATGGAACCCTACTCATGAATTGCTCTTCATGCTTATTCTTAGAAACTTGTTCCTTAGAAAGTTTGATTCCATGTCTGAAAGGTAACATACCTTTCTTGGAATCTTGCATGGAAAACCTAAACAAGATTTTATCTATGTATGAAGCTTGGGATAATTCAATTGCTCTATTCTTTCTATCTCTTATGACTTGGATACCAAGAATATAACTTGTTTCTTCTAAGTCCTTCATATCAAATTGTTTTGCTAACCATTCTTTTATTGATGTCAATACACCTACATCGGTTCCGATGAGTAGTATATCATCAACGTAAAAATCTAGGAAAACAAACAAGTCACCTTTAATCCTTTTGTATACACAAGGATCATCAAGGTTTTGAAAAAATCCAAAACATTTCACGGCTTGATCGAACCTTATGTTCTAGGATCTGAATGCTTGCTTCAATCCATATATGGATCTTTTCAACTTCCACACCTTTTCCTCTTGGCCTTTTTCAATGAATCCTTCTAGTTGCATAATGTAGATGCTTTCGTCAAGACTTCCATTAAGGAAAGTTGTCTTGACGTCCATTTGCAAAATCTCTAGGTCTAGAGATGTCGTAATGGATAAAAGTATCCTAATGGATTTAAGCATGGCCACAGGAGAGAAGGTTTATTCATAATCGATACCTTCCTTCTGTGTATAACCTTTAGTTACCAATCTAGCTTTAAAGGTTTCCATATTTCCATCCATTCCTCTTTTCCTCTTGTATACCCACTTGCACCCGATGGGTTTTATCCCTTTAGACAAGTCTACAAGAGACCAGACTTTGTTTTTGAACATAGATTCAATTTCGGATTGCATTTCCTTTTACCAATGGCGACAATCTACATCTTCCATTGGTTCCTTGTACGTATAAGGATCATCGTCGTCCGGAAGATTTTCTATAGATTCTCCCAGACCGATGTATCTCTCGGGTTGTCTAACAACCATCCCACTACAACGAGGTACGGTAGATTGTTGATCTTGTGCTGGTATAGAACTTACAATTGGGCTTGGTTGCGAAACCTCTTGTGGAATTGTATCTCCTAAAAGCTCATTCAGGACAATTATACTTTTAGGGACTAAATTATTCATATAGTCTTTTTCCAGAAATTTAGCATTTGTCGAAACAAAAACTTTAAGATCTGAAGGACTATAAAAATAATATCCTTTTGTTCCTTTTTGATACCCTACAAATATGCATGTTTCTAAACGGGAAACTATCTCTTCTGTCTTTCCTTAAAACAGGTGCACAGGACATCCAAATATCCTTAAGTGTTGTAAACTAGGCTTTCGCCTGGTCCACAACTCATAAAGTGTTTTAGGAACTGACTTAGATGGTATATCGTTTAGAATGTACATTGCGGTTTGTAATGCATATCCCCAAAAAGAATTAGGGATCGTTGAATAACTCAACATAGACCTAACCGTGTCCAAAAGAGTTCTATTTCTCCTTTCTGCCACCCCATTTTGTTGAGGTGTGCCTGGTGCAGAAAATTGAGAAATTATCCCATTATAAATAAGATATTGTTGAAACTCACCTGATATATATTCTCCACCATGATAAGACTTCAAGATTTTTATGCGTTTCTCAAGCTGATTTTCAACTTCAGCATTAAATGCTTTGAACATATCAAAAACATCCGAATTATTTCTCATGAGATACACATAACCAAATATTGAGTGATCATGCGTGAAAGTGATGAAGTACTATATCCACCTCTAGCTTGAATGCTCATAGGTCCACACACATCAGTGTGTATCAATCCTAAACATTCGATGACTCTTGTGCCTTTGGTCGTAAACGACCTTTTGGTCATTTTAATTTCCAAACAAGATTCACAAGTTGGTAGATCATCAACCTTTAAGTCACTTAGAGGTCCGTCACTTACCAATCTTTTAATCCTATTAAGGTTAATATGACCTAGGCGCAAATGCCATAGGTAGGTTTCATCTTTTGATAATTTTACTCTTTTATGATTAGGTTCGGATGATTCTGTATCTAACAAGTGAGAGATATTTCCATGCAAATAAAATAAACCGTTTTCCAATGTACCTTTGCAAAAAAATTTGTTATTCTTACTAAAAATAAAACCTTTATTAAAAGTAACTGAATATCCAAATTTATTTAGACAAGAGACCGAAAATAAATTCCTCTTGAATTGTGGTACAGAATAAACGTTTATGAAAACTAAATGTCTATAAGAATCTAAACTGATTCTAATATCTCACACTACATTAGTAGACACCAACGCTCCATTGCCTAAATGCAAGTTGAATTCATTCTCATTCAGTCTTTTCCTTTCCCGAAACCTCTTCTAGTTAGGCCCAAGTTGTTTTTTCTTATGTTGATACTTGACCTTCTGACATGTCTTAACAGTAGCAACTTTACCAACCATATGAATCTCTTGACCCTTGCCTTTCACAAGAATCGTTTTGGTGCTTTGAACATTTTACATCAGGCCTTGCAAGGTGTATTCCTTATTGTTCTAGGTGTAGTCCAACTTTGAAAAAACTAAAGGAATCCGATAGTGAGTTGACAATCATGTCAAGTTTTCGTCTCGCCATCTATCTCAGCACCATTCAGTTCAGCAATGTTGAGATGTGCTATGACTTTCATCATGTGATCTTTCATAGAATGTTCGGGTTTCATCCTAAGATTCATAAAAGCAAACACTGCTTCTCTTCTTAGTCATCCTAGACCTCATAGCTAATATCTCATATAGAAACATCATTATATCGACATTAGTCTCCATTCCTTCATGTTGCTGTTGCAACACGTCGGAGATGATGGTCATATTGTAACGTACATTTAGCCATCTCATCTGAAGACAACCCAATTTTCCTTTTTCCATGTGACATAATTATCTTTAGTTAAAGTATTATCTTTTAGGAATTTGATTAGGGATGAGGTCATGATTTCTTTCTATTAACAAAAATTAAATAAGTAAATAATCATGATTAAGCACTTTTGAATATTTATCTTGAATTAAATAAAATAATTCAATCGTAAAAATTCAATGGTGATCCAACACCCATAAATGTCACGACTCCTTTGGGAAATCGCAACATTTACTAGTTGGACTAAGTCCCACCTAATTGTTAACATAACAACCAACGTTTTCAATTTTAGCCTTGTAATTTTTATTAACAAGAACTCTTGAGAGGATATTAATAAAATTACATTGAGTGTATTACCAAGCTATAGACCTTTAATATAATCCCTCACGAATATCGCTCCTTTGGGAGTAGATATCGTTTGGGCTAATTGTCTAGTCTATCCTTGTAATGAAGTATCTTGCTAAATTCCATTCATGAATACCCCCATTCATGAAACATAAAGCTCAAATAAACTTGGAGGCCGTAGGTGTTCCAAAACACCTTCTCCCACTCAATTGTTTAAGGCGTGTGATCGAATTCCAAAGAATGATTTACCAAGTTATCTAGATGTCAATTTAGATACTTAAACCATTCAACGCATGTTCATGCCAAAAGAGATATATGAGTGGCACTCCTATTCTTTATGACATGTTATCAAACAATGACAAATATTGAAATATTTACAACAAATATAAATAGCTTCAATTTTGGTCCATCCTAGAAAAGCAAGTGAATTACATGACTTGGAATACAAAAAAAAAACTCCTTTCTTAGCAAACAAGTCTTCACGCGACCTTCATCGTCCAGATTCTCCCGGCTACCTCCCATAGGCGTGAGCACCCTTGGCCCTTACCCATGGGCGTGCATATGCCACAAACCCCTAAAGGGCTGCCATGCGCAGCCCATGGCTTCCATAGGGCTGCTGTACGCAGCCCATGCCACAACAAAAGTGGTTGCGTGCTCTTCGCATGCACGATCACAAATTTGTTCCGGTTGCTCCAAATTCTTCAAACCTTTGAGTCTTCAAAACTTGAGTGTATTATAGAAGAATTATAAATAAAAATACTGCAGTTTTTTTTATTACAACAACAAAATGAAAAAAAACTTAGCAACTACCAAGAAGGAAATTATGGCGATGATAGACCACCATTCTTGTTACAATCCTAAAGCAAAATTACATTGAAATTCTAGGACTAAAATTGAGCAATAACAAACCACATATAAAACATATATATATATATATATATATATATATATATATATATATCCATACATTCCAATGTAAATATATATGTGAATACGTAGAGTGCCATCTCTTTCTAAAACATGCATATATACAATAAAAAGAAAAAGATTCATGAATACATACATCTATTAATCAAGGGTACAACCAGACTCTGATACCAATTAAAAGGAAAAAATCACACGCAACGGAAGCGTGAGAAAATTTATGAAAATTAGGGTTTGCGTATAAATAAAATTTTTCCCTTTGACTAACAAGAACCTTAGCCCTAGATTAATTGATGTATATAAAAAGTGTCGTACATTTTTCTCGTGACAATTGAACAAGCACCGAATTGAATCCGTAAGATCTTCAAATCCAATCACGAACGTGAATCACCTAGGAGTGTGGGCTCCCTTTCTTTTAATCGTATATCTGAGGATGGAAACAAACAAAATCTTCTTCTTTGTTAGTTACAATAATCCTCCAAGAAGAAAACAAAGAACGTTAGATCACTTTTAAATTATCAATCAATTTGATTGAAACTCATGTGAACCTTGATTCGATGTTGTACACAAAACCTTTTGATGTAAAGGCTACTAGTGTACTATCGAAAACTAAATGTTCTTTCTTCCTATTTTTTCTTTCCCGAATCACACACTATTTCTTAAAGTTGATTGAATTTTGTCAAGAGTAAAATCAGATTTTTCTCCCTCAAAATACCAAAGATGGCCGAATTCTTCTCTTAGAAAAATCGGGCTGGCCGAAATCACTCTATGAAATTGCTTAGGTTGGCGAAATTAATCATACATATATATAGGATCATAAATTCTCTCCTAAGAAGAATTTACTTGATTGGCAAGAATCCTTTTCTTAGGTGGATTTATTTGGTAATTAAGAATCCTTATCTAAAAGGAATTCTATCCTATTATATATATATATATAAATATATAGATATATATATATATATATATATATATATATATATATGGGCTGGCCGAAATTTCAAAGAATACAATTAGAAGACTTAATTCTTTTCCTAAGAAGGATTTACTTGGTAGTTAGGAATCATTTCCTTAGGTAGATTTACTTGGTGGTTAAGAATCCTTTTCAAAAAAGAATTATATCCTACACCAAGACTCCTAATCCAACTCAATAGTGTATTTGTAACCATATTAAAAGACTTCATAATTTGATTACATAAATAATTCTTTTTATTTATCTCCTTATCAAATATAGTCTTTAATATTAATTATACTACCAACAATAGTATAATTTTAGAAGACCATCTCCTACTAGGAAAAAGATTTTGACTTTTAATTAAATAATTAATTAATCAACATAATAATTAATTTCCATTTAGTTAAATAAAAAAATAAAAAAATTTAATTAAGCTATTCTAAATAGCCTTGCCGCCCAAACCATATATATGGCCCAGTACATTATTTTCTTATTTTATTACATCCATATGACCTTTATAAAAAGTCCATATGTGAACTAGACCCATTCTTACAAAAAGAAACAAGTCCACATGCCTTAATACAATTATAGATGGACCTCTAAATTGGTCCGGTAGAATATATCAAGTAATCCATGCAAGTTCGTGTGGATTAAGGATCTTGGTGGGCTATCTAGATTTAAGCTCCAATAGACACAACCCAATCACAATCAACAAATGATTCACTTAGGTCCGATCTAATTAATTTTAGTTTATTCCACTAAAGAACTAAAATTGAACTCTTAAATAAAGATAAAATAAGTTGATGTTACTCATTCATACCCTAGACAACTTTATTGGACAAAAGTGTATCCTCATGAAGAATAACAGCAATCGCCATGAGCTCATAGACCGTCTATAGCCCTCTAAGTTACCATATTTACTCATTTGACCACATTTTGAACTTGGATATTTTTACTTGTCCAAAAGCCACGCTTCAATAGACAATATTGAAACTTAACGTTAAGATTCAATATCCAATACCTCAAAACATCCATATGATGTTATTCTACTCTCGTTTAATAAATGCAGCTACGATGTCTATATCTATAAATGAAGTTCCCTATCGATTAATAAATGAATACCACCAAACTATTGAGGATAGACTATGCTATATAATCGTACTAATTGATAGCTCAAATGATAACACTTGCAACCATAAGTCCATCAATTATCTCAGGATTGAGATAGACTCTCCGATTGTCTTCAAATGAAAACTTTTATCCATTGACGGTTCTAGATAAAGTATTTCATTGTGATCATATTCAATGCACCCAGTGCACTAGATTCTTTTGTCCAAAGACACCTCACTTTGATGATGTTAATAGGAAAATTTGGCCAGGGGTCAAAGAGAAATTTTCCACCTACAATCGACAATCATGAAGCCTGGTAAGACCGTAAATCTACCCCGCAAGAGCTGGGAAGGTCTGTTCGGCTTCAAAGTTAACAGAAGACAAGCCAGATGCGACCGAGACGAGCCCCTACAAGAGTATTGGAGCCCGGGCTTCTCCAGGATATCTATCGGGGAAGTCTCCAAGCTCAAGGGACATTAGAAAGAAGCCCGCCAACCTCTCCAGAAGCCCATTATTTTTTCTGGGCATAAGGGAAGAATCACGCCTGGATCTACACTACCCCAGCTACCTCCAGAGAGGTCTACAAGAGCACCTCAAGCCCCTACAGGTCAGGGAAAATCCATCTTAAGCTTCTAAGAACATAGCCAAAGCATGGATCCACCTCGCTCTACGGGGCAACGGGCAGCTGGCAGGGTGACCTCCATGAAGATCGTTGGCACGAGTGGACACAGGATCATCTCCACATGATATCTACATGCACGTCAAGAGTTTAAATTCAAATAAGAGAACAAACTTATCTTCGTAAACGATATCATCGAATCCGGAAACAATTCAAATTTAAATAACAAATCCCGCCTGACAAGAAGGGAACGAATTCATGAGATTACAGTAGAGTATTCGCAAACTAAAAAACCTACTTGGACTATATATATCTGTAAGGCCAAGCATGGAAAGAGGAACGATAGAGACAAAATCATAAACAACAGATATACATGTAGAATAAGGGCCTAAATTCTGATTTCAAAACACGATCACCTTCATCTCCACTATTCGACAGGCATCGAGTTGCCACCACCATACACCTCCAAGAGATTGTGAGCAAACAAGAGAGTTATTTGTATCCTAAAGCGATATATTAATAATATATCTCCCATTTACTGTTATTTCCACTCGTCTCTCTCTTAAATAGGTCGGGAACCAACGGTACCGACCCCGACCACCGCTTTCTTCTTAGTGGTTTATAGGGTGTTAATAAAAATTTCTCATCCCGAGCAAATTTCAAGTTAACACTTTCTGGCACCGTCCGTGGGAAACCTCTCACAACACCATCTTTTTACATTCAAAAAGTTCTTTATTTCAAAGTCATAATGAAGCACCGCTCCTCACAAGGGTAGTAGGGCACCTCGGGACAACCTTCTGCTACATCGACACGAAAGGTTCCGAGGAAAAGGAAAAAATCTGGGCTCCACAGCCAGATTCCCATCCAGCCAGCTACTGTGTGGGCTCTGGATCCTTCTCTGAGAAGCTAGGTCGAGCTTGACCAACAAGCGGCGGCCT
Organism: Dipteronia dyeriana; assembly: GCA_032871835.1. NCBI lineage: Eukaryota > Viridiplantae > Streptophyta > Magnoliopsida > Sapindales > Sapindaceae > Dipteronia > Dipteronia dyeriana. The sequence continues at coordinate 30,112,435 of CM065295.1, read as the reverse complement.
TTGTAGAGAACATCCGACTTCGACTACTCGCTGAGGGTATCACTATCCAATAAACGGGTCTCTGCAATCAGGGGGAATCAAGTAGGCCTGGGGCTAGGCAACCCGCCTTTAATCGCTTGGGGCATGCCCCTCGGGAATCAACTCGTAACAGAGCGGGGCTCATAATCGGGACAGGCTAGGGCCCATGCCCTATGTTTCTGAAGCGTTGCCATGCTACCAACCACCACAAGTCAGATCCGTGACAGACGTCCTTTCTTTAGGACAGGAAGAGCTCCTCCACCCAACGACTACAAGAAGGGAAGCCCGGGGTAGATAAGAAGAAAGTTAGCCATGTCCCCGAGCAAGCCTCATTCAAAGAGGAAACCGAGTAAAGGTCACCAGTTCATCAGAGGGATCTGATGATGAGGAATCCAAGATCAACTCAAGAAAGTCCGAAAGCAAGCAACTAAGGGACCAGTTGGCAGAGCTACAGAAAGAGGTCAAATTGATGAAGAAGGGGAAGTACAAGGAGGACAAGAAAGATCCTCTAAGTGAAATGAATGCCCCCTTCACCAGAAGGATCCGGGAGGCAGAGCTCCTGCCTAAGTTTAAAATGCCAGCTGACAGGTTCTCCAGAACTGAAGATCCGCTGAGCCACTTAGAGAGCTTCATTCAATAGATGGAGGTCGAGAACATAACCAGGGCCGCTATATGTCGGATGTTTCCCACTACACTCATGGATTATGCTAAGACCTGGTTTAGGAAACTACCCGCCGGGAGCGTAGATTCCTTCACCAAATTATCAACTGACTTCTGCTCACAGTTCCAGGGGGTTAAGCCCCGTCTGAAGGACCCGATTCATCTACAATACGTGATCCAAGAAAGAACAGAAGCTCTCCGAGCTTATGTCGAACGGTTCCACAAGGAAGTCATCCAGATGAGAGTCTTCACTGAGAGAGAAACCCTCACCAACTTCAGAAGAAACTTGTGGGCAGGAAAATTATTCCGATCTTTTGCCAAGTGACCTCCGGAAACCTACCATGAAGCCTATGATCGAGCTCTGGAATAGATCGAGGTCGACGAGCAGCTCAAGGTCAAGATGGAGCATGATGACATGAGAGCAGAAAAATGACAAAATAAGGAAGCTTTCAGACCTGAGAAAGATCAGAAAAGCCTGAACAAACCCCCTAATAAGTCAACATACGGTTTCCCTCTTCCTCAGCCCAGATCAGAAAGGTATCCAGATAAACGGGCTCCTCCTCAAGCTTTACCACCTCCCAGGACAGTGACCCCTATAGCCCACGATGAGATGGGGTACGACCGTTACAATCCCCTGAATGCTTCTCGAGAAACAGTCTACCTCGCCATCCGGGATAAAGGTTTGTTATAGAAGCCCGCTCCTATGAAATCCCTGATCGATAAAAGAAATTGTTACAAATATTGTGACTTTAACGAGGACGTAGGGCACAATACTTCAGAATGCTACAACCTGCGAAGCCAGATTAAGGCTTTGATTAGGGGAGGATGCTTGATAGAGTACTTACAACAAGTCAGGGAGAACATTCAAACTGGAAAGAAGGTGCAAGCCGAGATCCGGGAACATGCTGAGAAGAGGAAAAGAGAGCAGACCGACCTGATGCAACAAATTCAGGTAATACACACTATCCGCAGGAGGTCCCACTCTGGCCGGCACCTCTAACAATTCCAGGAAAAATCATACGAGTAAGGTCCTTCGTACCGACGAGGGGCGAGATATCTTCAAGGTCGACCAGAGACCGAGAAACCCCTCCCAGCTTTAACAGATCATCTTCACCGAAGCAGATGTCTAAAACACCGTGCAGCTATATGATGACCCCATGGCCATCACAGTACAAATTGCCAACTTCATGATGCACCGCGTGCTCATCGACACAGATAGCAGCGTTGACGTTCTGTTCAAAGATACTTTGGAGAAACTAAACTTGAAGCAATGGTGCTGCAACTGTTGTACTACTCCATTATACGGTTTCATTGGGGACTCCATCACACCAGTAGGATCAAAAATCCTGCCAGTAATCATCGGAACCACACCTCTTCAACAAAACATAATGACCGACTTCATGGTGGTGAATACTCTGTCGGCCTACAACGTAATATTAGGGAGGCCATTCCTATCATCCCTGAAGGAGGTCCTGTCTATTTACCACAATGTCCTGAAGTTCCCGGTAGGAGACAATGTGGGAGAGGTTCGGGGTGATCAGCAAGCATCTAGTAAATGCTACGCAGTATCGGCTAACCCATCAACTCTAGCTAAATAGCTCGCCCAAGTAACGACTATCCAAGGCAGGATAACCACGACACTAAACCTGAAAGACGCGGGCTCCACCGATTGTGCAAAAGAAGGCCTTATGGTGCCCGACATGGAAGAACAAAGAAGGGAATGGGCCAGCGGCCACCCTGGTCGACAAGTTAGAGAAGATTCTTGTTTGACTAACCGATCCCTAGAAGGTCGTCAAGATCGGAGCTACTCTTGAGCCAGGAATGAAAGAGGGCTTGATTAGGCTCCTCATGGAGTTCAACGATATTTTTTCCTGGAGTCATGCGGAGATGCCGGGGATCCCAATGACATTAGCTGCACATCGGCTGGTGGTGGATTCTACCATCAAGCCCGCCAAACAAAAAAGGTGCCACTTCAACAATGAAAGAAATATAGCGGTTCAAGAAGAGGTGGATAAACTCACCCATGCAGACTTTATTCGAGAAGCCTGTTATCCCCAATGGCTTGCCAAAATGGTCATTGTCACGAAGGCAAATGGAAAGTGGCGCATGTGCATGGACTACACCCACCTCAACCGGGCATGCCTGAAAGACAGTTTTCCTAGAGGCTCTATCTTCGTATCTGACAGGGACAACGAGCTTCGGGAGAGGTAGGTAGGCTTCTGGCTTAGGCTGTGAGTTAAATCTTACCCTGGGAAGCCTTGGTCTGGAAGGAGCTCACTTTTGTTTGTGTCAAGCTTCACTTCGAGTGCTTCATGAGCTCGGCGATCCTTTCTCACTTTTATGAGGTGGTTTTGGAGCCCGACCTCAGGAACCGAGGTTCTAGGATAGGTGATCTCGAGAAGCCTGGATTCCAGTGTTGGTGTGAGGGCTCGACCTGGTCGTGCCTAGCTTCATCCCTGATAATTTCGAAGCTCAATGATCCTTCCTTGCATCTGAGAGATGGCTTTATGTTTGCCCGAGGTCCCATGAATGGCGAATTGGGGCTTTGATTCGAGCTAAGAGAGTGGAAAATTTCTCTTTGATCCCCTTACCGAATTTTACTATTAACAGAAGTCCCCTCTGACTTGAACACCGGTGGTAGAGTTGGGGTTGGAGTCAGATTCCTTATTTTTGAATTGGGAAATTTTCCGTTACCAAATCATTATTGAGGATCTCGAATGAAATCTTCTCATTAATTGTTCAGGTGACGTGGCGAGCACGGACCGGTGTACTCTTCAAAGAAATCTGGCTATGTTACGGCCCTCTCTGTTGTTCGAGGTAATTCCCTAGAAGGATTTCGTCGACGTCACTACCATCCTAGCTCCTATTTCAATTCAAACTCATAGCCGCTTTCGTACGCATTCCTTTAATTTCAAAATTTTGAACTTCCTTTCTCTATATTTCCTATCGATTTTCCATTTTTTCTCAGCCCCCAAACCCTGTTCTTGTTGGAACCCCGTTCACCAGTTACAGAACGGAACTAGGTTTTAAATTTTTTTATACAGATCATATCTGTATCTGGGACCAGTGAACTTTGGATTGTAGTTATTTTTCGGAACTAATACATACAATATGTATATACAGGAAATTGTAATCAACAACAATCAGAAGAACATACCAACGTTTGGAGGCTCCTTCACTTTACGATGTGCTCCTGTCTGAAATACTATGTGCTCTTATCTGAACCACTCGATCTTGCACGCTATCTCCTGGATCTGGTAACTGCGTGTGAGCACGTCACGGTCTTAGGAACATGAATGGAGGATGTAGAGAAAATTTAAAGAAACTCATTCTTCAATCTTTGGTGTTATTTTTAATGCACACACTTGCACCAAAAAAAAATCTATGTATAAATGCGTGTATCAGTCTACGCATGAAAAATTCTTTCACAAAGAAATTGCACACTCTTTAATTCCTAATTTGTCACAATGACTGTTCAAAGAAAAAAAATAAAAAACTTTTTTTTTTTAACTAATACTTTCACTTTCTTTACAAATATATATATATATATATATATATATATATATATATATATATATATATATCCTTTGTTTGTATCCTATACAAACACTTATATATGTGTACACACCAATTTACATCCAATGCAATCTCTTGTGTTATAATTGATATATCTCTTTTAATTATCCTTTTCAAATATATCTAATATATTAAAAGTAATAATAAGTATTTAAATTTAAACTTAAATTCAAAGACTTAGATAAAAGATTTAGTAAGATAAAATAATCCTATTATTTTTTCTTCACTTAAATCCATATATCAACTAACACCCTCCAATTAATAGTTAATTAATAATTCATAATTATCAATATAATTAAATAATCTAATTATTTAGTTGATTTAACTATTAACATTCATTAATTAAATAATCTCATTATTCATTTAATTCCCCGAATATATACGTGTCACTTTTGTAACACAATTAATTGGACAATCCAATTAATTTACAGTAACCCTTGTTACCTAAATCGATCGGGCTAGTAAGGGGACCTAATGGACCTACAGTATTTTGAGCTCCAATAATCATCGGAATCATTAATTAAACTCTTTAATTAATATTCCTTGATTATTAACTCCGGTGATATAAAACTAAAAACCCAAAGCTGCACTCTCTCAACTATAGACGTTTTTACACAAACCGATACAACTCGGTGTCCATCGATATAACTATTATATATGGTGTGATCCTCCACTATAGTTCATATTATAGCTGGGTCATAATGCCCGTTATACCCCTCTAATTACATATATCTTTTAAGTACCATTGATTATCTAATAGACAATAAATCCTATTTCCTCACGGAATTAGGAGAGCACTCATATTGTCCAAGCCCCGAATCAACCCTTAAGGGAACTACCATCTACTTCTCAAAAGAAGGATCGGATTCCATTATTGTGTACAAACCTTCCCAGCCACAAGTCAAACTGCAATCCAACATACGGAGCATATTGATCAGGAACTTCCTCCGACCTTACCCATGGTATATCAAAGACCACGATCTAACCTGAAGGAGTCGATAAGACACTCAAGATAAAGATCACCCACATATAGCCATCATTAGTTGATATATATGAATCTTAACGGTAAACGGATTTTGGTGAGAGATTCGTATAGATCATGGCCTAGTTTTATATTATCACATCATACAATGTGCCTTCATTCCCATATCTCATATGAATGATTCAGAATAGAATCATCGTACATTACTGGATGGACCGCAGCTATAGATTAACCACACATAAAGTACCCCACTTTATTTGCTATCTATTGACTATTTAGATTGCACATCTCTTACTGTATCCATCCGTATATGACACTCATATACACAGTTCGAGATTACATCTGGCAATCCAGGATGTAAATATATGCACAAGTTTATAAAATAAATAACATAACATGAATGAATTTAACTTTTCCTTTTATTTATTTCATAAATCCATTTACAAATTACATCTTTATGGTATAAACCCCAACAATCTCCCACTTGCACTAAAGCATGTGAGGCATGTCTCGTAACCCTAGACCATCTAGGTGACCCGAAAACACTTTAGCCGGTAAGATGTTTGTAAATGAGTCAGCATGATTGTCTTGTGAGGCTATCTTTGTGAAGATCATATCTCCTCTCTACATTATCTCTCTAATGAGATGATACTTCCTCTCTATATGCTTCCCTTTCTTGTGGCTTCTTGGTTCTTTGGAATTAGCCACAACACCACTGTTATCTCAATAAAGTGTGATGGGTATATCCAAATCTAGAACAACTTTCAGATCACTCAAGAACTTACGGAGCCAAACAGCCTCTTTAGCAGCTTCAAAAGCGGCTACATATTCGGTTTCCATGGTGGAGACAGTAATGTAAGATTGCTTGATACTTCTCCACATAATGGCTCCACCATCCAAGGTGAATACTGATCCAGACGTGGATTTTCTAGAATCTCTGTTTGACTAAAAATCAGAATTCGTGTATCCTAACGGGATCAAATCCTATCCGGAATACACTAACATTTAACTTCTCATTCTCCTAAGATACTTGAGAATAGTCTTGACAGCAACCCAATGATCCAATCCTGGGTTGGACTGGTATCTGCTGATTACTTCCACTGTATAGCAGATGTCCGATCTCATGCATAACATAGCATACATGAGACTACCAATTGCCGATGCATAGGGTAGACGTCTCATATCCTCTACTTCTTGATATGTCTTAGGACACTGTTCCTTAGACAAGTGAACTCCATGCCTAGAAGGTAAATTACCTTTCTTGGAGTTTTGTATCGAAAATCGCACAAGAATCTTGTCTATATATGATGCCAGAGACGGTGCTATGAGTTTATTCTTACGATCCCTTATAAGTTGGATCCATATAACATAACTCGCCTCTCCCAAATCTTTCATTTGGAATTGGCTAGCCAGCCAACCCTTTACATCAGACAACACTCACACATCATTTCCAATGAGTAGGATATCATCTACGTGTAGGACCAAAAAAACTACTTTCTTATCAATGATGCTCTTGTAGACACAAGGCTCATCGATGTTCTGCTCGAAGCCATAGGTTTTGATCACATCATCAAACCTAATGTTCTAAGATCTAGATGCTTGCTTAAGTCCATAGATGGACCTTTACAGCTTGAAACCTTTAGCTCTTGATCTGGAGACACGAATCCCTCTGGTTGCATCATATAGATGCTCTCATCAAGATTGCCATTCAAGAATGTAGTCTTGACATCCATTTGCCAAATTTCATAATCGAAATAGGCAACAATGGATAAGAGAATCCTAATAGACTTAAAAACGGCTACTGGCGAGAAGGTCTCTTCATAATTGACCCCCTCTTTCTAGGTATAACCCTTAGCCACTAGCATTGCCTTAAAGGTCTCTACCTTCCCGTCTACTCTACTCTTTCTCTTGTAGATCCACTTACACCCTATGGGTTTTACCCCATCCAGTAAGTCTATAGGATCCCAGACAGAGTAAGAGTACATGGACTCCATCTCAAGATTCATGGCTCTAAGCCATTGCACTTTATCAGGATCTTCTATTACATTCTTAAATGTCAATGGATCATCAACACTATCAGCAAAGATAAAACCTTGTCCCTCACCTATACCTAAATAGCGTTCAGATTGTCTAACAACCCTCTCACTACGTCTAGGTGGTAGTGTATCCTGATCAGGAACCATCTGACTCTCAGATATTTATGGATCAACAGCTTTTGTTGATGAAGCACTAGTCTCACCTCATTCAATACAATCTTAGAATGAGGTTTATGGTCACTAATATAACTGTTCTCAAGAAACGTTGCATTTGTCGATACAAATACTTTGTTATCTTCAGGACTATAGAAGTGTCCACCTCTGGTCTCCTTGGAGTATCTTACAAACAGGCAGACCATAGACTTGGAGTCTAGCTTTCCAGTTCTGTTCTTCAGCATGTGTGCTGGACACCCCCATATTTAGAAATGTCGTAAACTAGCTTTACGATCTTTCCATAACTCTAGGGGAGTCTTAGGAATATATTTGGGTGGTACCACATTCAAAATGTATGCCACTGTTTGTAACGCATATCCACAGAAGGAATTATGGTAATGATGAGAAACTAATCATAGATCTCACATTTTCCATTAGGGTTCTATTTCTCCTCTCCGCTACACCATTTTGCTGAGGTGTACCAGGAGCTGTGAGTTGGGAAGCTATACCATGCTCGACCATAAAGACTTCAAACTCTTGGTCAAGGTACTCACCTCCACGATCCGATCGCAGTGACTTGATAGTCCTACCAAATTAATTCTCAACTTCAGCTCGAAATTCTTTGAACATTTCAAATGTTTCCGACTTCTGTTGCAATAGGTAGACATATCTTTATCTTGTGTAGTCATCTATAAAGATGACATAATACTCATAACCACCTCTAGCTTTAACATTCATCGGTCTGCAGATGTCTGTATGTATAAGCTCTAGCGGTTCTTTAGCTATAAGCCATTTTCTAGTAAAAGGTCTCTTAGTCATCTTACCTTCCAAAAGATTCACAGACAGGTAAGATGCCAACTCACTTAAAGTTCCGTTTTTTACTAGTCTGTCTATCCGATCAAGGTTGATATGACCAAGCCTTAGATGTCAGAGATACGTTTCATTATCTGGAGAAATCTTATGTCGTTTATTTTTTGGTTTTTCAACCTTAAACATTTCGGTGTTCAGCAGTGTAGTATGTATTAACAGTCTTAACACATACAAAATGTTTTCATTAATTCATGAATAAATATTCAGATCATTCTTTCCAATATTAACATACTTATTATTAAAAGAAATAGAATACTTTTGTTCTAACAACTTAGAAACGGAAATCAAATTCCATGTAAATCAAGGAATATAAAATACATTTTCCAACAATATATAGTTATTACAAAAAATGTAATTTAATTATGCCCACTGGTCATGCCGGCACGACATCCCCTGACCCCACATGCATTGAGAAGGCTTGCTCCTCTAGCTGTGTCTAAGAATCAGTCCATTATAAAGAAGAACAAACATGGTTAGTGGCCCCCGAATCAACTATGAAACAAATATTATGGTGTGTATAATATTAATCTAGAGGGGGGCGGTGAATAGATTTTAAACAAATTTAGCCAATTTTCGTTAAAGGTCAAGTTGACGAAAATGCCCCTAGCCAGTTACAACAAAATCACAAGTGTAAAGATTGCGGAAATATTAAAGACACTTGAAATTTACGTGGAAACCCTCCAAATGGGAAAAACTACGGGCTGATGAGTTCGCCACACTAGAACCTCGAATCCACTAATGGCAAAGGAATTACAACCTAATCCCGGTTTAAATCCACCACCACTACCTAATCCCGGTATAAGTGAACCTAGTTCATCTTGCTTACAATTTAAGCTACCTAATTCCGGAAGCAACACAAGTCTTACTTCTCAATGAAGAGTGTAAGTTCTTCGGTTTTTGATTGGCTTATTTCGTTGACAAAAACATTTTTGGATGAATATGTAAGGGTAGTTTAGGGCTTCATTGTTCGTAACCAAGCTCAAGCATCAAAGGTAAAATCACTTGCTTAACTTCATTGAAGAGATTTAGTGCACACACTCACACTCATGCATTTTATTTTAATTATCTTGCTTTAATGCTTATTTTCCATTTTGTGTGCCTTGTTTATCCTATTTTTATTTGAGTGTTGAATATATGTTTGTGCCTCAAAGAGATGATATTTTCCTCTATACCGCGATCTAGACCGCTTTCTATGCAGTACCCACGCCGCGGCCTGCACAGCGGTGTTTGGTAGAGGATACGCGTTGTGTCTACCACGGTCTGTGCTTGTTGCCTACGCCGCGGTCTCCCAAGCGCAGTTTCACAAAGGATGCACGTTGTTCAGACCAAGGTTTATGTATGCTGCATGCACAGTGGCCTACAGAGCGGCGTTGTCTAGACGATACACTGCTCTCTGTGCCACGGTACAACCAGCGATCCTGACGAGTTTTTGTTGCCTTTCGCCCAAAACGACACAGTTTCACTTTAGGCTTCATATATATACATCATCTTCTTCCCAACTCTTTTTTAGAGCTTCCAAACTTAATTTTGAGAGTGAGAAAAGGTTCTTTAGAGAGAGAAGCTCCAAAAAGGTATTTTTACTCAACCATCCTTAAAATCCAAAGTATCAAGCATCTTTCAAGCATGGATTTCTTGTGTTCATGACTAGGTATTCTCTACATGTTCTAAACTTTATGTTTTAATTTCTAAGACATGTATACCTAGGGTTTTAGTATTTATTGGATATTAATTGCTTGCTTGATTATTTAATTACTTTTATGACATGCTTATATGTTGAATATTGGTTGAGATGCATTAATTTGTGATAGCTAGCATTTAGGACGATTTTGCCCTTCTAGCTAATTCTTATTGCCTTTGCATTTAGAACATTGATATCTAGGATCTGCTTTAATTGTCATTATTAATCCTAGATAAGCATGAATGTATTGACCTAGCATTTTTGCATATCGAATATTCTTGCATATTAACTTAGTTTTCCATTATCACTTCATTGTTGTTTTAGCTTGTGGCTAAGTGGTTAGTGCACAAGGCTAGTGATCCAAAATCGCTATTAAGGCCCGTTGGGTAGAGTGAAAGGGTTAGTAACTAAAGGGTTAGACGGGAGGTCAACCTAGGTTGTAAACCTTTACTCAATAGTGGATTTTGAGGATCGACGGTGGCACTCTAAATAGCCCGTGGTTTTTTCCATTTGGAGGGTTTCCACGTATATTTTCCGTTTTGTTATTGTTTTATGTTTGTTTTTATTTAATTGAACATTTAAGTAGAATGGGATAGAATTGTTAATATTGATTAATTCAAAGAATTGGTAATCTATCGAATAAAAACCTATTTATAGATACACACTTTCTAGGGAATTTCAATTGGTATCAGAGCCGGTGCCTAGATATACTTAGGTGATCCGTGCATTGTGTGTGTCTTACCTTGTGCATTTTGGTTGTTTGCATTTTGTGGGTTACATTACATTTGCATCTTTATATCATTCGTTACCCCCTAACACTATAAGTGGAAATGGAAATAGTCATGAGGGAGCCTCAAGCACAAGACCACCCCATTTGCTCAATGGGGTGAATTATGCTACTTGGAAGAGAAAGATGGAAGCCTATCTTTGCTAAATAGATGACCGTGCATGGATGGCTATTGAAGACGGTTATACTCTTCCAACAATGACCACCGATGATGGTGTAGAAGCTCATAACCCCAAGTCTAGTTGGAGTACTCAAGAGTTTGAAGCATCTAAGTGGAACAACAAGGCTATGCATGCCATCCTTTGTGCCGTGGACGATAATCAGTACAAGCTGGTCCAAAACACTAGGATTGCAAAGGAGGCTTGGGATATTCTTCAAACGGCATATGAGGGAACCAAGGTGGTGAAGGACTCAAAGCTCCAAGTCCTCTAAATGCAATTTGAGATGATTAGGATGGAGGAGCATGAATGCTTCAATGAATTCCAAGTGAAGTTGATGGATATTGTCAACCAAAGCCATCAACTTGGTGACCCATATTCGGATAGGAGAGTCAAGTAAAAAATTATGAGGTCACTTCCGTCAAGGTTCGAATCAAAAGTGATGGCACTTGAAGAGAATAGTGAGTACAAGAATATGAAGCCAAGTGAAGACATTGGAAGACTTCTAGATATGAGTCAAGATGGAACACCTTACCCACACCTCTGAAAAAGCAAAAGAGCATCGCCTTGAAGACCACTAAGGTTGAAGAAGAGGAGGAGGACTCAAATGAAGAAATGGCCTTCATGGTCAAAAGATTCAAGAAATTTATGAAGTTTGAGAGGAAAGGTTTTAGGTCAAAGGGAAAGGAAATGAAAAAGAAAACTCCCTCAAGAAAGTGACTCCAAGAAGGGTATTCAATGCTATGAATGCAGTGGCCTTGGTCACATTGCTCCAGAATGTGCAAATTTAAAGAAAATGAAATAAGGAAAGGCAATGGCGACCACTTGGAGTGATAGTGAAGACTTAGAAGAGGAAGAAAAATCTTTGGATGATGAAGATAGAGTTGCAAACTTTATTGTCTTCACAACATCTCATAATGGCAAGGAAGTTGTGAGTGACAAGGATGAAGTATATGACTCTAGTGATTAGAGTATCTCTTCTAACTCTAGGTTTGAGATTGATGAGGAAATGGACTATGTAGATTTCATGAAGTTTTTTGAAAAGTCTAGATTGAAAAAGAAGAAGGAGGTTTAAGAGTTGAAAATGAAGCATCTAGAGTTGACTTTCAAGATTACCAACTTGAGTGGGAAGGTAAAAAGTGGAAAAGAGTTAGAAGAGAGTTTAAAGTTGGAGCTTGTGTTCACTAAGAAGAGTGAAGAAAACTTAAAGATTGAGCTTAAAGAAGTGAAAGAATTGATAGCCAAGATGACATCCGAAACCGAGAGACTTGACAAGATGCTATCATGTGGGAAGAGTCCATGTGATAAAACGGGACTAGGATATGTGGAAGGCACGGATGCAATTGCTTTGAAGAAGACCATCTTTGTCAAGAGTCAAGAGGATAAAGAGACTCAAGGTTCACATGAGTTGAAGAATCATCGAAGCAAGCTAAATTGAAGGCTCAAACAAATCCTCAAGCTAAAGCTCATCCACCAAAAGCTAAAGCTCATCCACCAAAAGCTAGAGCTCATCAAACAAGACCTCAACCTCCAAAGAGCTCTCAAAGTCAACAAAGGAGATTTATATACAACCAAGAAGAGAAGCTAATTTGGATCAACCATAAAGGGTGTTCTAAAGAAGAGATTCGGCTCAACACCAGAGGATAACTCAAAGGAGAGAAAAGTCTTCCATACTTGCACAAGGATATGGTATGAACTCTTACTTTACTCCCATTTGTTATTATTATGGTGTTGAAGGTCACGTAAGGCCGATTTGTTTTAAATTTATTAAGCTGTGTCGTTTTGAAAGCATGATTGAGAAGAATATGCTTAGAAGAGCCAAAATGCATGCACATAGGAATTTTAGAGCCAATGAACCCAAGTTTTCTAGAAATGACAATGTTGTTACTAGGTGGACTAGAACTAATGAGTATGTTTGCCATGTGGATCAAGTGGCGTTGAAGGCGAAAGCTTCTAACACTTGGTACCTTGATAGTAGATGTTCTAGACACATGACCGGAAATGAGAGTTTCTTTGAAACTCTTGTGATGGAGGATGGTGGATTTGTCACCTTTGGTGATGGTTCACGTAAGAAGGTTCTAGGAAAAGGAAACAATTCCATCCCCTGTTTGCCCTCCTTGCCTAATGCTCTCTATGTAGATGACTTGCAAGCCAATCTCATTAGCATATCACATTTAAGTGGTGAAGGGCTTTTGGTTTTGTTTGGAAAAGTTGATTGCTCTATTTTAAGAGAAAATGGACATGTTCTATTGAAAGGCAAGAGATCAAGTGACAATTGTTATTGTCTTGATTCTAATGGCATCTCTTGCAATTTGTCTAGTTGTGATCAAGTTGAATTATGGCATCAAAGGTTAGGTCATATGAATTTCAAAGACTTGAAAGTTCTTGAGAGGTTGAAAGTTGTGAAGGCCTTCATAAGTTTGGAAATAGGATTGAGGGAGTTTATGGACATTGTCAACAAGGAAAGAAAACTAAGAGTAAGCATAAGAAGGGTAAGTATCTTGCCACTAAACAGCCATTAGAGCTTCTTCTTATGGAAGTTATGGGTCTCATGCAAACCGAGAGTCTCGGTGGCAAGAGATACATTTTTGTGTTTGTGGATGATTTTTCTAGATTTACTTGGACTTACTTTCCTAGAGAAAAATCTGAAACGTTTGAAACTTTTAAAATGCTTTGCACTAAAATTCAAAATGAGAAGGATTCTCACATAAAATGCATTAAGAGAATTAGGAGTGATCATGGGAGAGAATTTGAAAATGTTTGCTTTGAAAATTTTTGTGATAGTCTTTGAATCTTCCATGAGTTCTTGGCTTCTCGAACTCCTCAACAAAATGGGGTAGTAGAGAGGAAGAATAAAGTCCTCCAAGAGATTGCCCGTGTGATGTTGCATAGCAACAATGTGCCTAGGAACCTTTGGGTTGAAGCTGTCAATACGGCTTGTTATATAGGCAATAGGGTTTTTCTTAGGCCCAGGACTAGGCAAACCTCCTATGAATTGTGGAAGGGTAGGAAGCCAAATGTTAGCTACTTCCACTCATTTGGAAGAAAGTGCTACATTCTAAATGACCGTGATCGACTTGACAAGTTTGATGCTAAGAGTGATGAGGGGATTTTCATTGGCTATGCCCTAAATAGTAAGGCCTATAGAGTTTTTAATTTGAAGACACACAGTGTAATGGAATCATCTAATGTGGTCATAGATGATTGTAGGCCTAAGGTTAGTAGTCATGATAAGGAGATTAGTGTGGTTGATGATTCTATCTTGGTGAATATTGATGAGATTTCTAGTGATGAAAAATCAAAGCTTGAAAAAGAGGTCACTCAATCTCTTGATAGAGATCCTACTTTGGACTCTAAGGAACCCGCTCCTTAGGTTAGGCATTTCAACAACAAGAATGACATTCTTGGAAATGTGAATAAGGGTGTGAGGACTAGACATCAATTAGCAAATCAAATTAGTTACACTTGCTACACCTCTCAAATTGAACCCAAAAAGGTAGATGAAGCTTTAAGTGATGAGTTTTGGATCTTGCTATGCAAGAAGAGCTAAACCAATTTGAAAGAAAAGAGGTTTGGACTCTAGTTCCTAGGCCTAAGAATACTAATGTAATAGGCACCAAGTGGGTCTATAGGAACAAATCAAATGAGGATGGCAACATCGTGCGGAACAAAGCTGTACTTGTTGCACAATGATACTCTTAAATTGAGGGTATCGACTTTGAGGAGACTTTTGCTCCCGTTGCCTGTTTAGAGTCCATTAGGCTTCTCTTATCCATATCGTGTGTTCACAAATTTAAATTGTATCAAATCGATGTTAATAGTGCCTTCCTCAATGACTTCTTACAAGAGGAAGTGTTTGTTGAGCAACCTAAGGGGTTTGTGGATCCACACCACCCCAATCGTGTTTATCGCCTTAAGAAGGTGCTATATAGGTTAAAACAAGCACCGAGGGCTTGGTATGAGCGTCTCACTCTTTATCTTGTTGACAATGACTATTCTAGAGGTAGTGTTGACAAGACTTTGTTTATCAAGTGCACTAAAGATGAGCTATTCATAGCTCAAATTTATGCTGATGACATTGTTTTTGGTTCCACCAACAACTTGAAAGTTCAACAATTTGTTGATGTCATGACTCATGAGTTTGAAATGAGCATGGTTGGTGAACTCAATTACTTCCTAGGCTTGCAAATCAAGCAAATGCATGATGGGATCTTCATATCCCAAGCTAAGTATGCCAAGAACCTAGTGAAGAATATGAGTACCACTTTGAAACTTAGCAAGGATGCTAGTGGAAAAATTGTGGATCAAAGTCTATATCGTGGCATGATATGGAGCTTGCTATACTTAACTGCTAGTAGGCCTGATATAGCTTTTAGTGTTGGTGTGTGTGCTAGGTACCAAGCTGATCCTAAGGAATCCCATCTCTCCTCCGTGAAGAGAATCATTCGATATGTGAATGGGACATCCAACTATGGGTTATGGTACTCTTTTGACACTAATGCTAGTTTAGTTGGCTTTAGTGATGCAGATTGGGCAGGTAATTGTGATGATAGGAAGAGTACATCGAACGGTTGCTTCTTCCTTGGGAACAATCTTGTGTCATTGTTTTGCAAGAAGAAAAATTCCATCTCATTATCCACAGCCGAGGCCGAGTATATAGCAGCTGAGAGTGCTTGCACACAACTCATTTGGATGAAGCAAATGCTTGTGGATTATGGCTTTGAGCAAGGTACTTTAACCCTTTATTGTGATAACACGAGTGCCATCAATATTTCAAAAAATCCTGTCCAACATTCTAGAACCAAGCATATTGACATTAGACATCATTTCATTAGGGAGCTAGTTGAGAGCAAATGCATTGCACTTGAGCATGTGGGTACAAATGATCAACGAGCGGATTTGTTTACAAAACCATTAGATTCAACTAAGTTTAAATCTCTTAGTAGGTCTATTGGGATTTCTCATATGCATTGATGGGTTTTGGTGGTTGACCTCTTATGGGGAGCTCAAGCAAAGAGAGCGAACTTGCATTTTAATAAGCAAACAATTGTTCAATTTTATGCTCTTTAATTAATTGCTTGAGTATCTTGGATGCATATATTATCATTTTCTTTTTCTTTAATAAGTGTGTTTTTGCCTTATTTGAAATGCATGTCTCATTTATGTTCAAACATGTATTTTTGGACTAGGAAATTTGATTGGGAAGTACATTTGATTGACCCAAAGTTTATCTCCAATGTTTATAAAAACTTGATCTTGACATGCTTAAAGTGTTATGCATGATGAATTTATTGAATGCTTATAAAATGATTGCAAATATGTGTGCAAGTGACTTTTGAGACTTCATACAATAAGGATATTGTATCCATTTCAAGGATTTCACAATCCAATAGTCTCTCTCTTTACTTATTGAGCAAAGCTATTATCATACGGGCATCTTGCTCGGAAAAATCTAATAGGGCGCAATTGTCGCTCATGTCTTGTTCAACTTGTAAAGTTTGATATTTGCTCTTATGTTTTTCGTTGAACTATATCTTGTTTTCCATTGTCAATTTAGTGCAAATTGGTTTGACTTCTCTTGGAACCTCATGTGTTATTTTCCTCTGCCAAATACCATGCTTTTGGAAGTTGATGTTGCATGTACTTCATTCAAGGCAATCTTTCGCACATGTTCCAATCAATAAAACTTTCATGAATTTCTCTCTCTTAATTAACATGCATAAAGTTATTGTATATGATTATGTAATTACATTGCAAATATCTCTCTTTGCTACAGCATCCCGATTGGGGAATAATTATTTGCCTATCTTGTGACAAAAAAGGGGAGTAGTGTTGGATTTAGGGGGAGTTGATATTGGCATGTTTTAAGGGGAGATTGACCTATTGTGAGGGAGCTGACCTATTTAGGGGGAGCATTTTCTTTGTGCTTTGTTGATTGCATGTTACATGTTTCTATTTCATGCAACTTGCACTTGTTTCTATTTTTCTTGATCCCTCTCATACACTTGTCTTGGAAAGTGTAGTTCTTTGTTTTGTAGGGATGATCATGCTACAAGAGATGAAAGATTTGAAGATTTAGCTTTAGGTATCTCTTGTAACATAGAATGGTTGTTTGTTGACCTCTTGTTGTTTCTTGTTGTTAGTTGTGAGGATACCTTGTAAGTGAGTGGTATGGTCACAAAATAGCCAAAGGGGGAGATTGTAAGTTCCTCGGTTTTTGATTGGCTTATTTCATTGACAACCACATTTTGGGATCAATATGTAAGGGCAGTTTAGGGCTTCATTGTTCGTAACCAAGCTCAAGCATCAAAGGTAAAATCACTTGCTTAACTTCATTGAAGAGATTTAGTGCACACACTCACACTCATGCATTTTATTTTAATTATCTTGCTTGCATGCTTATTTGCCATTTTGCGTGCCTTGTGTGTCCTATGTTTATTTGAGTGTTGAATATATGTTTGTGCCTTAAAAAGAGGATTTTTTCCTCTATACCGCGGTCTAGACCGCTCTCTGTGCAGTGCCCACGCCGCGGCCTGCACAGCGGTGTTTGGTAGAGGATGCGTGTGGTGTCTTCCGGGTCTATGCTTGTTGCCTACGCCGCGGTCTCCCAAGCGGAGTTTCATAGAGGATGCACGTTGTCCAGACCGCGGTCTGTGGACAATGTATGCACAGCTGCCTATAGAACGGTGTTGTCCAGACGATACACCGCTCTCTGTGCCGCGGTCTGGGCACTTACCTGGACCGCGGTACAGCGAGCGGTCCTAACGAGTTTTTGTTACCTTTCGCCCAAAACGACGCAGTTTCACTTTAGGCTTCATATATATACATCATCTTCTTCCCAATTCATTTTTAGAGCTTCCAAACCTAATTTTGAGAGTGAGAAAAGGTTCTTTAGAGAGAGAAGCTCCAAGAAGGCATTTTTACTCAACCATCATTAAAATCCAAAGTATCAAGCATCTTTCAAGCATGGATTTCTTTTGTGTTCATGACTAGGTATTCTCTACATGTTCTAAACTTTATGTTTTAATTTCTAAGACATGTATACCTAGGGTTTTAGTCTTTATTGCATATTATTTGCTTGCTTGGTTGTTTAATTGCTTTTATGACATGCTTGTGTGTTGATTGTTGGTTGAGATGCGTTAATTTGTGATAGCTAGCATTTAGGACGATTTTGCCCTTCTAGCTAATTCGTCTTGCCTTTGCATTTAGAACAATGATATCTGAGATTTGCTTTAATTGTCATTATTAATCCTAGATAAGCATGAATGTATTGACCTAGCATTTTTGCATATCGAATATTCTTGCATATTCACTTAGGTTGCCATTATCTCTTCATTGTTGTTTCAGTTTGTGGCTAAGTAGTTAGTGCACAAGGCTAGTTATCCAAAGTCGCTATTAAGGCCCGTTGGGTAGAGTGAAAGGGTTAGTAACTGGAGGGTTAGACGGGAGGTCAACCTAGGTTGTAAACTTTTACTCAATAGTGGATTTTGAGGATCAAGGGTGGCGTTCTAAATAGCCCGTGGTTTTTCCAATTTGGACGGTTTCCACGTATATTTTCCGTGTTGTTATTGTTTTATTTTTGTTATCATTTAATTAACATTTAAGTAGAATTGGTTAGAATTGTGAATATTGATTAATTCGCAAAATTGTTAATTTATCGATCCCCCCCCCCCCCCCCCCCTCTAGGGTATAGATACACACTTTCTAGGGAATTTCAAAGAGATAAAATGTCCTATGTAAATATATATGATGATATTCAAAGAACAAACAAGGCTAGGAAACCCTATATGCTTATCTAGGATAATGAGATGACAATTAATGCAATCCTAGATATCAAGAGCTAAATGACATGTTCAAAAAGCTTAGCTAAACATAGATCAAACAATCCTATGAAGCTTTCACAATATAACACTCAATCATGTCATTACAACAATTTCTAATTTGTATCTAGAATATTTTCTAAGAGCATACAAATAATTAAAGAGATGGCTTAGCAAGCAAAACACTTAACTTGTAAGAAGATAGTGAAGAACTTACCAAACAAGATGTGATGAAGCAAACCTATCCATTGATGCACTATAAATGACTTTAGATGGTGCAAGATGAAGTTTTTATGCACATGGGAATGCTTTGAGTTTTTAAAGATGAGTTCTTGGAAGAGTTTTTCCTTTGAAATGTGTTCTTAGGAAAATATATGATGTTCTGAACTCTTACACAACCTTAATGCAAAGAGTTATATATATATATGAAATCCAAACAAAGTGAGGTCGTTTTGGAAAAAACATTCTAGCTTCCTCTATGTGCACTGGTGACGTGCACTGGTCGAGTAGCACACCACCAGCGCACAACCTAATTTTTTAATAGGTGTTGGACGAGTGGGGCAGCTCAGTGGCGCATCACATGCGACAATCCACGGTAATGTTGCGCTGGTGAGGCTGCGCTAGTTGAGTAGCACAACACCAGCGCACTGCCCACTTTTTCAACTTTCCGTGGGTGCAGTGGCGCAGCTCAGTGGTGCATGACAAGCGGTGTTCCACTGGAATGTTGCGCTGGTGAGGCTGCGCTAGTCGAGTAGCACACCACTAGCGCAATGCCCACTTTTTTAACACTCAAACACACATTTTCAACAAGTTCAAGAGTGATGAAGATGCATCATATACTAATGCCTAACATGACATGAAACTTTAATTACAAGATGCAAATTTATCAAACAAGAGTCATTTAAACCAAAATGCACACAAGTATAAACACTCAACATATATAAATAAAAGTTATGCATGAATTTGTGAGTGTGTGCAACTATCTCTTCAATGCAAGCAAGCACAAGAATTTTACCTTTGGTGCTTCTCCTCTTGAGGTCTTGAGAGCCTAAGCTACCCTTACATAATACCCCAAAAATGTGATTTGTTCATGTAATAATCCAATCAATAAATAAGGACTTTACAAACTATCCAGGGTGAAGAATTATCTTCCACTAAACAAGACTCAAGAACAAGTAAATCATATTTACTTTTCTTGGACTTCCTCTTTCTTTGGGCTTTCTTGGGTTTGGGCTTACCCTTCGCTTTCCTAGTAGACCTCTTTCTTTTCATATTTTTAGAGTAGGAAGATGGTTCGGTAACATTTTCCTCACCGGTCTTACCTTTGTTGTCCTTAGTCAAGGACTCAAAGGTAGTGAGCTCATTAAGCAACTGTGTGAGATTGAATCTTAACTTGTTCATCCCGTAGTTGCTCTTAAACTGATCAAAACTCTTTGAAAGAGTCATTAGTATGATGCTAACTTGACAGGGTTCGTCAATGGCCCCACCATTTACTTCTGTCGTGTTGAAGTAGGACATCATGCTCAGGACATGTTCCCGAACTGACGTACCTTCCTTCATCCGAGTGAGCATAGCAAAACGAATGGCTTCGTGTCACTTTTGCTCAGAGGGTTGCCCGAACATAGCTTGCAATGACTCCATGATTTCGAATGCTGAAGTCATTGCTTCATGCTTTGTGAAAAGCATGTCTGTCATAGAAGCCAACAGATATGTTCAGGCCTTCTCATCAGATGAGACCCATCGCTCGTATGTCTCACGAACAGTTCGTGTGGCATTGGCAGCAGGCGCTAGAGGACATTCCTCCGTAAGCACAAACTTGAGGTCTTTGGTGACCAATATTGCATTAATGTTAAGTTTCAACTTAGTGTAGTTATCACCAGTTAATTTGTCGTTTGTGAGAATTTGAAGTAATGCAGAAGACATTATTGCTGAAATAAATAAAACATTCATTCAGTCATTTATTTAAAACAAGTGCGAGTGTTTTGTCATAAATTTAAACATGATGCATGCACATGTTTAAAGAACTAGAACTACCCTAAAACTAGTTACTATACCACGACAATCCAACATACCACAAAGAAGGGCCGCCTTAGAGTCGGTCAAGTCTTTGCATGTTGGACCGAGACATTCTCAATCAAATGATATTCTAGAATAACTCTTATTCCATATCATTCAACCATCGTTCATTCAGTCAGGTTTTTAATTAAAAAACTTAATCAAAACCTTCGTGAGTGTAACCCACCATTTCAGATCTCAGGAGCTTAACTCGAGAATTGCCGCCTTAGGGTTGGTCAATCTCGAAATACCCTTATAAATCCTATCCATTAGGAAGTCAACCTTGGTATTGACCTTTGTGCGAACCCTCCTTAGGGAGGACGAAAGCAAAGCAGTCACGAGGCCCCACTCGGATCTCATAGTGTTGAACTAATGATGGAGACTGTGGGATATATATGTCATATATCCCTCTCCCACTCACTATTTTAAAATTAGGGTTTTCTATTAACCGTTAATGCACCTAGATTCTACTGGATTAAACGACTAACTTTAATCAAGTTATCTAGCGCATTAACTAATTAGAATCAAATTCTAATTAACTGATAAATTATTAATGATTTTGAACAATTAAAAATCTAATCTATTAGTGAATAATCTAAGCCTTTGTAAACTATTTACTAGGGTTAGATTATTATGTTAGTGTATACCAAGTTTTAACTATTAAAACCCTACACTTTATTTGGATAATTTATTATTAGGTTATTAATCATATTAATCATAATTACAATAAATGACCCTATTAATCCAACTTATTAAACTCTTTAATAACTAGATTAACATTAATGAGAATTACCAAGTTTTCTAACAATTAAAAATTATTCTCATTTTTCATAGTCATTTATGTATTTACCCATTTTAATCACATTAACGAAAATACATAAAGTAACAGACTATGATGCATGTATGACATATCAAATATATTTGTGTTGGCACATCTAATCTAAATGACATATGTATGCATGACAATGCTTTTATCATCACATAATATAAAGCATACATGAATTGACCAAGTACTGTGGATTATTTAACCTAAAAAATTGGAATCTAAAATTACAAAAAAATTCCCAAGGCATTCTTTGATCTTCTAGTAACATCAAATATCTTCCAGTCTCTTCAGGTCACTCTGATTCATCTCATGAATCCATATTGGCGTTTTTTCCAGGTCTTCAATATAGGTTACATTTTTTTTCAAAACAATAACAAAATATATATATATATATATATATATATATATATATATATATGTATGTATGTGTATATATAATAATAATAAAAAATATATAAACCCTAAATCCACATTACCATATAATTAATGATCAATCATGTTTTTGTAAATTTTAAAAAAATTAATATACATACAAAAATATCATACAGTCAATTTAAATCGTGCCTACATAATCATACATACAGGAGCATCGAAAACAATTTCCTGTTCTGAAAATAAAATCGGCTATGATACCAATTATTGGAACCCCGTTCACCAGTTACGGAGCAGAAATAGGTTTTAAATTTTTTTATACAGATCATATCTGTATCTAGGACCAGTGAACTTTAGATTGTAGTTATTTTTCGGAACTAATACATACAATATGTATATATAGAAAATTCTAATCAACAAAAATCAGAAGAACATACCAACGTTTGGAGGCTCCTTCACTTTACAATGTGCTCCTGTCTGAAATACTATGTGCTCCTGTCTGAACCACTCGATCTTCCTCGCTATCTCCCTGATCTGGTAACTGCGTGTGGGCGCGTCAAAGTCTCAGGAACTTGAATGGAGGATAAAGAGAAAATTTGAAGAAACTCTTTCTTCAATCTTTGGTGTTATTTTTAATGCACACACTTGCACAAAAAAAAAATCTATGTTAAACGCGTGTATCAGTGTACACATGAAAAATTCTTTCGCAAAGAAATTGCACACTCTTTAAATCCTAATAGTGCCGTTTGACTTTTCAAAGAAAAAAAATAAAAAACTTTTTTTTTAACTAATACTTTCACTTTCTTTACACACATATATATATCATTTGTTTGTATCCTACACAAACACTTATATATGTGTACACACCAATTTACATCCAATGCAATCTCTTGTGTTATAATTGATATATATCTTTTAATTATCTTTTTCAAATATATCTAATATATTAAAAGTAATAATAAGTATTTAAATTTAAACTTAAATTCAAATACTGAGATAAAAAATTTAGTAAGATAAAATAATCTTATTATTTTATCTTCACTTAAATCCATATATCAACTAACACCCTCCAATTAATAATTAATTAATAATCTAATTATTTAATTAATTTAACTATTAACATTAATTAATTAAATAATCTCATTATTCAATTAATTCCCGAATATATACGTGTCACTTTTGTAACACAATTAATTGGGCAATCCAATTAATTTACCGTGACCCTTGTTACCTAAATTGATCGGGCTAGCAAGGGGACCTAATGGACCCACAGTATTTTGAGCTCCAATAATCCTCGGAATCATTAATTAAACTCTTTAATTAATATTCCTTGATTATTAACTCCGATGTTATTCCACTAAAAACCCGAAGCTACCCTCTCTCAACTGTACACGTTTTTACACAGACCGATACAGCTCGGTGTCCATCGATATAGCTATTACATATGGTGTGATCCTCCACAATAGTTCATAATTATAGTTGGGTCATAATATCTGTTATACCCCTCTGAAAGTTCCCTAAAACGTGTGTGTCTATACCTAGAGGAGGGGGGGGGGGGGGTGTGAATAGGTTTTAATCAAGTCAATTACCAATTTTTCTTGATTAGTCAATATTCAAAATTCACCCAATAAAGTAAACATACAACATCAAGTGTAAGGTGTGGAAATATAAATCACACAAGATGTATACGTTGAAACCCTCCAAATGGGAAAAACCACGGGCTATTAAGTGCGCCACACTCGATCACATAAATCCACTATATGAGTAAAAAGTTACACCCTTAAGTGATACTCGGACTCTCACTCTCGACAACCTCAGGCTATGGCTACTACCACTTACCACTCTTGGTTCAATCCCTAGTGATATCCTCTAATCCACTACTCTTGGCGTGAGCACCTCCTACTCTACCCCTCGGGCCTTTTCCAGTGGATACCCGACCAATTGCTTGCCAAACTACCCTTGGTTGCAAGGCTTCTCTTGCTT
This sequence comes from Dipteronia dyeriana, assembly GCA_032871835.1. Lineage (NCBI taxonomy): Eukaryota > Viridiplantae > Streptophyta > Magnoliopsida > Sapindales > Sapindaceae > Dipteronia > Dipteronia dyeriana. The sequence goes on along the minus strand of CM065295.1, from coordinate 30,088,461 downwards.
GTGCAACTTCACACCGAAGCCACAAGACTTTGACCCAATGAAGAGTATATGGTCTAAGTGTATATAAGACACTATGCTCAAATGCAATTATGTGTAAGACCAAACACAAAATGCTTAACTAAATGTAGATAATGCAATTAAACATCCTAGTTATCAAACAATGCCTACATGCCCATACCAAGGACTCAATTAGATGTGTAGATAAAATCTAACAACCTAATTGTCAATAAAAGTCCAACCAACACAAGTTGTCACAACAAATAATCAAGGGCAATTTTGCAATCAAGAAATGCAATAAATGAGGCATACACATAAATGTTCATAAACTAGGCTAGATGCACAAAGTCAACCTAATTATCAATTATGTATACATGAACATTCATGGATTAGCTATTTAGGCATAAATGACCTAATAATGCAAGCTATCACAATACAAACCCAAACATGTCATAATTTCAATAAATATGCAATATATATGAAGAAATGCTAATTTAAGCAATAAATGACATGTCTTGGTAGGCTAGAACAATAATGGACAACAATGGTGGTTCTACTTACCAATCAATGAAAACTCATGCTTGGAATGATGCTTGAATGCAAGATGAAGATGAGTTTGGGGTTTGGAGAGTCAAATAACAAAGCTTGAAGCTTTCTCTCTCTAATGGAGGTTCTCTCACTCTAAAGATGGGTTCTTTGAGCTCTAAGAAGGAAAGGAAGAAGAAGAGAACATATATAAAGAAGCCCTACACAAAACGGCGTCATTTTTGGACTTGGGAAGCAAAATCCCGCACGACCGCTGTGTATACCACTGGCTAGGCAAGTGCCTAGGCAGATGTCCAGGCAGCAGTGAACGGCTGGACTATACCGCTGCCTAGGTCGCTAGCTAGGCATGGAATCAACAGCGGTCTAGGCAGCGGTACACGCCAGACAGCACAACAGCTCGATCTTCGAGCGACCTAAAACATAACCAAACTACATCCAAAACTTTCGTATAATATACCGTTGGAAAGGTATGGAAATCTAATTTCTACTCCAATATACAAAACATGATTTGGATGTCTGTAGAAAGAGTTATGGGAATTTTAGTGACCAAAGGTCAAAAACGGACAACAACAGAGATGCTTTGTTTTTGTGGTCACTTTGGAGATTTCAAAACCAATCCAAACGGTCATGAAATAGTATGAATAATATACCGTTGGAAAGGTATATGTGTCTTGTTTGTACAGAAAATTTCAAAACTCATTTTGAATCATTTTATTAAAAGATTTGGTCACAAGACCATACAAAGGTCAGTTTTGAAAAACATTAAATCATTGAAATACACTCTTTTGAAACTTGACACCTTACTCCATATAACCAAACCAAGAGAAGAATGAGACCTTCTCATATGGTCACTCAACGTGCTAAAACAAGCACACCATCGTGAAAATGCAAACACAACACAATACCACACTTAAATCTACAAATGAATTGCAAGTGTGATTGTGAAGAGATGCACACATATAAACAATATCAACACAAATGCAAGATCAACAAAGCATGCATGAGGTGTGTGTGTGCACCTAAACTCTTCAAAAGGCAAAGTCAAGTGAATATACATTTTCCTCTTGAAGTCATGGAGATGCTTGGAAGCATGCCAATGAGGACCTAAGCTACCCATTACACAATCATCCCCAATGTGGTGTGGTTTGTCATGAAATAAGCCAATCATAAAATCAAGGTCCTTACAATCTCCCCCTTTGTCTATTTCATGACAAAACAACCACTCACAAATAAATCCTCACAAAACAAAAAATAATCTAGCTATTGTTCATGAGAGTCCATTCTACGTTACAAAAAGAGATACCTAAGAATCTAAGTCTTCAAGGTCTTCAATCTCTTCGTAGATCATCATAACTACACATAATAGCAAGAAAGCACTTTCCAAGAACAAGTGCATGTGAGGTGAACAAACACAAAAAGCAATTACACTCAATAAAGCAATATAAACAAATGCATGTGCAATGCTCCCCCTAAATGGGTTACTCTCTCTCAAACTCCCTCCCCAAAGTATAACCAATGCTCCCCCTATATTTCTCAATACTTCTCCCCCTTTTTGTCATGAGATAGGCAAAGGAACTCCCCCTATCGGGTTGCTTTAGCAAAGAGAGCTATTCGCACTAGAACATTCCATAATCAGTTACACAAACTTTATGCAACTTAAAAAATTGAGAGTCATTCAAGGAGTTTTATTTAAAGAAAAATGTGTGACAAGGATGCTTTGCAAGCAAGACATGTTGCATTCAAATCCAAAACAAATGGTATTTGGCAAAGCAAACATCAAAAGGGTTTCCAAAATAATTCAAACCAATTTGTACCCTTTTGTCATAAGCAAACAAGATATAGTTTCAAAACTTTGAAAATAAAGCAACTATATCAATCCTTAAATTCAAACCAAGATATGAGTGACTATTGCACCCTTTTTTATTTTTCCGGATATTTATCCGTAAGATAGTAGTCTTGTTTTACCATTAAGAAAAGAGAGAAGACTAATTTGGATATAAAATCCTTATTAATTGCATGGATACAAGCTCCTTATTGATTAGCCCTCTCATTTGCACTCATACACATTTGCATTAAAGCAATCAAACTCAATTCATGCATATCATTTTAAAGCATGTCATTAAAAACATGTTCACACGTCATGGAGATAAATTATAGGTCATTCACATGTACCTTCCCAATTAAATCTCCTAGTCCAAAAATGCATGTTTGAACATAAATATGACATGGATTGCAAACAAAGCAATGTTGCACACTTATTAAAGAAAAATATATAAGCATATATGTGCAACCAAGAATCTCAAGCAATTATCAAAAGAGCATCAAATTAATTAACTTTTTGCACATAGCAAATCATGCAAGTTTGCTCTCTCTGCTTGAGCTCCCCAAATGGGGTCAAATCCAACCAAGTCAATGGAAGACATGAGCCCCTATAAACTTACCAAGTCCGAAGGACTTAGTTACATCTACGGGTGTCTCATGGACACTAAGGCAAGCGGGTTCACTTTTTCTAACCCACCTAGGTTCCACTTTTTCAATTTGAGTTGTCATAAGAAAATTTCTAAACTCCCTAGGTTCATGCAAACTTGCCCCTTTTTTCAACCGTTTTACTTTCATGCTCTATAATCTACACCTCTTAATATATTTAAAGCAATTTGGTCTTAAGTGACCAATCATACCACAAAATGACAAGTAGGTACAAAGTAAGAATTTATACCATTACATTGTGTTCTCATCGAGGCATCGCCATGTTGATGAGGTTGTCTTTGACGGTGCATCGGTTTGCTTCTCCTTGGAGCTTGAGCCGATTGGTGGCACCTTTGTGGTCTAGCTTCTTGAGGTGGTTGAGCTTGTTGATCTTGCCTCCTTGGTTGGACATGCTTCTTGTGATCACCTCATTTCCTCATTGTTGGTTTGTTAGAGAAGGTGATTGACTTCTCAAGAACTTGTCCTTTCTTCAAGAATTGCCTAGGCTTTGGTTGAGTTGCCAAGGCTTGTGTAGACTTTCCTTGAGTTGAAGGTTGCTCGGATGAAGCTTTACTCTTGTCTTGAGCTTGAGGTTGTTTGACCTTGGCCTTCTTTAATTCTTCAAAGCACCTCATCTCTCTTTTCTTAACCATTTTCAATTGTTAGGTCCTAAGGGAGATTGTTAGGTCCTAGATTTGTGTTGGCTTGATTCCATAACAAAACTTCATTTTTTTGTATTGCTTAGTTGCTTAAGTGGTTCTTGATGATAAGAGCTTCAAGGAAGAAAAGCAACTTCTCATGATGCAAAGTTCATCTTCAAGAGGATTGGTACTATTCTTGGATGCTAAGGTATCGAGATCCATCTTCCTCTTGCAAGGCATAAGTGCACACATACACAATTCATTCATATGTGTCCCTGATTAGTTGTGCATCTTTAAGCGCACACACACACATTTCATTCATATGTGTCTCTGCTTAGTTGTGCATCTTTAAATGTGCACACACACACAATTCATACATTTGTGTCCCTGCATCATCGCGCATCATTTGGTATAACACGTTCACACACTTGAAGTTGAATGCTCATGCATTGGTATGAAAGTAGCATGTTTTGGAAAATGCATGATTGGAGACTATCTCTATGTAGTTTGCATTCTAGCGTGAATTGTGTTTGTGTTTGTATATGTTTGTATAACATGGATATTGAACTTGGATTTAGTCTTAAAATATTCTTGATTGAGTTTCGGTCATTTCGGTTACTCATACTATTGATTTCAAGTTCTAAGTCAAAAGATACTACACTTTCAACTCAAGTTGCATACATTGTCTTCGTATTTGTATATCAAGTTGAATTATTATTTTATAGGTTGAGTATCTTATATTTCATTTCCATGAGGGATTCACGGTTTGTAATCTTCAAATAGATTCAAATTCAGAGTTCGGAGGCCAAAAAACGGTCGAAGAACGCGAGGAGAGCGCAAGGGGTGAGGTGGGATGGCTTAAGCCATCAACATGCACCAACCTGAGATGCCGCGTGGCCATCTCGGCCCCAAGAGTGTTCTTCCCCGAGATGCCCACACGCCATCTGGGGGAGACACTAATGAAATAAGGGCTAAATTTTCCTTTGGATTTTCACTCTTTAAAAACTCTCATTCCCTCTCATTTCTTACATGTAGAGAAAATTGAAATTGAAGAACAATTGCAGAATTTTTCTCTCAATATTTTGATTTTTGTTTTTGTGATAACTTCTTCATTTCTACTCCGAATCACCTGATTAAAAAACCGATTTCAAGTTTCTTGAAGATTTCTACAAATTCCAAGCATGTTCAAAACCAAAGGATGTCTATACTTTTTGTTGTGATCTGATCTTCAGTTCGTGATTGCATCCTTGTTGGTAAAATCATCTTCTTCTTAGTTTTCTTCTTAGATCTTCTTATTGATTGATGTTATTTGATTAAGAAGCATGACTAGGATGATTTTGATATCATTTTGTGGTTTATTGATTTGATTTTCAAGTTTAGCTAGATTTGTGATATATTGAATGATTTGTGCTAAACTTGATAAACATGAAATTGTTTCTAGAAATCTTTTGTTCTTATGCTTGATTGACTATTTCTAGATTTAATTTCATTTTTCTAAGAACTATATCTACATCAATTGGTATATTCCTTTCATTGATTTGGTTCTTAGTTGATAACATGCTTAAGTTGTCTAGATTCATTAGTGATTGATCTTTGAAAGCATAATCTAGTCATCTAGTTGCATGTCCACAAAATTTGTTGATCATCATTTTCTATGTTGAGTGATTGTTTGCGATTTGCATTCATGATCACTTAGAAGCCTTGTGAAGAGGTAGAAAGTCTCATATCTTAGAGTGATTCTTTGATTTGAGCATTTGTAAGTCTTAGCTAGAGTCGGGAGGACTTGGATAGCTAAGCAAGTGGAAGTCTCGACAACAGGTGTGAAACCTCGGATTGTTAAGCAAGGAAGTCTTGGCAAGAGGTGTGAAGCCTCGGATTGTCAAGCAAGAAAGTCTTGGCTAGACGTGTGAAGCCTTGGATAGTCAAGCAAGAAGTCTTGCCTAGGGTCCGGAGGATTCGGATAGGTGAGCAAGAAATCTTCCTAGAGACAGGGGGTCTTGGATACGAAGTCGGCTTAGTAGATCACTAGGTTCAAGATAGAGTGAGAGTGAAAGCTTGTAGAGCATGTGTGATTCCTTGAGTGTGTAACTCTATTTAAAATAGTGGATTTACTTTTGCCGATGGTTATGGAATCAACCCCGTGGATGTTTCTTCTTTGGAGGTTTTACCACGTAAATATTGTGTGTCTTTGTTTGCAATTTTTATTAAGCATTTAGAATTGCATTGTTTTAAAAAGAAGATAAAAATTGGAGCATATACCTATTCACCCCCCCCCCTGTGTAGGTATATTTCACTACAAAGATAAAAGGAATTTCAATTGGTATCAGAGCCGGTGTCTAGACACACTTAGATAGATCTTCTTTGTAGTGTTTGTTATCTTCATTTTGTTTCATCATGATTAAAGAAATGTATTCTTTTATGGCTTCTTTTGTTGATGGTGAGTCTATTGACTTAGATGATCAAAAGATCAAAGATCTAATTCAAGAAAATGAAAGGATATCTAAGATCAATAAGTCTCTCACTAAGAAGTTAGAAAATAATGATTGTAGCTCAAAATGTGTTATTGATCTAAATGACAAAATTCTTAATCTTGAAAAAAACTTGATTGATAGCAATAATATATTAAGTATTTTGAAGCATGAAATTGAGCAAAGAGATGAATCTCTTGATCGTGCTAAGAGAATTGAAATTGTGCTTAGAGCAAAATTAATTGAGCATGAGGATAAAGAGAAAGTGCTTAATGACAAACTTAATGAGGCTAAAGAGATGATTAACAAGATGTTATCTACCTCTAACAAAATGAAAGCTCTCATTAAGGTTGGAAAGCCTTAAAGCGACAAAAGAGGTTTAGGATATGTTAATGAAAAATCAAATCCTTCATCTAACAAATCTACTTTTGTCAAAGCTTGTAGCAATTTAAGTGTAGGTACTCTCTAATGGTAAAGCCATGAATGCTATCGGAGGTGCCTCAAGATCAACAATGAAAGTCAAAGAAAAGACTCAACACTGACAAAGACAAGCTACATCATCATCAAATGCAAAAGGCAAGACATATAGTGTTGCACGCCAAAGAGGTAAAAATGTGAGAAGCCAAAATGAGTTCAATGCTCAATCAAATGGTAAACTTCTCAAATTCATACCTATTTGTCATTATTGCAACATGGTAAGACACATAAGACCTAGATGTTATGAATACATTTGTAAATGTAGAATTGTCAATGATTTGCATGATATGTCTTTGAATGGTCCTAGGCAATCATCCTTGTATGTATCTAGAATTAGACCTAAGAAGACCTTGGAAAAGCATGTTAAGATTAAATGTGTGATGATTTGTTTGTTAAATCTTGTGTTGTGCCTCGTTCTACTATGCATAAGAAAGTTGATAATGCTTTGTTTGATTTGTTTGAAAATGTGACTAATGGAGTCAATGTGCCTAAAAACAAGTCAAAGCATGTTAATAAAAGTAGGAATGAGAAACTTGTCAAGAAAGTTTGGGTCAAGAAAAAAACAACACAATGTTTGGTTGCACAACACGCTTTAAGAGCTAATTCATCCTATTGTTGGTACCTAGATAGCGGTTGCTATAGGAATATGACCGGTAACAAGGAATTCTTTAAGAATCTTGTTATGAATTATGGTGGATGGGTTACATTTGGTGATGGCACTAAAAAGCAAGTTCTAGGCAAGGGAACAATTTGTATTCCCGGATTGCCTAAAATTCATGACACCTTGTATGTATATGGTCTACAAGCTAATTTAATAAGCATCACTCACTTGTGTGAAATTTTTAAAGAAGTTAGCTTTAACAAGGATGTGTGCACGATAATTGATAAAAAGGGCAAAATTGTTTTGAAAGTCAAAAGGTCTTCGGACAATTGCTATTGTTTAGAGGTTGATCCACTAACATGTAATATGGCACATAAGTGCAACAAGCTTGAATTATGGCATGAAAGATTGGGCCACATGAATTATAAAGATTTAAAGAAGCTTGAGAAATATGACATTGTTAGAGGTCTTCCTAGTCTTGGTAAAAAGCTTGATGGTGTTTGTGAACCTTGTTAATTAGGTAAACAAACAAAAGTGTCTCATAAAAAGAACACTAATTTTACTACCAAGAAGCCTTTAGAACTTGTGCATATGGACCTAATGGGACCGATTCAAACCGAAAGCATAAATGGCAAGATATACATTTTTGTATGTGTTGATGATTTTTCTCGGTTTGCTTGGGTATATTTTTTTAGGAACAAGACCGAAACTTTTGGTTACTTTAAGAAATTTTGTAATCAAGTTCAAAATGAAAAAGGTCTTGGAATTAAGAAAATATGTCGCATTAGGAGTGATCATTGGAGTGAATTTGAAAATGCTAGATTTAGTGAGTTTTGTGATGATTATGGGATTTTACATGAGTTCTCGGCTCCTAGAACTCCTCAACAAAATGGTATTGTTGAGAGGAAGAATCGTGTCTTGCAAGAGATGGCTAGGATCATGCTCAATAGCAAGAAAGTCCTAGAAATCCTTGGGCCAAAGCGGTCAATACCGTATGCTATGTCACTAATAGAGTTTTTAGAAGGCCCTTCACAAAACAAACCTCCTATGAACTTTGGAAGGGCAAGAAGCCCAATGTGAGTTACTTCCACACTTTTGGGAGTAAGTGTTTTATTTTGAATGATAGAGATCACTTAGGAAAGTTTGATGCTAAAAGTGATATTGGTATCTTTCTTGGGTATGCTAATTATAGTCGTGCATATAGAGTGTTCAACTTGAAAACTAAGACTATTATGGAATCTATTAATGTGAAAATAGATGATCTTAGCATACTTGATTTGTGTGATAATCATGGTGTCAATAAACCTAAAGAACATTTGTTGAATGACACTAAAACACCTATTGATGTGACTTGTTGTGATGAAAGTGAATCTAGTCATAATGATGATAATGGTTGTGTTGCTAGAGAAGAAAGTCAAGAGTTAGAAAATGGATTGAATGATGACCATCAAGATGTTGAAAATTCTAATTCTAGACTTAGGAACATGCATTACCAACAAGACATCATAAGTGATTTGAATGAAGGGGTTAGAACTAGAAGGCAACTAGCTAACCAAATTTCATATGCTTGCTACACTTCTCAAAATGAGCCCAAGAATATTAATGAAGCAATTTTTGATGAATATTGGGTTAATGCCATGCAAGAAGAGCTAAATCAATTTGAGAGGAATGAAGTGTGGTCATTAGTTTCTAGACCAAAAGATATCAATGTGATTGGTACAAAATGTGTATTTAGGAATAAGACCGATGAATGTGGCAAGACTGTGAGAAATAAAGCAAGACTAGTGGCTCAATGATACACTCAAGTTGAGGGTGTAGACTTTGATGAGACTTTTGCACCTATTGCACGTCTTGAGTCCATTAGGCTTTTGTTGTCCATTGCATGTCTTAAGAAATTCAAATTGTTTCAAATGGATGTCAAAAGTGCTTTTCTCAATGGATACCTTCAAGAAGAAGTGTATGTTGAACAACCTAAGGGTTTTGTAGACCCACACTCTCCTAATCATGTGTTTAAGTTGAAAAAGGCTATTTATGGCCTTAAGCAAGCTCCTAGAGCTTTGTATGATAGGTTGACTCAATATCTTATTGCCAACCAATATAGGAGAGGCGGTATTGATAGAACATTATTTGTCAAGCATTATAACAATGACATTTTTGTTGCACAAATATATGTTGATGACATAGTGTTTGGGTCTACATGTAAAACCAAGGTTGATGATTTTGTGAATGTGATGTCAAGAGAATTTGAAATGAGTATGGTAGGTGAACTCAATTACTTTCTAGGCATGCAAGTGAATCAATCTAGCAATGGTATCATGTTGTCACAATCTAAGTATGCTAGAAATCTTGTTAAGAAATTTGGCCTTGAAAGTGGAAAAGAATTTGAAACACCTATGAGTACAACATTAAAACTTGACAAAGATGAAAATGGAAAAAATGCTGATCAAAGTCTCTATAGGAGCATGATAGGTAGCCTTCTCTACCTAACGGCAAGTAGGCCGGATATTTGTTTTAGTGTAGGTTTGTGTGCTAGGTTTCAAGCTAATCCAAAAGAATCTCACTTGAAAGCCATTAAAAGAATCATTAGGTATATAAAAGGAACATATAATCTTGGTTTATTCTATTCCTTTGATACTAATGATATTCTTGTTGGCTATTGTGATGCGGATTGGGCGGGAAACATTGACGATCGTAAAAGCACATCAGGTGGTTGCTTTTACTTGGGGAATAATTTGATTGCTTGGCTAAGCAAGAAACAAAATTACGTCTCTCTTTCATCATCCGAAGCCGAGTACATTACGGCCGAAAGTGCTTGCACACAACTTCTATGGATGAAACAAATTCTTAAGGATTATGAGATAAATCAAGGTAAAATGACTCTCTATTGTGATAATATGAGTGCCATTACATCTCTAAAAATCTGGTTCAACACTCACGCACAAAGCATATAGACATTAGGCATCATTTCATTAGAGAATTTGTTGAACATTAAATAGTAACTCTTGAACATATGCCTACGAAGAATCAACTTGCGGACTTGTTCACAAAGCCCTTGGACAAAGAGTGATTTGTATCTCTTAGAAGATCCATTGGCATGATTCGTGTTGATTAATGCTTGTGTGTGGTTATGAGTGGCTTGATAAGCAAAACTATATTGTATATCTATTTCTTTTAGAGCTACTCATGTGAGAAGTAATGATCTTGATAAAATAGCTTTTATTGCTTCTAGATCATGCACTTAAGTTTTTGTAAATCTTGTTATTATAAAAAAAGTGCACAAATGCTTCTCTTATATGTTTAAGTTTGAGTAATTGAGTTTGAAAGTATGTAGATTATGGATGCATTTTGAAGTTCATTGTCTAGTACATGATAGATGACCTATGGTTAGTATCCATTTTGCTTCGGCATCTAAATAGAACTCAACGAGCACCTTCATGAAAAGGGCTACACACCTTGGTTGTGAAGCCGCCCAATGTAGGAAAGGGCTACACCATTGTGATGAGTGAAAGCAGTCATGAAGATTATATGTTTATGTTAAAAAAAAATCAAAGAATTATTGAAACAGAATCAATTAAAAAAAAATTCTTTGATACTATGCCTAAAAAGAAATGGAGGAAGGCTTAAAATGGAGTATAGTTGAAAACTGTGATTGCTCGGAATGAAAAACATAAATGAAATGATGAGCCACATGCACACACACACTCATATGTTGAAATCTATTCTCTTTAAAGCAAAAAATCCGAATGATAATCGATTTGACCTTGATTGGAAAAGCTTTAGATGGATAGGTGTTGAAATAGTTTTTGCATGTTGATATCACAATAAATCCTTTATATATGCTTGAAGCATTTTTCACACACACACATTTTTGCTTAATGTGCTTGATTCATTAGCAATGAGGGATTATTTTTGAGAGAATAATGAAAATATATGATTCTCTTGTTTAATGTTGAAAAATAATGATTTACTATCTTTTATTACTTGAAATGTGTGATTGTGTGAGTCCCTTGTGAACAAGTTACCTTGCTTATTAATATGTGGAGCATATGTTAAAGGGGAGCTTAGTTTGTTAAGCATAGTTCTCTATACAACTTGTTTGCTCACTATCTTATCATTTCATTGTGCATCCCTTATACCCTTGTAGACATTTTCAATTGGCATTTATCTCTCAAGGTTGTGTACTATGTTTTTGTCTATTCCTTGTCAAAAAGGGGGAGAAAGTGTTTCCTCACCATGTTACTTGCTTTTGATAAAAAGGGGAGACAATCCATTAAGGGGGAGAAATTTTGGCTTAAGGGGGAGAAAGTAAGGGGGGAAAAATTTTGTGTTTGCATGAGATAAGAGGTGTTAAGGGATCATTTGTTTGGTATTTGTATATTGTTTGTTTATCTCACATATCTTAACTGTAGAAGATTTCGTTTGGTTGTTCTTGTCCCACAGGTGTGTTGAATGTGTGAAGATATTCTTGAAGACTCATGAAGACATTTTAGTCTAGGAATATCTCTTTGTAATGTGAGGATGTGAGAATGCAATCAACATTGATTATGAGAGATTATTGTATGGTGAGGTAGAGGTTTTGTCATGGAATAGCCAAAGGGGGAGATTGTTAGGTCCTAAGGGAGATTGTTAGGTCCTAGATTTGTATTGGCTTGATTCCATAACAAAACTTCATTTTTTTTGTATTGCTTAGTTGCTTAAGTGGTTCGTGATGATAAGAGCTTCAAGGAAGAGAAGAACCTTCTCAGGATGGAAAGTTCGTCTTCAAGAGGATTGGTACTATTCTTGGATGTTAAGGTATCGAGATCCTTCTTCCTCTTGCAAGGCGTAAGCGCAAACACACACACACACATAATTCATTCATATGTGTCCTTCATTAGTTGTGCATCTTTAAGCGCACACACACAATTCATTCATATGTGTCCCTGCTTAGTTGTGCATCTTTAAGCGCACACACACACAATTCATTCATTTATGTCACTGCTTAGTTATGCATCTTTAAATGCGCACACACACACAATTCATACATTTGTGTCCCTGCATCATAGCGCATCATTTGGGAACACATTCACACACTTGAAGTTGAATGCTCATGCATTGGTATGAAAGTAGCATGTTTTGGAAAATGGATGATTGGAGACTATCTCTATGTAGTTTGCATTCTAGTGTGAATTGTGTTTGTGTGTGTATATGTTTGTATAACATGGATATTGAACTTGGATTTAGTCTTAAATCATTCTTTATTGAGTTCCGGTCATTTCGGTTACTCATACTATTGATTTCAAGTTCTAAGTCAAAAGATACTACACTTTTAACTCATGTTGCATACATTGTCTTCGTCTTCGTATATCGAGTTGAATTCTTATTTTATGGGTTGAGTATCTTATATTTCCATGTCCATGAGAGATTCCCGGTTTGTAATCTTCAAACGGATTCGAATTCTGAGTTTGGATGCCAAAAAACGGTAGAAGAAGGTGAGGAGAGCGCAAGGGGTGAGGTGCGATGGCTTAAGCCATCAACATGCACCAACCCGAGATGGCGCGTGGCCATCTCGGCCCCAAGAGTGTTCTGCCCCGAGATGTCCATGCGCCATCTCAGGGAGACACTAATGAAAGAAGGGAAAAATGGTCCTTTGGCTTTTGACTCTTTAAATACTCTCATTCCCTCTCATTCCTTACATGTAGAGAAAGATGAAATTGAAGAACAATTGCAGAATTTTTCTCTCAACATTTTGAATTTTTTTTTTGTGATAACTTCTTAATTTCTACTCCGAATCACTTGATTCAAAAACCGATTTCGAGTGTCTTGAAGATTTCTACAAACCCCAAGCATTTCCAGAACCAAAGGATGTCTACATTGTTCTTTGTGATCTGATCTTCAGTTTGTGATTGCATCCTTGTTGGTAAAATCATCTTCTTCTTAGTTTTCTTCTTAGATCTTCTTTTTGATTGATGTTATTTGATTAAGAAGCATGACTAGGATGATTTTGATATTATTTTGTGGTTTATTGATTTGATTTTCAAGTTTAGATAGATTTGTGGTATATTGAATGATTTGTGCTAAACTTGATAAACATGAAATTGTTTTTAGAAATCTTTTGTTCTTATGCTTGATTGACTATTTCTAGATTTAATTTCATTTTTCTAAGAAATAGATCTACATCAATTGGTATATTCATTTCATTGATTTGGTTCTTAGTTGATAACATGCTTAAGTTTTCTAGATGCATTTGTGATTGATCTTTGAAAGCATAATCTAGTCATCTAGTTGCATGTCCATAGAATTTGTTGATCATCATTTTCTATGTTGAGTGATTGTTTGCGATTTGCATTCATGATCACTTAGATGCCTTGTGAAGAGGTAGAAAGTCTCATATCTTAGAGTGATTCTTTGATTTGAGCATTTGTAAGTCTTAGCTAGAGTCGGGAGGACTTGGATAGCTAAGCAAGTGTAAGTCTCGACAAGAGGTGTGAAACCTCGAATTGTTGAGTAAATAAGTCTTGGCAAGAGGTGTGAAGCCTCGGATTGTCAAGCAAGGAAGTCTAGGCTAGAGGTGTGAAGCCTTGGATAGTCAAGCAAGAAGTCTTGCCTAGGGTCGGGAGGATCCGGATAGGTGAGCAATAAATCTTCCTAGAGACAGGGGGTATTGGATAGGAAGTCGACTTAGTAGATCACTAGGTTCAAGATAGAGTTAGAGTGAAAGCTTGTAGAGCATGTGTGATTGCTTGAGTGTGTAACTCTATTTGAAATAGTGAATTAGCTTTTGCCGGTGGTTGTGGAATCAACCCATGGATGTTTCCTATTTGGAGGTTTTACCACTTAAATATCGTGTGTCTTTGTTTGCAATTTTCATTAAGCATTTAGAATTGCATTGTTTTAAAAAGAAGATAAAAATTGGAGCATATACCTATTCACCCTCCATCCCCCCCTCAGGTATATTTCACTACAAAGATAAAGGGAATTTCATCAAGGAGTTATCTTTGATGGCAAGTTCATCTTTCATTGCTTTCATCCGTTGGTGGCAATCTTCAATCTCCGTCTCATACTTGGACGCATCAATCTTGTCCATCATCAAGGAGTCATCAATGGAGGTCACTTTCTCCATGGTCTTCAGTTTGAAGACAAGAATGGAGATGTCTTCCATTTGGTCTTCCATGATCTCTTTGTACCGATGAAGTTGATTTTGACTATTTTGCTTGCTATCTTCAAGGGTACGGATCTTTTCCTCCGAGGAAATCTTCCACATTCTCAAAGTCTCATTCTCTTTGGAGAGCTCTTCATTTTTCTTCAAAACTTTGAGAAGGGTCACTTGACATTCCTCAATTGAGTCAATTCCCTCATCAAGACTTTTGCCTTGGTCAAGTGTTACCATACCAAAATCTTCCACATAGGAAACACCCAAGGCCGTGAAGTTAAGCACATGCTCTTCACTATTCTTGAGCAAGGTCTTCTTGTTTACCTCCTTCACTTTGGAGTTCATCATTTTCTCCTCTTTCACATTGGAGGTCATACTCTTCTTGTGAGACTTTATGAATCTCCTTAATCTCTCAACCATGAGAGTCATCTCCTTATCAGAGTCATATTCCTCCCTCTTAATTTTGGAGGTCAAATCTCCCTCTAACATCTCAATGCCACTCATGGTGTTTAATGAATGAGATGAATGCAGATAAATGCAAATGAATGCAACAATCAAATGCAAACAAATGCAAGACACACACAAACAAGAGCTTGGATCACCTAAGTATGTCTAGGAACCCACTATGATACCAATTGATAGTTCCCTAAAACGTGTGTGTCTATACCTAGAGGAGGGGGGGGGGTGATTAATCAAGTCAATTACCAATTTTTCTTGATTAGTCAATATTCAAAATTCACCCAATAAAATAAAAATACAACATCAAGTGTAAGATGCGGAAATATAAATCACACAAGATGTATACGTGGAAACCCTCCAAATGGGAAAAACAACGGGCTGTAAAGTGTGCCACACTCGATCGTAGAAATCCACTATATGAGTAAAAAGTTACACCCTCAAGTGATACTCGGACTCTCACTCTCGACAACCTCAGGTTATGGCCACTACCACTCACCACTCTTGGTTCAATCCCTAGTGATATCCCCTAATCCACTACTCTTGGCGTGAGCACATCCTACTCTACCCCTCGGGCCTTTTACAGTGGATACCCGACCAATTGCTTGCCAACCTACCCTTGGTTGCAAGGCTTCTCTTGCTTGTGCAACTTCACACCGAAGCCACAAGACTTTGACCCAATGAAGAGTATATGGTCTAAGTGTATATATGACACTATGCTCAAATGCAATTATGTGTAAGACCAAACAAAAAATGCATAACTAGATGTAGATAATGCAATTAAACATCCTAGTTATCAAACAATGCCTACATGCCCATACCAAGGACTCAATTAGATGTGTAGATAAAATCTAACAACCTAATTGTCAATAAAAGTCCAACCAACACAAGTTGTCACAACAAATAATCAAGGGCAATTTTGCAATCAGGAAATGCAATCAATGAGGCATACACATAAATGTTCATAAACTAGGCTAGATGCACAAAGTCAATCTAATCATCAATTATGTATACATAAACATTCATGGATTAGCTATTTAGGCATAAATGACCTAATAATGCAAGCTATCACAATACAAACCCAAACATGTCATAATTTCAAAAAATATGCAATTTATATGAAGAAATGCTAATTTAAGCAATAAATGACATGTCTTGGTAAGCTAGAACAATAATGAACAACAATGGTGGTTCTACTTACCAATCAATGAAAACTCATGCTTGAAATGATGCTTGAATGCAAGATGAAGATGAGTTTGGGGTTTGGAGAGTCAAATAACAAAGCTTGAAGCTTTCTCTCTCTAATGGAGGTTCTCTCTCTCTAAATATGGGTTCTTTGTTCTCTAAGAAGGCAAGGAAGAAGAAGAGAACATATATAAAGAAGCCCTACACAAAACGGCGTCGTTTTTGGACTTGGGAAGCAAAATCCTGCACGACCGCTGTGCATACCGCTGGCCAGGAAAGTTCCTAGCCAGCTGTCCAGGCAGCAGTGAATGGCTGGACATTACCACTGCCTAGGTTGCTGGCTAGGCATGGCACCAACAGCGGTCTAGGCCGCAGTACACGCCAGACAGCACAACATCTCGATCTTCGAGCGACCCAAAACATGACCAAACAATATCCAAACCTTTTCTATAATATACCGTTGGAAAGGTATGGAAGTATAATTTCTACTCTAATTTACAAAACATGATTTGGATATCTGTAGAAAAAGTTTTGGTAATTTTAGTGACCGAAGCTCAAAAACGGACAACAACAGAGATGCCCTGTTTTTGTGGTCACTTTGGAGATTTCAAAACCAATCCAAACGGTCATGAAATATTATGAATAATATACCGTTGGAAAGGTATGGGTGTCTAGTTTGTACAGAAAATTTCAAAACTCATTTTGAATCATTTTATAAAAATATATGGTCACAAGACCATACAAAGGTAAGTTTTGAAAAACATTAAATCATTGAAATACACTCTTTTGAAACTAGACACCTTACTCCATATAACAAAACCAAGAGAAGAATGAGACCTTCTCATATGGTCACTCAACGTGCGAAAACAAGCCAATCATAAAATCAAGGTCCTTACACCCTCTAATTACATATATCCTTTAAGTACCATTGATTCTATAATAGACAATAAATCTTATTTCCTCACGGAACTAAGAGAGCGCTTATATTGTCCAAGCCCCGAACTAACCCTTAAGGGAACTACCATCTAATTCTCACAAGAAGGAACGAATTCCATTATTATTTACCAACCTTCCCAGCTATAAGCCAAACCACAATCTCAACATACGGAGCATATTGATCAGGAACTTCATCCGACCTCACCCATGGTATATCAAAGACCACGATATAACCTAAAGGAGTCGATATGACACTCATGATTAAGATCACCCACATATAGCCATCATTAGTTGATATATATGAATCTCAACAGTAAACGGATCTTGGTGAGAGATTCATATAGATCATGGCCCAATCCTATATGATCACATCATACAAGGTGCCTCCATTCCCATATCTCATATGAATGATTCAGGATAAAATCATCGTACATTGCTGAATGGACTGCAGCTATAGATTAACCACAAATAAAGTACCCAGCTTTATTTGCTACCTATAGACTCTTTAGATTGCACGTCTCTTACTGTATCCATCCGTATATGACACTCATATACACAGTTCGAGATTACATCTGGTAATCCAGTATGTTAATATGTGCACAAGTTTATAAAATAAATAACATAACATGAATGAATTGAACTTTTCCTTTAATTTATTTCATAAATCGATTTACAAATTACATCTTTAGGGCATAAACCCCAACATTTCTACCATGTCGAAGATCAGTCATGACTCCGTTGACTCCCTCATTGAGGGCATAGAGGTTTCAAGTCTTGCCCAAGGAAAGCGGGCTCGATGAGACCTAGACGGGGATGACTCACCTTCGTCCCTGCAACATCGTCGATCAAACAAGAATGTAGCAATCGGGACTGGGTTTTCTAACCAACCAGAAAATCCTCTGAACTTGGTTGATGAGGATTCCGGTAAAGAGAATATGGTCGGCATCACTGGAAAGGACCAAGTCACGATTATTGGTCATTCCCTGGAGAGGCGTCTTCCATATGACTTCAGGACACTTCCAGCACTGTCGTTGACCTAAAATCGATCAGCCGTCTGAGGTCTAGATATGGCATTCCAGACAACGTCATCCTAACAATCCCTCACGGAAATTACGATGTCTTTAACCCACCCAAAGGTGTGTTCCCCATCCACGTTGCGGCCTTCGAGAGCGGGGTAAAACTCCCTTTTCATCCTAACCTTCGGCAGACTCTCAATGCCCTTCAGTTAGCTCCCCTCCACTTGACACCCAGCTTCTGGAGGCACCTGATTGGCTTCCTCGTGCCGTGGAGGGAGCAGTGCGAGCTAAGCAAGATAACCAGAGAGCCCAGAGCAAATGAGCTTGCTTTCCTCTTTTAAATTAGAAGCTTGGTCGGGGTCCCTTGAGGTCAGTTTTACTCTAAGGCCAAGAACAAGTTTAATTTCACATCTCTGGAGCTTCAAGGAAGGACCCCAGCTTGGAAAAAAAAGAATGGATATTGGCTTGTGATTGTTAGGGGAGCTCGATCATTATAGGTGGGCACGAGTTTATTGTCCCCACGGCTTTCAATGATAAGCCCACATGGAGCTGAGATACCTTATCTGCCGAGTCTGAGGTGGTGTTGAAAGCCATCCTTACCAAGAACTACTTGAACCTGAAGTTCCTGACCGCTGAACCTTTTGATCCTCGTCGGGTAAACCGCTATCTACGAATATCTGATGCTACTCCTCGTAAGTACTTTGAACCATCAAGTTTTATGTCGTTAAATGGTTCAGTTCTAAAGGCTTTACCCCTTTTTCAATTTTTTTAACAGTTTTTGTTGTTGCTCCAGCTTCCCTTGAAGCTTAGCAAGCTAGCACTCCTCCCCCTTCTGCCAAGTCAAGTCGGGAAAACCCTCTGGTTTTTGTGGAGAAAGAAGGGATACCCATTCCAGCTGGGGTTCCATCTGCTCCTGCTCCATTCTCTTCCCAACACAGGTCCAAGTTATCACTCATCGCTTCTCGGGCTGCAAGGTACTGGGTAAAGGGGCCTTTATTTCTCAAGCCGCTAAAGCAGTAACGTCAGCTCCTACTCTAGGGACCCTTACTCATGTTGGGGTTTATGCCCTAAAGATATAATTTGTAAATGGATTTATGAAATAAATAAAAGGAAAAGTTCAATTCATTCTTGTTGTGTTGTTTATTTTAAAACTTGTGCATATATTTAACATCCAAGATTATCGAATGTAATCTCGAACTATGTATATGAGTGTCATATACAAATGGATACAGTAAGAGACTTGCAATCTAAAGAGTCCATAGATAGCAAATAAAGCTAGGTACTTTATTTGTGGTTAATCTATAGCTGCAGTCTATTCTGTAATGTACGGTAATTCTATCCAGAATCATTCATATGGAGCTATGGGAATGGAGGCACCTTGTATGATGTGATCATATAGGATTGGGCCATGATCTATATGAATCTCTCACAAATATCCCTTTACAGATGATATTTATCAACAAATGATGGCTATATGTGGGTGATCTTAATCCTGAGTGTCTTATCGACTCCTACAGGTTCGATCATGGTCTTTGATACACCATGGGTAAGGTCGGATGCAGTTCTCGATCAATATGCTCCATATATTAGGATTTTGGCTTGGCATGTGGCTGGGAAGGTTTGTACACAATAGTGGAATCCACTCCATCTTGTAAGAAGTAGACGGTAGTTCCCCTAAGGTTTGATTCAGGGCTTAGATAATATGAGTGCTCTTCTAATTCCGTGAGAAAATAGGATTTATTGTCCATTAGAGAATCAATGGTACTTAAAGAATATATGTAATTAGAAGGGTAACACGAACATTATGATCCAACTCTAATTATGAAATATTGTGGAGGATCACACCATATGTAATAGCTATATCGATAGACACCGAGTTGTATCGGTCTGTGTAAAAACATCTACAGTTGAGAGAATGCAGCTTCGGGTTTTTAGTCGAATATCACCGGAGTTAATATTCAAGGAATATTAATTAAAGAGTTTAATTAATGATTCCAAGGATTATTGGAGCTCAAAATACCATGGGTCCATTAGGTCCCCTTGCTAGCCCGATTGATTTAGGTAACAAGGGTCACGGTTAATTAATTGATTGTTAAATTAATTGTGTTACCAAAGTGACACGTGTTTATTCAGAAATTAATTGAATAATGAGATTATTTAATTAATGAATGTTATTAGTTAAATTAATTAAATGATAAGATTATTTAATTATATTGATAATTATGAATTATTAATTAACTATTAAATGGAGAGTGTTAGTTGATATAATGATTCAGGTGAAGATAAAATAATAGGATTATTTTATTCTTACTAAATCATTTATCTAAGTATTTGAATTTAAGTTTAAATTTAAAATACTTATTATCACTTTTAATAAATTAGATATATTGGAAAAGGATAATTAAATGGTATATATCAATTAATAACACAAGAGATTGCATTGGATGCAAATCGGTGTGTGCACATGAAACAATTGTCAAAAGAAGAATTTGCATATGATGCAAATTCCTGATATATATATATATACATATATATATATATATATATATATATATATATATATATATATATATATATATTTTAGTGAAAAAAGGTGCAGGCGTGATAAAAACATATATTAGTGAAAAAAGGTTCAGGCGTGATATAAATATATTTTTGTGAAAAAGGAAGCACGTGCGTGAAAGATAGATTTGTGAAAGAAAAAAAAAGTTTTTTTTTTCCTTGGTGAGCATATCGAGACAATATATATATATATATATATATACACACACTCACACACACACATTGTGCTTCGTGTGCAGTGAACAGAGATATATGGATATATATTTTTATATATTTTGTTTCATGTTTTGTGTGTTTTTGAAACACATAGAAGAAAAAGTTTCTTCAATTTCTCTACATCCTCCATTCAAGTTCCCGAGACCATGACGCGCCCACACGTAGTTACCAATTCCAGGAGATAGCGAGGAAGATCGAGTGGTTCAGACAGGAGCATATCATAAAGTGAAGGAGCCTCCAAACGTTGGTAAGATTTTCTTCTTCTGATTATATTGATTACAATTTCCTGTGTTTACATATTGTACGTATTAGTTCCGAAAAATAATTACGATCCAAAGTTCACTGGTCCCAGATACAGATATGATGTGCATAAAAATTTTAAAACCTAGTTCCGGTTTGTGACCGGAGAATGGGGTTCCAACAATTGGTATCAGAGCTTGGTTTTATTTTCGGAAAAGGAAATTGTTTTCGATGCTCCTGTATGTATGACTATGTAGGCACGAATAAAATTGACTGTATGATATTTTTATATGTATATTCAATTTTTTAATTTATAAAAACATGATTGATCGTTAATTATATAGTACTGTGAATTTAGGGTTTACGGGTTGTATTATTATTATTAATTTTTTTTTGTTTATTATTATTTTTTACTATTATTGTATTGAAAAAAAAAATGTAACCTATATTGAAGACCTGAAAAATCGCGAAGAAGGATTCATGAGTTGAATCGGAGTGACCTGAAGAGACTGGAAGACTCGGAAATTACAAGAAGACCAAGGAATGCCTTAGGGGTATTTTTGTAATTTTATATTCCAATTTTTTTTTAGGTTAAACAATCCACAGTACTCGGTCAATTCATGTATACTTTATATTATGTGATAATAAAAGAATTGTCATACATACATATGTCATTTAGATTAGATGTGCCTACACAAATATATTTGATATGTCATATATGCATTATAGCCTAATATTTTATGTATTTTTTTAATGTGATTAAAATGGGTAAATACATAAATTGGCTATGGATATTGAGATAAGTTTTTTAATGGTTAGAAAACTTGGTAATTCTCATTAATATTAATCTAGTTATTGAAGAGTTTTATAAGTTAGATTAATAGGGTCATTTAGTTTTATTATGATTAATTTGATTAATAACCTAATAATAAATGAACAGAATAAAGTGTTAGAGTTTTAATAGTTAAAACTTTGTAAACACTGACATAATAATCTAAGCTTAGTAAATAGTTTACAAAAGCTTAGATTATTCACTAATAGATTACATTTTTAATTGTTAAAAATCATTAATAATTTATTAGTTAATTAGAATTTGTTTCTAATTAGTTAATGCGCTAGATAACTTGATTAAAGTTAGTAGTCTAATCCTGTAGAGTCTAGGTGAATTAATGATTAATAGAAAACCCTAATTTTAAAATAGTGAGTGGGAGAGGGATACATGACATATATATCCCGCAGTCTCATTCAATAGTTCAACATCGTGAGATCCGAGTGGGGCCTCGTGACGGCTTTGCTTTCGTCCTCCCTAAGAAAGGTTTTCACAAAGGTCAATATCAAGGTTGACTTCCTAACGGATAGGATTTCAGAGGGTATTTCGGGATTGACAGACCCTATGGCGGCAATTCTCGAGTAAAGCTCGTGAGATCTGAAATTGTGGGTTACACTCACGAAGGTTTTGATTAAGTTTTGTTAATTAAAAATCTGACTGAATAACCGAAGGTTGAATGATATGGAATAACAGTTATTCTAGAATATCATTTGATTGAGAATGTCTCGGTCCAACATGCAAAGACTTGACCGACCCTAAGGCGACACTTCTTTGTGGTATGTTGGATTGTCGTGGTATAGTAACTAGTTTTAGGGTAGTTCTAGTTCGTTAAAAATGTTCATGCATCATGTTTAAATTTATACCAAAGCACTCGCACTTGTTTTAAATAAATGACTGAATGAATTTTTTATTTATTTAAGCAATAATGTCTTCTACATTACTTCAAATTCTCTTTAAAGACAAATTAACTGGTGATAACTACACTAAGTGGAAACTTAACATTAATGCAATATTGGTCACCAAAGACCTCAAGTTTGTGCTTACGG
Organism: Dipteronia dyeriana; assembly: GCA_032871835.1. Lineage (NCBI taxonomy): Eukaryota > Viridiplantae > Streptophyta > Magnoliopsida > Sapindales > Sapindaceae > Dipteronia > Dipteronia dyeriana. Next base: position 30,065,647 of record CM065295.1, on the reverse strand, counting down.
AGGAATGTCCTCCAGCGCTTGCTGCCAATGCCACACGAAATGTTCGTGAGGCATACCAGCGATAGGTCCCATCTAATGAGAAGGCCCGAACATATCTGTTCGCTTCAATGACAGACGTGCTTGTCACAAAGCATGAAGCAATGACTTCAGCATTCGAAATCATGGAGTCATTGCAAGCTATGTTTAAGCAGCCCTACGAGCAAAAGTGACACGAAGATGTTCGTTCCGCTATGCTCGCTCGTATGAAGGAAGGTACGTTAGTTCGGGAACATGTCCTGAGCATGATGTCTTACTTCAACACTGCAGAAGTCAATGGCGGGGCCATTGACAAACCAAGTCAAATGAACATCATACTGACGACTTTTTTGAAGAGTTTTGATCAGCTTAAGAGCAACTACGGATGAAGAAGTTAAGGTTCAATCTCACACAGTTGCTCAATGAGCTCACTACCTTTGAGTCCTTGACTAAGGACAACAAGGGTAAGACCGGTGAGGCAAATGTTGTCGAACCATCTTCCTACTCTAATAATAATAAGAGAAAGAGATCTACTAGGAAAGCAAAGGGTAAGCCCAAACCCTAGAAAGCCCAAAGCAAGAAGAAGTCCAAGAAAAGTAAATATGATTTACTTGTTCTTGAGTCATGTTTAGTGGAAGATGATTCTTAACCCTAGACAGTTGATTCGGGGGCCACTAACCATGTTTGTTATTCTTTACAATGGACTGATTATTGGACACAGCTAGAAAAGCAAGCCTTCTTAATGCTTGTGGGGTCAAATGATGTCGTGTCGACACGAGCAGTGGGCGTAATTAGATTACGTTTTTATAATAATTATATATTATTGGACAATGTATTTTATATTCATGGATTTACAGGGAATTTGATTTATGTTTCCAAGTTGTTAGAACATAAATATTTTGTTTATTTTGATAATAAGTCTTTTATTATTGGAAAGAATGGTTTGAATATTTGTTTAGGAATTAATGAAAATAATTTTTATGTGTTAAGACTGTTAATACATACTACACTGCTCAACACCGAAATGTTTAAGGTTGAAAAACCAAAAACTAAACGATATAAGATTTCTCCAGATAATGACACTTATCTCTAGCATCTAAGGCTTGGTCATATCAACCTTGACCAGATAGACAAACTAGTAAAAAGCGGACCTTTAAGTGAGTTAAAGGTTGGTACCTAATCTGTCTACGAATCTTGTCTGGAAGGTAAGATGACTAAAAGACCTTTTATTGGAAAAAGACTTAGAGCTAAAGAACCGCTAGAGCTTATACATACAAACGTCCGCGGACTGAATATTAAAGCTAGGGGTGGTTATGAGTATTAAGTCACCTTTATAGATGACTACTTGAGATACGGATACGTTTAAGTAATGCAACGGAAGTCAGAAACATTTGAAATGTTTAAAGAATCCCGAGCTGAAGTTGAGAATCAACTAGGTAGGACTATCAAGTCACTACGATAGGATCGTGGAGGTGAGTACCTTGACCAAGAGTTTGAAGACATCATGGTCGATCATTGGATAGTTTCCCAACTCACAGCTTCCGGTACACCTCAGTAAAATGGTGTAGCGGAGAGGAGAAATAGAACCCTGAAGGAAATAGTGAGATCTATGATTAGTATATCATCATTACCAAATTCCTTTTGGGGATATGCGTTACAAACAGCTGTATACATTTTGAATGTAGTGCCATCCAAATATGTTCCTAAGACTTCCCTAGAGTTGTGGAATGGTCGTAAAGCTAGTTTGCGACATTTCCACATATGGGGGTATCCAGCACACGTGATGAAGAATAGAACTGGAAAGCTAGACTCAAAGTCTGTTGTCTACCTATTTGTAGGATATTTCAAGGAGACCAGAGGTGGAAAATTCTATAGTCCTGAAGACAACAAAGTATTTGTATTGACAAATGCAACGTTTCTTGAGGACAATTACATTAGTGACCATAAACCTCATTCCAAGACTGTATTAAATGAGTTGGAACCTGGTGAGACTAGTGCTTTATCAACAAGAGTTGTTGATCAACAAACATCTGAAAGTCAGATGGTTTCTGATCAGGATACACTACCACCTAGACGTAGTGAAAGGGTTGTGAGACAACCTGAACGTTATTTAGGTATAGATGAGAGATAAGGTGTTGTCAGTGCTGATAGTGTGGATGATCTATTGACATTTAAGAATGCAATGAAATATCCTAATAAAGTGGAATGGCTTAAATCCATGAATCTTGAGATGAAGTCCATGTACTCTAACTCAGTCTGGGATCTTGTAGACTTATAGGATAGGGTAAAACCAATAGGGTGTAAGTGGATCTACAAGAGAAAGAGAGGAGTAGATGGGAAGGTAGAGACCTTTAAAGCAAGGCTAGTGGCCAAGGGTTATACCCAGAAAGAAGGGGTCGATTATGAAGAGACCTTCTTGCCAGTTGCCACGTTTAAGTCTATTAGGATTCTATTATCCATTTCTACCTATTTCGATTACAAAATTTGGCAAATGGATGTCAAGACTGCATTCTTGAATGGCAATCTTGATGTGAGCATCTATATGATGCAACCAGAGGGATTCGTGTCTCCAGATCAAGAGCAAAAGGTTTACAAGCTGCAAAGGTCCATCTATGGACTCAAGCAAGCATCTAGATCTTGGAACATAAGGTTTGATGATGTGATCAATACCTATGGCTTCGATCAGAACGTCGATGAGCCTTGTTTCTACAAGTGCATCATTGATAACAAAGTAGTTTTCTTGGTCCTATACGTAGATGATATCCTACTAATTGGGAATGATATGGGAGTGTTGTCTGATGTAAAGGGCTGGCTGGCTAGCCAAATCCAAATGAAAGATTTGGGAGAGGCGAGTTATGTTCTAGGGATCCAACTTATAAGGGATCGTAAGAACAAACTCATAGCACTGTCTTAGGCATCATATATCGATAAGATTCTTATACAATTTTTGATGTAAAACTCCAAGAAAGGTAATTTACCTTCTAGGCATGGAGTTCACTTGTCTATGGAACAGTGTCCTAAGACACCTCAAGAAGTTAAGGATATGAGACATGTACCCTATGCATCGACAATAGGTAGTCTCATGTATGTTATGTTTTGCATGAGACCAGACATCTGTTATACAGTGGGAGTAGTCAGCAGATACCAGTCCAACCTAGGATTGGATCATTGGATTGCTGTCAAGATAATTCTCAAGTATCTTCAGAGAACGAGAGACTATATGCTAGTGTATTCTGGGAAGGATTTGATCCCGTTAGGATACACGGATTCTGATTTTCAGTCACATAGGAATTCTAGGAAATCCTCGTCTAGATCAGTATTTACCCTAGTGGTCAAGCCATTGTGTGGAGAAGTATCAAGCAACCTTACATTTCCGACTCCACTATGGAAACCGAATATGTAGCCATTTGTGAAGCTGCTAAAGAGGTTTTTTGGCGCCGTAAGTTCTTGAGTGATCTGGAAGTTGTTCCAGATTTGGATATGCCTATCACACTTTATTGTAATAACAGTGGTGCTATGGCTAATTCCAAAAAACCAAGAAGCCATAAGAGAGGGAAGCATATAGAGAGAAAGTATCATCTCATTAGAGAGATAGTGCGAGGAGATGTGATCATCACAAAGATATCCTCACAAGACAATCATGATGATCCTTATACGAAGACTATACCGGCTAAAGTGTTTTTGGGTCACCTATATGGTCTAGGGTTACGAGACCTACCTCACATGCTTTAGTGCAAGTGGGAGATTGTTGGGGTTTATGCCCTAAAGATGTAATTTGTAAATGGATTTATGAAATAAATAAAAGGAAAAGTTCAATTCATTCTTGTTGTGTTGTTTATTTTATAACTTGTGCATATGTTTAACATCCAAGATTGCCGGATGTAATCTCGAACTGTGTATATGAGTGTCATATACAAATAGATACAGTAAGAGACGTGCAATCTAAAAAGTCCATAGATAGCAAATAAAGCTGGGTACTTTATTTGTGGTTAATCTATAGCTGCGGTCCATTTTATAATGTACGGTGATTCTATCTAGAATCATTCGTATGGAGATATAAGAATGGAGGCACCTTGTATGATGTGATCATATAGGACTAGGCCATGATCTATATGAATCTCGAACCAAGATTCATTTATAGATGAGATTCATATATATCAATAAGTGATGGCTATATGTAGGTGATCTTAATCCTGAGTGTCTTATCGACTCCTTCAGATTATATCGTGGTCTTTGATATACCATAGGTGAGGTCAGATGCAGTTCCTGATCAATATGCTCCGCATGTTAGGATTATGGTTTGGCCTGTGGCTGGGAAGGTTTGTACACAATAGTGGAATCAACTCATTCTTGTGAGAAGTATATGGCAGTTCCCCTAAGGGTTGATTCTGGGCTTGGATAATATGAGCGGTCTTCTAATTCGTGAGGAATTAGGATTTATTGTCCATTAGAGAATCAATGGTCCTTAAAGGATATATGTAATTAGAGGGGCATAACAAACATTATGACCCAGCTCTAATTATGAACTGTTGTGAAGGATCACACCATATGTAATAGCTATATCGACTGACACCGAGTTATATCGGTCTGTGTAAAAGCGTCAACAGTTGAGAGAATGTAGTTTCGGGTTTTTAGTGGAATAACATCGGAGTTAATGTTCAAGGAATATTAATTAAAGAGTGTAATTAATGATTCCAAGGATTATTGGAGCTCAAAATACTGTGGGTCCATTAGGTCCCTTTGCTAACCCGATTGATTTAGGTAACAAGGGTCACGGTTAATTAATTGGATTGTCCAATTAATTGTGTTACAAAAGTGACAAGAGTTTATTCGGGAATTAATTGAATAATGAGATTATTTAATTAGTTAATGTTAATAGTTAAATTAATTAAATACTTAGATTATTTAATTATATTGATAATTATGAATTATTAATTAACTATTAAATGGAGGGTGTTAGTAAATTAATTTAAGCTTGTTCACTCTCCTAGTCCCATTTCATGTTTCTTCCTTGCTTGATGGCTTTGAAGAATGTGAGACATTTATCGGTAGACCGAGAAATGAACCTGTTGAGCGTTGCTACCTGCTCGGTCAAGACTTGAACCTGTTTAAGTGATAGGGGGGACTCTAGATCAAGGATAGCCTTAATCTTTTCCGGGTTAGCCTCTATTCCTCTCTCATGAACCACGAAGCCTATAAACTTCCCCGCAGTTACCCCAAAGGCACATTTGGAGGGGTTCAATCTCATCTGGTTCTCCCTTAAGATCATGAGAGTTCTGTGAAGGTCGTTTAGATGGATTTCAATGGTTGAGGACTTAGTGATCATATCGTCGATGTACACTTCCATTGATCTTCCAATTTCGGGCTTGAACAACCTATTGACCAACCGTTGATATGTAGCCCCCGTTCTTAAGCTCGATTGGTAATGAAACTGGTCTTTTCCTGGTCGGCGGGGTGTATCATAATTTGGTTGTATCCTGAAAATGCGTCCATAAAGCTCAATAGCTTGTTTTTAGAAGTAGAGTCAACCAACCAATCAATTTTTGGTAGAAGGAAACTGTCTTTCAGGCATGCCCGGTTGAGGTCGGTATAATCGATGCATATGTGTCATTTCCCATTCGTCTTTGTGACCTTGACCACGCTGGCGATCCATTCGGGGTAACGTACTTCTCTGATGAAGCCCACTTGGGTCAATTTGTTCACTTCTTCCTAAATCGTAGCATTTCTTTCGGCATTAAAGTGACTCATTTTCTATTTAACAGGCTTGAATGTCGGATCCACTGCCAATGGATGAGTAGCCAAAGACATCGAGATTTCTGGCATCTCATCGTGACTCCAAGCGAAGATGTCATTGAACTCTTTGAGAAGCCCGATCAAACCCTTCTTCACTCCTGGCTCAAGGGTGGCTTCGACTTTGACAACTTTTAAGGGATCACTCATTCGAATGAGAATCTCTTCTAGCTTATCCACTGGATGGCCGCTGGCCATTCCCTTCTCTGCTCCTCCTTGCCGGTCACCACGGGGTCATCCTCTGGGTGATTTATAGGTCCTATATCTTCCAGGGTCAATACAGGTGTTGCCCCATCCTGGATCGTTGTTACCTAGGTAAGTTATTTTGCTAGAGCTGTTGGGTTGGCAGACACTGCATAGCATCTCCTGGCTGCAGACTGGTCACCCCGTACTTCCCCCAACCTATCTCTTACTGGGAACTTCAGGATGTTGTGGTAGATGGATAGGACCCCTTTCAAGGATGATAAAAATGGCCTTCGTAATATTGCATTATAGGCCGAAGGGGTATCCACCACCATCAAGTCTGTCATGACATTCCGCTAGAGAGGTATTGCTCCAATGATTACTGGCAGGATTTTTGATCCCACGGATATGATTGAGTCCATGTGGAACCCATACAGCAGGGTAGTGCAATTGTTGTAAACCACCGTTTCAAGTTAAGCTTTTCCAATGTGTCTTTAAATAGGACATCGACATTGCTGCCTGTGTCGACGAGCACACGGTGTACCATGCAGTTGGCAATCTGTACCGTGATCACCATAGGATCGTCATGAGGCTGCACAGTGATCTGTAACATTTGGAAAGGGTTATTTGGGCTCTGGTCGACCTTGAAGATACACCGCCATTCATCCACACGAGGGAGTTTCCTCGTGTGGTTTTTCCTGGAATTATTGGAGGTGCCAACCAGAGTAGGCCCTTCGCTGATGGTATGTATTATCTGGATTTGTTGTCTTAGATCTGTCTGTTCCTCATTTCTCTTCTTTGCGTGCTCTTGGATCTCGGCTTGTACTTCCCTTTCAGTCTGAATGTTATCCCTGACCTGCTGTAAGAATTCTACAAAATATCCTCCCCTTATTAAAGCCTCGAACAAATTTTATATGTTACAGCACTCTGAAGTGTTGTGTCCCACGTCTTCGTGAAAGTCACAATACTTATAACGGTTCCTCTTATTCATAGGGGCTTTCATGGGTGCGGGCTTCTGTAGTAACCCCTTATCCCGAATGGCGAGATAGATTGTTTCATGGGATACGTTTAAGGGGGTTTAATGATCATATCCTCTCTCATCTCGAGCTATTGGGGCCAATGTCCTAGGAGGGGGCGAAGCCCGCAGAGGAGTTCATTTTGCTGAATACCTTTCCGATTTGGGTTGACAAAATGGGGAAGCGATACGTCGACCTATTGGGGGGGTCTGTTCTGGCTTTTCTGAGCTTGTTTTGGCTAAAAAGCTTCTTTTTTCTTTTGCTTTATAGCTCTTCTATCATCCTGTTCCATCTTGACTTTAAGTTGTTCGTCGACTTCAATTTCCTTCAGAGCCCGATCATAGGCTTCTTGGTAAGTCTCTGGAGGTTGCTTGGCAAAAGATCAGAAAAGCTTGCTCATCCACAGGTTTCTCCTAAAATTGGCGAGGGTTTCTTTCTCAGTGAAGACCCACATCTGGATGACTTTCTTGTGGAAACGCTCGACATAAGCCCTGAGGGTTTCCCCTTTCTCCTGGATCATGTACTGTAGACGGATTGGATCCTTCAATCAGGGTTTAACTCCCTGAAATTGTGAGTAGAAATCAGTTGATAGCTTCGTGAAGGAATCCACACTGTCATTGGGTAGCTTTCTGAGCCAGGTCTTAGCGTAATTCGTCAGCGTAGTTGGGAACATTCGACATATGGCGGCCTTTGTCGCTTTTTGCACCTCCATCTGTTGGATGAAACTCTCCAAGTGGCTCAAGGGATCCTCTGTCCTGTAGAATCTATCAGTGGGCATTTTGAATTTTGGTAGGAGCTCTGCCTCTCGGATCTTACTGGTAAAGGGAGCATTCATCTCACTTAGAGGATCTTTCTTGTCTTCCTTGTACTTTCCCTTCTTCATCTGTTGGATCTCTTTTTGAAGCTCTGCCAAAAGGTCTCTCAGGCGTTTGTTCTCAATTTTCCTTAGATTAACCTCGGATTTCTCACTGTCAGACCCTTCTGCCGAGCTGGCGACCTCTACCTGACTCCTTTTACGGATGGGATCTGCTTGGAGGCTTTGATGGCTTTCTTCCTCTCTAGCCCGGGCTTCCCTCCTTGAAGTAGTTGGGTGAGGAAACTCTCGCCGCTCCAAGGTAAGAACGTCCGCCGTGGACTTAACTTGCCTTGGTTGGTAACATGACAGCGCTTCGGGAACAGGGGACATAGGCTTTAACCTATCCCGGATCGAGGGTTGGGATCTTGTTCTATTACGAGCTGGCTCTGGATTGACAGGTCCCAGGTGATCGAAGACGGGTTGCCGAGTCCTAGGCCGGTTTGGTTTTCCTCGATTGTAAAGGTTTGCTTGCTGGACAGTAATACCGTCAGTGAGCAGCCGAAGGCAGACGTTTTCTATGAAGACAACTGGTTGTTGGTCAAGCGTGACCTGGCTTGCCATAGGGTGATCCAAAGCCCGTACAATGGCTGGCTGATCTGGGACCTGGCCACGAAGCCTGGATTTTCTTCCTTTCTTCTGGATCTTTCTTGTCGACGCAGCTGAAGGTTGTCCCGATGTGCCTGACTTTCCTTGGGAGGAGCGAAGCCTCATGATTTCTGTAAAACAACAAACTTATGAATATAAAGATGGTGGTATGGGAATTCCCCACAGACGGCTTCAGAAAGTGTTAAGGGGAAATTTTCTCAAGTTGAAAAATTCCAATTAACACCCTCGAGACCACTACCATGGAGGTGGTGGCCGGGGTTAGTACCTCAGATATCTGACCTGTTAAGATAGCAACGAATAATGGAATGATAATTTGATAGCAAATGAGAGCTTTATTATTGATCACTCGTGGTATACAGATATCTCTCACATACATTCACAATCTCTCTAGGGCATAGAAGGGTGGCAACCTCGTGCCAGACGAATAGTAGAAACAATGGCGGTCGTGTTCTGATTACAAAATTTAAGCCCTCTTCCTTCTCTTTTTCTCCTCGTATTTTTCTCGGAAATGCTTGGGTATATTTATACATGGACGAGATAGTTTGAACGGGTGTATCTCCCACCTTGATTCTCTGAACCTGTTCCCTCCTTATCGGGTGGGATCCTATATTTAAAAGTCGTTGACTTCGAGCGAATAACAGACTTAGGATTATCGTTGGTGGTGACAAGTTTGTTTCTTCTTTGGGAACAAATTCTTGTCTTACACGTGTCAAGAATTTAACGTTGTTATAACGTAGATATGATCCTGTGTGTATTCACGGCATAATTCTTCATGGAGGTCATCGAGTTAGCTGCTCGTTGCTTCTTAGAGCGAGGTAGATCCATGCTTTAGTTCTGGTCTTAAAAGCTTGGGACAGCCTTGTGGGCACTTACTGGGGATAGTGTAAATTAGGCGAGATTCTTCTTTCATGTTTAGGTAGGTTATAGGTGTCCCTTAGCAAATTAGTGAATCTGATCCACCTAGAGGCTCTCTCTTCGTATCTGACATGGACAGCGGGCTTTTGAAGAGGTAGGTACGCTTCTGGCTTAGGCTGCAAGTAAAAATACAAACACGGTTAAATGCTCAAAGCTAACCTAGAGGGGGGTGAATAGGTTAGACACCTTTTTCGACTCCCTTAGAAACAAACAAAATTTATTCCTCTAGATTACTTGTATCACAATATATATCAATTAAAGATACTTAATCAATATATAAAACATGTAAAGTGTGATACAAACAAGCAACCATCAAATACACACAATTGATATTATAGTAAGGAAGTCAACTTACATATAAAGTTCTATCCATAGTATTCAAATAACAAATACAAATATAAGAGATATAGGGATAGAGAAAAGTTGACACAAGATATAACGTTGTAAACCTCCGAAGAGGAAACATCCATGGGTTAGCAATAACCGCCAAACAAAATCCACTAGTAGATAAGACAAGTACAATCTCTCAAGTGACCCCTTCACCTAGAAACTACCCTCCTATCCTACTCATGAAGATGTCGCCCTCTTGCTTAACATTCTAAGGCCTCACACCTCTTGTCAAGACTTCCTCGCTCACCCTTCCGGATCCTCACAACCCTATGCAAGACTTCCTTGCTCACCCTTTTGCATCCTCACGACCATAGGCAAGACTTCCTTGCTTACCCTTCCGAATCCTCACGAACCTAGGCAAGACTTCCTTGCTTGACATTCCAAGGTCTCCCACCTCTTGCCAAGACTTCCATGCTCAACAACATAGGTTTCAAATCTACTATCAAGACTTCCTTCTCACAAAGCATCTAGGTGATTATGAATACAAAACGAAAACAAGCACGCAACATAGAATGTTATGATCAACACATCCTATGGAAAATACTAGACATAAGCATGAATATACAAAATAAATGTTGTCTAGTCAATCATGCATGTTTAATCCATTTAGATCATGTAAGATATGTTCAACATTAATTACAACCTAGATACATGCATAGATCTAAAACTTGAATCACAAGATATGTTCAATTAATACATAATCAAGTTTAAATCTCATATACCAAAAACATGCTAAAAACATGTGACAATTTCATTTAGATTAAAACAAGAGTTCTAGAGCATATTTCTTATTCATAGATTCATCAAAGCACGTGAATAGCTCAAAAGAATACAAGCACATGTATTATAGTGAGATTTTGGCCAAAGAGAACCTAATACATGTGAGGAACTATTTTTTACAAAATCAATCAATTAAAGATCATCAAATAGTCCTAGAATCAAAGCTAGCACAATACAATCCCAAACATGTGAAAACATAGGCAAAATCAAAACCTAACTCAACATGTGAGATTTCAATTGAAACTCAATCTAGCTTTAAATGAGTTCAAAACTCAAATCAAAACAATCACAAGACACATATATATGTTGAAGAAGAAAACCCAAGGCAATTGACCAAGTTTTAAAAGAAAACTTTGAGAGAAAATCAATATTTTAGTTGATTTGGTGTAGTCCCGTTTTTGTGAGATTAGACTCCAAAAACAGCAATAAAACTAACTCAAACCTTCAGAGAAAAGATGGAGGATGAATGGAAAAACACTCTCAACTTTGAATCACTCAAATCGGAGTTCAAATGAAGAATTTATAGTGTTTAGAAGGTGAGAAAATTTGGGAGAAAATTCTGCACTCAAATTTTGAATCTCTTCTTAGAATGAAATGTGAGAGAGAATGGATATATAAAGGAGAGGGAAAAAGGGACATGTGAAATGACTAAAAGGGACAAGAAGTAACCAAGCTTACTTGCTGCCCGAGATGGCAAGTGGGCATCTCGGGACAGCAAGCCTTCTTGCCCTAGATGATCACACGCCATCTCGGGAAGAGTAGCTTGGAGCTGTCTTCTTTTCCGTCGACCTCCCTTTACGTTCTTTGACCGTTCCCCAGCCTTCAAACTCAGAATTAGAATCCGTTTGTAGATTACGAACTGTAACTCTCTCATGGACATGGACATATAAGTTACTCAACCCAGAAAATAATAATTCGAATCAATATACGAAGACGAAGACAATGTATGCAACATGAGTTGAAAGTGTAGTATCTTTTGACTTAGAACTTGAAATCAATAATATGAGTAACTGAAATGACTGGAACTCAATCAAGAATGATTTAAGACTAAAATCAAGTTCAATATCCATGTTATACAAACATATATACATACAAACACAATTCACACTAGAATGCAAACTATATAGAGATAGTCTCCAATCATGCATTTTTCCAAAGCATGTTATTAGTCATACCAATGCATGAGCATTCACCTTCAAGTGTGTGAATGTGTTATAACTTGGGGAAAAGATACAGGGACAAATATGAATGAATTGTATGTGTGTGCCTTTAATGGTGCACAACTATGCAGGGACACAAATGTAAGAATTGTTTGTCTGTGTGTGTGCCTAAGCCTTGTAAGAGAAAGATAAGGTCTTAATATACCTTTGTAGAACCATATAACATCCTTTCTATTTGAAGTTTTTTAACTTGCTTTGACTAGTTGTTCCTTCTTCTTTAAATCTTGAATCATCATGAATCTAAACAACTAAATCATTACAAGTAAATATCAGTTTGATATGGAATTAATGCCAACACAATCTAAAACCTAAAAGTGAGTTAAATCTCACCTCGGGAAGCCTTGGTCTGGAAGGAGCTCACTCTTGTTTGTGTCAGGCTTCACTTCGAGTGCATCTTGAGCTCGACGATCCTTTCTCACTTTTACAGGGTTGTTTTGGAGCCCGACCCTAGGAACCGAGGTTCCGGGATAGGTGATCTCGAGAAGCCCAGATTCTAGTGTTCACGTGAGGGCTCGACCTGGTCGCACCTAGCTTCATCCCTGATAATTCTGAAGCCAGATGATCATTCCCTGCTTTTACTGGGTGGCTTTATGGTTAACCCGGGGTCCCGTGAATGGTGAATTCGGGCTTTAATTTGAGCTAGGAGAGTGGAAAATTTCTCTTTGATCCCCTTACCGAATTTTACTATTAACACATTTTCCACCTTCATGCATGCCTAGGCGTATTTATACAGGGTCCAATCAGGTTAAACCTGTTATTCTCCTGCCATGATTCTTTGAATCAAATCCCTCCTTACTGGGCGGGATATTTTATTTAAATGTCATTGACTTTGGTTTGATAACAGATTCAAGAATATCTTCGAGGGATATAAGTTTGTTTCCTCTTTGGACTCAATCAATTGACATGCAAGTATGTGACGTCTTAATGCATGTTGAAGAGTGAATGCGATTCTGTATGCAGCCCTGGTGAGGTTTGTTATGGAAGCCATCCAATATGGCGTTCGCCATCCAGAATGGTGATGTACTTTTCTGTTTAGGTTCATCCCTCGGTGAAGTGGAGTGATACTGTAGGACGAGCTCAATGTTATACATGCCTCTTTGTAGAAGTGGAGATGGTAGCATGCTTCTGGGGAGGTCGCGAGATGTCTCGACCTTGGGGAGTTCAGGTCTTCCCCTGTTGATATTGCATTGGGGAGTTAAGGAGCTTGATTTGATCATGTCGAGCTTCACATTGGGTGTTCCTAAGGTGTGAGCGACCTCGCCTTGCTTCTGCGGGGTTGCACTGTAACTTGATCCCAGAAACCTCGGTACCCTGCCGTGTAATCCCGAATTTGGATCCTAGTTAGGAGAGTGAAAAATTTACCTTTGGTTGGTCCCTAGCCAAATTTGGCCATTAACAAAAAGTTATTGCAATATACTGCAAAGTTGCATCATTTTAGTATTTCGGATTGCACCATTTTAACGTTTTGGATTGAAGATGGTCTAATCACTAATATCTCGATATGCAGAATAAATTGTCAATCAACACATTTTTCTTGTCATATGGCGTGATAATAGTGACAGGGTCCACAACAACCTTTTTGGAGGAGGTTGTCTATATTTTTATTTTTATTTTTATTTTTTATATAGATTCTAGTTTCTTAAAAAAAATGGTTTTCAATCTATTGCAACATATTAATTTTATTTTATTTTTAAAAAAAGAATATTGTTAACCAAAAATTCGCATTGGATGGAAAATCTTGATCAACACTCTCGAGACCACTACCATAGAGGTGGTGGCCGGGATAGGTACCTCGTACCTTATAGAGATCTTGAATGAATATGGAGGATGGTGCGGTAGGTAGGAGAGGAGTTATCCCACCCCGTCTGGCTTCACAGTAAGTAGGAGAAGAGTCATCTCACTTGTCGGGCTTCGTGGTTGGTAGGAGACGAGTCATCCCACCGGGCGGGCTTCGTGGTAGGTAGAAGATGAGTCATCTCACCCATCGTGTTTCACGCATATAGAGGAAACATGGGGGGCTCAAGGTTCCCTGGCTGGTGCAAAGGGGATGACCCTGGTCCACGGTCCTGGTCTTGATTCTTGTCCCAGTCCTTGGTCCTGGTGCCTTGACCTGGTACACGTTCTCCTCTCTAGGTGTCCTCGATCTAGGTACCATGGCTTGGATACTCTAGGATGATATAGATGTGGTCGAGAAAGATTGGATCACCCGGTAGCGATTCTTTACCTCTAGATACTCTCAGTCGAGGTCAGAACCCGTCTTGGTACCTGAGTTCTAGAGCTCGGTCTTGGACCCCGATTCCTTCCTGCACTTCCCCGATCTAAATGGTGAGTAAGAGGATAAGATTAACACTCCTTCGTAGTTTCTCTATCTCATATAGGAAAGATTAAAGAGCTAGGTCCAACGGGGTAGGAATCTAGCTCACAGACATACATACATAATACAAGAGATACATAGGAGAAAGACAAGTCTTATATAGTGGGAGGTGGACTGACCAAGGGGGATAATGCATCGTGAATGATCACATGCTGAAAAACCCCAAGGCAGTATCCAAAGGAAGGAGGAATGCTCTTCCTTATGTATATATCAAATAATGCTCCAGAGAGCTTACAAAGTGATGGAGTAGTACAACGTATACGCTCCGGAGAGCTTACAATTGTAGTAGAAAGCTAACCAATCTCGATATACGCTTGGGAGAGGTAGTACATGATGGTGATATATGGAAAATTCAGGCGAGAAGCCTTTTACAATGTTAAAGACATATTTCTGGTGGGGATTGGTATGTGCAATTAGACGTCGGATTCAACATTCATTTCGGGAGTCGATTTGTGTCTATCATTTAGCCCGTCCTTCTTAAAGAGAGTTTTGTCATATTTATAGGTTCCATTGCTTGTTGTCCACTCCCCAAATTATGGATTGATCCTCCTTCTTTATTAGGCGGGATTTTCTGTTGAAGTTGACCCCAAAGAATCAGATGTGGAGGATATCTTTGAGGTAAAGTGTTAGGATTATGCTCGATAGCGAGAGTGTAATATTGTAATTAACAATCTTTTCATATGAATAAAGTGATTTCTAGTTTAGCAAATCTTATATCATTTATAGTTTAATTATTATGATTGTCAAAAGTAAATAATCATAAGGTCAAAAGACTATGAGAAAAGAAGAATTGTTCATACATCTAGATATGTATGAGGTAGACACAATTCTTTAGTTAGTCTTGAATAATATTCACAACTTAAGATAGAAGGTTGGGCGCCTTTTTCTTGTCAAAGTTGTAGATTCTTTTGCTAGCACTTGAGTGGTATCATATGTGTTATGATGAGTCTAAAATCATCAAAGTGTGGTGTCTTAGGGCAAAAGAATCTAATGCACTGGGTGCATTGAATATGCTTTAAATGAAATACTTTATCTGGAACCGTCAATGGATAAAAGTTTTCATTTGAAGACAATCGGAGAGTCTATCTAAATCCTGAGAAAAATGATGGACTTATGGTTGCAAGTGCTATCATTTGAGCTATCAATGAGTACGATTATATAGCATAGTCTATCCTCGATAGTTTGGTGGTATTCATTTTTTAATCGATAGAGGACTTCATTTTTAGATATGGACATCATGGCTCCATTTATTGAATGAGAGTAGAATACCATCATATGGATGTTTTGAGGTATTGGATATTAAATCTTAACGTTAAGTTTTCAATAGTGTTTATTGAAACATGGCTTCTGGACAAGTCAAAATATCCAAGTTCAAAATGTGGTCATATGAGTAAATATGGTAACTTGGAGAGCTATAGGCGGTCTATGAGCTCTTGGCGATTACTGGTATTCTTCACGAGGATACACTTTTCTCCAATGAGGTTGTCTAGGGTATGAGTGAGTGACATCAACTTATTCTATCTTTATTTAAGAGTTCAATTTTAGTTCTTTGGTGGAATGAACTAAAATTAAATAGATCGGACCTAAGTGAATCATTTGTTGATTGTGATTGAGTTGTGTCTATTAGAGCTTAAATTTAGATAGCCCGTCAAGATCCTCAATCCAAACGTACTTGCATGGATCACTTGATATATTCTACCGGACCAATTTAGGGTTCCATCTAGAATTGTATTAAGGAATGAGAACTTGTTTTTTTTTTTTTTAAATAGGTCTAGTTCGCATGTGGACTTTTTATTTTGGTCCAATGGATTTAATAAAATAAGAAAAATAATATATGGCCCTTATATTTGGTATGGGCGGCATAGGCTATTGTGAATAGCTTAAATATATTATTTTTATTTTATTGTTTAATTAAATATAAATTAATTAATTTGTTGATTTATTAATTATTTAATTAAAAGTCAAAATATTTTTCCTAGTAGGAATTATTTATCTAATCAAATTTGGAAGTCTTTAATATGGTTACAAATACAATATTGAGTTGGATTAGGAGTCTTGCTGTAGGAAAAAAATCTTTTTTGGAAAAGGATTCTTGGTCACCAAGTAAAACTACTTAGTGGTAGAATTCTTCTTTGAAAAGGATTCTTGACCACCACGTTAATCTACCTAAGGATAGGATTCTTATCCATCAAGTAATCCTTCTTAGGAAAGAATAAACTATCCTAATCTATATCAAAGAGATGAATTTCGGCCAACACATATGGTTATAGGAGAAGTTAGATTTCCTTTTAGATAAGGATCCTTAACTACCAAATAAATCCACCTAAGGAAAGGATTCTTGCCAACCAAGTAAATCCTTCTTAGGAAAGGATTTATGATCCTATATATATGAGTAAGAGAAATTTGGCCAACCCTAAGGCAATTAGAGGTGAATTTCGGCCAGCCATATTTTTCTTAGTGAAGAATTCGGCCAACATAGGAATTTTGAGGGAGACAAATCTGATTTTACTCTAGACAAAATTCAATAATCTCTAAACAATAGTGTGTGAATTCGGCCAAGTAGAGAAAAAAAGGGAACGTTTTTGTTTTCGATAGTATACTAATATCCTTTACATCAAAAGGGTTTTGTGTACAACATCGAATCAAGGTTCACGCGAGTTTCAATCAAATTGATTGATAATTCACAAGTGACCGGACGTTCTTGGATTTTTCTCTTGGAGGATATTTGTAACTAAGAAAGAAAAGATTTTGCTTTGTCTCCATCCTCAGGTATACAATAAAAAGTAAGGGAGGCCACACTCCAAGGTGATTCACGTTCGTGATTGGATTGGAAGATCTTGCGGAATCAGATCGGCGCTTGTTCAATAGTCACGAGAAAAAGGTACGATACTTTTATATAGGTCAATTAATCTAGGGTTAAGGTTCTCGTTGCATAAAGGGAAATTTTTTTATTTATACGCAAACCCTAATTTCATTTTTATCACGCTTCCATTGCGTTTTGAACCCGTTTTCCCTACAATTGGTATCCTTGATTAATTGATGTATGTGTTCGTGAATCTTTTTCTTTTTTTTTGTATATATGCATGTTTTAGAAAGAGATGACACTCTAGTAATTCACATATATATTTACATTGGAATGTATGGATATATATATATATATATATATATATGTTTTATATGTGGTTTGTTATTGTTCAATTTTTGTCGTAGAATTTCAATGTAATTTTGTTTTGGGATTGTAACAAGATGGGTGGTCTATTATCGCCATAATTTCCTTCTTGGTAGTTGCTAATTTTTTATTTTTTTTGTTGTAATATAAAAAAAACTGCAGTATTTTATTATGTAAATTCTTCTGTAATACATTCAAGTTTCGAAGACTCAAAGGTTTGAAGAATTAGGAGCAACAGGAACAAGTTTGGGACTGTGTGAGCCGTAACAACGAACGTGCGTGCAAAGAGTACGCAGCCACGTTTGTTGTGGCATGGGCTGTGCACGGCAGCCCTTTTGGTAGCCATGGGCTGCGCATGGCAGCCCTTTATGGGTTTGTGGCATGCGCACGCCCATGGGTAAGAGCGAGGGGTGCGCACGCCCATGGGAGGTAGCCGAGGGAGTCCGAACGACGAAGGTCGTGTGAAGACTTGTTTGCCAAGAAAGGAATTCTTGTATTCCAAGATATATGTAATTTACTTGTTTTTCTAAGATGGACCAAAATTGTAGCTATTTATATTTTTTGTAAATATTGCAATGTTTGTCATTGTTTAATAACATGTCATATAGAATATGAGTGCCACTCATATATCTCTTTTGGTATGAACATGCATTGAATGGTTTAAGTATCTAAATTGGCATCTAGATAACTTGTTAAATCATTATTTGGAATTCGATCACACGCCTTAAACAATTGAGTGGGAGAAGGTATTTTTGAACACCTACGGCCTCCAAGTTTCGTTGAGCTTTATGTTCCGTGAATAACCTCTCAAGACGTATTCATGAATGGAATTTAGCAAGATACTTCCTGACAAGGATAGACTAGACAATTAGCCCAAACGATATCTACTCCCAAAGGAGGGATATTCGTGAGGGATTATATTGAAGGTCGATAACTTGGTAACACACTCAATGTGAGTTTATTAATATCCTCCCATGAGTTCTTGTTAATAAATTCACAAGGCTAAAATTGAAAACGGTGGTTGTTATGTTAACAATTAGGTGGGACCTAGTCCAACTAGTAAATATTGTGAACTCCCAAAGGAGGCGTGACCTTTATGGGTGTTGGATCACTATTGAATTTTTACGATTGAATTATTTTATTTAATTCAAGATAAATATTAAAAAGTGCTTAATCATGATTATTTACTTATATAATTTTTGTTATTGTTCAGAAATCATGACCCCATCCCTAATCAACATTCTTAAAGACAATACTTTAACTGGTGATAATTATGTCACATGGAAAAGGAAAATTGGGCTTCTATTGCAATCCGAATAGCATAAGTTCGTTCTGTCCACTCCTAAACCACCTACTCCTACTAATGAATCTACTCAAGAGCAAAGAGATGAGTATCAGCAATGGGAGTCTTCTGATGAGATGGCTAAATGTTACATTATGGCCACCATCACCGACGTGTTGCAACAGCAACATGAAGGAATGGAGAATGCTGTCGATATAATGATGTCTTTAGAGGAGATGTTTGCTATGAGGTCTAGGACGACTAAGAGAGAGGCAGTGACTGCTTTTATGAATCTTAGGATGAAACCTAGACAGACTGTGAAAGATCACATGATGAAAGTCATAGCGCATCTCAACATTGCTGAACTGAATGGTGCTGAGATAGATGGTGAGACCAAAATTGACATGATTGTCAACTCATTGTCGGATTCCTTTGATAAATTCAAGTTGGACTACACCTTGAATAATAAGGAATACATCTTGCAAGGCCTGATGCAAGATGTTTAAAGCACTTAAAAGATCCTTGTGAAAGGCAAGGGTCAAGAGATTCATACCGTAGGTAAAGTTGCTACTGTTAAGACCAGTAAGAAGGTCAAGAAAAAACAGAAGAAAAAACAACTAGGACCTATAAAGAAGGAGACAAAGAAAGTAACCAAGATCAAAGGAAAGTGTTTCCTTTATGGTGAAAAGGGACATTGGAAAAGAAATTGCCCAATGTCTCAAGACAAAAAGGAAGAAGGTAATATTAATTATCTTGAAACATGTTTTTTGGCAGATTCTATAGATTCTTGGATCATAGACTCTGGAGCCACTAAACATGTTTGTTTTTCCTTACAGGGGTTCAAGGAAAGGAGAAGGCTTAATGAGAACGAATTCAACTTGCGTTTAGGCAATGGAGCCTTGGTGTCTGCTAGTTCAGTGGGAGATATTAGAATTAGTTTAGATTCTTATAGGCATTTAGGATTTATAGACGTTTACTATGTACCTCAATTCAAGAGGAATTTAATTTCAGTTTCTTGTTTAAATAAATTTGGTTATTCGGTTACTTTTAATAAAACTTTTATTATTAGTAAGAATGACAAAGTTATTTGGAAGGGTATATTGGAAAACGGTTTATTCTATTTGCATGGAAGTATCTCTCACTTGTTAGATGCGGATTCAACAGAACCTAATCATAAAAGAGTAAAATTATCAAAAGATGAAACCTACCTATGGCATTTGCGCTTAGGTCATATCAACCTTAATAGGATTAAAAGATTGGTATGTGACGTGAAACAAATAATATGGTGTGTAATATTAATCTAGAGGGGGGTGAATAGATTTTAATTAACTTTTACCCAATTTTTGTTAAGAGTCAAGTTGACAAAAATACCCCTATCTAGTTACAAATAAATCACAAGTGTAATAAATGCGGAAATAATAAAAACACTTGAGATATACGTGGAAACCCTCTAAATGAGAAAAACCATGGGCTGATGAGTGCGCCACACTAGAACCTCGAATCCACTAATGGTAAAGAATTACAACCTAATCCCGGTTTAATCCACCACCACTACCTAATCCTGGTATTAGTGAACCTAGTTCATTTTGCATGTGCTTTAAGCTACCTACTCCCAGAAGCAACACAAGAATTACTTCTCAATGAAGAGATAAAGTGTCCTAAGTGAATATGTGATGATATTCAATGAACAAACAAGGCTAGGAAACCCTATATGCTTATCTAGGATAATGAGATGACAGTTGATGCAATCCTAGATATCAAGAGCTAAATGACATGTTCAAGAAGCTTAGCTAAACATAGATCAAACAATCTTATGAAGCTATCACAATACAACACTCAATCATGGCATCACAACAATCTCTAATTTGTATATAGAAAATCTTCTAAGAGCATACAAATAATTAAAGAGAAGGTTTAGCAAGTAAAACACTTAACTTGTAAGAAGATAGTGAAGAACTTACCAAACAAGATGTGATGAAGCAACCCTATCCATAGATGCAATATGAAGTTTTAATGCACATGAGAATGCTTTGAGTGATTAAAAATGAGTTCTTGAAAGTGTTTTTCCTTTGAAATGTGTTCTAAAGAAAATATTTGATGTTCTGAACTCTTACACGACCTTAAAGCACTGAGTTATATATTTATATAAGATCCAAACAAAGTGAGGTCGTTTTGGAAAAAACGACCCAGCTTCCTCTGTGTGCCCTGGTGACGTACGCTGGTCGAGTAGCGCACCACCAGCGCACAGCCTATTTTTACAGCAGGCGCTGGACGAGTGGCGCATCCCAGTGGTGCAACACAAGCTCAAATCCTCTGGAATGTTTATGCTGGTGAGGTGTGTTGGACGAGTAGCGCACACCCATTTTTTGTAACTGTGCGCAGGTGCAATGGCGAACCTCAGTGGTGCATGACTAGTGGCGTTCCACTGGAAAGTGTCGTTAGTGAGGTGCGCTGGTCGAGTAGAGTATTACCAGTGCACAACTTGACTTCAACACTCAAACATACAACTTCAACAAGTTCAAGAGTGATGAAACATGCATCCTATTCTAATGCCAAACATGACATAAAACAATTAATTACAAGATGCAAATAAATCAATAAGAGTCATCAAAATGCACACAAGAAAACACTCAACATATAAGAATTAAAGTTATGAATGAATTTGTGAGTGTGTGCAACCATCTCTTCAAAGTAAGTAAGCACAAGAATTTTACCTTCGGTGCTTCTCCTCTTGAGGTCTTAAGTGCCTAAGCTACCCTTACGTAATTCCCCAAAAATGTGATTTGTTCATGAAATAAGCCAATCAACAAATGAGGACTTTACAATCTCCCCATTTGGCTATTTCGTGACAAAACCACCATTCACATTGATCATCACAAAAAAAAATAAAAACACCGGGAATATATTCTACATTACAAAGAGATAAACATAAAAAACTTCAAATCTTCAATTTCTTGTAGAACTATCGACCCTACACACAAGGCAAGCACAAATACACTTTCCAAACCAAGCGCATGTGAGATGATCAAGTGAATATAAAACAAAAGCAATTGCATTCAATAATATGAGTATGACATTGTGAAATGTTCATGCAACGCTCCCCCTCAACGGGTTACTCCCCCTACATGTAATCTCCCCCTAAAACAAATACACTTATGCAATACTCCCCCTCAAATCCAACACATGCTACTCCCCTAACATCACAATGCTAGGTCAAAATGTTAGGTCAAAATGCTACTCCCCCTTTTTGTCATGTTATAGGCAAAGGAGAAGTTCCCAACCGGGTCACTCAAGGCAAAGAAAGAAAAGAGCATACAAGATTGTTGCATAATTATGTATGCCACATTTATGCAACTCTATTAATAGGAGAGAAACAAGGAGATTTATTGAAGAAAATGTGTGAATCAAAAAATGCTTTGCATACAAGACATGTTGCATTCAAGCCCAAAAACAATGGTATTTGGCAAAGCAAATGACAAAGGTTTCCAATATAATTCAAACCAATTCCACCATTTGTCATGAGAGAAGCAAGGATATAGAGATTAATAGATTCATGTTTTAAATGGCACTATATCTAACTTTATAAGCTAAACATGGCATGAGCAACTTTGTACCCTATTTGATTTTTCCGGGAGGATACCCGTATGATAGTAGCCATGTTCAACTAATAAAGAAAGAGAGACATTGATGCAACATTTGAGTCTCACTAGCTTCTTTTCATATAAAATTTTGCATTTAACAATTGCAATCAACAATTCATGTTTTATCATTTTTCATTAGCATGTCATTTAAGAATCATCATGTCATGGAAATAATTATAGGCCATTCAACATGTACTTCCTATGTAAATCTCCTAGTCCAAAAATGCATGTTTGAACATAAATATGATATGGATTGTAATCAAAGCAAAGTTCACACTTATTGAAGAAAGTACAATATAATATATATAAGTGCAACCAAGCTACTCAAGCAATCAATAAAGGAGCATAAACATTTAAAGAAAAATGGATACAACAAGTATACAAAAGCTCTTTTTGCTTAAGTTACCCTTATGAGGTCAAAGACCACAACACATCACTCCATTAAACAAATCCCAATAGATTTACTAAGAGTCTTGAACCGAGTAGCATCTAAGGGTTTAGTAAATAGATCCGCTAGTTGATCAATTGTACCTACATGCTCAAGTACAATGCATTTGCTCTCAACTAGTTCTCTAATGAAATGATGACGAATGTCAATATGCTTAGTCCTAGAATGCTGAATTGGATTCTTTGAAATATTAATTGCACTCATGTTATCACAAAAGAGAGTAAGAGTACCTTGATTGAATCCATAGTCGACTAGCATTTGCTTCATCCAAAGGATTTGTGTGCATCCACTCCCAACAGCAATATATTCTGCCTCAGTCGTGGACAAGGAAATTGAATTTTGCTTCTTGCAAAACCAAGAGACAAGGTTGTTCCCAAGGAAAAAGCAACTGCCAGATGTACTTTTCCTATCATCACAATTTCCTGCCCAATCTGCATCACTAAAGCCTACAAGACTAGCATTAGTGTCAAAAGAGTACCAAATCCCATAGTTGGATGTCTCATTCACATATCGAATGATTCTCTTAACAGAAGAGAGATGGGACTCCTTAGGATCCGTTTGGTACCTAGCACACACACCCACACTAAAAGAGATATCGGGCCTACTTGCTGCCAAATAGAGCAAGCTACCAATCATGCCACGATATAAAGTTTGGTCCACACTTTTATCACTAGCATCCTTGCTTAGTTTCAAAGTGGTACTCATGGGTGTATCACAATGTTTGGCACCTTCAAAGCAAAATTTCTTCACAAGATTTTTGACATACTTAGCTTGAGATATGAAAATCCCATCATCCATTTGCTTAATTTGTAAACCTAGAAAGTAACTTAGCTCACCAACAAGACTCATCTCAAATTCATGAGACATGACATCAATAAATTGTTGGACTTTGGTGTTATTGGTGGAGCCAAAGACTATATCATCAACATAGAGTTTTTCTTGATGAGTAGAGTCTTGTTAACACTACCCCTAGTGTAACCATTGTCTATCAGATATTAGGTGTGACGCTCATACCTATCCCTTGGTGCTTGTTTCAACCCATATAAAACTTTCTTGAGATGATAGACATGATTAGGGTGGTGAGGATCTACAAACTCTTTGGGTTGCTCAACAAATATTTCCTCTTGCAAGAAGCCATTAAGGAAGGCACTCTTAACATTCATTTGATATAATTTGAACTTGTACAAACAAGAAATGGAAAAAAGAAGACTAATGGACTCTATCCTAGCAACGGGAGCAAATGTCTCCTCAAAGTCAATACCTTCAATTTGAGAGTACCCTTGTGCTACAAGCCTAGCCTTATTTAGCACAATGTTGCCATCCTCATCGGATTTGTTCCTATATACCCACTTGGTGCCTATCACATTGGTATTCTTAGGCCTAGGAACTAGAGTCCAAACCTTATTCCTTTAAAATTGGTTAAGCTCTTTTTGCATGGCAAGAACCCACAATTCATCTTTTAAAGCTTCATCAATTTTCGTGGGTTCTATTTGGGAGGTGTAACAAGTGTAGCTAATTAGATTAGCCATTTGATGCCTAGTCCTAACACCCTCACTAACCTCTCCAATAATGTCGTCTTTGTCATGGAGTTCCCTAACCCATGGAGCCGGTTCTTTTGAGTTCAAGGGAGGAATCCTATCAATAGGTTGTGTTATGCCATCGTCAAGGTTAGTCTTTTCAACATTAGAGACATCAACAACCTTCTCCAAAGGGGAGTCATCAACTAAACCTACCTCCTCCTCGTGGTCATTAGATTTGAGCCTAGTATCATCAATGACAACATTAGATGATTCCATTACGGCCCTAGTCCTTAGATTGAAAACTCTATAGGCTCTACTATTCAAGGCATAGCCAATGAAGATACCCTTATCACTCTTAGCATCAAATTTGTCAAGTTGATCACGGTCATTCAAAATGTAGAATTTGCTTCCAAAGGTGTGGAAGTAGCTAACATTTGATTTTCTACCTTTCCATAACTCATAGGAGGTTTGCCTAGTGTGGGGTCTAAGGAAGACTCTATTTCCTATGTAGCAATTCGTATTGACAGCCTCGGCCCAATGATTCCTAGGGACATTGTTGCTAAGCAACATCACACTGGCCATTTCTTGAAGAACCCTATTTTTCCTCTCAACAACTCTATTTTGTTGAGGTGTCCTAGGAGCCGAAAACTCATGAAAAATGCCTATACTATTGCAATAATTTTCAAAGTGGGCATTCTCAAACTCCTTCCCATGGTCACTCCTAAATCTTTTAATGCTTTTAATTTTAGAGTTCATCTCATTTTGAATTTTAGAGTAAAGCATCTTGATATTGTCAAAAGTTTCAGATTTTTCTCTAAGAAAATAAGTCCAAGTATACCTAAAGAAGTCATCTACACACACAAAAATGTACCTCTTTCCACCTAAACTCTCGGTTTGCATAGGACCCATTAGATCTATGTGGAGAAGCTCTAGAGGTTCCTTAGTGGATAAGTGCTTGCCTTTTTTATGTGTACTTTTGGTTTTCTTCCCTTGTTAACAAGGTCCACAAACACCATTAAATCCCTAAAGTTCATGTGACCAAGTCTTTCATGCCACAACTCTATTTGTTCATCCTTGGACACATTACAAGACACACTTCTAGCCTCAAGACAATAACAATTGTCACTAGACCTCATACATTTTAACAAGGTTTGTCCATTAGGCAATATGATAGAACAATCATTTTTCCTAAACAAGATGGGGAGTCCATCATCACTAAGATGTGAAATGCTTATCAAATTGGCGTTTAGACCATCAACATACAAAGCATTGGACAAGGAGGGTAATTCGGGAATGGAAATAGTTCCCTTTCCTTTGACCTTCTTTTTGGATCCATCACCAAAGGTGACATTTCCTCTCTCCTTCATCACACAAGTCTCAAAGAAACTCTTATTTCCAATCATGTGCCTAGAGCACCCACTATCCAAATACCAAAAATCACAAGAATGAGCTTTCAAAGCAATTTGTGCAACATGGAAAAGGTGTTCATCCTTTCTAATCCACCTAGGTGCAGTATTTTCCTTCCTAGTGGTCAATGGTACATGGGCTCTAAATGTCCTAGGATCATGCAAAGGTGTTCCACTTTTCCTAGTGGCATGCATCATGGCTCTAGATTCCTAGGATCATGCAACATGGCTCTAGCCTTTTTCTTCACTATCATGCTTTCAATCCTACACAATTTGATATACCTAAAGCAATTTGGTCTAATGTGACCATCAATACCACAAAAATAACATGTAGGTAAAAAGTTAGGAATTATACCATATCCTTGAGGATGCATTGGAGCCTTCCCATGTCTTTGTGATTTTCTTGCTTATTGTTGATGAGCTTTCCTTCTTTGTTGTTGAGCAAGACTTGATTGCTTTCTTGGTTGAGCTTGCATGATAGGTATCTTCCCTTTGTGATCTTTTGGTTTAGGGAAGTTAACTCGAGGAGCCCTTGTAGGATAAGCTTGAGGTGGGCTTCTTGGTGTCACCTTCACTTGAGCACTACTTGAACAATCTCCTAGATCAAGCTTCTTCCTAGGAGTTTGATGAGGAGAGGACCCATTGAAGTTCATGCTTCTTACACAAATGGTCTTGCTTGAAGTGGAGGACATCTTGTCATCTTCAAATCCAAGCTGTCACTTGGCCTCTTTCCAACATCTATCATGTGGTCAAGTTTCTTAGTGCTAGAGTTCATCTTGGCCAACAACTCTCTAGCATCTTCAAGCTCTTTCTTCAACCCTTCTTCACTTCTCTTAGATCTCATCAACTCTTCATTTAGTTGGTCAACTTGAGTTGAGAGGTCTAGGTTTACTTCTTTCAATCTCTTGATTTCATTCTTGTTCTTCAACCTTGAACTCTTATGCCTAGTCATGTAGTTCTTGAGATCCATTCTTTCCATACTTCCATTTATGGATTATGATGAAGATCCATCATCACTTGAGTAGTTTCCCTCTTGACTTTCACTTTCTTCTTTACTAGCATCTCTACTCCTAAAAGAGGTCGTAAAGGCTATGAAGTTAGCCATGAGTTCTTCATCATTCGAAGACTCATCTCCTTCATTTGATTTATCACTCTCACTCCATGTGGTAGCCATCACTTTTCCCTTTTTCTTGACCTTGTGATTTGCACATTCCGAGGCAAAGTGACCTATTCCACTACATTCATAGCATTGGACCCCTATCTTCTCGGTCTTTTCTTTCCTAGACTCAAATTTTTTGAAGGGAGCCTTTTTCTTTAAGTCTTGACCCTTGGATCCAAAACCTTTCTTCTCAGACTTGTAGAATTTCTTGAACTTTCTCATTATCAAAGCCATTTCTTCATCCGAGTCATCACTTTCCTCCTTCTCAACCTTGGAGGCTTTCAAAGCAATATCTTTTTGCTTTTTCGGTGGTGTGGGATTAGGACATTTCCTAGATTCGTATGCTAGAAGCCTCCCAATCACTTCACTCGGCTTCATGTCCTTGTAACCATTATTCTCTTCCAAAGCCGTTACCGTAGACTCAAATCTATCGGGTAAAGATCTCATAATCTTTTGGTTGATCTTCCTATCCGAATAAGGATCACCAAGTTGATGACTTTGGTTCACAATGTCCATCAACCTCACTTCAAAGTCACTGAAGCACTCGTTCTCATCCATCTTGAGCAACTCAAATTGCATTTGTAGAACTTGAAGCTTCGATTCCTTAACCACATCGGTTCCCTCATGTGCAACTTCTAGGATGTCCCATGTTTCCTTAGCTATCCTAGTATTTTGAACTAACTTGTACTGGTTATCATCCATTGCACATAGGATGGCATGCATTGCCTTCCTATTTCCCTTTGAAGCCTCAAATTCTTGTGCAATCCACTGTGCCTTTGGTTTGAGTACATCATCTCCTCCATCTGCATGAGTCATCATGAGTGGAGTGTAGCCATCTTCAACTGCCATCTATGCCCTGTCATAAATTTGGTAAATGTACGACTCCATCTTGCCTTTCCAAGAGGCATAATTCAACCTGGTGAAATATGGAGGTCTAGTGCTAGAAGCTCCCTCGTTACCACCGTTTCCACTCATTGTTTTGAATGAATGAATGATATGAATGCAAATATATGAATGATCAATACACACACAAAATGCAACACACAGCAAAATGAGCTAGGATCACCTAGGTATGTCTAGGAACCTCCTCTGATACAAATTAAAACAAATAATATGGTGTGTAATATTAATCCAGAGGGGGGGTGAATAGATTTTAATTAAATTTTACCCAATTTTCGTTAAAAGTCAAGTTGATGAAAATACCCCTATCTAGTTACAAAGAAATCACAAGTGTAATAAATGCGGAAATAATAAAAACACTTGAGATATACGTGGAAACCCTCAAAATGGGAAAAACCACGGGCTGATGAGTGCGCCATACTAGAACCTCGAATCCACTAATGGCAAAGAATTACAACCTAATCCCGGTTTAATCCACCACCACTACCTAATCCCAGTATAACTGAACATAGTTCATCTTGCTTGTGCTTTAAGCTACCTACTCCTAGAAGCAACAAAAAACTTACTTCTCAATGAAGAGATAAAGTGTCCTAAGTGAATATATGATGATATTCAATGAACAAACAAGGCTAGGAAACCCTATATGCTTATCTAGGATAATGAGATGACAATTAATGCAATCCTAGATATCAAGAGCTAAATGATATGTTCAAGAAGCTTAGCTAAACATAGATCAAACAATCCTATGAAGCTATCACAATATAACACTCAATCATGGCATCACAACAATCTCTATTTTGTATCTAGAAAATCTTCTAAGAGCATACAAATAATTAAAGAGAAGGTTTAGCAAGTAAAACACTTAACTTGTAAGAAGATAGTGAAAAACTTACCAAACAAGATGTGATGAAGCAACCATATCTATAGATGCACTCTAAATGAACTTAGATGATGCAAGATGAAGTTTTGATGCACATGGGAATGCTTTGAATGATTAAAAATGAGTTCTTGAAAGTATTTTTCCTTTGAAATGTGTTCTAAGGAAAATATTTGATGTTCTGAACTTTTACACGACCTTAAAGCACTAAGTTACATATATATAAGATCCAAACAAAGTCAGGTCATTTTGGAAAAAACGTTTCAGCGTCCTCTTTGTGCACTGGTAACGTGCACTGATCGAGTAGCGCACAACTTATTTTTACAACAGGCACTGGACGAGTGGAGCATCCCAGTGGCACTACACAAGCGTAAATCCTCTGGACTGTTTGCGCTGGATGAGTAGCGCACCACTAGCGCACGCCCACTAGCGCACCACTAGCTCAGTGGCGTATGACTAGCAAAATTCCACTAGAATGTTACGCTGGTGAGGTGCGCTTGTCGAGTAGCGCATCACCAGCTCACAACCTGATTTCAACACTCAAACATACTACTTTAACAAGTTCAAGAGCGATGAAACATGTATCACATTCTAATGCTAAACATGACATAAAACAATTAATTACAAGATGCAAATAAATAATAAGAGTCATCAAAATGCACCCAAGAAAACACTCAACATATAAGAATTAAAGTTATGCATGAATTTGCTAGTGTGTGCAACTATCTCGTCAAAGTAAGTAAGCACAAGAATTTTACCTTCGGTGATTCTCCTCTTGAGGTCTTGAGTGCCTAAGCTACTAAGGATCCTTAACTACCAAATAAATCCACTTAAGGAAAGGATTCTTGCCAACCAAGTAAATCCTTCTTAGGAAAGGATTTATGATTCTATATATATGAGTATGAGAAATTCGGCCAACCCTAAGGCAATTAGAGGTGAATTTCGGCCAGCCCTATTTTTCTTAGTGAAGAATTCGGCCAACATAGGAATTTTGAGGGAGACAAATCTGATTTTACTCTAGACAAAATTCAATCTTCTCTAAACAATAGTGTGTGAATTCGGCCAAGTAGAGAAAAAAAGGGAACGTTTTTGTTTTCGATAGTATACTAATATCCTTTACATCAAAAGGGTTTTGTGTACAACATCGAATCAAGGTTCACGCGAGTTTCAATCAAATTGATTGATAATTCACAAGTGACCGGACGTTCTTGGATTTTTATCTTGGAGGATATTTGTAACCAACAATGAAATTTTTTTGCTTTGTCTCCATACTCAGTTATACAATAAAAAGTAAGGGAGCCCACACTCTAAGGTGATTCACGTTCGTGATTGGATTGGAAGATCTTACGGAATCAATTCGGCGCTTGTTCAATCGTCACGAGAAAAAGGTACGATACTTTTAAATACGTCAATTAATCTAGGGTTAAGGTTCTCGTTGCATAAAGTGAATTTTTTTTTATTTATACGCAAACCCTAATTTCATTTTTATCACGCTTCCGTTGCGTGTTAAACCCGTTTTCCCTACATAAAGGTATTTGTTTCCTTTTTGGACTCTTTCACTAATGATGGCAATTAAAGAGTTGAATATTATCTTATTAATGGTGTTGATCATCTCCATTAATAAGGTTGACTACCTCTATTAACACAGTTGACCTTATTAATAGGGTTGACTTCCTCCATTAATATAGTTGACCTCATTAATAGGATTGACTACCTCATTTAATATAGTTGACCTCATTAATAGGGTTGACTACCTCCATTAATACGGTTGACCTCACTAATGGTAATCATGAAAGTCAACTCACTCTCTCTCTTGGAGGAGAACTCTAGTTCTATATGCCATTTTGGCAAGGTACTATATGGAGGTTACCTAAGGTGACGTTAGAGTAGAGGTATGCTCAAGTACTGCTCTTGCTACTGTTGACTTGATTTAACCATGTCGGGATCTACAGTGGATCTTGCCCTAATTGTGTTGGCACTTTTTGGTAATAATAGGGCTTTATGGGCTTCTTCCTTTTCTGCTCGGACGGATTGAGATTGTACCTCGATGAAGCAGGAGAGCATTTGCAAGACAAGTTCGGCACCATAAAGTTCTCTTGGTGAAAGTAGAGATGGTAATATGCTCCAGGAAAGTATCGTGAGATACCTCAGCCTTGTGGAATCCAGGTTCTTCCACGTCGACCTAGTATTGGACATCTATCCTGGAATAGGGAGCTTCACTTGGACACGTCGGGCTTTATTTGACGAGCCTGGATGCGTGTAAGATGCTCAGATGGTATAGGCGGCATCGCATTGCTCCTGTAGGATCTCGTGGTAGCTCGACCTTAGGGACCTTGATATAAGCCCGAATTTGGACTCTTGTACGAAGGCTGGGAAGTGGAAAATTCTCCTTTGGCCCCTAGCTAAATTTGGCTAGTAAAGAAGTCCCTCTGACTTTAACACCGGTATATATTTGGGGTCGATGTAAGGATATGTAACACTTGAAGAATTTTCCTATCTCTTCTGACAGGTAGCCATTACTTGAAATTAATATCGTTCTAAGCATACTTGGCTCATGCGAATCAGGGTACCTGTTATTCCTACTTTAGGAATCATAGTACTTAGGCGAGAAAGATCCTGGTAGGCAACTAAGGCCAATTTCACACCAAGTCTTTATACATAGGTGAAAAATAGGTGAATCTGGCGTATTGCTCGATCATGTGGGATGAATCTCATGTGGCTAACCTGGGTACCTAGCTTTCCTTTTCCAAGAATCATGGTACATAGGTGAAAGCATGTAGGCGAATCTGGGTACCTGACATTCCTGTTCTAGGAATCCTGGTACTTAGGCACACTGGATCCTGTTAGGCAGCTATGCCATCCAGATCCTTTCTGGTGGGGTTTGCCCAGCCAAGGCAGTAGGATTACCATTTGTGTTTTCCTGAGCCTGTGATCTAGCAGGCAACTATGCTATTACGTTTAGATCCTTCTTGAGGGAGGTAGCCCGACCAAGGCATCAAGGTAGTGAGGGGGTTTCTTGGACAATCCCTGTACTCGAGGCGATCATTGTAGATATATTATGGTGATCCACCTAGTAGGACTAGTCTAGACCAGGGTATCATGAGATCTGGATGGAAACTATGCTCTTATACTCATACCCTTCTTGGGGGAGGTCACCTCACCAAGGCAACAGGAAAGTTAGCTAGCTGACCTGGTCTCAAGATCTGGATGGCAACTATGCTCTTACACTTAGACCCTTCTTGGTAGGGGTGGTACCAGGCCGAGGCATCAGGGATAGTGAGGAGGCTTCACCGACCAGTCTCTGGTCTTGAGGCGATTATTGTTGACATATTATGGCGATCCGCCTAGAGGGATCAATCCGGTCCAGGGCATTAGTAGGATATGTAGCTCTTCTGGTAATGGTGATCCTCTTGAAGGGATTTGACCCAGTCCAAGGTATCTAAATCATAGGCAGATGGTGATCACATGAGAAATATCATGGGGATCGAAATCAAAGGAGATACAAACTCATGGCTTTACCAATACGAGGTTGTATTAGCGCAAGGTGGTACCGGTTGGTAACCAACCTTGCTCTATGAGCTTTTTCATGAGTAAAATCTCTTGAAACGATCTGGGTTATGGATCTAGATGATGGAGTGATCTTCCTTAAATGGCGTTTTTCATTATGAACTGGTAACTAGGAGAAATCGTCCCACATTAGGGTAACCGCTTCTTCCACAGGGTACTAGAGAGAATAGTGAGCTCCTAGTCCCCAAGTAATGTAACTGCTTTAGAGGCTATTCAGGGTAGATAAAAGTCTTCAGTAATTTTAATGGAACTCAAGACCCCAAATCAAACAAACCAGGAGAGCTTCTGGGCATCGGTGGCTCGCTTTGGCATTGAATAGCCCGGTACAGATGGTGAGGAGCCACCGACACGATACTCATTGAGAGCAAGCTGGCACTATCGATGTCAATCCCAAGCAAGTCAAGGAGGATGACTACTTCTTCATATCCTACCAGGTGGAGCTGGCTCGACCTCACCTCTTTAGTGTCAATGATGGATGGAAAAAGGAGGAGATCAAGAAGAAAGTTACCGAGATGGTTGTGTATGCTTCCACTGTGGCTGGCAAGTCTTGGGGCTACTGATCCAGACTCTGGTGTAAAGACCCATGTTGAAGCAGAGGATCTATCAACCGAAAAATTTTCAGACCATCTACCTCTCTATCTCCGCTAAGGATGTACTGGACCAGACTGAAACTACCAATGAGAGGGAGGTTCATATTGGTTTGGTTAAGGAGGGAGATACCTGGGTTGATCCATTAGAAGGGTAGTGATCTAGGCTGACGTAGTCGAGGTGGATGACATTCTTGTTGGTCCCGCTTAAATAATGGGTACAGCTAAGGCGGTTACGTAAGTGGCAGGAAAGCCCCCAGTTGATCTAGAGGTAGGTGCTTCGGATAGAGAAGATGACTTTTCAAAGGAGGTCAAACCAAGAGTATGAGGAATTGACCAAGGTAGCGGAGGGTGCAATCGTTCTAGACGAATCACTGACCAAAGCTAGGGTAAACGCGGTTGAGGCACAGGTAGATAGAGAGCTGATAAATATGATACGGAGAGACTCAAGTCCATATACCATGCCTCACGAGGATTGCTCAGAAGGAGGAAATAAAATATGGAGGAAAATGTTTAAACTCTACGCAACAACGTGGCTGTTTTGGAAGCCAAAGCGTATGCTTCATTTGCTGAACGATGCAACTTACCAGACAGCTCAAGCTCTTCTTCACCCATTTGACCTGAACGTCATTAAAGGATGGAATCGAGAGGTGACCATGGATAGGGCTGCAGAGTTAGCTCGTTCCGCCCCTACTAAAAACTGGACCTTCTTAATCCGTTGGGTTTGCAGGTGATGACGAGGACTTGGCACCCATCTCTCATGTCATGTCTAGTCGTGATGGGGTAGGAACTACCTTGAAGTAGCTAGTTAATGCAGAAGCTTAGGATGTAGGATAAGCTTCAAGCCTACGTACCTCTCCATCTGAACCCAGTCAATGAGTTAGAAGTCGAGATTGATCCTACCAAGGAAGGAGAGGTTCAAACTGGTCTGCCAGATGTGGGCTGCTGTAAAAGCTTGGGATGTAGAAGGAGCTTCAAACATGCATATCTATCCGTGTGAATCAATCAAGGAGGTAAAGACCCAAGCCGACCTTACCAAGGAAGGGTGGTCCATACTGAAGCCTGAGTGGTGGAAGAGGTCTCGATCAATCCACCTGAAGAGATAGTGGACCGAGCTGATTAAGGCTGACTCAACCAAGGTGGTGGAGCTGGCTCCGAAGTAGCAGTGCTAGGGGATGGTAGTTTCTCATCTACCCAAGCAGCAGGACTAAAGAGGAAAGAGTTTCCACTATCGATGAAACTAACCAGGGAGGTGGATTGGGATCATAGTGACTCGCTAGAGCGTTGAATGGGGATATCGATATGGTACCAGTCTAGAGGCATGCTTGGGATCCAATGAGTTCTCAACAACTAAGAGTAGGCTTTAGACCTTGCTGGAATGAATTGGGACCGTAGTGACTCACTTAGGCGTTGGCCGGCCAGACACAAGAAGTAAAAAGCCACGGGGCCTTGCAGCGGTGTTACTGCTTCAGAGGCTTGCTTTAACATATAGGAGGCCACACCAAATGTAGGAAGCTTCTGGGCTCTCCTCGATCAAATCGGGTTTTGGTGGCTTGCTAGGGCGATGAAGAATCGGTACATATGAAGCGAAGCCACCAGTCTTGTACTGGTCAATAAGCATGTGTAAGATCCTAGAAGTCCCCAACAACTGAAATGAGGCTCTGGAGCTTGCTGGGACGAAACAGGAGCTCAGTAGCTCACTTGGGCGTTGGCCGGCCTGGTATAAGAAGTGAGAAGCCACTGAGTCTTGCAATGGTACTGCTACTCCAGAGGCGTGCTAAGGTATGTAGGTGGCCTTACCAAATATGGGAAGCCTCTGGGCTCTCATTGATCAGATCGGGCTTTGGTGGCTTGCTAGGGTGATGAATGACCCAATAAATATAAAGCAAAGCCACCGGTCTGGTACTGGTCCAGAAGCATGCTTGGGATCCTAAAAGTCCCCAGTAACTAAGAGAAAGCTCTGGACCCTCCTAGAATAAACCGAGAATTTAGTGGCTCACTTGGGCATTGACCGGCCCGGTACATAAGGTGTGGAGCCACTAATCTTCTACTGGTCGTGTTGCTCTAGAAGCTACACATCTGAGTTGGCTTCTTATTCATGAGTCGACCTGCTACCGCTACCTAGGAACTTCTAAAGGGTAGATCCGGTAACATGAAAGGACCTGTATGACCAGGTACAAGTCCAATGGCTCTGCTGGATAGGAAGTCTACCGGTAGCAGAGAAAATCGTTTGTAAAGAAGCATGAGAGGTGCAGTTCTACTGTATAGGAACTCTCAATGTATCGGAGTGGTTCATCTATATATGAGACATTCAGATGGGGAGGTAGTGTATTGAAGCTCCATGATTATATGAATAGGTTCGCTTCATAGGAGCAACATAATAAACCAGTTTCATCAGGAGTCCCACGTGCCATATTTGCTGCACAATAAACAAAACTTGTTAAACCATAAAATGAGCACCACACGTGGTTCGTAGGCGATATTGACAAACATGGAGAAAGGATATCATAAACAATGATTGATAAATCTATCACCTCAATAGTATAAAGATGCTCATGTAGAGACATGAAAGCTTTCAAAAAGGATGTGGAAACTTCCCACAGACCGTGCCAGAAAGTGTTAACTTAAAATTTGCTAGTGGTGAAAAATTCTGGTTAACACCCTCGAGACCACTACCACAGAGGTGGTGGCCAGGGGTTGATACCTTAAGTACCTAGATTAATTGTACAATGGTGAGATATTTAACGTAGAGATTAATGTGATGAGAAGAAGATTAAGGCGGCTTTATTATAAATCATATATGTCGTATAGAAGCTCTCATACACTTTCAATCTCACTAAGATACAGTGGGGTGGCAACCTCACGTCTATCGAATAGTAGAATAGAACAATAGCCATGTTCTGATTACAGAATTTAGGCCAAGAATCGACTCTTTTGTTTTTTTCTTATTAGTTGGCCATTTTTTTCTCCTTCTCCCCCTTACTCTTCTCGGCATGCTCACGGATCTCTGACTGCACTTCCCTTCCAGTCTAAATATTATCTCTGAACTGCTGTAAGAACTCTATCAAACATCTTCCCTTTATTAGGACCTCCATCTGATTACGCAGGTTGTAGCGTTCTAAGGTGTTGTGACCCAAGTCTTTTTGGAAGTCGCAATACCTGTACCGGTTCCTCCTATCAATAGGGGCTTTCATAGGTGCGGGCTTCTGTAGTAGCCCTTAATCTTGAATAGTGAGATAGATTGTTTCACGTGATGCATTCAAGAGGGGATTAGTGGTCATACCCTTTCTCATCTCGCGCTACAGGGGCTACTATCCTAGAAGGAGGTAAATCCCGTGGAGGGGTCTGCCTTATTGGATACCTTTCTTGCTTAGGTTGAGAAACAGGGAAGCGATATGTTGACCTATTGGGAGGTTTATTCTGATTTTTCTGAACTGGCTCAGGTTTGGAAGTTTCCTTCTTCAGACGCTTCGCTGTTCTCATGTCGTCATGCTCCATCTTGACCTTGAGCTGTTCTTCGACTTTAATTTTCTCTAGAGCCTGATCATAGGCCTCTTGGTAGGTCTCTAGAGGTCACTTGGCAAAGGATCAGAAAAGCTTGCTTGCCCACAGGTTCTGCCTGAAATTGGCAAGGGTCTCTTTCTCAGTGCAGACCCTCATCTGGATGACTTCCTTATGGAACCGTTTCATATAAGCCCGGAGGGTTTCTCCCCTCTCCTGGATCATATGGTGCAGATGGATGAGATCTTTCAACCGAGGTTTGACTCCCTGGAATTGCGAGCAGAAATCAGTTGACAGCTTTGTGAAGGAGTCCACACCACCAGCGAGTAGAGTTCTAAACCAGGTCTTAGCATAATATGTCAGTGTGGTAGGGAATATCCGACACATGACGACCCTGGTTATGTTCTGGACTTCCATCTGTTGGACGAAACTATCTAAGTGGCTCAAAAGATCCTTCATGCGTGAGAACTTGTCTGATGGCATCTTAAACTTTAGTGGGAGCTTCGCCTCCCTAATCCTTCTGGTGAAGAGGGTGTTCATCTCACTCAGGGGTCCATTTTGGCCTCCTTACCCTTCCCTCTTTTCAACTGCTGGATCTCCTTCTGCATCTTGGCCAACTGGTCCCTCAAAAGCTTATTTTCATGCTTCTTGGAATAGACCCCTGAGTTATCATTGTTAGATCCTTCCGACAAACTGGATATCTCCACTTTGTCATCTTCAAGGGTGGGCTCCGTGTGTCCAGTTACCGGCTACCACCGACCTCAGCTCGAGGTTCCTTCCTCGAAGACGCCGGTTGATGGGGGCTACGAGGTGCCCTTGACGGAGCGTTAGCTGCTGACTTAACCTGCCTGTTGGGATTATGCTCGAGACCAAGAGTATACTAATGTATTTGACAATCTTTTCATATTAATAAAGTGATTTCTAGTTTAAAAAATCTTATAGCATTTATAGTTTAATTATTATAATTGTCAAAAGTAAATAATCATAAGGTCAAAAGACTATGAGAAAAGAAGAATTGTTCATACATCTAGATATGTATGAGGTAGACACAATTCTTTAGTTAGTCTTGAATGATATTCACAACTTAAGATAAAGGTTAGGCGCATTTATCTTCTCAAAGATGTAGATTCTTTTGCTATCGTTTGAGTGGGATCAAATGTGTAATGATGAGTCTAAAATCATCAAAGTGTGGTGTCTTTGGGCAAAAGAATCTAGTGTACTGGGTGCATTGAATTGGATCACAGTGAAACACTTTATCTAGAACTGTCAATGGATAAAAGTTTTCACTAGAGACAATCGGAGAGTCTATCAGAATCCTGAGATAAATGATGGACTTATGGTGTCAAGTGTTACCATTTGAGCAATCAATGAGTACGATTATATAGCATAGTCTATCCTCGATAGTTTAATGGTATTCATTTGTTAATCGATAGAGGACTTCATTTATAAATATGGACATCGTGGCTCAATTTATGAAATGAGAGTAGAATATCATCATATGGATGTTTTGGGGTATTGGATATTAAATCTTAACGTTAAGTTTTCAATGGTGTTTATTGAAACATAGCTTTTTTACAACAAAATATCCAAGTTCAAAATGTGGTCATATGAGTAAATATGGTAACTTGGAGAGGTATAGGCAGTCTACGAGCTCTTAGCGATTACTGATATTCTTCACGAGGATACACTTTCTCCAATAAGGTTGTCTAGGGTATGAGTAAGAAATATTAATTTATTCTATCTTTATTTAAGAGTGCAATTTTAGTTATTTAGTGGAATGAACGAAAATTAATAGATCTGACCTAAGTGAATCATTTGTTGATTGTGATTGGGTTGTGTCTATGGGAGCTTAAATTTAGATAGCCCGCCAAGATCCCCAATCCACACGAACTTGCATGGATCACTAGATATTTTCTACCGGGCCAATTTAGGGGTTCATCTAGAATTGTATTAAGGCATGTGGAATTGTTTATTTTTGTAAGAATGGGTCTAGTTTACATGTGGACTTTTTATTAATGTCCAATGGATTTAATAAAATAAGAAAATTAATATATTTACCCATGTATATGTGTTGGGCAGCAAGGCTATATAATAGTTGCATATTTTATTATATTATTTAATTATTTAATTAAATAGAAATTAATTAATTTGGTAATTAATTAATTATTTAATTAAAAGTCAAAATCTTTTCCCTAGTAGGAGATGGTCTCCTAATATTATACCATTATTGGTAGTTTAATTAATATTAAAGTCTATATTTGATAAGTAGATAAATAAAAGAAATTATTTATTTAGACAGATTAAGAAATCTTTAATATGGTTACAAATACACTATTGAGTTGGATTAAGAGTCTTGATGCAGGAAAGAATTCTTTTTGGAAAAGGATTTTGGTCACCAAGTAAATCCACCTAAGGTAGGATTCTTACCCACCAAGTAAATCCTTCTTAGGAAAGGATTTGTGATCCTGTATATATCCCTCTAAATTTCGACCAACCCTAAGAAATTGCAAGAAAGAATTTTGACCAACCCCATATATTTTTAGAGAGAGAATTCGGCCAACCTAGTAATTCTACTTGGAGAGAATTCGGTCACCATAAGAATTTTGGGAGAAAAAATTGTTTTTACTCTAGACAAAATTTGATCAACTATAAGAAAAAGTGTGAGATTTGGGAAAGAAGAAAATGAAGAAAGAACGTTTAGTTTTCGATAGTACACTAGTTGCCTTTACATTATAAGGTTTTTTGTACAACATCTAATCAAGGTTCACGCGAGTTTCAACCAAATTGATTGATAATTCACAAGTGACCTAATGTTCTTTGTTTTCTTTTTGGAGGATTATTGTGACTAACAAAGTAAAGGATTTTGTTTGTTTCCGTTCTCAGGTATACAATTAAAGAAAGGGAGCCCACACTCCTAGGTGATTCATGTTCGTGATTGGATTGGAAGATCTTAGGGATTCTATTCGGTGCTTGTTCAATCGTCACGAGGAAAAGGTACGACACTTTTATATGCATCAATTAATCTAGGGGTAAGGTTCTTGTGATTATAAAGGGAAAATTTTTATTTATACCGAAACCCTAATTTTTAATTTTCACACTTCCGTTGCGCGATTTTCCCTTTTATTGGTATCAGAGCCAGGTTATACCCTTGATTAATTGATATATGTGTATGTGAATCTTTTTCTTTTTATTGTATATATGCATGTTTTAGAAAGAGATGACACTCTAGGTATTCGCATGTATATTTACATTGGAATGTATGGATATATATATATATATATATATATATGTGTGTGTGTGTGTGTGTGTGTGTGTGTGTGTGTGTGTGTGTGTGTGTGTGTTTTATATGTGGTTAGTTATAGCCCAATTTTGGTCCTAGAGTTTCAAGGTATTTTTGTTTTGGGATTGTAACAAGAAGGGTGGCATATTATCGCCAGAATTTCTTTCTTGGTAGTTGCTAAGTTTTAATCTTTTATTTTGTTGTTGTAATAAAAAAAATTAAAAAAAAAAACTGCACTTTATTGTAATAAAAAAACTGTAATATTTTTTTTATTTAAAATTCTTCTGTAATACATTCAAGTATCGAAGACTCGAAGGTTTGAAGAATTGGGAGCAACCGGAACAAGTTTAGGACCGTGTGAGCCGTAGCAACAAACGTGCATGCGAAGAGCACGCGACCATGTTTGTTATGGCATGGGCTGCGCACAGAAGCCCTATGGCAGCCCATGGGCTGCACATGGCAGCCCTTTTATGGGGTTGTGGCATGCGCACGGGAGGCAGCCGAGGGAGTCCAAACGACGAAGGTCGCGTGAAGACTTGTTCGCCAAGAAAGGAGTTTTTTGTATTCCAAGATATGTAATTTACTTGCTTTTCTAGGATGGACCAAAATTGTAGCTATTTATATTTTTGTAAATATTGCAATGTTTGTCATTGTTTGATAACATGTCATATAGAATAGGAGTGCCACTCATATATCTCTTTTGGTATGAATAAGCATTGCATGATTTAGGTATCTAATTGGCATCTAGATAACTTGGTAAATCATTCTATGAAATTCGATCACACGCCTTAAACATTTGAGTGGGAGAAGGTGTTTTAGAACACCTACGGCCTCCAAGTTTAATTGAGCTTTATGTTTCATGTAATAACCTCCCAAGAGGTATTCATGAATGGAATTTAGCAAGATACTTCCTTACAAGGATAGACTAGACAATTAGCCCAAACGATATCTACTCCCAAAGGAGGGATTATATTGAAGGTCGATAACTTGGCAATACACTCAATGTAATTTTATTAATATCCTCCCAATTATTAATATCCTCCCAAGAGTTCTTGTTAATAAAATTGCAAGGCTAAAATTGAAAACATTGGTTGTTTTATTAACAATTAGGTGGGACCTAGTCCAACTAGTGAATGGTGCAAACTCCCAAAGGAGGCATGACATTTATAGGCGTTGGATCCCCGTTGAATTTTACGATTGAATTATTTCAAATATAATTCAAGATAAATATTTGAAAGTGTATTATCATGATTATTTACTTATATAATTTTTGTTATTGCTCAGAAATCATGACCCCATCCCTAATCAACATCCTAAAAGACAATACTTTAACTGATGATAATTATGTCATATGGAAAAGGAAAATTGGGCTTTTATTGCAATCCGAAAAGCATAAGTTCATTCTGTGCACTCCTAAACCACCTACTCCTACTAATGAATCTGCCCAGGAACAAAGAGATGAGTATCAACAGTGGGAGTCTTTAGATGAGATGGTTAAATGTTACATTATGGCCACCATCTTCGCCGTGTTGCAACAGCGACATGAAGGAATGGAGACTGCTGGCAATATAATGATGTCTCTAGATGAGATGTTTGCTAAGAGGTCTAGGACGACTAAGAGAGAGGCAGAGACTACTTTTATGAATCTTAGGATGAAACCTAGACAGGCTGTGAAAGATAACATGATGAAAGTCATAGCACATCTCAACATTGTTGAACTGAATGGTGCTGAGATAGATGGTGAGACGAAAATTGACATGATTGTCAACTCACTATGAGATTCCTTTGATCAATTCAAGTTGGATTACACATTGCAAGGCCTGATGCAAGATGTTTAAAGCACTGAGAAAATCCTTGTGAAAGGTAATGGTCAAGAGATTTATACCGTAGGTAAAGTTGCTACTGTTAAGACCCGTAAAAAGGTCAAGAAATAACAGAAGAAAAAACAACTATGGCCTACTAAGAAGGAGACAAAGAAAGTAACCAAGATCAAAGGGAAGTGTTTCCTTTGTGGTGAAAAGGGACATTGGAAAAGAAATTGCCCGAAGTCTCAAGAACAGAAGGATAAAGGTAATATTAATTATCTTGAAACATGTTTTTTGGGGGATTCTATGGATTCTTGGATCATAGACTCCGGAGCCACTAATCATGTTTGTTTTTTCTTACAGGGGTTCAAGGAAAAGAGAAGGCTTAATAAGAACGAATTCAACTTGCATTTAGGCAATGGAGCATTGGTGTCTTCTAGTTCAGTGGGAGATATTAGAATTAGTTTAGATTATTATAGGCATTTAGATTTAATAGACGTTTATTATGTACCTCAATTCAAGAGGAATTTAATTTCAGTTTCTTGTTTATATAAATTTGGTTATTCGGTTACTTTTAATAAAGCTTTTATTATTAGTAAGAATAACAAAATTATTTGCAAAGGTACATTGGAAAACAGTTTATTCTATTTGCATAGAAATATCTCTCACTTGTTAGACACGAAATCAATGGAACCTAATCATAAAATAGTAAAATTATCAAATGATGAAACCTACATATGGCATTTACACCTAGGTCATATTAACCTTAATAGGATTAAAAGATTGGTTAGTGACGGACCTCTAAGTGACTTAAAGGTTGATGATCTACCAACTTTTGAATCTTGTTTGGAAGGTAAAATGACCAAAAGGTCGTTTACGACCAAAGGCACAAGAGTCATCGAATGTTTAGGATCGATACACACTGATGTGTGTGGACTTATGAGCATTCAAGCTAGAGGTGGATATGAGTACTTCATCACTTTCAAAGATGAAGACTCAAGATTTTGCTATGTGTATCTCATGAGACATAAGTCGGATGCTTTTGACATGTTCAAAGCATTTAAAGCTGAAGTAGAAAATCAGCTTGAGAAACACATAAAAATCTTGAGGTCTGATCGTGGTGGAGAATATCTATCTGGTGAGTTTCAGCAATATCTTACTGATAATGGGATTATTTTTTATTTTTTTTCTGCACCAGCTACACCTCAACAAAATAGGGTGGCAGAATGGAGAAGTAGAACTCTTTTGGACATGGTTAGGTATATGTTGAGTTATTCAACGCTTCATAATTCTTTTTAGGGATATGCTATACAAATTGCTATGTACATTCTAAACGATGTACCATCTAAGTCATTTCCTAAAACACTACATGAGTTATGGACCATGCGAAAACCTTGTTTACAACACTTAAGGATATTAGGATGTCCTACGCACGTGTTAAAAGGAAAGACATAAAAGGTGGAGTCCCGTTCAGAAGCATGCATATTTGTAGGGTATCAAAAAAGAACAAAAGGATATTATTTCTATAGTCCTTCAGATCTTAAAGTATTTGTTTCGACAAATGCTAAATTTTTAGAAGAAGACCATATGAATAATTTGGTGCCTAAAAGTAGAATTGTCTTGAATGAGCTTATAGGAGATACAATTCCACAAGAGGTTTCACTACCAAGCCCAATTGTAAGTTCTGTACCAACACAAGATCAATAATCTACCATACCTCGTCGTAGTGGGAGGGTTAGTAGAAAACCCGAGAGATACATTGGTCTAAGAGAATCTATAGAGAATATTCTGAACGACGATAATCCCTATACGTACAAGGAAGCAATGGAAGATGTTGATTGTCACCATTGGCAAAAGGCAATGCAATCCGAAATTGAATCTATGTTCAAAAACAAAGTCTGGTCTCATGTAGACTTGCCTAAAGGGATAAAACCCATTGGATGCAAGTGGGTATACAAGAGGAAAAAGGGAATGGATGGAAAGCTAGATTGGTGGCTAAAGGTTATAAACAGAAGGAAGGAATCGATTATGTAGAAACCCTCTCTTCTGTGGTCATGCTTAAATCCATTAGGATACTCTTATCCATTGCAGCATCTCTAGACTTAGAGATTCGGCAAATGG
This sequence comes from Dipteronia dyeriana, assembly GCA_032871835.1. NCBI lineage: Eukaryota > Viridiplantae > Streptophyta > Magnoliopsida > Sapindales > Sapindaceae > Dipteronia > Dipteronia dyeriana. The sequence continues at coordinate 30,022,239 of CM065295.1, read as the reverse complement.
ACGTAAAGACAGCTTTCCTTAATGAAAGTCTTGACGAAAGCATCTATATGATGCAACCAGAAGGATTCATTGAAAAAGGCCAAGAGGAAAAGGTACGTAAGTTGTAAAGATCCATATATGCATTGAAGCAAGCATCCAGATCATGGAACATAAGGTTCGATCAAGCCGTGAAAAGTTTTAGATTTATTCAAAATCTTGACGAACCTTGTGTATACAAAAGGATTAAAGGCAACAAGTTGGTTTTCCTAGTTCTTTATGTTGATGATATACTACTCATCAAGAAATGATGTAGGTGTATTGACATCAGTAAAAGAATGGTTAGCAAAACAATTTGATATGAATAACTTAGGAGAAACAAGTTATATTCTTGGTATCCAAGTCATAAGGGATAGAAAGAATAGAACGATTGCACTATCCAAAGCTTCATACATAGATAAAATCTTGTTTAAGTTTTCCATGCAAGATTACAAGAAAGGTATGTTACCTTTCAGACATTGAATCAAACTTTCTAAGGAACAAGTTCTTAAGAATGAGCATGAGGAGAAATTCATGAGTAGGGTTCCATACGCATCGGCAGTTGGAAGTCTAATATATGCAATGCACTGTACTAGACCAGATATTTGTTTTGTTGTGGGCATAGTTAGCAGGTTTCAATAAAAGTCCGGTCCTGATTACTGGACGGCAGTCAAACATATTTTCAAGTATCTTATGAGTGAAAATACAAACACTGTTAATTGCTCAAGGCTAACCTAAAGGGGGGGTAAATAGGTTAGATACCTTTTTCAAATCCCTTATAAGCAAACAAAAGTTTGTCCCTCTAGATTACTTGTATCACAATATATATATATATATATATATATATATATATATCAATTAAAGATACTTAATCAATATATAAAATATTTAAAGTGTGATACAAACAAGCAACCTTCACATATACACAATTGATATTATAGTAAGGAAGTCAACTTACATATAAACTTCTATCCATAGTATTCAAATAACAAATACAAATACAAGAGATATAGAGAGAGAGAAAAGTTGACACAAGATATAACGTGGTAAACCTCCAAAGAGGAAACATCCACGAGTTAGCAACCACAGGCAAACAAAATCCACTAGTAGATAAGACAAGTACAATCTCTTAAGTGACCACTTCACCTAGAAATTACCCTCATATCCTACTCATGAAGATGTCGCCCTCTTGCTTAACATTCTGAGGCCTCACACCTCATGTCATGACTTCCTCGCTCACCCTTCCGGAAACTTATGACTATAGGCAAGACTTCCTTGCTCATCCTTATGGATCCTCACGACCCTAGGCAAGACTTACTTGCTTGACATTTCGAGGTCTCCCACCTCTTGCCAAGACTTCCATGCTCAACAACATAGGCCTCACACCTATTGTCAAGACTTCTTTCTCACAAGGCATATAGTTGATCATGATTGCAAAATACAAACAACCACGCAACATAGAATGTTATGATCAACACATCCTATGGAAAATACTAGACATGAGCATGAATGCACAAAACAAATGTAGTCTAGTCAATCATGCATGTTTAATCCATTTAGATCATGTAAGATATGATCAACATATTACAACCTAGATACATGCATAGATCTAAAACTTGAGTCACAAGATATGTTCAATAAATACATAATCAAGTTTAAATCTTATATACCAAAAACATGCTAAAATCATGTGACAAAGTCATTTAGATTAAAACATGAGTTCTAGAGCATATTTCCTATTCATAGATTCATCAAAGCACATGAATAGCTCAAAAGAATACAAGCACATGTATTATAGCGAGATTTCGGCCAAAGAGAGCCGAATACATGTGAGGAACTATTTTTCACAAAATCAATCAATTAAAGATCATCAAACAGTTCTAGAATCAAAGCTAGCAAAATACAATCCCAAACATGTGAAAACATAGGTAAAATCAAAACCTAACTCAACATGTGAGATTTCAATTGAAAATCAATCTAGCTTTAAATGAGTTCAAAACTCAAATAAAAACAATCACAAGACACATATATATGTTGAAGAAGAAAACCCAAGTCAATTGACCAAGTTTTAAGAGAAAACTTTGAGAGAAAATCAATACCTTAGTTGATTTGGTGTAGTCCCGTTTTTGTGAGGTTAGACTCCAAAAACAGCAATAAAAATAACTCAAACCTTCAGAGAAAAGATGGAAGAAGAATAGACAAACACTCTCAACTTTGAATCGCTCAAATCGAAGTTCAAATGAAGAAGTTATGGTGTTTGTAACGTGAGAAAATTTGGGAGAAAATTCTGCACTCAAATTTTGAATCTCTTCTGAGAATGAAATATGAGAGGGATGGGATATAAAAAGGAGAGGGAAAAAGGGATATGTGAAATGACCAAAAGGGACAAGAAGCAACCAAGCTTACTTGCTACTCGAGATGGCATGTGGGCATCTCAGGACAGCAAGCCTTTTTGCCCAAGATGCTCACGGGCCATTTCGGGGAAAATAGCTTGGAGCTGTCTTCTTTTCCTTCGACCTCCCTTCTCGTTCTTCGACCGTTCTCCGGCCTCCAAACTCGGAATTCTAATCCGTTTGCGGATTACAAACCATAACTCTCTCACAGACATGGACATATAAGATACTCAACCCAGAAAGTAATAATTCGATATACGAAGACGAAGACAATATATGCAACATGAGTTGAAAGTGTAGTATCTTTTGACTTAGAACTTGAAATCAATAGTATGAGTAACCGAAATGACCGGAACTCAATCAAGAATGATTTAAGACTAAAATCAAGTTCAATATCCATGTTGTAAAAACATATACACATACAAACATAATTCACACTAGAATGCAAACTACAAAGAGATAGTCTCCAATGATTCATTTTTCCAAACCATGTTAATACATGAGCATTCATCTTTAAGTGTGTGAATGTGTTATAAATGGGCACAACGATGCAGGGACTCATATGAATGAATTGTATGTATGCGCCTTTAATGGTGCATAACTATGCAGGGACACAAATGTATGAATTGTGTGTGTGTGCCTAAGCCTTGTAAGAGAAAGATAAGGTCTTAATATACCTTTGTAGAACCATATAGCATCCTTTCTCTTTGAAGACTTTGAACTTGCTTTGACTTGTTGTTCCTTCTTCTTTGAAGCTTGAATCATCATGAATCTAAACAACTAAATCATTACAAGTAAACATCATTTTGATATGGAATTAATGCCAACACAATCAAAAAACAAACAATCTCCCCCTTTGGAAAATTCCATGTCAAAACACATATACATTTACTACAAATATAAAAATAAAGATAGGTCACAAAATCACTCCCTCACATTACAATGAGTAAGATTCCTAGACCTAATCTTCATCAACTCTTGAACTTCATCTTGATCTTCTCTTGAAGCAACCTACAAATCATCTCAAAGCACAATGCATATACAAGAGAAAAACAACAAATGGCAACATATAATATGGATAAGAATATACAATAAAGTCCACAAATACATATATTTCCCCCTCAATACATGTCAAAACACAAGAATTCTTAACCAAATCTTACTACTAATTATTACATGCCATTGGAAGTTCAAAAGTTCACAAAACAACATAAAAAAAAAACTAAGCAACTAGCTTCTCTTTCTCCCCCCTTTTGACATGAAATGACTCCAAAAAGTTAAGAAATGTACCTCAAGGCTCAAATACTAGCTACTTGTTCCACCAAAGAAAATTGTGCGAGTAGTCAATCTAACATAATGCTTGAGTGGTGGTCTTGAGCTTAAAGCAATGCACTCCTCCAACTCTTTTATCCTAGCACCTTGTTGAACAACTATAGCACTAAGTTCATCAACCTTCTCCTTCAATTGTATTGCTCATTCCAGAAGAATATTTGTGCTAATCATAAGACTATCAACTTGAGAACTACTAAATAGTCCAAAAGTATCACAAGTCTTACCCTTATTCTTATAGGACATGTATGACACACGTTTATCACAATACTTTTTCAAGGGTTGAACTAACACCTCATCTTCTCTACTCTTAATCCCACTAGTTAAACACAATGAAGTAATAAACCCCGATAATGCAAGCTTTTTATCACCTCTAGTAGAGAAAGCCTCACTATCAATGTAATACAAGAGAAGATCTCCAAGGTTTATAGGTTGATTAGTTACCAAGGTATACACTATTTTGATATTTGAATTCGAAGATCCAATAATGTTAGTGCAAATGAAAAGATGCCAAAATGCACTAGCCTTAGTTAACTCATGTTAACTAATATATGCCCTATTTTTCCACTCAAAAGAAGCATTGTCACAAAGAGTTCTACCCATGATATTTAGATTATCAATAACATTCACATCTAGAAAATTAGAATCTATATCATTAGATTGCCCAAGAAACTTGTTAATGTTTTCCGGGTGAACTCTAAACACAATACCCATAATTTCCATCAATGCATCGAACAAGGTGGCACTTTCCTTATATTCAAGATAAAACTCTCTAACAAGAGTATCATTTACAGCTCCTAACATGCTCACCCAAGATTCCCATTTTCTATCCTTTAAGCACTTAAGAACATACGAATCTTTACACTTACCAAAGTCAATGCCTCTCTCTTGAAATATCTTCTTTGTTCCAATGATCCCTAAATCTTTTGTCCTTGAAGCTTTGGATCCTTTTGAGGTAGACTTGGCTTTCACAACGGGATTCAATTGATTTCCACTTCCAGTAATCTTAGTTCTTCCCATTTTTCTTATGTTATAAGATGCTATATACATACAACAAAAGTGAGTGAAAGACGAAACAAGCATATTAGTCACAAAGATATAAAAACAAAGACATGACTTAAGAATGGATTATCATGCAAGACAAAGATAATGAGTAATATCTTACAAGTATCATTAAGTCAAAATATGCCAACACTTAACAAAATGAAGCATGTGAACATTTCATAAAAGAGAACAATGTCTAGCATACAATGCTCCCCCTTGATAAATGTTATAACCAAAATCAATGATAGCATAAAGTTCACAAACATGTTCACACAATCACACATTCAAGCAATTTGAAGAAATAATAACAAAATAAGCTTCATATGCTAAGAGAGATACACAAAGATTTTCAAGTTCTCTCATAATTCTTCAACAACTGTTAAAATATCAACATACTCATAAACAAAGTGTGTGTGTGTGAGAGATATGCTTCAAATATATATCAAAAAGTAGTTTGATAATTAACATGCAAACAATTTCCAATACTATTCATCTTAAGCTTTTTCCATAAAAAGTCAAACCGATTATCATCCAGAATTTTTTGCTCTTAAGAGAATAGATTTCAACATATGAGCGTGTGTGTGCATGTGGCTCGTCATCCCATTTCTGTTTTTCAACCCGAGCTCATTTCATTTTTAAATATACTTCTTTTTAAGCCGTCCTCATTTTCTTTTTAGGCTTTGAATCAAAGAATTTTTCTTTTCTTTTCATGATTCCATTTCAGCACTTCTTTGATTTTTATTAATCGTAAACAAAATTCACTTCATTGCGATTTTCACTCATCACAATGGTGTAGCTCTTTCCAACATTGGGTAGCTTTCACAACCAATGAGTGTAGCCCTTTCCATGAAGATGCTCGTTAAGTTCTATGTATTTGCCGAAGCAAAATGGATACTAACTATAGGTCATTTTAAATGTACTTAAACATAAAAACTTCAAGGTGTATCCAAAGTTTACATATTAGTAAACTCAACCTACTAGCAAAACATATAAGAGAAGCAAGGTGTAATTTTTAGAAAACCAAGATTTTATGGCTCATAATCACATGATCTAAAAGCAATAAGTAAAGACTTATACAAGATCATTACTTCTCTAATGAGCAGCTTTCAAAGAATATGAAGCTCATATTTTTAAAAGTAGTACCACTCAATGTTCTATACATAAACAATCATCAAAGTTAAGATCAATGTGAATAATATCACTATTAGATCCTAAAATAGCAAATGTCAATGAGAACTATATGTATGCTATACAATATTATCTAATATGACATGCTATGAGATGTATATCAAAAATTGAGTCAAAAGATGAATATCTAACAGAACATGCATTAGAGTATAGAGATACCTTTTGCACATTATATTCACAAAATATCATACTTCCGCCCTTTTTATGAGCACTCTTGCCTTGAATGTCCTCATGACACCAAGTTGACGATGTTTCACAACAAGAGTATAGAAAGCATAATATCTCAACTCAATCAACACATATCAAAAGAACTTCTCTAAAGTTAACCAACAAATTTTGACCATCATAACAAACATGATGTGAGATAACCAAGTTCATATCAATACATGGAGTATTCAAAGCTAGCAAGCAAGAATTCTCAACATATATTGATAAATTGCCTCAAAGTTACCTCACATGTGTTTCTTCCATTAGTGATAAGAGCACTCACCCTTGAACCACTTGTTATTGGGTGTACCTACACAAAAATTTCCAATATCATCATTGACATCAATGTTAAATCTAGAGTAAAGTCCTTCAATGACTTGATTAACAAGAATATCATTAATACACTATTCCTTAACATTTTCAACACAAGTTTTGTCAAGTTGAACAAGATTAGTTTTCTTTCTACTCCATAACTTCTTTTCATGGTTAGCAATATTATCATGTTTTTCAACTTTCAAAGCCTTAGCATGTTCAAGTTGAAGTTTAATCTCTTTATCTCTAGATTCATTTCCTAATTTGCATTTTTCAATATATTTATAACACCTAGACTTAATGTGACCTATTGTGTGGCCATAATGGCAAATTGGAATAAAAGATGAAATTGTACCTTTTGGAGTTGAACTAGCTTCACTAGGAGTTTGCAAAGATACCTTGTTTGCCAACTTCTTCTTGGTTTTTGATCTTCTCTTCTTGTGTGGTTTCTTGTCAATCACAACTTCATCCAAGAGAGTAGGAAGTGGTCCTTCAAAGGGCTCATCTTCAACTACCAAGTCGTCTTCACCACTATGAGAGTTAACAAGATTCATAACACTAGACACACTAACCGAATCATTTACTAAGTCCTTGATGGCCTCCTTAGTCGTGTCTATCTCTTCTATTAATTTTTGTTCTCTATTCCTCAAAGAAGATATCACATTATCTTTCTCAAGGTTTATCTTTTCTAGTTCTCTAAACTTCTTCATAATATCACCTTTCTCACCAAGAAGTCTTCGAGTAACAATCACAAACTCATTTAGTTGTTTCTCGATCAAATCATCCTTCTCAACTACCTCTCTTAGAGCATTATCTCTAGCTTCTTCAATCTTTTCTATCATGGCCAACTACTCAAGATTAGTAGGAATGGAACTAGAGCTTCCATGATGATTTGCATCAAAGTTCTTGTTCAAAGATATTGTACTATCAACATCTAGTGGAAAATGAGAAGCCGTTAGAGATACAAAGTTGCTCACCAACTCTTCATCACTTAAAGACTCACTATTAGAGCTCTTATTATCACTAGAGTTATCATCACTCCAAGTAGCCGCCAACACTTTGCCTTTCTTGTCTTTCTTATATGGCTTCTTGGTGCACTCACTAGCAAAGCGACCAAAACCATGACAATTGTAGTATTGAACACCTTTCTTGTTCATGGCTTGACTATTCTTCTCGTTCCTTGGAGATGATGGTTTCTTAACTCCCTTTTCCTTAGAATTCTTGCCTCTAGGCTTTGCATTCTTCCTTAGAAACTTTTTGAAATTTTTAACCAAAAGAGCAATCTCTTCATTTTCATCATCACTCTCCTCCTCAATAGCATTGAGAGCGATTCCCTTACTCTTAGTCTTTGGCTTCAAGCACATCTCATAAGTTTGGAGAAACCCAAGCAACTCATCAATGTTCATGCTATCCACATCCTTGCTTTCCTCAATAGTTGTCACCTTTGATTTAAATCTCTTAGGAAGAGACCTAAGGATTTTCCAATTTAAACGCTCTTTTGAGATAGGTACTCCAAGTGCTTGACATTGGTTAGCAATGTTAAAAAGTCGGAATTGGAAGTCTTCGAACTTTTCTTCTTCACCCATACTTAAACCTTCGAATTGTGATGCCAACATTTGAAGCCTTGATTTCTTCACCGCTAAGGTTCCTTCATTAGTAACTTTGAGAGTATCACAAGCCTCCTTTATGGATTCAAGATTTTGAATGTAGGAGAATTGATGCCCATCAACTCCTCCAAATATGGCATTCATAGCACGGTGGTGCCATTTAGTAACCTCAAACTCATTCGTTGTCCATTCACTCATTGGCTTGAGTATCATAGTTCCATCCTCTTGAACCATGGTAGGAGGACTATAACCTTTTTCAACTACCATCCACACCCTTTCATCAATAGAGCGAATGTAAGCTTTCATCCTCAACTTCCGATACCATAGTTAGTGCCTCGAAATAATGGTGGTCTAGTATTTGAGACTCCTTCCGCCATTACATCATCTTGTAAACTCATGACTTCAAAAGCTTTGCAAAAACCGTGAATGTATCACCTAGATTCTCACTAAGTACAATCTAGTATCCTGCTTTGATACCAATTGAAAATACAAACACGATTAAATGCTCAAGGGTAACCTAAAGGGGGGTGAATAGGTTAGACACCTTTTTTGACTCCCTTAGAAACAAACAAAAGTTTGTCCCTCTAGATTACTTGTATCACAATATATATATATATATATATATATATATATATATATATATATCAATTAAAGATACTTAATCAATATGTAAAACATGTAAAGTGTGATACAAAAAAGAAACCATCACATATACATAATTAATATTATAGTAAGGAAGTCAACTTACATATAAAGTTCTATCCATAGTATTCAAATAACAAATACAAATATAAGAGAAATAGGAATAGAGAAAAGTTGACACAAGATATAACGTGGTAAACCTCCAAAGAGGAAACATCCACGAGTTAGCAACCACCATCAAACAAAATCCACTAGTAGATAAGACAAGTACAATCTCTCAAGTGACCCCTTCACCTAGAAACTACCCTCTTATCCTACTCATGAAGATGTCGCCCTCTTGCTCAACATTTTGAGGCCTCACACCTCTTGTTAGGACTTTCTCGATCACCCTTCTGGATCCTCACGACCCTAGGCAAGACTTCTTTGCTCACCCTTCTGGATCCTCACGACCCTAGGCAAGACTTCCTTGCTTAACATTTCGAGGTCTCCCACCTCTTGCCAAGACTTTCATGCTCAACAACATAGGCCTCACACCTATTGTCAAGACTTCTTTCTCACAAGGCATATAGGTGATCATGATTGCAAAATACAAACAACCACGCAACAGAGAATGTTATGATCAACATATCCTATGGAAGATACTAGACATGAGCATGAATGCACAAAACAAATGTAGTCTAGTCAATCATGCATGTTTAATCCATATAGATCATGTAAGATATGTTCAACATTAATTACAACCTAGATACATGCATAGATCTAAAACTTGAGTCACAAGATATGTTCAATTAATACATAATCAAGTTTAAATCTCATATACCAAAAGCATGCTAAAATCATGTGACAAAGTCATTTAGATTAAAACAAAAGTTCTAGAGCATATTTCCTATTCATAGATTCACCAAAGCACATGAATAGCTCAAAAGAACACAAGCACATGTATTATAGTGAGATTTCTGCCAAGGAGAGCCTAATACATGTAAGAAACTATTTTTTACAAAATCAAACAATTAAAGATCATTAAATAGTCCTATAATCAAAGCTAGCACAATACAATCTCAAACATGTGAAAACATAGGCAAAATCAAAACCTAGCTTAACATGTGAGATTTCAATTGAAACTTAGTCTAGCTTTAAATGAGTTCAAAACTTAAATCAAAACAATCACAGGACACATATATATGTTGAAGAAGAAAACCCAAGGCAATTAACCAAGTTTTAAAAGAAAACTTTGAGAGAAAATCAATACCTTAGTGGATTTGGTGCAGTCCCATTTTTTATGAGATTAGACTCCAAAAACAGCAATAAAACTAACTCAAACCTTTAGAGAAAAGATGTAAGATGAATAGACAAACACTCTCAACTTTGAATCACTCAAATTTTAGTTCAAATGAAGAATTTATGGTGTTTGGAATGTGAGAAAATTTGGGAGAAAATTCTGCACTCAAATTTTGAATCTCTTCTTAGAATGAAATGTGAGAGGGAAGGGATATATAAAGGTGAGGGAAAAAGGGACATGTGAAATGACTGAAAGGGACAAGAAGTAACCAAGCTTACTTGCTGCCCGAGATGGCACATGGGCATCTCGGGGTAGCAAGCCTTCTTGCCCGAGATGATCATGCGCCATCTCGGAAAGAGTAGCTTGGAGCTGTCTTATTTTCCTTCGACCTCCCTTTACGTTCTTCGACCGTTCTCCAGCCTCAGAACTTGGAATTTGAATCCGTTTATGGATTATAAATCGTAACTCTCTCATAGACATGGACATATAAGATAATCAACCCAGAAAATAATAATTCGACTTGACATACGAAGACGAAGACAATATATGCAACATGAGTTGAAAGTGTAGTATCTTTTGACTTAGAACTTGAAATCAACAGTATTAGCAACTGAAATGGCCGGAACTCAATCAAGAATGATTTAAGACTAAAACCAAGTTCAATATCCATGTTATACAAATATATACACATACAAGCATAATTCACACTAGAATGCAAACTACATAGAGATAGTCTCCAATCATGCATTTTTCCAAAGCATAGTATTTTTTATACCAATGCATGAGCATTCATCTTCAAGTGTGTGAATGTGTTATAAATGGGCACAACGATGCAGGGACACATATGAATGAATTGTATGTGTGTACCTTTAATGGTGCATAACTATGCAGGGCGCAAATATATGAATTGTGTGTGTGTATGTGCGTGTGCCTAAGCCTTGTAAGAGAAAGATAAGGTCTTAATACACCTTTGTAGAACCATATAGCATCCTTTCTCTTTGAAGACTTTTAACTTGCTTTGACTAGTTGTTCCTTTTTCTTTGAAGCTTGAATCATCATGAATCTAAACAACTAAATCATTACAAGTAAACATCATTTTGATATGTAATTAATGCCAACACAATCTAAAACCTAACAAGGAGAATGAGAGATTATATGCTTTATACTCTGAGGGGATTTAATTCCCGTTTGGTATACAGATTCTGACTCTAGGAGATCAACATCAGGATCTATATTTACTATTGATGGTGGGGCAGTCATATGGAGGAGTATCAAGCAATCTTGTATTGCTGATTTTACCATGGAAGCCAAGTATGTTGCCGCATGTGAGGCTGCTAAATAGGCTGTCTGGCTCCACCAATTCCTGATTGACTTGGAAGTGGTTCCGGATGCGAATAAGCAGATCGCTATCTATTGTGATAATAGTGGAGCAGTGGCTAATTCGAGAGAACCAAGAAGTCATAAGAGACGGAAACACATTGAAAGAAAGTTTCACATTCTGAAGAAATTATGCATAAGGAAGACGTGATAATTACCAAGATCGCGGCAGCGGATAATCTAGCGGATCCCTTTACAAAGGCTTTTCCACAAATAAGTTTTGGTGGGCATCTAGAGAACATGGGGATGAGAGATATGACACATTTGCTATAGAGCAAGTGAGAGATTGTTGGGATTATGCTCGATAGCAAGAGTATAATAATGTATTTGAAAATCTTTTCATATTAATAAAGTGATTTCTAGTTTAACAAATCGTATAGCATTTATAGTTTAATTATTATAATTGTCAAAAGTAAATAATCATAAGGTCAAAAGACTATGAGAAAAGAAGAATTGTTCATACATCTAGATATGTATGAGGTATACACAATTCTTTAGTTAGTCTTGAATAATATTCACAACTTAAGATAAAGGTTGGGCGCCTTTATCTTTTTAAAGTTGTAGATTCTTTTGCTAGCGTTTGAGTGGGATCAAATGTGTTATGATGAGTATAAAATCATCAAAGTGTGGTGTCTTTGGGTAAAAGAATCTAGTGCATTGAATTGGATCACTGTGAAATACTTTATCTAGAATCGTCAATGGATAAAAGTTTTCACTTGAAGACAATCGAAGAGTCTATCTCAATTCTGAGATTACGTAGCATCGTCTATCCTCGATAGTTTAGTGGTATTCATTTGTTAATCTATAGAGGACTTCATTTATGGATATGGGCATCGTGGCTCCATTTATGAAATGAGAGTAGAATATCATCATATGGATATTTTGAGGTATTGGATATTAAATCTTAACGTTAAGTTTTCAATGGTGTCTATTGAAACATGGCTTCTGGACAAGTCTAAATTTACAAGTTCAAAATGTGGTCATATGAGTAAATATGGTAACTTGGAGAGGTATAGGTGGTCTATGAGCTCTTGGGGATTACTGATATTCTTCATGAGGATACACTTTCTCCAATAAGGCTGTCTAGGGTATGAGTAAGAAATATTAACTTATTCTATCTTTATTTAATAGTGTAATTTTAGTTCTTTAGTGGAATGAACTAAAATTAATAGATCTGACATAAGTGAATCATTTGTTGATTGTGATTGGGTTGTGTCTATTAGAGCTTAAAATTAGATAGCCCGCCAAGATCTCCAATCTACATGAACTTGCATGGATCGCTCGATATATTCTACCGGACCAATTTAGGGGTTCATCTAGACTTGTATTAGGGCATGTGGACTTGTTTCTTTTTGTAAGAATGGGTCTAGTTCACATGTGGACTTTTTATTAAGGTCCAATGGATTTAATAAAATAAGAAAAATAATATATTGGCCAATGTATATGTGTTGGGCGGCAAGGCTATATAAAATAGCTTAATATATTGTTTTTTTATTTTATTTTATTATTTAATTAATTTGGTAATTAATTAATTATTTAATTAAAAGTCAAAATCTTTTTCCTAGTAGGAGATGGTCTCCTAATATTATACTATTGTTGGTAGTATAATTAATATTAAAGTCATTATTTGATAAGTAGATAAATAAAAAAAATTATTTATCTAGTCAAATTAGGAAATCTTTAATATGGTTACAAATACACTGTTGAGTTGGATAGGAGTTTTGGTGTAAGATAGAATTCTTTTTGGAAAAAGATTCTTGGTTACCAAGTAAATCCACTTAAGGATAGGATTCATACCCACCAAGTAAATCCTTCTTAGGAAAAGATTTGTGATCCTATATATATCCCTCTAAATTTTGGCCAGCTCTAAGAAATTGCAAGAAAGAATTTCGGCCAGCCCTATATATTTTAGAGAGAGAATTCGGCCAACCTAGTAATTCTACTAGGAGATAATTCAGCCACCATAAGAATTTTGGGAGAAAATTTTGTTTTTGCTCTACATAAAATTCGATCAACTCTAAGAAAAATTGTGAGATTCGGCAAAGAAGAAAAGGAAGAAAGAAAGTTTAGTTTTCAATAGTACACTAGTAGTCTTTACATTAAAAGGTTTTGTGTACAACATCGAATCAAGGATTACGTGAGTTTCAATCAAATTGATTGATAATACGTTCTTTGCTTTCTTGTTGGAGGATTATTGTGACTAATAAAGATAAGGATTTTGTTTGTTTCCATCCTCAGGTATAAAATTAAAGAAAGGGAGCCCACACTCTTAGGTGATTCACGTTTGTGATTGGATTGTAAGATCTTGTAGATTCTATTCGGTTCTTGTTCTATCGTCACGAGGAAAAAGTACGACCCTTTTATATACAACAATTAATCTAGGGTTAAGGTTCTTGTTATTAAAGAGGGAAAATTTTTATTTATTCCGAAACCTTAATTTTGAATTTTTATGCTTCCGTTGCACGATTTTCCCTTCAATGTCGGGGTTGATAGTAGGTCGGTCTATCTAGGACTAGGGGCTTGGGTTCTAGCCTGTCCCAGATAGAAGTGGTGGGTCCTACCCTATTATTGGCAGGAACCACTGGAGGGGGTCCCAGCCGATCAAAGGCAGGTTGCCTAGCAACAGATCTACTCGCCTCCCCTCAAGTACCAAGATCTGCAAGTTGATGAGCAATTCCTTATGTGGCTAGACAGAGGCATACATTCTCCATGATGGCCGCAACATGCTGGTTGATCACAGTTTGGTTCATTGCCTGATCGGTTAGAGCCCGCTCAATGTCTGGCTGATACGAGGCTGGCTTGTGATGCTTGGATTTCCTCTCCTTATTCTGCCCTTTCATGGTCAAAAAGGTAGACTGATGTCCCGAGGTTTTGGGTTGTCCTTGGGAGGATCGAAGCCTCATAATTATTGTAAAATAAAAAAAACTTGTAAATATAAAAATGGTGGTGTGGGATTTCCCACAGACGACGCCAGAAAGTGTTAACCGAAAATTCACACTGGGTGGAAAATCTCGATTAACACCCTCGAGACCACTACCATGGAGGTGGTGGCCGAGGTAGGTAGCTCGTACCTTGGAGAGATCTTGTATGAATGTGGAGGATGGGGCGGTAGGTTGGAGAGGAGTCATCCCATCTCGTCGGGCTTCACAGTAGGTAGGAGATGAGTCATCCCACCTGTCGGACTTCGTGACTGGTAGGAGATGAATCATCCCACCCGTCAGACTTTGTGGTAGGTAAGAGATGAGTAATCTCACCTGTCGGGCTTCACGCATATGGAGGAAACATTAGGGGCTTGAGGTTCCCTGGTTGGTGCAAAGGGGATAACCCTGGTCCTCAATCCCGATCCTGATCCTAGTCTCAGTCCTTAGTACTGGTGCTTGTACCTGGTACCCGTTCTACTCTCTAGGTGTCCTCGATCCAGGTACCACGGCTTGGATACACCAAGATGATGTAGATGTGGTCGAGAAAGATTGGATCACCCGGTAGCGATTCTTTACCTCTAGATACTCTCAGTCGAGGTCGGAACCCGTCTTGGTACCTGAGTCCTGGAGCTCGGTCTTGGACTCCGATTCCTTCCTGCACTTTCTCGATCTAAATGGTGAGCAAGAGGATAAGATCAAAACTCCTCCTTAGTTTCTCTATCTCATGTAGGAAGGATTAAAGAGCTAGGTCCAGCGGGGTAGGAATCTAGCTCACAGACATACATACATAATACAAGAGATACATAGGAAAAAGACAAGTCTTATGTAGTGAGAGGTGGACTGACCAAGGGGGATAAAACATCATGAATGATCACATGCTAAAAAAACCCCCAAGGCAGTATCCAGAGAAAGGAGGAATGCTCTTCCTTATGTATATATCAAAGAATGCTCCAGGGAGCTTACAAAGTGGTGGAGTAGTACAACGTATACGCTCTGGAGAGCTTACAATTGTAGTAGAAAGTTAACCAATCTTGATATATGCTTGGGAGAGGTACATGATGCCGATATATGGAGAATTCAGGCGAGAAACCTTTTACACTATTAATGACATATTTTTGGTAGGGATTGGTATGTGTAATCAGGCGTCGGATTCAGCATTCATTTCGGGAGTCGATTTGTGTCTATCATTTAGCCTGTCCTTCCTGAAGAGAGTTTTTTCATATTTATAGGTTCCATTGCTTATTGCCCACTCCCTATATTATGGATTGATCCTACTTCTTTATTAGGCAGGATTTTCTGTTGTAGTTGACCCCAAAGAATCAGATGTGGAGGATATCTTTGAGGTAAATGTATTGTTTCCTCTTTGGACTATTTCACTTATGGTGGCAATTAAATAGTTGAATATTCTCTCATTAATGGCGTTGATCATCTCCATTAATAAGGTTGACTACCTCCATTAATACAGTTGACCTCATTAATAGGGTTGACTTCCTCCATTAATATAGTTGACCTCATTAATAGGGTGTGCTACCTCCATTAATATAGTTGACCTTATTAATAGGGTTGACTATCTCCATTAATATGGTTGACCTCATTAATGGTAATCATGAAAGTCAACTCTCTCTCTCTCTTGGAGGAGAACTCTAGTTCTATATGCCACTTTCGCAAGGTACTATATGGAGGTTACCAGAGGTGACGTTAGAGTCGAGGTACGCTCAAGTACTGCTCTTGCTACTGTTGACTTGATTTAACCATGTCGGGATCTATAGTGGATCTTGCCCTAATTGTGTTGGCACTTTTTGGTAATGATAGGGCTTTATGGGCTTCTTCCTTTTCTGCTCGGACGGGTTGAGATTGTACCTCGACGAGGCAGGAGGGCATTTGCAAGACAAGTACGGCATCCTGAAGGTCTCTTGGTGAAATTAGAGATGGTAGTATGCTCCAGGAAAGTATCGTGAGATCCTTGGGGTGTAGGGAAAATTGGTTCAAAACTGCAACGGAAGCGTGAGAAAATTAGATAAAAATTAGGGTTTCGGTATAAATAAAAATGTTCCCTTTGACTAACAAGAACCTTAACACTAGATTAATTGATGTATATAAAAAGTGTCATACCATTTTTTTTCTCGTGACGATTGAACAAGCGCCGATTCAATTTCGTAAGATTTTCCAATCCAATCACGAACGTGAATCACCTAGGAGTGTGGGCTCCCTTTCTTTAAATCGTATACCTGAGGATGGAAACAAACAAAAGCTTTCTCTTTGTTAGTTACAATAATCCTCCAAGAAGAAAACAAAAAATGTTAGGTCACTTGTGAATTATCAATCAATTTGATTGAAACTCGCGTGAACATTGATTCGATGTTGTACACAAAACCTTTTGATATAACGGCTACTAGTGTACTATCGAAAACCAAACGTTCTTTCTTCCTATTTATTCTTTCCCAAATCACACACTATTTTTTAGAGTTGATCGAATTTTATCAAGAGCAAAATCAGATTTTTCTCCCTTAAAATTTCTATGATGGCCGAATTCTCTCCACAAAGAATTACTTAAGCTAGCCAAAATCTTCTCTTGAAATTATGCTAGGGCTGGCCGAAATTCACTCTTAGAATTGCTTAGGGCTGGCCGAAAATCACAAGAGATATATATATAGGATTATAAATCCTCTCCTGAGAAGGATTTACTTGGTTGGCAAGAATCCTTTCCTTAGGTGGATTTATTTGGTAGTTAAGAATCCTTATCTAAAAGAAATTTTATCCTCTCCTATATACACACATGCTAGCCTAAATTCATAGGATATATATTAGGAGACTTAATTCTTTTCCTAAGAAAGATTTACTTGGTTGTTAAGAATCATTTTCTTAGGTAGAATTACTTTGTGGTTAAGAATCTTTTTCAAAAGGAATTCTATCCCACACCAAGAATCCTAATCCAACTCAATAGTGTATTTGTAATAATATTAAAGACTTCCTAATTATTTATCTACTTATCAAATATAGTCTTTAACATTAATTATACTACCAACAATAGTATAGTTTTAAGAGACCATCTCCTACTAGGAAAAAAATAACTTTTAATTAAATAATTAATTAATCAACAAATTAATTAATTTTCATTTAATTAAATAATAAAATAATATAATATAATTAAGCTATTCAAAATAGCCTTGCTGCCCATACCAATGTATATGGCCTATTATATTATTTTCTTATTTTATTAAATCCATTTGACCTTTATAAAAAGTCCACATATGAACTAGACTCATTCTCACAAAAGAAACAAGTCCACAAAACTCAATACAATTCTAGATGGACCGCTAAATTGGTCCGGTAGAATATATCAAGTGATCCATACAAGTTCATATGGATTGAGGATCTTGGTGGGCTATCTAGATTTAAGCTCCAATAGGCAAAACCCTATCACAATAAACAAATGATTCACTTAGGTCCGATCTATTTAATTTTAGTTCATTCCACTAAAGAGCTAAAATTGAACTCTTAAATAAAGACAGAATAAGTTGATGTTACTCATTCATACCCTAAACAACCTTATTGGAGAAAGTGTATCCTCGTGAAGAATACCAATAATCGCCAAGAGCTCATAGACCGCCTATAGCTCTCTAAGTTACCATATTTACTCATATGACAACATTTTGAACTTGGATATTTTGACTTGTCTCGAAGCCATGTTTCAATAGACACTATTGAAAACTTAACGTTAAGAATTTATATCCAATACCTCAAAACATCCATTTGATGATATTCTACTCTCATTTCACAAATGGAGCCATGATGTCCATATCTATAAATGAAGTCCTCTATCGATTAACAAATGAATACCACCAAACTATCGAGGATAGACTATGCTATATAATTGTACTCATTGATAGCTCAAATGATAACACTTGCAACCATAAGTCCATCAATTATCTTAGGATTCAGATCAACTCTCCGATTGTCTTCTAATGAAAACTTTTATCCGTTGACTGTTCTAGACAAAGTATTCCATTGTGATCCAATTCAATGCACCACGTGCACTAGATTCTTTTGCCCAAAGACACCACACTTTGATGATTTTAGACTCATCATAACACATTTGATCCCACTCAAATGATAGCAAAAGAATCTACAACTTTGACAAGATAAAGACGCCCAACCTATTATCTTAAGTTGTGAATATTATTCAAGACTAACTAAAGAATTGTGTCTACCTCATACATATCTAGATGTATGAACAATTCTTCTTTTCTCATAGTCTTTTGACCTTATGATTGTTTACTTTTGAAAATTATAATAATAAGACAATAACTGCTATAAAATTTGTTAAACTAGAAATCACTTTATTAATATGAAAAAATTGTCAAATACATTATTATACTCTTGCTATTGAGCATAATCCTAACAATCTCCCACTTTCTCTATAGCAAATGCGTTTTATCTCTCATTCCCATGTTCTTTAGATGCCCATCAAAACTCTTTTGTGGAAGAGCCTTTGTAAAGGGATCCGCTATATTTTCTGCTGACTCGATCTTGGTAATCATCACGTCACCCATATGCACAATTTCCCTTAAAAGATGATACTTTCTTTCAATGTGTTTCCCTCACTTATGACTTCTTGGTTCTCTCGAATTAGCCATTTCTCCATTATTGTCACAATAGATAGTGATCTGCTTATTCGCATCAGGAACCACTTCCAAGTCAATCAAGAATTGGCGGTGCCAGACAACCTCTTTAGCAGCCTCGCATGAGGTAACATACTTGGCTTCCATATGACTGCCCCTCCTCTAATAGTAAACACAGATCCTGATGTTGATCTTCTAGAGTCAGAATCTGACTGAAAATCATAATCTGTATACCCAACGGGAATTAAATCCCCTCCATAGTATACAAGCATATAATCTCTCGTTCTCCTAAGATACTTGAAAATATGCTTAACTGTCGTCTAGTTATCAAGACTAGGTTTCGATAGAAACCTTCTAACTATGCCTACAACAAAACAAATATCTATTCTAGTAGAGAACATTGCATACATGAGACTTCCAACTGCCGATGCGTATGGAACCCTACTCATGAATTGCTCTACATGCTCATTCTTAGGAACTTGTTCCTTAGAAAGTTTGATTCCATGTCTGAAAGGTAACCTACCTATCTTGGAATCTTGCATGGAAAACCTAAACAAGATTTTATCTATGTATGAAGCTTGGGATAGTGCAATCGTTCTATTCTTTCTATCCCTTATGACTTGGATACCAAGAATATAACTTGCTTCTCCTAAGTCCTTCATATCAAATTGTTTTGCTAACCATTCTTTTATTGATGTCAATACACCTACATCGTTTCCGATTAGTAGTATATCATCAACAAAAAGAACTAGGAAAACCAACTTGTCGCCTTTAATCCTTTTGTATACACAAGGTTCATCAAAGTTTTGAATAAATCCAAAACTTTTCACGGATTGATCGAACCTGATGTTCCAGGATTTAGATGCTTGCTTCAATCCATATATGGATCTTTGCAACTTGCATACCTTTTCCTCTTGGCCCTTTTCAATGAATCCTTTTGGTTGCATCATGTAGATGCTTTCGTCAAGACTTCTATTACGGAAAGTTATCTTGACGTCCATTTGCCAAATCTCTAGGTCTAGAGATGCAGCAATGGATATGAGTATCCTAATGGATTTAAGCATGGTCACAGGAGAAAAGGTTTCTTCATAATCGATACCTTCATTCTATGTATAACCTTTAGCTACCAATCTATCTTTAAAGGTTTCCACATTTCCATCGATTCCTCTTTTCCTCTTGTATACCCACTTGCACCCGATGGGTTTTACCCATTTAGGCAAGTCTACAAGAGACCAGACTTTGTTTTTGAACATAGATTCAATTTCGGATTGCATTGTCTTTTTCCAATGTCGACAATCAACATCTTCCATTGCTTTCTTGTACGTATAAGGATCACCGTCGTCCGGAAGATTCTCTACATATTCTCGTAGACCTATGTATCTATTGGGTTGTCTAACAACCCTCCCACTATGACGAGGTATGGTAGATTGTTGATCTTGAGTTGGTACGGAACTTACAATTAGGCTTGGTTGTAAAACCTCTTGTGGAATTGTATCTCCTGAAAGCTCATTCAGGACAATTCTACTTTTAGACACAAAATTATTCATATAGTCCTTTTCTAGAAATTTTGCATTTGTCGGAACAAATATTTTAATATTTGAAGGACTATAAAAAATATCATTTTGTTCCTTTTGGATACCCTACAAATATGCATGTTTCTGAATAGGACTCCATCTTTTCTGTCTTTCCTTTTAACACGTGTGCATGACATCCAAATATCCTTAAGTGTTGTAAACTAAGCTTTTACCCGGTCCACAAGTCATGCGGTGTTTTAGGAATCGACTTAGATGGTACATCTTTTAGAATGTACATTGCGGTTTGCAAAGCATATCCCTAAAAAGAAATAGAGATTGTTGAATAACTCAACATAGACCTAACCATGTCCAAAAGAGTTCTATTTCTCCTTTCTGCCACCCCATTTTGTTGAGGTGTGCCTGGTGCAGAAAACTGAGAAATTATACTATTATCAATAAGATATTGCTGAAACTCACCAGATAGATATTCTCCATCACTATCAGACCTCAAGATTTTGCAGTGTTTTAGGAATCGACTTAGATGGTACATCGTTTAGAATGTACATTGCGGTTTGCAAAGCATATCCCCAAAAAGAATTAGAGAGTGTTGAATAAGTCAACATAGACCTAACCATGTCCAAAAGAGTTCTATTTCTCCTTTCTGCCACCCCATTTTGTTGAGGTATGCCTGGTGCAAAAAACTGAGAAATTATCCCATTATAAATAAGATATTGTTGAAACTCAGCTGATATATATTCTCCACCATGATAAGACTTCAAGATTTTTATGCGTTTCTCAAGCTGATTTTCAACTTCAGCATTAAATGCTTTGAACATATCAAAAACATCCGAATTATTTCTCATGAGATACACATAACCAAATATTGAGTGATCATGCGTGAAAGTGATGAAGTACTATATCCACCTCTAGCTTGAATGCTCATAGGTCCACACACATCAGTGTGTATCAATCTTAAACATTCGATGGCTCTTGGGCCTTTGGTCATAAACGACCTTTTGGTCATTTTACCTTGCAAACAAGATTCACAAGTTTGTAGATCATCAAACTTTAAGTCACTTAGAGGTCTGTCACTTACCAATCTTTTAATCCTATTAAGGCTAATATGACCTAGGCGCAAATGCCATAGGTAGGTTTCATCTTTTGATAATTTTACTCTTTTATGATTAGGTTCCATTGATTCTGTGTCTAACAAGTGAGAGATATTTCCATGTAAATAGAATAAACTTTTTTCCAATGTACCCTTACAAATAAATTTGTTATTCTTACTAATAATAAAACCTTTATTAAAAGTAACCAAATATCCAAATTTATTTAGACAAGAGACCGAAATTAAATTCCTCTTGAATTGTGGTACATAATAAACGTTTATTAAAACTAAATGCCTATAAGAATCTAAATTGATTCTAATATCTCCCACTACACTAGTAGACACCAAAGCTCAATTGCCTAATTGCAAGTTGAATTCATTCTCATTCAGTCTTTTCCTTTCTCGAAACCCCTTCTAGTTAGACCCAAGTTGTTTTGTCTTCTGTTGTTACTTGACCTTCTGACAGGTCTTAACATTAGCAACTTTACCAACCGTATGAATCTCTTGACCCTTGCCTTTCACAAGAATCGTTTTGGCGCTTTGAACATCTTGCATCAGAACTTGCAAGGTGTATTCTTTATTGTTCAAGGTGTAGTCCAACTTTGAAAAAACCAAAGGAATTCGATAGTGAGTTGACAATCATGTCAAGTTTTCGTCTCACCGTCTATCTCAGCACCATTCAGTTCAGCAATGTTGAGATGTGCTATGAATTTCATCATGTGATCTTTCACAGTCTGTCCAGGTTTCATCCTAAGATTCGTGAAAATAGACACTGCCTCTCCTCTTAGTCATCCTAGACCTCATAGTTAATATCTCCTATAGAGACATCATTATATCGGCAGCAGCCTCCATTCCTTCATGTTGTTGTTGCAACACGTCGGAGATGATGGCCATAATGTAACGTACATTTAGCCATCTCATCTGAATACATCCTCTACTGATACTCATCTCTTTTGCACATGTGTAGATTCATTAGTTTGGTGGTTTAGGAATAGACAGAATGATCTTATGGTTTTTCAACTTACAACAACCCAATTTTCATTTTTCCATGTGATATAATTATCATCAGTTAAAGTACTATCTTTTAGGAATTTGATTAGGGATGGGGTCATGATTTCTTTATATTAACAAAAATAATCACGATATAGCACTTTTGAAATTTTATATTGAATTAAATAAAATAATTCAATCGTAAAAATTCAACGGTGACCCAACACCCATAAATGGTACGCCTCCTTTGGGAGTTCGCAACATTTACTAGTTGGACTAGTTCCCACCTAATTGTTAACATAACAACCAACGTTTTCAATTTTAGCCTTGTAATTTTTATTAACAAGAACTCTTGGAAGGATATTAATAAAATTACATTGAGTGTAATATCAACAAATGATTCACTTAGGTCCGATCTATTTAATTTTTGTTCATTCCACTAAAGAGCTAAAATTGAACTTTTAAATAAAGATAGAATAAGTTGATGTTATTTATTCATACCCTAGGCAACCTTATTGGAGAAAGTGTATCATCGTGAAGAATACCAGTAATCGCCAAGAGCTCATAGACCGCCTATAGCTCTCCAAGTTACCATATTTACTCATATGACCACATTTTGAACTTGGATATTTTGACTTGTCCCGAAGCCATGTTTCAATAGACACTATTGAAAACTTAACGTTAAGATTTAATATCCAATACCTCAAAACATCCATATGATGATATTCTACTCTCATTTCATAAATTGAGCCACGATGTCCATATCTATAAATGAAATTCTCTATCGATTAACAAATGAATACCACTAAACTATCGAGAAGAGACTATGCTATATAATCGTACTCATTGTTAGCTCAAATGATAACACTTGCAACCATAAGTCCATCAATTATCTTAGGATTCAGATAGACTCTCCGATTGTATTCTAATGGAAACTTTTATCCATTGACGGTCTAGATAAAGTATTCTATTGTGATCCAATTCAATACACCCAGTGCACTAGATTCTTTTGCTCAAAGACACCACACTTTGATGATTTTAGACTCATCATAACACATTTTTTTCCACTCAAATGCTAGCAAAAGAATCTACAACTTTGACAAGATAAAGGCGCCCAACCTATTATCTTAAGTTGTGAATATTATTCAAGACTAACTAAAGAATTATGTCTGCCTCATACATATCTAGATGTATGAAAAATTCTTCTTTTATCATAGTCTTTTGACCTTATGATTATTTACTTTTGACAATTATAATAATTAAACTATAAATGCTATAAAATTTGTTAAACTAGAAATCACTTTATTAATATGAAAAGATTGTCAAATACATTATTATACAATTGCTATCGAGCATAATCCTAACATGGGAAACCAAGGTCCTTCCACGTCGACCTAGCATCGGGCTTCTATCCTAGCATAAGGAGCTTGATGTGGTCACGTCGGGCTTTATTTGGCGAGCCTGGATGCGTGTAAGATGCTCAGATGGTATAGGCAACCTAGCCTTGCTCCTGTAGGATCGTGTGGTAGCTCGACCTCGGGGACCTTTATATAAGCCCGAATTTAGACTCTTGTACGAAGGCTGGGAAGTGGAAAATTCTCTTTTGGTACCTAACTAAATTTGGCTATTAACAAATATATATGTTAATATTTTATAAATTTAATTGGAACAATAATTATTACTTTTGAGTTTTCCAAATATTTTTTTAAAAAAATTAACAACATTTTTTATAGGGGGAATTATAGTTTGGTCCCAATAATTTAATGAAACTTCACATTTTTACTCAACTTATGTATAAGGGTCTTTGGTCCTCATCTTTTCGAAAATACATCAAATTAGTCTATTTGACCAAAAAGTTGACAATCTACATTAACATAAATGTGAAAAAGTTGGTTTTGCCATTAAAAATAAATTTTAAAAACTGAATGTTTTTTTAAATGGATCTCCACCGTCTGTTTTGAGATGAATGAGGGAGATTAAATAAATTTTAAAAGAATTTAAAATTGAAATCCAAAAATAAAAAGTTTGAAAACTAAAATCTCAACCAAAAAAAAATGTTTTCTCCTACCGTCCATCATTGGTGATTAATTATAACAATTAAAAAAAAACAAAAATATTGGTGGAGAATTTGGATCTCCACCAAGATCCATCGAGATCTCCATCCTCCTTACCACGAAGACAGACTCTACAGGGGAAGTCTCCATCCTCTCGCGTTGCGAAGTGGAGAAGCTCCGGACTCTTTTAGTAGTGAACAGGGAAGTCTTACCTCTCCTATTCACAGTTAGAAAAGCCAGAGCCTCCCCACCACAAACAAGGGCAGACAAGACCTCTCCAACCGTGCCTTCCCCATTCACGGTGGGGGAAGTGGAGATCCATGGAGATTGATCTCCATGGATACCCACCTGTCTTTTATTATTTTTTTAAAATAAAAATTATTTTACTTGGTCATCAACCGTCCATCACGGACGATTAGAAATTAAAAAAAAAAGTTTATTTGATAATTTTTTTATAGTTTAGAGATAAAAAAGAATTTGTTTACTAAATTAATATTTTATATAAAAAATTATGTACAAAATTAATATTATATTTATAATATCACGTGTCACGAAACATTAAAACATGACCAAATTAAAATTACCGTTTTACCACTTGACCAGTTAACTTTGACAAATTGAGAGACTAATTCGATGTAATTCACAAAGCATGAGGACCAACTACATTATTTATACATCGAATAAAGAAAATGACGTTTTGTTAAAATATATGGATCAAACAGTAATTCCCTATATAAATATATATATATATAACACCTTAGCATCAAAATATGTTTTGACCATTAAATACAATATCATACCTTAAAAGTTAATAGTTAAATTTTACGAAACGCGAAAATAAAATTTTTAAAAATAAGTTTACCATTTACATGCTTCTTTTGATAATTGATTCCTCCTATCATTTTTGTTGTTACATACAACACCAGATTATAGAAAGGGGAAATTCTTTAGTGTATTGAGTGATGTAATAATATTCATGCAAACCAGACATCACTGGATTATAGAAATGGGAAATTCTTTATGTGGAAATGGTCCAAAATGTCACCTTTTTTTTATCCCTTACGATGATGTCACCATATTAATAACTTATATTTCAAAGGCACCTATTATAGTGAACTATCAAAATTACCCTTAAAAGTTGTATTTGTGCTTTCATCTTCGGTTACAGAAAGATAAGTTTATTTATCTCTCTAAAAAAGTAGTGTATTTTTCAAATCTGCAGGTAACTGATTTTTGTGATCTCCCTAATGCTTTGTCATGCTTTTACGAGTGATTTATGATGTATGCAATAAATGTATGAACATTTAGTCTCTAGAATGTGCATTAGGTTTATTTTCTTACTTTCCGAGAATATAGGTCGAGCTTATAGGTTTGTTATAAAAGCTCGAGGTAGTGGTCCAAGCTTTTATAACAGCTGAGAGGTTTTAAAAGCTCGATCCAAGCTTTTATAAAAGATGCGAGCTTTTAAAAGATCGATCAGAGATGTTATAAAAGCTCGGAGCTGTAATATAAAAGCTCGCAATTGTTATAAAAGCTTGGACCGAGATTTTATATAACAACTGCGAGCTTTTATAAAAGCTCGGAGCTTATATATAAACGCTTGAACCGAGCTTTTATATAACAGCTCCGAGCTTTTATTAAAGCTCAGGGCTTATATAAAAACGCTCAGACCGAGTTTTTATATAACTGCTCTGAGCTTTTATAAACGCTCGGTCTGAACTCTTGTACTATGGTTATCCGAGATGTTATTGTATTGGATCGAGATTTTATTTTACTTTTCTGAGATTTTAGTGTATTGGCTCGAGCTTGTACTTTGATTATACTAGTATTTTTTTTCAAAGGAATTTTTTTAATTCCGACATTTGTTATTATTTTTAAGCTTTTTTATAACATTCAAGTGGTTTTTTAATTGTTATTTGAAATTGAATTTAGATATTATTAAAGTTAATAATGGTTTGTGATTTTGATTTTGACAAGAGAATGAATCGGGTGAGAATAGTCATCTATTACAACGGTCGATGGGAGCAGTTACCCGATGGAAGTCAGAGGTTTTTAGGTGCTGATAATCAAGGAATGTATGTCTCAAAGAGTATGGCTTACCAAGAGTTGGTGTCGATCGTGGAACTTGTTGTGAAGTATGATGTCGACAAATACAGTACTGATTTATTGTGTATATCAATGATTCTTGGGACTACATGTTGCATGTTTGTAAGAAACGACGATGATGTTCAGTTTATGTTGAGGGAAGATAGGGTGATCCCTCAAGTATGTGTCAGTTTAATTGAGAGGGAAACATGAGGTGTCATTGGTGAAGTAATCCCTCATCGTGATAACACCCAACAATTTTGATCTTCAGGCGGAAGCAACCAGTTGTTCACAGAAAGAAGTTGGAATAACGGTAGGGAAAACCTGTGTGGTGTCCCACCGGAAGTAACCGACCACAGTGAATTAGTCGGTGGACAATTCGACGATGTGCGTTTGGATGTCAAATTGAGATGAATGATGTGCAGTTCAACCACCATTATAATGACTTCTGCAATGACATAAACAATGAGCAGAACAGTGAACTGAATGTTGGGCCGACAAAACAAATGGATGATGAGCGAAATTTGCATCCGGTTGATAATGTAGCTAACAGTGAGGAAGAGAAAGAGGCAATCGAACCGGAAAGACGTGCAACACGTGTACAAAGATTTACTTGCAGTGCAGCAGATATAGCTAGGACTTCCGAGAACCGACCTAATTTAACTATATTTGATTCTGATAATGTCATAACGTGGGTTATTCTAGGAGCACAATCATACTCGTTTGGTATGGGTGGAAGCAGGAACTCGGTTCAAGAAGAACCTACAAGCATGATATATTAGGGGTAATTTTTTTCCTACCAAAAAGGATTTGAAGAGACTCCTTGGGCATTTTGCAATGCGGCAGAACTTCGAGTGGAAGGTGAAAAGGTCAAATAAAACAACGTTTCATTTGGTTTGTTTGATGGACAACTGTACGTGGAAATTAAGAGTGGTTAGGAGAGATGAAGGGACATACTTCCAAGTAAGAAGTTTTGTGAACGAACACACATGTCCTTTGGAGGAGATTTACCGCCGTCACCGACAAGCTAGTGCAGTCGTAATTGGAGAAGTAGTTGCACCTAGACTTCAACAACAAGATGGTCGACTAATGCGTCCGAAGGACATAATCACTGACATGAAAACAATGTATGGCATCCAAATCTTGTACAGTAAGGCACATCAAGCCTCGCAATATTTTTTGTCACTGATCTATGGAACACATGAGGAAACCTTCAAACTACTGCCATCATTTGGCTATGTGTTAGAGCAACAAAATCCAGTGACAATAACTGACTTACAGTGCGATGAAGATGGTAGATTTCTCTATTTTTTCATGTCGTTGGGTGCTTCACTCATAGGATTTCGGAGATGTATGTGTCCAGTTATTGTTGTAGATGGTACCCATTTAAAGGGAAGATTCGGGGGTACAATGTTTGTTGCAACTGCACAAGATGGGAACGAACAGGTGTATTCAATTGCTTTTGGGTGCGGTGACTTAGAAAACATCCTTTCATGGGAGTGGTTTTTGGATTGCTTGAATGGTGCCCTAGGCCATATTGAAGATCTGGTTTTCATTTCCGACCAGCATGCAAGCATTAAAGCTGGGATTTCTAAAGTTTTTCCCGATGCAACCTATAAGATATGATGTAGCACTTTTCTAAAAATGAGAAGAAGCAATTTCACAGAAAGGATGTAGCAGCAATTTCACTGAGTTGAAATAAAATCGACATATGGAATAGCTACGTAACATGCACCAGAATGCATTCAATTATGTCATTGAAACTGGTCCACACAAGTGGTCCCGCGTACATTGTCCGAAAAGAATGTATAGGGTAATGACAACAAATGTTGCTGAATGCATAAACTCATGCCTCAATTTCTCACTGCAACTGCCCATGCTGACACCAACAGAGTTCATTAGGAATATGCTACATAGGTGGTTTCATGATCACCATCTTACTGCACAATCTATGTGCCATCAGTTGACCGACGTAGCACATCTTGTGATCCTCAAACGTGTTGAGAAGTGTTCTTATATGACCGTCAATCCAGTTGACTGGAACATATTCTCCGTCAAACGATCCAGGAAGTAGTGGACTGTTAACTTATCCCGAAAGACTTCCACGTGCAATGAATTTCAAATGGACATGTTTCCATGTTCACACGCACTTGCAGCAGCAAGGTATAGTACTTTTACTTACTATATTTTGGGTAATTGCAAATGAATTTGACACCCCATGTAATTGTTGTTGCAGGGAGCGAAACTTGGGTTACACATCTTTATGTGCGGACTTCTACAAGAGACAGACACTAATCGATGCGTACACGGTTCCTATTATGCCTGTTTGCCATCCGTCTTCATGGATAGTCCCACTAACATCGCCAATCTTGTGGTGTTAAATCCACTGTTGAGGAGGCAAGCAGGACGTCCGAGGGGGGGGGGGGGGGGGGGGGGGGGGGGGGCAACATGCCTCATCTTCTGAAAGGACAACCACTCAATCGTGTAGAAGATGTGGAGAATCAGGTCATAATGCTAGACGATGTCGTAATCCACCTTAGATTAATGATGGTCCGAGCAGAATTGTTCTGCTAGAATACCGATGCAAGTGTAGCATTTGTCATTCAGTTGGACACAACAAACAGATGTGCCCTGATAATGGACCTACCGTAGTATGACTGAGCGTATTTGGAAAGAACCCATATTTATTAGTTGTAATTGCACGATGGGAAAATGTTGTGTTAATATTTTCAGATTAAATAGGGATGATAATTTTTAGTTTCCTATTGAAGAACGGGATGTAAAATTTGTCAACGCTAGACGATGTCATAAAATATGCATAATTTACCTAATTTAATGAAAGAATATTATTACATAATTTAATGAATGAATATTATTACATAATTTAATGAATGAATATTATTACATAATTTAATACAACTCCATTGTTGTACAACATTCATTCCTCGTATTTGTGGTTGGGAGTTACAAAACACCTCCACTGCCATCTTCTCCAGTATGGTGGCCATATCTTCTCGTATGGTGGGCATATCTTCTTCTGTCCAATCGTATTGGATCCTGTCTGCCAGTATGTACTTTATCAACCTCAACATATGCACCCCACAGTTACCATTGCAATGCACGACATAGACACGTGTTACAAAGATAATAATTTTTATTGGATCGTGTGTACGTACTATTATATAAAAATACCTTTGTTGTTATTGCAGCAGAGCTATTTTCGATAGCAGACTCACCCCAAAAGCCCTATTCTCCCTCTTGAACTTCTCTCTACCAGGTGGCCTGTCATCGTGAAACCCAGACTGATTCAACATGGAAGGGAGAAACCACCTGACTGGCCGTACCTGGTGTTTCCTTATGCTGACGGGGACCTCCTGTCTGATGGGGTCTAGGATATGTATCATCCCGACAATCAAGTCCACGCTGGCCATAAGCCAATGCTAGCGTCCGATGTTGCAAGGAATAAGAACCTGTACCAAGGAATAACATAACTTATGTTCCCCATAATTATGGGAGAAACAAAATATGGAAATCATTTTATAACACTTACCATGTCAACCTCGTGCCAGGGCCAGGTTCCTGCAGGGGGAAATCCACGTACGGTCATAAGGTATTCCGCAGTCCATCTGTACTGCAAGACCTTCCACCCCAGCCTTGACTTCACTATCATCATCGCGAGGCATTATTTTCACCCACTAGTACTACAATAATGGTTGTGGACAAACAAATTGTCATTATGAGTGAGGATCAATTCATTGATAAATAAGTACACACAAACCAACAAACACTTACAAAGAACTGAGTTCCCAGAATGTTTATCATCTGGTTGTAAACATTGGGGTATGCTCGTTGACGCTTTCGTAAGATGGCCAGGTACGCGTTCATATGCTATAAAAAGATTTGGAAACAATGTTACAATTCAAGCGTAAAAAAGGTCAAACCCAGAAAAATTTAGTTGCCTACCGAGTCAAACAACTCCATGTAGTTGTCTTTGAATTTATGGAACCAACCCGCATTTACAAGCTCCACGATATCAACATCGCGGCTATATAAACTAGTTTTCTAAATATCAGACAAATTAAACAGATTAACGTTGGTGCAGAAATAAAGTAACACATTTGATACTTACAAACCCCCTGTTGAAATGTTCTTCTTATATGCTTTGTAGGCCTCCAACTGCCCAGCATCTACCAACGCTGTAGGATTGAATGTATGCTCTAATGCTACCGGCATTGTCCTATGCCTCTTTGGGCGAGTTGGGTCAGTGTATGGGCTGACCAGCTGCCACCGTACTTACTACCATGGGGGATACGGAGGACGCAGGGTGTGTCGGTGGGAGGAGAAAGGATCTCAAGGGATGAACCAAGTGTGATGATGAGAGGAGGAGCGATCCCATGGGATGATGCAGCTATGACAGTGAAAGGAGTAGGGGTCTCATGTGGTTTAACTGCAGAGCCAAGTCTGGTGGAAGAAGCCCTAAGACGGTGATTTTGTTCGGACGAAGTCTCTTGCACCTCCAGAAGCAGGGGAAATTTAGGTGTATTGTTAGTACGAGTCTCCTGGTGTTGGCCAGAGCCTTCAGTGTATATATTGGTACCCTGTGTATCAGGTCTGACCACCTGTGTATCAGGTACGGTACCATATGTCTTTGGTCCGGTACCGGGTATACCACCTACGTCTCTAGCCGACTCTATCCCGTCGATAGGACTACGTCCACCCACGAAGTCTCTGTATGAATCATTTGGATCATGGAACTGTGGGCCTTCTCCTGCTGTATGTGATGTCGATCCCCACAAAGCTTGGACTAAGTCCATCACCCGCTGATGCTGCCTATTTCGTTCTTCATCACTTCACCGCAGATCATCCCGTAAAGCTAGGACTGAACCCTCCAATGCTTAGATTCTAAGCTCCAGCCGGTCCTAAAAATAAGTACACAATGTCAGTCATGCACACAAACATGCGTTTGAAACAAATAAATGTAGAACAACAATTTTAACATACCTCGTGCACCTCTACATCGTCTCCTCGTGAGCTATCTGCAGCATTGTGTCCCGTCATCGTAAATCATACGCACCGCTGCCTTTGGGGTCTCTCACGAGGCAACTGTGTTCGTGTGCATCTCTTCACTGACATGGCATTGGTCTACCTCCGGTATATAGTCCTGGTCACTCGGACTCACCCTCACTGAATCTGGTATACCTTCTTATCCGCCACTCAAAGGATCCGGTATCGCCTCCGCTATGCCCGTATAATACGGTTCACCCCTCTCAGCTTGGGTGGCCACCAATTTCGTCCTTGCAAACATCTGAAAACGTTGTTAGAACGTTGTGTAATTGAATTTAGTTATTAACATTAACAAGTTAGACACTTACATTATCTGTGAATATATTCAACAACCTATCCCCCCTCGGTTGTATCTTTAACGCCCACTTTAGAATTTGGGGATACATATTGGTAGCCACCAGAGTCCCGAATTGGGTCTCAAGCCCGGGGATCACCTCGAAAGCAAAAATCTACAAATAAATATATGCTATTTCCAAATTCCGTATAGACGATTACAAACTTAAATGATTTTATTCATAAAAAGCTTACCAAAACGGCGTAAGATAAACCATAAATGGTGTACGCCTCTACCATATGTTTGTCACGTCCCTTTGCTTGTTGGCATCCTTAGAACCGCTCCCGTCGCCCGTTAAGCGTATGCTTGAATGAAATTATGGAATGATTGTACACGTGTGCACCCCACGGGAAAGCGTAAAAGCCGTCCAGATCATCCACCAGCCGTAACTGCCAAACTGTAATTTTGACTCTTTGGTCCAACACCATAAGTATCCAATTCAGCAAATAGATGAGGCGTAGTTTCACACTATCGTATGCCTGCTGAAACTCACCTCACCTCAGAACATCTCTCAACTCGAAAGAGGAAATCTCATCCTTAACACCAAAGTACCGGTGATGTAGGCCATTATCCATGCTAACATAGTTGCTCGTATCCAGTACTACTCTGAACCTTAATCCGGTGATTAGACAGAATTCTACCTTGGAGAACCTCACCTCATAAGTGCCTAACGTAAACCACATCTCGTCTGAGGGCCCATTATGATGCACCTCCCACAGAAGTAGCTGGTGGATAATAACACTTGAAAACTTCACCGGGCAAGGAATGGTCAATAAATGCCCAAAACAGGACACCCTTAACCGACGTCGGTCTTCCTCAGCCCATTCTACAGGGACCCGGTTAATGGCACCGTTTATCTGGCCAAGGGCATCGAAATGGTCATGGCGAGTGACTTTGCCCTCGTACCACTCTTCCACTGGAGTTTTAAGTGACTCCCTCAACCAATTCGTCATCTGAAATTAAACAACAACATAATTAATTTTTTGGCTTTGTGAAATCCTCAGAAATAACAAACTCTAACCTTAACAAAAGCTCGGAGCTTGAAGATAAAAGTTCGGACAGAGCTTTTATAAAAGCTCGTATCTTCAAGCTCCGAGATTTTGTATAAAAGCTCGGATCGAGCTTTTGTATACATGTTGCGAGCTTTTGTATAAAACTCCGAGATTTTGTACAAAAGCTTCGAGATTTTGTACAAAAGCTTCGAGATTTTGTACAAAAGTGCTGAGATTTTGTACAATAGCTCGGATCGATGTTTTATAAAAGCATCGAGCTTTTATATAAAAGCTTCGAGAATTTGTACAAAAACTCGGATCGAGGATTTGTAAAAGCTCGATCTAAGCTTTTATATAAATGTTGTATGTAAATTTTATTAGACATACACGTCATCGACAAAGAGGATAAAACTGTCAGGTGGACGTTCAAATAGGCATTCAGAAAATGTCCTGCAAGACATCACCAAAGAAGAGATAGCCCGAGTAAGCAGGTATTGAAAAAAACCTACTCGGGGTCAATTGACGTCATATACTACTCGAGGTCAGTTAAAGATACTCGGAGCAAGTTGATGACATTTTCTACTCGGGATCAGACGACGTCACTCGGGACCAGCTGATATCGTGTTCTACTTGAGACAAACATGAAGAAAACCGAATTAAAAACATAGCGCATAGCTCACACGAATCGAGTAATTAAAATACGCGAATATATCCATATCAAAAAGGAATTCCAAGAAGAACAGAATATCAAGCAGAAAGGGTTCCTAATCAGGCAACAATTTTATTTCTTCAAAAAGACTGCGTCATTATAAGGAAATAAGTCCTGACTGGACTACATTACTAGAGTCCCATTCAATTTCAATACAAGTCTCCGAAACAGGAAAGAAGACATACTAATTCAATCAAGTAGACAATCATAATTAAATACAAAGAACTTTTATTACTTGTACAAAGAGGATTAGGGTTCTATGGACATATAAATAGACCAAAAATCTCGTCATAAAAAATATATACAGAAAATCATAGAGAAAAGTACAGAGAGAAGAAAGAGAGATCGAGAATTGTAATTATTTTATTCATAGTGGATTTTGGCTTGGTTGATTATTCAGCCACCCGTGGACGTTTATCTGGTCATCGGAGTTTTACCACGTAAAAACTTGCGTCCGATTACCTTCTCCTTCACTTTTGCTTGAAATCACAGCTAAAATCCAAATCTTGTTGACTTTTCTTATACATCAAGAAATCAACGTCAACAATAAAAGCTCGACGCTTTTGTAAAAGCTCGGTTGAGCTTTTGTAAAAAAGTTTCTAGCTTTTATATAAAAGCTCGACGCTTTTATAAAAGCTCGGATCGAGCTTTTGTATAAAAGCTCGGATCGAGCTTTTGTATAAAAGCTCGAAGCTTTAATATGATTTATTAATGTGGTGCTATTTACACAACAGCCCCCAAAAAGGTACCATTAATTTTTTGAACCCATTCTTTATTGTATCGAGTGATGTAATAATATTCATGCAGACCAGACATCATCAATCTCTTTTCATAATTCATATATAGTACAAGGTATCCAAACTATCATGCAACATGAATCACATGCTTATTAGTTATTTGTAGACTTGTAGTCTATAAATCTCCTACGTACTGTCAAAAAATTTTGTTATATTTTTAAATGTTGAACAAGTTTAAGCAACAAAACAAATCATTTATACCTCTGACCTGTGTATATTCGCCTATAAATTATTCTCTTTCTTTGTGAGAATAACATACTATCTAGTATACTCGTATAGTTTGTTGGAATTGATATATAAACCGCGTTTAAATATGCATATATGTATGAATATTATTGTATATTGATTTGAAGTTTCCTACAAAATGGAATATAGCCATATAGGTGGTTCCTACAATCAATAATTAAAGACTAAGAACAAGCCAAAAGTTTTGAATAATGTTATAAGCATGTATAGTAAGATGCTTGCTCCATATATATTTGTAATTGTTGGCAAGACTCTCTATCATGAACAAACATATTTGGCATCGACTGGTGGAGACAACTACAAGTGAAGTCATTGGTGACATAAACATCACGCATTTTCTTATCTTTCAATACATTTATTTATCTCCACAATCACCAACCTCCACACACTATTTTGAGCCTTGTAAAATCTTTTTTTTTCTTTTTTTCTTTTTTCTTTTTTCTTTTTTTTTTGGGTGAAAGGGAGGGTTACACGCCCATAAACAAAAACTGAAAAACAGAAAGGTTAAGCGATCAGAAGATAGTGATAAGCACCATCGCAAGCGTCATCACGGAACCATACGTGAAACCCCTCATCAAAGTGAAGAACCAGATAGAGGAATGACAATCACCCTGCGGTTCGACCATTATGGAAGTCCATTGGGAGACAGCGATGTCATAATTCAGAGCCTAATTCGAGAAGTCGAAAACAATAGGCGTCAAATGGACGGACTGGTCAAACGTTATGGGTATAACAATTTATCTTACGAAGATTCTGACAGTCCATTCACTACGGAAATCTTACGGACTTCATTCCCAAAAAGGTTCAGGATGCCGCACGTGGAGCAGTTCAAGAAAGATATAGACCCTAAAGAACAGGTCAGACGCTACAAAAGTGCTATGGCCCATTATGCCCATAGCAATCCCTTACTATGTCTCAACTTCCCACAGACTCTAGGGGACACAGACTCAAGATGGTTTGGGAGATTGCCCCAAGCAAGCATTGGAAGCTTAAGGGAACTAAGCAGGAGTTTCTCAAGGCAATTTCTGAGCAACGTTCACAGGAAAAAATCAGTGACTTACCTTTCTCAGATAAGACAAGAAAAAAATGAGTCGTTGAAGAAATACTTTGGGAGATTCGGACAAGCGGTATCAGAAATTGGCAGTGCAAACAACGAAGCGATAATTGCTGCGTTCATCAACAATCTACAGAATGGACAACTATCTTTTGACTTAAGAAGAGCTTGTCTAATCAGATATTCAGATATGATGGACATGGCGGGGGGGGGGGGGGGATATGCACTAGCCGAAGAAGAAGAATTAGCCACGAGAGGATGCTACATGCATGGAGGAAAACCCGAACAGAGGGATGCCGAGTCCAAGGTACAAAACCAAAAGGGAAAACAGAAAGGAAATGGTAAAGAAAAAAGCAAGGACGGGATAAACGGGCATAATGCTGAATAAACCACGGAGAAATTCCGAGGTAGATACACCAACTACACCCCTCTTTGGAAAAAGCAAGAGGATGTCTTGGCCATACTGGAAGTAAAGAATCCGGTACAAGAGCCACGACGATAGTCTCAGTTCGCCTGACGGGATACAACCAAATACTGCAGATTCCATAAGAAAACCGGTCATGAGTCTTCCAAGAGTTACCAACTCAGAGATTACATAGAAACCCTCATTCAGGAGGGACATCTTCAGGATGTAATTTTGAAAAGGGATGAGAAGTCGGAAACAAAGAAAGGGACCAGGGCCGATCACAGCTCTGGTCCAAATTAAAGGGCCAGTCTAGAGGCCAATGAAGTAATACATACAATCTTTGGAATACCATTCAGAGAGAGAAGTAACCGAGAGCGAACGCAGGAAATCAGAGAAGCAGTAGAAGCATTAAATAACTTTGATGTGAACTCGGTCGAGCCAAACCCGAAAAGGGTAAAGAAAGTATGGGACCCAATAATATTCATAGAAGCAAACTCACATGAGGTCGATGTTCGGCCAAATGACTCCCTGGTCATAAGTGCTTGGATTGGTCACCGGGAAGTCAGGAGAATCTTGATAGATAATGGAAGTTCGGTAGACATTATTAATGTAGCCGTCTACGATCAACTCAGGTTGGACCGAAAGGATCTACAGCCTTTCCATACTCCACTTAGAGGGTTCAGAGGAGTTTTGGTCAGGTCAATCGGGACGGTAAAGTTACCCGTGAAGATTGGTGTGGCACATTGCCAGAAAAATGTACTGCTCGACTTCGTGGCAATAGACTTAGACAATTGGCCATATAATGCGCTGTTGGGTCGGCCATTCTTAAATAAAACTAAGGCTGTAACAACCACTTATGCATTGATGATAAAGTTTCCGACCGAACAGGGGGTCGGCATAGTCAAGGGACCCCAAGAGATGGCCCGAAGAGCCAACTTGACAGTATAAAAAGACAAAAATGATGGACGGGTATGCACTATAACGCAGCCAAGTCAGAACAGAGAGTCACTATCATTCGAATTTGATCCAAGGGAAGAGTCGAATGAATCCAAAACTGAACCCGTAGAAGAAATTATCTGGAAAAAAGATGAACCAGATAAGAAGATCAAGATCGGGGTCAACCTGGAAGGAAAAGTTAAACAAAGCCTCAATGATCTGCTTAAAGAATACAAGGATGTGTTCGTCTTGAGTAATGAAAACATGGTCGGGATAGATGCCCGAATAATATCTCACCATCTCGTAGTAGACCCGAATGCAAAACCAGTGATACAAAAGAGAAGGACATTCAATCTCGAGAGAAGTCAGGCAATCAAA
The DNA here is from genome assembly GCA_032871835.1 of Dipteronia dyeriana. Classification (NCBI taxonomy): domain Eukaryota; kingdom Viridiplantae; phylum Streptophyta; class Magnoliopsida; order Sapindales; family Sapindaceae; genus Dipteronia; species Dipteronia dyeriana. The sequence goes on along the minus strand of CM065295.1, from coordinate 29,984,636 downwards.
AAGGAAATAGAAAAGCTACTCGTCGTAGGATCGATTAGAGAGATCAACTACCCTCAATGGATAGCTAATGTAGTCCTCGTCCAAAAGAAAAATGGACAATGGAGAATGTGCGTAGATTTCACATATTTGAACAAAGCATGCCTAAAAAATAGTTTCCCACTCCCAAGAATAGACCAACTGATAGATGCTACATCAGGCCATGAATTGCTCAGTTTCATAGACGCTTACTCGGGATATAGCCAAATCTGGATGAACAAGGCTGACGAAATAAAAATAGCATTCACAACTATTCAATGCTTGTACTGTAACTCAGTAATGCCCATTGGGTTAAAAAATGCAGGGGCAACATATCAAAGGCTGGTCAACAGAATCTTCGTACGGTAAATAGGAAGGAACATGGAAGCGTACATTGATGACATGCTGACCAAGAGCATCTCGGTAGATAAGCATACCTTAGACTTGTGAGAGACATTTGATGTTTTGAGAAGATACCAAATGAAGCTAAATCCGAACAAATGTTTATTCGGAGTTCCATCAGGAAAGTTCCTGGTTTTCAAGTTCACCAAGGGGAATCGAAATCAATCCTGAAAAGATCCAAGCCCTACAGAGAATGACCTCACCAAGGACATTAAAAGAAGTACAGCGCTTAACAAGATGTTTAGCTTCCTTGGGAAGATTCATCTTAAAGGCCACGGACAGATACGCACCATTTTTCAGAGTAATTAAAAAAGGAAAAGGACTTGAATGGAATGAGGAGTGCGAGCAGGCTTTCTTAAAAATCAAATAGTACCTGGGGCAGGCTCTCATCCTTTCGAAACAACAAATGGGAGAGATACTTCATTTATACTTATCAATTACAAAACCAGCAGCAAGCTCAGTCTTAGTCAAAACAGAAGATGATATACAGAAGGCAGTGTATTATACCAGCAAGGCACTCTTACCAGCCGAGGCCAGGTATTCACAGGCAGAAAAAATGGCCCTAGCATTGGTTTCAGCGGCAAGGAAGCTAAGGCCATACTTTCGGGCTCATACAGTCCAGGTTCTCACCGACTTCCCATTGAAGCAAATTTTACAAAAGCCAGAGATCTCAGAAAGACTAACCAAATAGGCAATTGAGCTGAGTGAATTTGATATCCAGTACGTCCCCAAGACATCTCTCTAGGGATAAGCTATGGTAGATTTTATAGCAGAGTTCACAGAATCAAACCAGGAAGCAAAAAAGATGTTACGTAAAATTTCCCATGGAAATTATATGTTGATGGCTCATCAAACACTCACGGCAGTGGGGCAGGGATCATAGTATGCACTCCATAAGGAGATGATGTCGAATATGCCATGAGGGTTGACTTCAAAGCAACCAACAATCAAGCCGAGTATGAGGCGCTACTAGCTGGACTCAGAGTCTGCATAGCTCTCGGGGCAGATGAAGTTGAGATATTCAGCGATTCACATGTAGTTGTCAACCAAGTCCTTGACGAATACCAAGCCAAAGATGAAGGCATGATAGCCTGCCATGACATGGCAAAACAGCTCCTCCAGAGATTCAAAGAATATAGGATTCCCCATAGCCCTAGGGAGGAGAATGAAAAGGCATACGCTTTGTCCAAACTAGCATCAACAACAACCACAATCAGACCAAAAACTATTATGGTTGCACATCTTCTCAAAACGAGCACAGTTGAACTGAAAAACTTAGAAATTTCAGAAATCTGAACACCGCCAGATGGTTGGATATTCAGCTGAAAAGGTTTCTGGAAAAAGACGTGCTCCCAGAAGATCCCTTACAAGCAAAACGTATCAGGTATCGATCAGCAAAGTACACATTGGTTGGAGGAGAACTATACAGAAGGGGGTTTTCCCGAACACTCCAAATATGCGTATCAGAGGAGGATGCATATTGGATATTACAGGAAATATACGGAGGAGTTTACGGAAACCACACTGGGGGTAAAAGTTTAGCACACAAGGTACTCAGGCAAGGTTATTATTAGCCTACTTTATTCTCAGATGCACAGCGATGTTCGGAGAGTTGCAATACTTGCCAAAGGATTGCCAATGATATCCCACAACCCCCTGAATAGCTCAGAAACCTCACATCCCCATGGCCATTTGCCATGTGGGGTTTGGATTTAATCGGCCTAATGCAAGCTGGGACAGAGGGTGGAGCGAAGTATGTTATAGTAGCCGTTGACTATTTCATGAAGTGGGCAGAAGCTAAGGCATTAATGCATATCACAGAAGCAAATACCACAAATTTCATGAAAAAGAATATACTCTACAGGTTTGGAGTCCCAAACACTATCATCACTGATAACGGCACCCAGTTCGATAACCTAAAATTCAGACAGATGTGCAAGGAGTACCAAATTGCCAATTACTATGCCACACCTGCCCATCCTCAAACGAACGGGCAGGTTGAAGCAGTGAACAAAATCATCAAGCACACACTCAAAGCAAAGCTAGATGCCAAGAAAGGAATTTGGGTTGAAAAACTTCCCGAAGTATTATGGGCATATCGAACGACAGCAAGAACGTCAACAGGAGAGACTCCATTCACTTTAGCGTTTGGAACAAAAGCTGTTATCCCCATAGAGACATCATATACATCACCCTGGGTCAAGCTATATGGTGAAGAACAGAATGTTGATATGTTATTACAATGTCTAGATAAGCTAAAAGAGAAAAGGGAGAAGTCCCGAATACGAAATATGGCATATCAGCAAAGAGTAGCTCACCGCTACAACTCTCACAGGAAATTCCTACTAGGAGACCTGATACTCAGGAAGGTGTCATTGAACACAAAAAATAAAGTTGCAGGTTCCCTGGCTGATAAGTGGGAAGGCCCGTACAAGATCGAAGGAATAGTTGGTTGTGGAGCATATTGGATTGCACGACCCAATAGAGGGGTTTTACCTCGACCATGCAATGCCCAATATTTTAAGATTTTATATCCTTAAAATATTTTTTCTTTTTTCTTTTCTAGTCAGGACAATTTTAGTCAAGTCAAATATTAGCTTTGGAACTTAAATCTTTGTTGATTTTGCAGTTATAAACAAAAATCAAATTCGGGATTTCCGAAAAATAAAGCATACGATAATTATAACATATGAAAGACAAGCATGATAATAAGAACATGCAAATTGAATACTCGGGACCATTGATTCCCGAATGAGCGGAGAAGCTCGAAGGCGCATGCCAGCCGAGCAAGGTCAATTGACCTTAGCAAAAAGGTAAACCCGATGCACCAGATTCTGGAGAAAGGATCGGGACGCTATCAGAAAAAATTTCGGTGAAATGCGTAGCTGTGCTAAGTGGTTCGAAAAGCTTAACGATTCGGTAAACCCTTGTACAGAAAAACTGGGGAGACGTCCTCGATAATGTGTAAGGACTCAAAACATATGATCATAATGAGCCTTGATGTAATGTTTGGGTAGCAACCGAGTATGAAACACAAGTATAAATCTACTTGCCTATTTTAAGATGACTCGGTTAATAATACTAGCCAGTTTAATAAGATACTTGGCATTAAATTATTCGGATGATAACCGGTTTAATAAGATACTCGGTAAAGTTACCCGAACATCAGAGTTAGCTAGTTTAATAGATATTTGGCATGAAGATTGCAATAGCCAGTTTAATAAGATACTTGGCATTAAAATTTATTCAAGTAATGAAGCCAGTTTAATAAGATACTCGGTGAAGCTACCCGAACATCAGAATTAGCTAGTTTATAAGATATTCGACAAAAGTATAATCAAGATGAAGATACTTGGTGAAATTTTTTGAGCAATAAATCAGATCAAAACCACTCGGTTTTCAGAATTAGTTAAATCGGAATTTCATTAGTCTACAAAGAATTGTTACAAAGAATGTAAAGAATTGTTACAAGAGAACAAAAAGAATCTTTACAGAAATTTATGAAAATTCTACAAAAATCAAGGATGTGAGGATTTAGAACTCTTGTCGATACTCGAGTCAGGCACCATTTCATACTCACGGAGCAGACTTTCGTTGGAAGGCCAAGCGATCGTATCGGCTGAATCATCCATCTAGTGGCTGTAATCTTCTCACGGGATTGGTCCAACATCAGGCACCACACCTTCCACGACCGATTCTTGACTGGCATAAAACGTCGAAAGGGAATGCTCGAATGGAACCTCCAAATGCATGGGATTAGGCTCTTTGCCTCGGCTACGACAGTAAGCTCTCCACTACTTCATTTGAGTCCAAAGAGATTCCAAGGACCGATCCACATGATTCTTGATCATCAGCTCCCAGTTGGTTCTGGCTTTCTCAGTGACCCGATTCTTAACCTTGAGAAACTCGCCAGCTGAAACTAGCCCTCACTGAAACTTTCGAAAGTGAAGAGCATCGTAGGCAGGGGATCTTTTGAAACGGTCTACCCCTTGGACTTCGAGTTCCAGCCTGGCCTCTTTGGATAAGGATTCGACAGTCAAAGCATGGCGTTCCAAGTCTTCGATCTTCTGTTCATACGCTGGCTTAGACTACTCCTCTTTCTATTCGGCTTTAAGCATTAATTCCTAGGCAGAGGACAACAAGTTTTGAAGTGACACTGCTTTCTCCTCTGCCAAAGAAGCTTTCTTCTCAACCTCCACCTGATTCTCCAAACAGTGGTCGCCAAACACTTGGGCACTGCCAATTTCTTTCTGATACGCCGATTTGACCCGAGCACGGCTATCCTCACTCTCTTTCAGCTGAGCTTCCAGACGCCTTATTCGATCAGCTTGATATTGCTATGTCTGAACTAGCTCAGCGAACTCGGCCACCATCTATAAAAAAAAGAAGTTTAATTAAAAATCTGGCGAACAAGCACGACAATTGAAGAGTTAGGAATAACTTACATAAGATGCACCGTTGAAAATATTATGAAGACGACTCGTCAGAGGCGTGCCCCTGAGATGACTTCAGTGATCATCCCCGATAAAAACCTGGCTAGATGACATTGCCCCGAGTATAGTCTAGGGAGAAGGATAGGAAGGACCTCCTGAGGGTTCAGCCCCTAGATCTTCAACCTCGGGAGAAAAGGAACCCATGATCGATCAGAAGTCTACACACCCGCCGATGCTTCAACATCAACTCTCAAGGGAATCTTAGCCCCAGTATCTTTATCATTGGAGTCAATGAATGAGACCACCTGAAGGACCTTCTGTGGATGAGCGGGAGAGTCGATCACTTTTTGTTTCTCAGCCTGAGAAAGGTGGAAGCTGAGGTCAGTTGCGGGATCTTCTTGAACATCATCCAAGAAGGATTCAAAAAAATCAGAATCTGCATGTACTTGACCCTCAGAGGTTTTACCTCTATCACCGGCGTATGACCGCTCGGTAAGCCCTTCACCAAGACCCTCACTTTGTATGTCCCCGTCATCAGACGACTCCTGAGTGTGATTCGTTGGGCCACTCAGACCACTTGACTCCCCTACGGTCGACCGAACGACTTCCTTAGAAACATATTCGAAGAAGTGCTCCTCAACCACGTCAGGTTCCTCGTCAGACTTAGGTGGGGCAATACCATCTTCACTCTGACGATAAGCTTCTTTACGGCTCACATGAAGAATCGACTTCACTTGGTGAGCCTGAAGGTCACAGACGATGTCCGTTTCATACACTTAAAAGAAAAAGGGGAATCACGTCAGAACATATAAAGCAAAAAAAAAATAACAAAAAAAGGGGTTACAAAGATCACTTACATCGCCTGCGATAGTCCAAAATCTGGCTGAAGAAGCCGAGCTCTATCATCTTTTTCTCATTGAAAAGATAAGTCCTGCTCCTCTTCTCCAGAGTACGAACTTGTGCCCGAGCAAGTCTGGTCAGCTCGGTATCGCTGAATTCAAGATTTTTCTTGTTCCATACCTCGGGGGAACAAAAAAAGCGGGGAAGCTTCAACACTCTCCGAGTTTCCCCAGTCAAGAGAACGACTTCAAGACCGAGATTCCCTCCGACGAAAAACCAACTGTTCTTTCAGAACTTGTTGGATGAAGGGAATCCCCATACAAAACCTCTCTTTTTGGGGTCATCAGAGGTATCAATTCCCCGGTTCACCTTTGTCACCTCGGGGACCAAGCAATCTGACGAATTAGACATGAGGAAATAGGTCTCCGTCTTGCCAAACTGCCTCAGCGTGAAGAAGTGCCTGATTTCACTCGGGGAAGGCGGCGACAGGTTCATCTGGCTCCACATGTGCCATATGCACATCAATATCGTGTAGCTATTCGGGCCCAATTGAGCCGGAGCGATCCCTGCTTCAGCCAAAAACCAGGCAATGAACGGCTGAAGAGCATGGATCCATAGATTGCCACCATGCCCGGGGGAGGATTCCATGCAGCTCTATCACCAGTGGGAGAATAACTTAATTATCCAAATCGAATCGGGCACGATACTTCTCGATCTCTTCTACCCCGACCACGTTCAGTTCAGTTCAGTGTTTATCCTGCTTGGGCGATCAGCAGAGAAAGAAATGCGAGACACTCTGAACACCTTTTCAACATCATTCTCATCAACAGTCTGCTTCCTGATCCGAACGCTGCCAGAGTTGTGCCTATGGACTTCGCTTATACTTTGATGTTTTCCCATTCTTGATCGAAGTGGTACCCTGTGATCAGAAACGACAGATTCAGAACTAGATGAATCAGAATCAAAACTAAAATGGACGTTAGGGTAAAGCCCAGAAATGTTGACTTCTAAAAAAAGAGGCTCGTCCGGGGGGATTTCCCCCAATAATCTTCGAGCGCTAGAAACTAGCTGGAAATCCCCACGATCAAGCGCTTCGAGAGCAATAGTAAAAAGACAATGACGGGAAGACGGATTCATTAAAACTAACCTTGAACAAAGAAAACTAATGCAAAATCTTCAAAGGAGAATGGCGATTTTCTGCGCAAAGAAATCTGGACTGGAAAATTTTCTGGTGCGAGTTTTTTAGAATGAACCAGTGTAACCCCTCAGTGAAGAATATAAAGGGGCAGTAGCACGAAACCCTAGGATTTCAAGGCGGGAAAAATCAATGACAATATTTGATGATGTAGACGGTGCACGGGGAGACGCGTAGGTCATTTCTCATAAATGATATCAAAAAAATGAACCGGCAAAAGACACGTGTTAAGAAAGGAACTGGCTTTGGCCGTCAGATTTACAAAATGTCGCAATCATTGAGATCTCGCGTGAGGGGGCAAATTGAATTTACAGGGTCACCATTAAGACACGCCATTATGACAAGACATTTACTTTGGCACTGAAAAGATATAAAAATTAAAGAATTGATTAAAATACTTTTGCCCGAAACGAAACCCTATTCGACAAAAATATTTTAAGGAGGTATTGTCGTACGTAAATTTTATTAGACATACACGTCATTGACAAAGAGGATGAAACTGTCAGGTGGACGTCCAAATAGGCATTTAGAAAATGTCCTACAAGACATCACTAAAGAAGAGAAAGCCAAAGTAAGAAGGTATTGAACAAAACCTACTCGGGGTCAATTGACGTCATATACTACTCGGGGTCAGTTAAAGATACTCGGGGCAAGTTTATGACATTTTCTACTCGGGATCAAACGATGTCACTCAGGACCAGCTGATATCGTGTTCTACTTGGGACAAACATGAAGAAAACCGAATAAATAGTACAGTGCGTAGCTCACATGAATCGAGTCATTAAAATACGCTTAGATATCCATATCAAAGAGGAATTACAAGAAGAACAGAATATCAAGCAGGCAACAATTTTATTTCTTCAAAAAGACTGCGCCATTATAAGGAAATAAGCCTAACTGGACTACATTATTAGAGTCCCATTCGATTTCAATACAAATCTCTGAAACAGAAAAGAAGACAAACTAATTCAAACAAGTAGACAATCATAATTAAATACAAAGATCTTTTATTACTTGTACAAAGAGGATTAGGGTTCTATTGACATATAAATAGAACCATAATCTCGTCACAATATATATATATATATATAAAATCATAGAGAAAAGTACAGAGAGAAGAAAGAGAGATCGAGAATTGTAATTATTTTATTCATAATGGATTTTGGCTTGGTTGATTATTCAGCCACCCGTGGACGTTTCTCCGGTCATCGGAGTTTTACCACGTAAAAACTTGCATCTGATTACCTTCTCCTTCTCTTTCTCTTTGAAATCACAGCTAAAATCCAAATCTTGTTGGCTTTTCTTATACATCCAGAAATCGACGTCAACAATAAAAGCTCGACGCTTTTATAAAAGCTCGGATCGAGCTTTTGCATAAAAGCCCGAAGCTTTAATATAAAAGCGTCAAGCTTTTGTATAAGGGCTTCAAGCTTTTGTATAAAAGCTCCGAGATTTTCTGCAAATGCTCGAAGCTCGATTTCATCTTCCTCAACAACTTTCTTACAAACACAAAACCCTAACCTAACCCATTTTCATTCTCATTCTCAGATCCATTTTCATTCTCAGATCCACAAATAAAACCTAATCTAACATTTTATTCAATTAATCAACAACCAAAATGATACAAATTCAATGCTCAACTAACCTCGATCGATTGCAATATTCTGTTCAACGATAAACTGGTTTCCAAGTTCCTATACCGTCGCCGTGAACACGAAGCCGTCGATTCACTTTTTTTTTTGTTTTTACTTTTTCTCTCTTTCTTCACAACGAAAGTAATGGCATGTGTACTTTGGTCTTCACGCTTTAAATGGTGTCTTTTAAACATGATTTATTAATGTGGTGTTATTTACACAACAGCCCCCCAAAAAGGTGCCATTATTTTTTTGAACCCATTCTTTATTGTATCGAGTGATGTAATAATATTCATGCAGACCAGACATCATCAATCTCTTTTCATAATTCATATATAGTACAAGGTATCCAAACTATCATGCAACATGAATCACACGCTTATTAGTTATTTGTAGACTTGTAGTCTATAAATATCCTACGTACTGTCAATAAATTTTGTTGTATTTTTAAATGTTGAACATGTTTAAGCAACAAAAAAAATCATTAATACCTCTGACCTGTGTATATTTGCCTATAAATTATTCTCTTTCTTTGTGAGAATAACATACTATCTAGTATACTCATATAGTTTGTTGGAATTGATATCTAAACCGCGATTAAATATGCATATATGTATGAATATTACTGTATATTGATTTGAAGTTTCCTACGAAATTGCATATAGCCATATAGGTGGTTCCTACAATCAATAATTAAAGACTAAGAACAAGCCAAAAGTTTTGACTAATGTCATAAGCATATATAGTAAGATGCTTGCTCCATATATATTTGTAATTGTTGGTAAGACTCTCTATCATGAACAAACAAATTTGGCATCGACTGGTGGAGACAACTACAAGTGAAGTCATTGGTGACATAAACATCACACATTTTCTTATCTTTCAATACCTTTATTTATCTCCACAATCACCAACCTCCACACACTGTTTTGAGCCTTGTAAAATCTTCTTTTTTCTTTTTTTCTTTTTTCTTTTTTCTTTTTTCTTTTTTTGGGTGAAAGGGAGGGTTACACGCCCACAAACAAAAACTGAAAAACAGAAAGGTTAAGCGATTAAATTTTGATTCCTTACCAAAACAACAATAAAGTGCCTTTAAATAATCAATTTTATTTTATTGATGACGATGACCGGCAAAAACCAAGTGCCCATCAGAAGACAAGCCCACCTAATTAGAACTTCAACTTTGGACTCATTTAATATTCCATTATATTACGCAAAACTGTATGGGCACAAAAGTCTGCAATTTTTAGTGGAAATTACTAAAAATGATCACATCTAACATGAAAAATTTATTTTTAACCATATACGAAAATTTATTCGTTAATAACCACTTTTTGAAAATATTTTTAGTGTATATCCATAAAATACCAAAATACCCCTCAATGCTAATTTTTTTTTTCTCATCTTTTCCACCGACCTCTTCTCCATCTTCATCTTTGACCGAAGACAATGGATTATTATATTTATACCAATCTTCTTTTTGTGCAAATCGAAGACAGTGGATTGTTGTTGCCTGCAAATCGATGAGAAGCCCACCATTGTTATATGTTTAGAAGTTTTGAACAAGTTCTTCGATTTGCCCTAAATCGGTTGAAGGAGTGTAAATATCTTTCATTTCTGTTAGTTTGAGTTCAAAACAGTTAGTATAACATGATTTTAACGTTATTGCATTACTGTTGTGTGGTTTTGTGAAGAATTATTTAAGTTTCACTTTTTTTTCCAGAACATTTCAAGTTTTAGTTGTTCGTAAACTTGAAATGTTCTATAAAAACTGAAAACTTAACTTGAAATCTGCTAAAAAAAATTCAAAATGTTGATAAACTTGAAATGTAGAGATGTTTATAGAGATTTAAAGCATGATTTCAAGTTTAGACCCCAGAAAACGTGAAATGTTTATAGCAGATGTGTAAACATCTTCCATTTGTGTTAGTTTGAGTTCAAAACAGTTAGTATGACTTAATTTAACGTTATTTCATTGCGATTGTGTGGTTTTGTGAAGAATTTAAAGAATTTAAGTTTAACATTTTTTTCCAGAACATTTCAAGTTTCAGTTGTTCTTAAACTTGAAATGTGCTATAAAAACTCAAAACAGAACTTGAAATTTGCTATAAAAGTTCAAAATGTTGATAAAACTTGAAATGTAGAGATGTTTACAGAGATTTAAAGAATGATTTCAAGAAAACGTGAAATGTAATTGTTCTTGTTAACAGGAAATTTGCTCAATATGAGAAATTCCAACTAACACCGTCAATACCACTGCCATAGAGGTGGCGGTCGGGGTCAGTACCTCAGATAACTGACCTGTTAAGATAGAAACAAATATTTGAACGATAATGTGATAGCAAATGAGAGCTTTATTATTGATCACTCGTGGTATACAGAAATCTCTCACATACACTCACAATCTCTCTAGGGCATAGAAGGGTGGCAACCTTTTGCCAGTCGAATAGTAGAAATAATGGCGATAGTGTTCTGATTATAGAAATTAGGCCTTCTCCCTTCTCTTTTTCTCCTCATTTTTTTCTCTTCTTTTCTATGGGAATGCTTGAGCATATTTATACATGGCCAAGATAATTTGAATGGGTGTATCTCCCACCTTGATTCTCTAAACCTGTTCCCTCCTTATCGGGCAGGATCCTCTATTTAAAAGTTGATGACTTCGAGCGAATAACGAACTCAGAATTATCGTTGGTGGAGATAAGTTTGTTTCTTTTTTGGGAACAAATTCTTGTCTTACACGTATGCAGAATTTAATGTTCATTATAACGTAGATATGATCTTATGTGTATTCATGGCATGATTCTTCACAGAGGTCATCGAGTTAGTCGTTTGTTGTTTCGTAGAGTGAGGTAGATCCATGCTTTAGTTCTGGTCTCAAAAGCTTGGGACGGCCTTGTGGGCACTTACTGGGGATAATGTATATCAGACGAGATTCTTCTTTCATGTTTAGGTAGGTTATAGGCGTCCCTTAGCAAATTAGTGAATCTGATCCACCTAGAGGCTTTCTCTTCGTATCTGACAGGGACAACAGGCTTCTGAAGAGGTAGGTAGGCTTCTGGCTTAGGCTGCGAGTTAAATCTGACAGGGACAACAGGCTTCTGAAGAGGTAGGAAGAAGCTCACTCTTGTTTGTGTCGGACTTAATTTCGAGTGCTTCTTGAGCTCGGTGGTCCTTTCTCGCTTTTACGGGGTGGTTTTGGATCCCAACCCTAGAAATCAAGGTTCCGAGATAGGTGATCTCGAGAAGCATGTATTCCAGTGTTCACGTGAGGGCTCAACCTGGTCGTGTCTAGCTTTATCCCTGATTAATTCAAAGCCCATTGATCCTTCCCTGCTTCTGCTGTAGTCATTGCCTTTCATTTTATCATGTAATAGCTTAATTTGACGTTTCCTAACTTGAAATCCCTTTGCAGGCCTTCAAATTTCAAGTAGCCATGGGTCACCAAGTAGCTTCTCTCCGCGACCGGGCAACTACGGCTGAAGCTGAAGCTGAGTGAGCCATGAAATTATTGGTACAGGATCAAGCCTTGTTACAGGAGATGACCTCTAGCCAGTGGGGGATGGAAGCACAACTGGCAAAACTTCAGTGCGAACATAAGAGATTAAAGAGGTCTTTCGATCAAGAAACCCTTCGATCTCAGCGTCGAGCCAGTCAGCGGGATAATTGGAAGGAAGAAGCGAAGGCACTGGATATTGAGAACCATGATCTGTAAGCCCAAGTTGCCAAGCTTTAGACTGAGGTGGATTCCTCTTTCAACTAGGGATACCTTTACTCCTCTTACCAGGTTGCCGAAGCCCTCCCCTCCCCCTTCGACCTGTCAATTATTGTCAACTGGGACAAGGAGGAGATATTGGCCAAGGTGGTGGAGATGTCTCGTCCCTTGGGTGATGAATTGGATCCTTCTAATATAGCCAAAGCCGGGAAGCAACCAGCTGTGTCAGACTTTCCTCCTTCTTCTCTCGTCTTCCCAATGCCAGGTCCTAGAGAATCCTCGAGTGGGGTTCTACCCATGTAGCTAGAAGAAGGACTTACAGAAGCCCAAGACCCCTTTAAAGTGCCTTCAAGGGGAGAACCAGCAGTGGAAGAGAGCATGCCATAGTCAATAGCCAACCTTCTTGTTGCAACCATACCACCTGAGGTCTTGGCGGTGGTCAATGAGGTATTTGAGGAGGACCTAACTGAGCAACAGGCAATCGAGGGGCATCCTCAGGAAAAGGTGGCAGAGGTGGCTAACCAGGATATACGACCAGCAAAAAGAGGGGCGGAAGGCGAAGGCTAAGGCGAAGGCCGTCATGAGGGAGGGGAAGCTGGAGGAGATCAGGAGGATGCAGAAGTTTGAATCTATCTTCTAATGACTTGTTCTGAATGCCCAGAAAAATGGGGGTGGGCTCCCCACTTTACTCTAGCCAAACTTTCATCATCCATTATTTTTTTTGTATCCCGGAACCGGGGGGTTGGGCTCCCTTCTTGGTTGATACAGCCTTACCAGGGGAAATACTCCTATTTCATTAATGTAAACTGACTTTATGTCTGGTTTATTTTTTCTTCAATGAATTTTTACTTGGTTGGAATGTACTTGCTTCATTTTTGATCTTGACTTGACTCAACTCAACTTGGGAAAAGTAACATGATAGAAAAACTGCTTAAGTGTGAAATTAGATAGCTAGCTCGAGCTTTCAACTCTCAACGGAAACTTGTAGCTTGGTGATTTTAGTAAATAGTCCCCTTGCGTGATTGCAGGCTGGTTTGCACATGTCACAGTAAGAAACCACATATATAGGGAGAATTAGCGAACAGTAATAACTGGGACATTGGAGTTTTAAGTAAAAGAGCTTTCGATTCTCAAGCCCCTCTAGGGGATTATAGCCCGAGTGAGGCATCAGGGAGGGCTATCTAGCCATCTCATAGCCTTGAGATCGGGATTGCAATCGTGCTCTTAAACTTGAGTCCTTCTTGGGGCGGTAGCCCGTTCAAGATATCAAGAGGGCTATCTAGCTACATATTGGTCTCGAGATCTAGTTGGCAACAATGCTCTTATACTCAGATCCTTCTTCGGGGTTATAGCCCGACCAAGACATCAAGAGGGCTAACTAGCTATTTTCTGGTCTTGAGATCTGGATGGCAACTATTCTCTTACACTCAAATCCTTCTTGGGGGTTAAAGCCCGACCAAGGCATCAAGAGAGCTATCTAACTATTTCTTGGTCTTGAGATCTGGATGGCAACTATGCTCTTACACTCAGATCCTTCTTGGGGGTTGTAGCCCGACCAAGGCATCAAGAGGGCTATCTAGCTATTTCCTGATCTTGAGATCTGGATGTCAAATATGCTCTTACACTCAGACCCTTCTTGGCGGGGGGTAGTGCCTGGCTAAGGCATCAGGGATAGCGAAGGGGCTTCCCCGGCTAATCTCTGGTCTTGGGATGATAATGTAAAATTTTCCCATGTAGAACCAAATCACAGTAGAACATAGTTCAAGATGAAGAAAACAGGCTTTATTGATAAGAAAAAAAAATTAGTACATTATTGCTGGTGACTAAAAACTAAGCGGAGGTAGCCTGCTCACGAGTCCCCTGTTTAGGGGTAGAATTTTCTCAGGTGATCTGCATTCCAAGTATGACCGATGAGTCCGCCATTCATGTCCTCGAGGTTGTACCCCCCCGTTGCGGACCACCACTTTCATCAAATAAGGTCATTCCCAATTGGGTCATAGGAACCCATCTGACCTCTTCCTGGTATTGAATGTCACTTTCCTGAGAACTAGGTCCTCTTCCTTAAAGTTCTGGGCTTCAAAGTATCTAGCAATCTTGCTCTTGTAAATTGCTACCTTCTCAGTTGCCTGATCTTGTTTTTCTTCCAAGAGATCTAAGCTAGCTCAGAGCTTGTCCTCGTTGCTTCAATGTTCAAAATGTTGAACTCTGAAGGAGGTCATTTTATGCTCAATGGAAAGAACTGCTTTAACCCCAAAGGCCAAAGAATAATGTGTTTCTCTAGTGGCCATTTTTTTCATAGTGTGGTAAGCCCAGAGGACCTCGGGAAGCTCCTCGACCCATCTACCCTTTTTTTGTTGTAGCTTCTTTTTCAACAGCTTCTTATTAGTCTTATTGATGGATTCTACCAGCTCGTTAGTCTGAGGGTGGGCTATTAAGGTGAATCTAAGATCGATTCCTAAGTCCTCGCAAAAGTCTTTAAACCGACCGTTATCAAACTGCTTTCCAAGGTCAGCTACAATGACAAGAGGGGTCCTAAACATGCAAACTACATTATTTTTTTATGAATCCTGTTATATTTTATTTCGATATCTAGGAGAGCGGTCCAGCTTTGACCCATCTTATGAAATAGTCAATCGCCATGATAGCATGGTTGGTTGACCATAAGCAGTTGGGAGCGGTCCAGTCAAGTCGACTCTACACATAGCAAAGGGGTAAAGTGAGCTAAGGGATGACAACCGCTCCGGCGGGAGGTGACTCAAGTTTGAGGTCTTCTAGCATGCTTCATAGGACCGTACTAAGTTCTTTGCGTCTTGATGGATGGTTGGCCAATAATATCCCATGAAGAGTACTTGATATGCCAGAGCTTCCCAACCAATATGATTCCCATATTCCCCAGAGTGAACCTCTCTCAATGCTGATTTGGCATTGTCAGGATGTAGACATCGAAGTAGAGGAAGGGATCTACCCCTCTTGTATAAGTACCTATCTACCAAGTAATATCGAACTGAGAGCCTTTTGATCCTCCTAGCTTGGTCGGGCTCCCCGGGGAGCCTCTCTTCTTGGAGGTAATCCACTATTGGGTCCATCCATCATGGTTTCGGATCCAGGGTGTAAGTTTCATTCATGCTACTTTGCTGAGTAGGGGAATCACTTAGAGAGAGACAAGAGTTCTGGCCACTATTTGCAGCTATCTTGGCTAAGACATCAGCTCGACGATTCTATTATCGATGTACCTGCTCAATCTTAAATCCTTTAAATTTACTCATAAGCTGTTGAACTAGCTTTAGGTAAGCAACTATATTATCCCCTTTTGCCTGATAATCCCCAGAGACTTGGTTGACTATAAGCAACGAGTCACTCTTGATCTGCAGGTAATCGACCCCAAGCTCCGTGGCCGCCCTTATTTCGGCTAAGAAGGCTTCATACTCCACCTCATTGTTAGTGGCTTTAAATTCAAATCTAAAACAATGGCAGCACTCAGTCCCTCTCGGGGTCGACTAGAACTATACTAGCTCATCCCCTTGCTTGCCCGGTCATCCCCTGCTAGCTCGAACGCTTCATCTGTGTAGATGATCCATGACTTGCAACCTTCCGACTAGCTGTCAGATTCTAGAATCATCTCAGGGGATATGTTTGTCGCTGCGGAGGTTGCTTGGCCTAGGGGTACTGAGATCTCTATTACAAAGTCCGCCAAAGCCTGGGCTTTAACTGCGGTCATGAGCTTGTACCTTAAATCAAACTTGGTGAGCTCTAGGGCCTATAAAACCAACCTTCAAGATACATCCAGCCTTTGTAAGAATTGACGGAGGGGTTGGTCCGTCACTACTGCTATTGAGTGAGCTTGAAAGTAGGGACGGAGCTTTCTTGCAGAGGTCACCAAGGCATACGCGAGCTTCTCCAAAAGGGTATAATTCTTTTTTGGTTTGGTTAAAGCATGACTCACATAGCAGATAGGCCGCTGGACCCTATCTACACATTCTTTGACCAGGGTCTCACTTACTGCAGTTTCTGAAACGGCCAAGTAGATTTACAGCTCTTCTCCTGGACTTGGCATGACCAGTAGCGGAGGGCTTGACAGATATTTCTTCAAGGCTTGAAAAGCTTGTTCACTCTCCTGACCCTATTTCATGTTTCTTCTCTATTTGATGGCTTTGAAGAATAGGAGACATTTATCGGTAGATCGAGAAATGAACCTGTTGAGCGCTGCTACCTTTCTGGTCAAGACTTGAACCTATTTAAGTAACGTGGGGGGCTTTAGATCCAGAATAGCCTTTATCTCTTCCAGGTTAGCCTCTATGCCTCTCTCATGAACCATGAAGCCTAGAAACTTCCCCGCAGTTACCCCAAAGGCATATTTGGAAGGGTTCAATCTCATCTGGTTCTCCCTTAAGATCACGAAAGTTCTACGAAGGTCGTCTAAATGGCTTTCAATGGTTGAGAACTTGGTGTTCATATCGTCAATGTACACTTCCATTAATCTTCCAATTTCGGGCTTAAACAGCATATTGACCAACCGTTGATATGTAGCCCCCATATTTTTAAGCCCGAACGGCATCACCTTGTAGCAATACAGACCTCGTCCGATGATGAAACTGGTTTTTTCCTAGTCGGCGGGGTGCATCATAGTCTGGTTGTATCCTGAAAATGCGTCCATAAAGCTTAGAAGCTTATTTCTAGAGGTGGAGTCAACCAACTGATCAATTTTTGGTAGAGGAAAACTGTCTTTCGGGCATTCCCGGTTGAGGTTGGTATAATCAACGCATATGCGCCACTTCTCATTCGCCTTTGTGACCATGACCACGTTGTAAATCCATTCGGGGTAACGTGCTTCTCTGATGAAGCTCGCTTGGGTCAATTTGTTCACTTTTTCACTTTTTCCTAAACCACAGCATTTCTTTCAGCGTTAAAGTGACACATTTTCTGTTTTACAGGCTTAAAGGTCGGGTCCACTGCCAATCAGTTGGCAGCCAAAGACATCGGGATTCTGGGCATCTCTTCATGACTCTAAGCAAAGATGTCATTGAACTCTTTGAAGAGCCCGATCAAACCTTCATTTACTCCTTGTTCAATGGTGGCTTCGACTTTGATAATCTTTGAGGGATCGCCCATCCGGATGGGAATCTCTTCAGCTTATCCACTAGATGGCCGCTGGCCCATTCCCTTCTCTGCTCCTCCTTGTCTGGCACCACGGGGTCATCGTCTGGGTGATTTATGGGTCCTACATCTCCCAAGGTCAATACGGGTGTTGCCACATCCTGGATCGTTGTTACCTAGGTAAGTTATTTTGATAGAGCTGTTGAGTTGGCAGACACTGCATAGCATCTTCTGGCTGCTTGTTGGTCACCCCGTACTTCCCCCACCTTGTCTCTTACTGAGAACTTCAGGACGTTATGGTAGATGGATAGAACCCCTTTCAAGGATGATAAAAATGGCCTTCCTAATATTGCATTGTAGGTCGATGGGGTATCCACCACCACGAAGTCTATCATGACATTCTACTGGAGATGTGTGGCTCCAATGATTACTGGCAAGAGTTTTGTTCCCATGGGTATGATTGAGTCCCCAGTGAACCCATACAGCGAGGTAGTGCAACTATTGTAACATCACTGTTTCAAGTTCAGCCTTTCCAAGGTATCTTTAAATAGGACGTCGACGTTGCTGCTTGTGTCGATGAGCACACGGTAAACCATACAGTTGGCAATCTGTACCATGATCACCATGGGATCTTCTTGAGGTTGCACGGTGTTGTAGACATCCACTTAGGTGAAAATGATATGTGACATCTGGGAAGGGTTGGTCGAGCTCCGGTCGACCTTGAAGATACCTCGCCCTTCGTCCATATGAGGGATTTTCCTCGCGTGGTTTTTCCTGGAATTATTAGAGGTGCCAGCCAGAGTAGGTCCTTCACTGATGGTATGTATTATCTGGATTGGCTGCATCAGATTCGCATGCTCCCCCTTTATCTTCTCAGTATGATAGCTGATCTCGGCTTGCACTTCTCTTCCAGTCTAAATGTTATCCCTGACCTATTGTAAGAATTCTACCAAACATCCTCCCCTTATCAAAGCATGGATCTGATTTCACAGGTTATAGCACTCTGAAGTGTTGTGTCCCACGTCTTTGTGAAAGTCACAATACTTATAACGATTCTTCTTATCGACGGGGGCTTTCATGGGTGTGGGTTTCTGTACTAACCCCTTGTCCCGAATGGCAAAATAACTTGTTTCACGGGATACAATTAAGGGGGTGTAATGATCATATCCTCTCTCATCTTGAGCTATTGGGGCCACTGTCCTAAAAGGAGGTGAATCCCACGGAGGAGTTCGTTTTGCTGGATACCTTTCTGATTTGGGTTGAGAAATAAGGAAGCGATACGTTGACCTATTGGGGGGTTTGTTCTGGTTCTTCTGCGCTTACTCTGGTTAGGGAGATTCCCTCTTCTGTCGCTTTATAGATCTCGTATCGTCATGTTCCATCTTAACCTTGAGTTGTTCATCGACTTCAATTTGCTCTAGAGCCTGATCATAGGCTTCTTGGTAGGTCTCTAAAGGGCGCTTGGGAAAAGATTGGAAAAGCTTGCCCGCCCACAAGTTCCTCCTAAAATTGGTGAGGGTTTCTTTTTAAGTGAAGACGCCTATTTGGATGACTTCCTTATGGAACCTGGATCACGTATTGAAGATGGATTGGATCCTTCAATCGGTGTTTAACTCCCTGGAATTACGAGTAGAAATCAGTTGACAGCTTCGTGATGGAATCCATACTGCCAATGGGTGGCTTTATGAACCAGGTCTTAGCATAATCCGTCAGCGTAGATGGGAACATCCGGCACATGGTGGCCCTAGTCATGTTCTGGACCTCCATCTATTGGACAAAGCTTTCGAAGTTGCTCAAGGGATACTCTGTCTTTGAGAATCTATCAGTCGGCATTTTGAATTTTGGCGAGAGCTCTGCCTCCCGGATTCTTCGGGTGATGGAGCATTCATCTCACTTAGAGGATCTTCCTTCCTTGTACTTCTCGTTCTTCATCTGCTGGATCTCTTTCTAAAGCTCAGTTAACTGGCATCTCAGACGCTTGTTCTCAGGTTTCCTTGAATTAATCTAGGATTCCTCACTGTCAGACCCCTCTGACGAGCTGGCGACCTCTACCCGGCTCCTTCTATGGATGGGATCTGCTTGGGGGCTTTGCTGGCTTTCTTCTTCTCTAGCACGGGCTTCCCTCCTTGAAGTAGTTGGGTGAGAAGACTCTCGCCACTCCCAGGGAAGGACGTCCGCCGCGGACTTAACTTGACAGGGTTGGTAATGCGGCGGTGCTTCGGGAACTGGAGGAATGGGTCCTAACCTATCCAAGATCGAGAGCTGGGGTCCCATTTTATTACAAGCTAGGTCCGGAGGGGTAGATCCCAGGCGATCAAAAGCGGGTTGCCAAGTCCAAGGCCTGCTTGGTTCTCCTCGATTGCAGAGGTTTGTTTGCTGGACAGTAATATCCTCTGGAAGCAGTCGAAGGCGGACATTTTCCACAAAGGCCACTGCTTGTTGGTCAAGTGCGACTTGACTTCGCATAAGGGGATCCAAAGCCCGCACAGTGGCTGGCTGGTCTGGGATTTGGCTACAGAGCCTGAATTTTCTTACTTTCTTCGGGACCTTTCGTGTCGACGCAACTGAAGGTTATTCCGATGCGCCTAGCTGTCCTTGGGTGGATCGAAACCTCATGATTACTGTTAAACAACAAAATTGTGAATATAAGAATAGTGGTGTGGAAAGTTTTTCCCAGTGACGGCGCCAAAAAGTATTAACGGAAAATTTTCTCAAGATGAAAAATTCCAACTAACACCGTCAAAACCACTACAACAGAGGTGGTGGCCGGGGTCAGTACCTCAGATATCTGACTTGTTAAGATTAAAATGAATATTTGAATGATAATGTGATAGCAAATTAGAGCTTTATTATTGATCATTCGTGGCATACAGAAATCACTCACATACACTCACAATCTCTCTAGGGCATAGAAGGGTGGCAACCTCATGTCAGTCGAGTTGTAGAATACAGAATTCATTTTTTTCTCTTCTTTTCCATGGGAATGCTTAGCCATATTTATACATGGCCGTGATAATTTGAACGGGTGTATCTCCCACCTTCATTCTCTGAACCTGTTCCCTCTTTATCGGGCAGGATCCCCTATTTAAAAGTCATTGACTTCAAGCGAATAACGGACTCATGATTATCGTTGGTGGAGATAATTTTGTTTCCTTTTTGGGAACATATTCTTGTCTTACACGTATGCAGAATTTAATGTTCATTATAACATAGATATGATCATGTGTGTAGTCACCGCATGATTCTTTATGGAGGTCATCGAGTTAGTGGTTTGTTGTTTCGTAGAGCGAGGTAGATCCATGCTTTAGTTCTGGTATCAAAAGCTTGGGACGGCCTTGTGGGCACTTACTGGGGATAGTGTAGATTAGGCAAGATTCTTCTTTCATGTTTAGGTAGGTTATAGGTGTCCCTTAGAAAATTAGTGAATCTGATCCACCCAGAGGCTCTCTTTTCTTATTTGATAGGGACAGTGGGCTTCTGGAGAGGTACGTGGGCTTCTGGCTTAGGCTGCGAGTTAAATCTGACATCGGGAAGCCTTGGTCTGGATGAAGCTCACTCTTGTTTGTGTCGAGCTTCACTTCGAGTGCTTCTTAAGCTCGGCGATCCTTTCTCGCTTTTATGGGGGTGGTTTTGGAGTCCGACCCCAAGAATCAAGGTTCCGGGATAGATGATCTCGAGAAGCCCGGATTCCAATGTTCACTTGAGGGCTCAACCTGGTCGTGCCTAGCTTTATCCCTGATAATTCTGTAGCTCGATGATCCTTCTCTGCTTCTTCGGGGTGGCTTTATGGTTCGCCTGAGGTCCTACGAATGGTGAATTCATGCTTTGATTCTAGCAAGGAGAGTGGAAAATTTCTCTTTGAACCCCTTGCCCAATTTTACTATTAACAGTTCTAATTTTAGCGATCAATGTCACAATAGGATGGGATGCCCCAACCCAAGACGAAGACCAAATAATGGACAGTTAAACACATCCATAACTATTGAGCAGCCGACACGACTGACACAACTGACACCATCGACACGTAGACAACGTGGCTGTAGTGTATGTCACGTACTTGGCCATAATCGAAAGACATGCCCGTTAGTTGACCACTCCTTGCCTACGATGGGTACTCCCACTGATGGCGATACTACTCAGTTGTAATTTCTATTTATGTTTTTGTTTTATTACTAATTTGAGTCAATTAAGAACTTTTGGTTGTAGTACGAACTTATTTCATGTATGAACACTATTTTGTAAGTTTATTTCATATATGAACTCTAGTTTGTAAGTTTATTTCATGTTTTATTATTATAACTAGGAATGTTCTGATATGATGTTCTAAAAATATTACAAGTTGTAATTTGAAGTTAAAGTTTAAGGTTTCTGCTATTTAAAGATTGATTTCAAGTTTGGGCAAATCCAATTCAAAATGTATAACTATCAACACAGCGGTACCTGTTTAAAGCATGATTTCAAGTTTGATTTCTATGACTTAAAGCATGATTTCAAGTTTCCTATATACGATTTAAAGAGTTATTTCAAGTTTGGGCAAATCCAATTCAAAATGTCTATCAACACAGTAGTACCTATTTTGTTAATAGCAAAATTTGGCTAGGAACCAAAAAAGAATTTTCCACCTTCCAGCCTTCTAGCAGGGGTCCAAATCCTGGTCTACGTAGCGAGGTAATGAGGTCCTCTAGGTCGAGGTAATCAACACCTTCTCAACACCTTGCATGCATTCAGTCTCTCAAATTAAAGCCCGCTACCCCACCAGGAATCCTGCATAATTAGGTCGAGCTCCATGATAAAGCTCGGCGTAGCTAAACCCAGCTCTCAATTACAAGGTTGGAACCCTATGGGATATTTCGCCCCTAAAATGGTTAGCACAAGCTCCATAGGAAAACCAGCAAGATCAATCTAGCTCTATGTATATTGAGAGGTCTTTTAGGGACCCCGCCAGTGTACTGGAACCTGGGGTATCTCGCCCTCAAGAAATATCAAGCGTCACCTCAGGTAACCACCATGAAGTACCTCTCCAAAGTGACATATAAAACCAGAGCTCTCCTTCAAACAGTGTAGGAAGAGAGGGTTGACCTTCATGACACTTACAATACCATTAATGAGGTCAAAACGTAGTAATTGAGGTAATCAACCCTTTTAATGAGGTCAAACCATATTAATGGAGGAAGTCAACCCTATTAATGAGGTCAACCCTATTAATGGAGATGATCAACGCCATTAAGGAAAGATTAGTCAACTCTTTTGATCACCATTAATGAAAGAGTCCAAAGAGGAAACCAATACCTTTGCCTTAAAGATATCCTCCACAACTGATTATCGGGGGTCAACTACAACAGAAAATCCTGCCTATCAAGGAAGGAAGTGTCCGAGGAGGAAACAAACACATCTTCTCCAAGATATTAGCTAGAAGTCGATCAACTACATTAAAGGAAGAATTGTATTCAATATGGAAAAGAAAACCAATTCAAGAGTCCTGGTCTTTTACATGTCTTAAAGAAGTTTTCTTACTCCCAAGTATAAGAGTGTCAAAGTAATAAATTAACCGGTAAGACCGGGTTGAACCACAGGGAGGTTGTTCACTTGTCCTTGTAGAATTAATTATCTAGATTAATTACTAAGCTTGTTATAAAATGTAAATCAATTAAAATTAAAACTGAGGCTAAGGGATCCACTGTTGGTAATTCAAATATCATCCAATAATTAATATTTAGTCCAGATTAATGGGAGGGTATTCCACTCCACTGACCACTCTCTGATAAATGTGGGTAAAAGTACTCACTGTGCTAGACAACATCTGTCTGTCTACAGTGAGTCAAAACTCCATAAAGATTAGGGAGGATGATAAACCACTCTCTGATAGATATGGGTAAAAGTACCCGCTGTGCTAGACAATATCTGTCTGTGTACAGATAGTCAAAAACTCCATAAAAATCAGAGGGGAGAAACCATTCTCTGATAAATATGGGTAAAAGTACTCACTGTGCTAGACAATAACTGTCTGTCTAAAGAGAGTCAAAAACTCCACAAAAATCAGAGGGGAGAAAGCAATAAAATAATAAACTTACCAAAATTGGATCATATTTTCCATACCAACAGTACCACATTTGGCCCCAGCTATATAAAATTAGCCAGGCATAAATTAACAAGAAAATAGTTATTTTATTTAAACTGAGAATTTGAGAATAAAAGAGAGAAAATTTCACAAATCTAATATCAAATTTAGATTCAGAATATGTAAATTAGGGGGGAGAGGTCCCTTATCTATACAAAATACGGATGAAAATTGACCATCGGGTGAATTTAGAATGGAGCGTCCAGATTGTGCCACGTCATCAATGAACAGTAACAGTGAACAGTACACACATCCGTGAAATTGAATAGTGAATAGTGCACCTGCTTCTAGAATATTATTCTCTCAAGCACGTGTACGGTGCACTCACAATTTAGGCAATAGAAATGTGTCAAATCAACGGTCAATAATCTTCTAGAAAGTCAACTATGATTAGTTCACCGACTTCTAGAATGTGATTCTCTGCAGCCGCGTGTACTGTGCACTCACAGTTTGGGCCAACAGGAATGTGTCACGTCATCAGGAACAGTGAAAGTCAACTGTAAACAGTGAATAGTCAAAATTATAAAAATGCCCTTTTGTGGCTTTCCTAAGGTTTTTGACGTTCTAAACTTGAAAACGATGTTTGTTTTGCTATCTGAATTCTCCATAATTCTAAATTGATCGAATTACCTCTGAAATACAAGAAAAAATACACTGATAACTACACAACACATTTATTTAAGCGAGCGAACGAAATTATGTCTAAATTGGGGAATTAATCTTATTGGAAGTGTAAAATGATGATATTATCCCTTAGTAAACATACACTTTTCAGTGTTAATCACACCCCCCAACCATTTTATTGCTAGTCCCTAGCAACTAAAGCGAAAATAGTAAAAACTCAAATTCAAATCTCTAAACTACCAAATAGACGAACTCTCCCATACCTCTTTTCTCACCCTTTGACAACTAGTCATCAATCGAGTTATCAATCAAACTTTCTTGTGCTCAATAAAGATCAACACGATAACTATGAGATTCAATTGAAATCAAACAACATTTTCATTCAGAAATCTCATCAGGGCTTTTTCCTTAGGCAGCAGTTTTATTATCTTCTTATTCTTTTTGGTTTTTTTTTTAATATAACAAAATTGGAAACAAACATTCCATCTTTAATCCATGTAGCGAGCTTTAGGCCAATGACTCCCAAACAAGTTGGCTTTAGGGCATTAAGTGTTAAAACACTTCTACGGGCTTAATTACTCTGATTGCAGATGTTTTTTTTAGTAAAATTCCCTTAAGCTTTCTCTTTAACCCCGTGTAACGAGCTTTGGGTCAATGACTCCCAAACCAGTTGGTCTTAGGGCATTAGGTGTTAAAGCACCCCTCAGACTTAATTGCTCGAGTTAAAGAGCCTACGAATTTGCACTTTATTCTTATCCAGACTCCACCGTTTTACTTGAACACTCTATGCTTACTGAGGCATGAGGCCCGGCTACTAAGTAAGATTTTTGGTCAAAACACATAAATTTATTATTAATATTATTACTATATTTTTTTTGAAACAATACCACTGCCTTCAATTGTTACCCTTGAATGATGTTTCAGAACTAAATATCGCAAAATCTCAACTTACTGCACATAATCACGTGTCAATATGCGTGTGTGTCCAGAATAGTTCAAAACATTTCTCAAGATGACTTAATGAACAAAAGGATTAGACAATGATATCACAATGGAGATTTTATAAATTTGAATAGTCAGAAGAAAGGAAAAAAAAATACATCAGAACTATAAAGATGCGTATCAGAAGTATCTAAAAGATCTCTTTACTCGGCCATCTTTATAAAAAAAAAGGGTCAGAAGTTAGTTTTTTTTTTTTTTTGAAAAGCAAAAGTTATTGAATCAACTATCTCCTCCCCAAAACCAAAACGAGACATTGTCCCCAATGTCTTTAGAAAGAGTTAAGGTTTAGAAGATATCACCTGAACAACTTGAAAGACAACAAAATCCTGCAAAACAACAAAAGAAATACAATTGCTTGTATTTATAGATCCCGAAAAGGTAACACAATGATACACCTATATGTATAGGGCGGCGTATTTGTCAATGATATTAGATCCAAATGGTTCGAAAATCAAAAGTAAACAACAATAATTACAAAAGACATTAAATGCGGAAGGAAAAAGATAATAAAAACAAAAGGATATTTACTGGTAGTTGTGATTGTGGCTCACATCTTCCTATGGTTTTATGTCCAGAAACAGATTCAACGCCCTCTATGGGTCGGGGATATGCTTCCTATCCAATTTTCTTATAAATTGGTAAACAGATTCTTTTAAAGTCAGATTCCAAAGACTATAATGTGCATGTTCTTTTTGAAATTGTGGCCATAATTAGTCAATTGTCATATGCACATATCCACTAGGATGTGCATCAAGAGTCATTAGGATATCATCCGATGACTCCCTATGCAAACCATGCCTAATGAATAAAATTGTATCTTCCCGATTATTAGACACCATTCCTAAAGAACGACAACGTGTGTTGCAAGTTGTACGTGCACATTTGTGACAAGTAACCCCTAACTTCTTAGCTCTTAGTTTTTTTGCAAGGTTACTTTTTCAAAAACCAGGCATGTAAGATATAAATGAATCAGTAGACTCACCTGCTAGACATACCTTAGCCTCGATCAACCAACGAATTTTAACAGGAATTTTGTTTATCATTAGTAAGCGTAATCTTTCGGAACATGCTTTGTAAATCTTTTTCAGAGCATTTTAGGGCAACGATGGAAAATGTTTTCGCAGGTTTGTGAAAATTTCATCCATGCCTTGTTTTGGGGATCAATTATTTAGGAAACTGAATTAAATCGACCTGAATTGTCACAGAGTACCGTTATCCGCCACTTAACCGGGGTTATATGGCAAAACACACCAAGCAAAAATTGTAACTAGAAATTAATCCTGCAAAAATTCAAAACGTAAAAGCGAACAAAAACAAAAATAATAATTGCAAATACAAATAAAGTCAAAAGCAAAAGGTTTGCTTACTCACCTTTGTAACAAGGGTCAAAAAGGACGACAAAGTCTTTTTGAAAATCTGTATTTTCTACGAATGGTTCCACATGTTGTCCTTTTACTTTAAACACATTACCATTCCTAGGATTCTTAATGTCAAGAGCACCATATGGATACACGTGTTTCACAACAAATGGATCATTCCATTTTGATTTCAATTTGCCAGGAAATAAATGAAGTCGAGAATTATAAAACAAAACCTTTTGACCAACTTCAAATTATCTTCTTAAAATTTGTTTGCCATGAAAGGTTTTAGATTTTTCTTTAAAAAAAAAATTCATTTTCATATGCATCATTTCTTAATTCTTCAAGTTCATTTATTTGCAAATTGCGCAATTCACCAGCATCATTTAGGTTATAAT
This sequence comes from Dipteronia dyeriana, assembly GCA_032871835.1. Lineage (NCBI taxonomy): Eukaryota > Viridiplantae > Streptophyta > Magnoliopsida > Sapindales > Sapindaceae > Dipteronia > Dipteronia dyeriana. The sequence goes on along the minus strand of CM065295.1, from coordinate 29,957,811 downwards.
TGAAAGCTTTAATGGCTCAATATGCTTTTTTCTCAAGTTCAACAAGTAAGTGGCAAGGTTTTCCATAAACTAAACAATATGGAGACATACCCAAAGATGTTTTGAATGCAGTGTGGTAAGCCCAAAGTGCATCATTTAGTCTAAGAGGCCAATCTTTTTGTCAGGGTTAACCATTTTCTACAAGATATGTTTTATCTCCCTATTTGCTTACTCAACTTGACGACTTGTTTGAGGGTCGTATTGTGTGGCAATTTTGTGTGTGACTCCATATTTCTTCATTAAAGACTCAAAAGGTTTGTTACAAAAGTGTTTGCCTCCATCACTGATAATGGCTCGAGGGATTCCAAATCGACTCAAAAGATTTTTCTTTAAAAATGTAATCACTGTTTTGTGATCATTATTTCAACAAGGAATTGGCTCAACCCATTTTGACACATAATCAACGGCAACCAAAATGTACAAAGATCCAAATGACAGTGGAAATGGACCCATAAAATCAATTCCCCAACAATCAAATATTTCAATGACAAGAATGAGGTTTAAAGACATCATGTTTCGCTTGGAAATAGATCCTAACTTTTGACAATTTTCACAGGTTTTACAGAATGCATTTGCGTCTTTAAATAAGGTGGGCCAATAAAATTCACACTGTAAGATTTTTGCAGCCATTTTCTTTGACGAAAAATGACCACCGCATGCTTCAGAATGACAAATGACACTACTTACCTCATTGCCTGGAATACACCATTGAACAATTTTATCATGACAATACTTGAATAAGTACGGGTCATCCCAGTAAAAATGTTTTACCTGGGTCAAAAATTTCTTTTTGTCCTGTGCATTCCAATCGAGTGGCACCATTCCTTCTTGCTCTTCTGTGAGGTTAGAAGAGATTGCCACTGGATATGTCTGGTCGACTCTAAGGTAAGCATATTTAAGTCCTTCTGGTAAGGGCTTCAAATCAAGTTGAGGTGTTTTTTCTTCTGGCACGTCATCTTTCTGTTCCAATTCTTTAAACATTGTAGTGTCTCCTTCTTCTTCGGCAATATGATCTTCAACAATGGTTTCAATAATGTCTACATCTTCATCTTCATTTTCATCATCAAATGGCTCCTTAGACATATTGAAAACATTAAGCTTAATTTCAATATTTCCAAAAGACATGCTCATTATTCCATTCCTGCAATTAATCAAGGCATTGGCAGTAGCTAAAAATGGTCGGCCCAATATAACAGGTATTGATTTGTGCTCATTAACAACATGTTGTGTTTCCAAGACAATAAAATCTACTGGGTAGATAAATTTATCGACTTGTACTAACACATCTTCCACTATTCCTTTTGGTATTTTAATTGACCTATCAGCAAGACAAAGTGTGGTTGAAGTCGTCTTTAAATCACTAAGTTTAAGTCGCAAATAAAATGAGTAAGGGAGCAAATTTACAATAGCTCCTAGGTCAAGTAAAGCATGCTCAATTTTACAGTTACCAATTATGCAGGAAATAGTAGGACAATCAGGATCTTTATATTTCAAAACATTTTAATTGGAAAGAATGAAACTTAGCTGTTCAGCCATAAAGGCTTTCTTTCTTACCAGATGCTTCCTTTCACAGTGCACAGATCCTTCAAAAATTTGGCATAGGAAGGTACCTGTTTGATTACGTCCAACAAAGGGATATTGATCTTTACCTGTTTGAAAATTTCAAAAATCTATGGAGGATGCTTCAATTTCTATGAATTTTTAAGAGCCTGAGGATATGGGAGTGTAGGTGGGGATTCAATTATTTCTTCGTCAGCATTGGTTTCATCAACCCCTTCCTTACCCTTAGAAAATGACTCATTATCATTTTTACCAAATTCAAGAATAGGTTTTTCGATGACCTTACCACTACGAAGAGTGATAATTGATTTGACTTGATCTCGGTGTTGGTTATTATCATAAGAACTTGACTGACTCTTGGGATTTGGTTATGGTTGAGATGGAAACTTACCTTTTTCGTGAGTGGTGAGTGTAGAAGCAATCTTTTCCAAAGTATCTTTAACATCTGTTGTGTTGTTTGGTTGTTAATGGCTTCTTGTTTATCATAGAATCTACTGGGTAGATAAATTTATCGACTTGTACTAACACATCTTCCACTATTCCTTTTGGTATTTTAATTGACCTATCAGCAAGACAAAGTGTGGTTGAAGTCGTCTTTAACTCACCAAGTTTAAGTCGCAGATAAAATGAGTAAGGGAGCAAATTTTCAATAGCTCCTAGGTCAAGTAAAGCATGCTCAATTTTACAGTTACCAATTATGCAGGAAATAGTAGGACAATCAGGATCTTTATATTTCAAAATATTTTGATTGAAAAGAATGAAACTTACCTGTTCAGCCATAAAGGCTTTCTTTCTTACCTGATGCTTCCTTTCATAGTGCACAGATCCTTAAAAAATTTGGCATAGGAAGGTACCTGTTTGATTACGTCCAACAAAGGGATATTGATCTTTACCTGTTTGAAAATTTCAAAAATCTATGGAGGATGCTTCGATTTCTATGAATTTTTAAGAGCCTGAGGATATGGGAGTGTAGGTGGGGATTCAATTATTTCTTCGTCAGCATTGGTTTCATCAACCCCTTCCTTACCCTTAGAAAATGACTCATTATCATTTTTACCAAATTCAAGAATAGGTTTTTCGATGACCTTACCACTACGAAGAGTGATAATTGATTTGACTTGATCTCGGTGTTGGTTATTATCATAAGAACTTGACTGACTCTTGGGATTTGGTTATGGTTGAGATGGAAACTTACCTTTTTCGTGAGTGGTGAGTGTAGAAGCAATCTTTTCCAAAGTATCTTTAACATCTGTTGTGTTGTTTGGTTGTTAATGGCATCTTGTTTATCATAGAATCTACTGGGTAGATAAATTTATCGACTTGTACTAACACATCTTCCACTATTCCTTTTCGTATTTTAATTGACCTATCAGCAAGACAAAGTGTGGTTGAAGTCGTCTTTAACTCACCAAGTTTAAGTCGCAGATAAAATGAGTAAGGGAGCAAATTTACAATAGCTCCTAGGTCAAGTAAAGCAAGCTCAATTTTACAGTTACCAATTATGCAGGAAATAGTGGGACAATCAGGATCTTTATATTTCAAAACATTTTAATTTGAAAGAATGAAACTTTCCTGTTCAGCCATAAAGGCTTTCTTTCTTACTTGATGCTTCCTTTCACAGTGCACAGATCCTTCAAAAATTTGGCATAGGAAGGTACCTGTTTGATTACGTCCAACAAAGGGATATTGATCTTTACCTGTTTGAAAATTTCAAAAATCTATGGAGGATGCTTCGATTTCTATGAATTTTTAAGAGCCTGAGGATATGGGAGTGTAGGTGGGGATTCAATTATTTCTTCGTCAGCATTGGTTTCACCAACCCCTTCCTTACCCTTAGAAAATGACTCATTATCATTTTTACCAAATTCAAGAATAGGTTTTTCGATGACCTTACCACTACGAAGAGTGATAATTGATTTGACTTGATCTCGGTGTTGGTTATTATCATAAGAACTTGACTGACTCTTGGGATTTGGTTATGGTTGAGATGGAAACTTACCTTTTTCGTGAGTGGTGAGTGTAGAAGCAATCTTTTCCAAAGTATCTTTAACATTTGTTGTGTTGTTTGGTTGTTAATGGCATCTTGTTTATCATAGAATCTACTGGGTAGATAAATTTATCGACTTATACTAACACATCTTCCACTATTCCTTTTGGTATTTTAATTGACCTATCAGCAAGACAAAGTGTGGTTGAAGTCGTCTTTAACTCACCAAGTTTAAGTCGCAGATAAAATGAGTAAGGGAGCAAATTTACAATAGCTCCTAGGTCAAGTAAAGCATGCTCAATTTTACAGTTACCAATTATGCAGGAAATAGTGGGACAATCAGGATCTTTATATTTCAAAACATTTTAATTGGAAAGAATGAAACTTTCCTGTTCAGCCATAAAGGCTTTCTTTCTTACCTGATGCTTCCTTTCACAGTGCACAGATCCTTCAAAAATTTGGCATAGGAAGGTACCTGTTTGATTACGTCCAATAAAGGGATATTGATCTTTACCTGTTTGAAAATTTCAAAAATCTATGGAGGATGCTTCGATTTCTATGAATTTTTAAGAGCCTGAGGATATGGGAGTGTAGGTGGGGATTCAATTATTTCTTCGTCAGCATTGGTTTCATCAACCCCTTCCTTACCCTTAGAAAATGACTCATTATCATTTTTACCAAATTCAAGAATAGGTTTTTCGATGACCTTACCACTACGAAGAGTGATAATTGATTGGACTTGATCTCGGTGTTGGTTATTATCATAAGAACTTGACTGACTCTTGGGATTTAATTATGGTAGAGATGAAAACTTACCTTTTTCGTGAGTGGTGAGTGTAGAAGCAATCTTTTCCAAAGTATCTTTAACATCTGTTGTGTTGTTTGGTTGTTAATGGCTTCTTGTTTATCATAGAATCTACTGGGTAGATAAATTTATCGACTTGTACTAACACATCTTCCACTATTCCTTTTGGTATTTTAATTGACCTATCAGCAAGACAAAGTGTGGTTGAAGTCGTCTTTAACTCACCAAGTTTAAGTCGCAGATAAAATGAGTAAGGGAGCAAATTTTCAATAGCTCCTAGGTCAAGTAAAGCATGCTCAATTTTACAGTTACCAATTATGCAGGAAATAGTGGGACAATCAGGATCTTTATATTTCAAAATATTTTAATTGGAAAGAATGAAACTTACCTGTTCAGCCATAAAGGCTTTCTTTCTTACCTGATGCTTCCTTTCACAGTGCACAGATCCTTCAAAAATTTGGCATAGGAAGGTACCTGTTTGATTACGTCCAACAAAGGGATATTGATCTTTACCTGTTTGAAAATTTCAAAAATCTATGGAGGATGCTTCGATTTCTATGAATTTTTAAGAGCCTGAGGATATGGGAGTGTAGGTGGGGATTCAATTATTTCTTCGTCAGCATTGGTTTCATCAACCCCTTCCTTACCCTTAGAAAATGACTCATTATCATTTTTACCAAATTCAAGAATAGGTTTTTCGATGACCTTACCACTACGAAGAGTGATAATTGATTGGACTTGATCTCGGTGTTGGTTATTATCATAAGAACTTGACTGACTCTTGGGATTTGGTTATGGTAGAGATGGAAACTTACCTTTTTCGTGAGTGGTGAGTGTAGAAGCAATCTTTTCCAAAGTATCTTTAACATCTGTTGTGTTGTTTGGTTGTTAATGGCTTCTTGTTTATCATAGAATCTACTGGGTAGATAAATTTATCGACTTGTACTAACACATCTTCCACTATTCCTTTTGGTATTTTAATTGACCTATCAGCAAGACAAAGTGTGGTTGAAGTCGTCTTTAACTCACCAAGTTTAAGTCGCAGATAAAATGAGTAAGGGAGCAAATTTTCAATAGCTCCTAGGTCAAGTAAAGCATGCTCAATTTTACAGTTACCAATTATGCAGGAAATAGTGGGACAATCAGGATCTTTATATTTCAAAATATTTTAATTGGAAAGAATGAAACTTACCTGTTCAGCCATAAAGGCTTTCTTTCTTACCTGATGCTTCCTTTCACAGTGCACAAATCCTTCAAAAATTTGGCATAGGAAGGTACCTGTTTGATTACGTCCAACAAAGGGATATTGATCTTTACCTGTTTGAAAATTTCAAAAATCTATGGAGGATGCTTCGATTTCTATGAATTTTTAAGAGCCTGAGGATATGGGAGTGTAGGTGGGGATTCAATTATTTCTTCGTCAGCATTGGTTTCATCAACCCCTTCCTTACCCTTAGAAAATGACTCATTATCATTTTTACCAAATTCAAGAATAGGTTTTTCGATGACCTTACCACTACGAAGAGTGATAATTGATTGGACTTGATCTCGGTGTTGGTTATTATCATAAGAACTTGACTGACTCTTGGGATTTGGTTATGGTAGAGATGGAAACTTACCTTTTTCGTGAGTGGTGAGTGTAGAAGCAATCTTTTCCAAAGTATCTTTAACATCTGTTGTGTTGTTTGGTTGTTAATGGCTTCTTGTTTATCATAGAATCTACTGGGTAGATAAATTTATCGACTTGTACTAACACATCTTCCACTATTCCTTTTGGTATTTTAATTGACCTATCAGCAAGACAAAGTGTGGTTGAAGTCGTCTTTAACTCACCAAGTTTAAGTCGCAGATAAAATGAGTAAGGGAGCAAATTTTCAATAGCTCCTAGGTCAAGTAAAGCATGCTCAATTTTACAGTTACCAATTATGCAGGAAATAGTGGGACAATCAGGATCTTTATATTTCAAAATATTTTAATTGGAAAGAATGAAACTTACCTGTTCAGCCATAAAGGCTTTCTTTCTTACCTGATGCTTCCTTTCACAGTGCACAAATCCTTCAAAAATTTGGCATAGGAAGGTACCTGTTTGATTACGTCCAACAAAGGGATATTGATCTTTACCTGTTTGAAAATTTCAAAAATCTATGGAGGATGCTTCGATTTCTATGAATTTTTAAGAGCCTGAGGATATGGGAGTGTAGGTGGGGATTCAATTATTTCTTCGTCAGCATTGGTTTCATCAACCCCTTCCTTACCCTTAGAAAATGACTCATTATCATTTTTACCAAATTCAAGAATAGGTTTTTCGATGACCTTACCACTACGAAGAGTGATAATTGATTGGACTTGATCTCGGTGTTGGTTATTATCATAAGAACTTGACTGACTCTTGGGATTTGGTTATGGTAGAGATGGAAACTTACCTTTTTCGTGAGTGGTGAGTGTAGAAGCAATCTTTTCCAAAGTATCTTTAACATCTGTTGTGTTGTTTGGTTGTTAATGGCTTCTTGTTTATCATAGAATCTACTGGGTAGATAAATTTATCGACTTGTACTAACACATCTTCCACTATTCCTTTTGGTATTTTAATTGACCTATCAGCAAGACAAAGTGTGGTTGAAGTCGTCTTTAACTCACCAAGTTTAAGTCGCAGATAAAATGAGTAAGGGAGCAAATTTTCAATAGCTCCTAGGTCAAGTAAAGCATGCTCAATTTTACAGTTACCAATTATGCAGGAAATAGTGGGACAATCAGGATCTTTATATTTCAAAATATTTTAATTGGAAAGAATGAAACTTACCTGTTCAGCCATAAAGGCTTTCTTTCTTACCTGATGCTTCCTTTCACAGTGCACAAATCCTTCAAAAATTTGGCATAGGAAGGTACCTGTTTGATTACGTCCAACAAAGGGATATTGATCTTTACCTGTTTGAAAATTTCAAAAATCTATGGAGGATGCTTCGATTTCTATGAATTTTTAAGAGCCTGAGGATATGGGAGTGTAGGTGGGGATTCAATTATTTCTTCGTCAGCATTGGTTTCATCAACCCCTTCCTTACCCTTAGAAAATGACTCATTATCATTTTTACCAAATTCAAGAATAGGTTTTTCGATGACCTTACCACTACGAAGAGTGATAATTGATTTGACTTGATCTCGGTGTTGGTTATTATCATAAGAACTTGACTGACTCTTGGGATTTGGTTATGGTTGAGATGGAAACTTACCTTTTTCGTGAGTGGTGAGTGTAGAAGCAATCTTTTCCAAAGTATCTTTAACATCTGTTGTGTTGTTTGGTTGTTAATGGCTTCTTGTTTATCATAGAATCTACTGGGTAGATAAATTTATCGACTTGTACTAACACATCTTCTACTATTCCTTTTGGTATTTTAATTGACCTTTCAGCAAGACAAAGTGTGGTTGAAGTCGTCTTTAACTCACCAAGTTTAAGTCGCAGATAAAAAGAGTAAGGGAGCAAATTTACAATAGCTCCTAGGTCAAGTAAAGCATGCTCAATTTTACAGTTACCAATTATGCAGGAAATAGTGGGACAATCAGGATCTTTATATTTCAAAACATTTTAATTGGAAAGAATGAAACTTACCTGTTCAGCCATAAAGGCTTTCTTTCTTACCTGATGCTTCCTTTCACAGTGCACAGATCCTTCAAAAATTTGGCATAGTAAGGTACATGTTTGATTACGTCCAACAAAGGGATATTGATCTTTACCTGTTTGAAAATTTCAAAAATCTATGGAGGATGCTTCGATTTCTATGAATTTTTAAGAGCCTGAGGATATGGGAGTGTAGGTGGGGATTCAATTATTTCTTCGTCAGCATTGGTTTCATCAACCCCTTCCTTACCCTTAGAAAATGACTCATTATCATTTTTACCAAATTCAAGAATAGGTTTTTCGATGACCTTACCACTACGAAGAGTGATAATTGATTTGACTTGATCTCGGTGTTGTTTATTATCATAAGAACTTGACTGACTCTTGGGATTTGGTTATGGTTGAGATGGAAACTTACCTTTTTCGTGAGTGGTGAGTGTAGAAGCAATCTTTTCCAAAGTATCTTTAACATCTGTTGTGTTGTTTGGTTGTTAATGGCTTCTTGTTTATCATAGAATCTACTGGGTAGATAAATTTATCGACTTGTACTAACACATCTTCCACTATTCCTTTTGGTATTTTAATTGACCTATCAGCAAGACAAAGTGTGGTTGAAGTCGTCTTTAACTCACCAAGTTTAAGTCGCAGATAAAATGAGTAAGGGAGCAAATTTTCAATAGCTCCTAGGTCAAGTAAAGCATGCTCAATTTTACAGTTACCAATTATGCAGGAAATAGTGGGACAATCAGGATCTTTATATTTCAAAACATTTAAATTGGAAAGAATGAAACTTACCTGTTCAGCCATAAAGGCTTTCTTTCTTACCTGATGCTTCCTTTCACATTGCACAGATCCTTCAAAAATTTGGCATAGGAAGGTACTTGTTTGATTACGTCCAACAAAGGGATATTGATCTTTACCTGTTTGAAAATTTCAAAAATCTATGGAGGATGCTTCGATTTCTATGAATTTTTAAGAGCCTGAGGATATGGGAGTGTAGGTGGGGATTCAATTATTTCTTCGTTAACATTGGTTTCATCAACCCCTTCCTTACCCTTAGAAAATGACTCATTATCATTTTTACCAAATTCAAGAATAGGTTTTTCGATTACCTTACCACTACGAAGAGTGATAATTGATTTGACTTGATCTCGGTGTTGGTTATTATCATAAGAACTTGACTGACTCTTGGGATTTGGTTATGGTTGAGATGGAAACTTACCTTTTTCGTGAGTGGTGAGTGTAGAAGCAATCTTTTCCAAAGTATCTTTAACATCTGTTGTGTTGTTTGGTTGTTAATGGCTTCTTGTTTATCATAGAATCTACTGGGTAGATAAATTTATCGACTTGTACTAACACATCTTCAACTATTCCTTTTGGTATTTTAATTGACCTATCAGCAAGACAAAGTGTGGTTGAAGTCGTCTTTAACTCACCAAGTTTAAGTCGCAGATAAAATGAGTAAGGAAGCAAATTTACAATAGCTCCTAGGTCAAGTAAAGCATGCTCAAGTTTACAGTTACCAATTATGCAGGAAATAGTGGGACAATCAGGATCTTTATATTTCAAAACATTTTAATTGGAAAGAATGAAACTTACCTGTTCAGCCATAAAGGCTTTCTTTCTTACCTGATGCTTCCTTTCACAGTGCACAGATCCTTCAAAAATTTGGCATAGTAAGGTACCTATTTGATTACGTCCAACAAAGGGATATTGATCTTTACCTGTTTGAAAATTTCAAAAATCTATGGAGGATGCTTCGATTTCTATGAATTTTTAAGAGCCTGAGGATATGGGAGTGTAGGTAGGGATTCAATTATTTCTTCGTCAGCATTGGTTTAATCAACCCCTTCCTTACCCTTAGAAAATGACTCATTATCATTTTTACCAAATTCAAGAATAGGTTTTTCGATGACCTTACCACTACGAAGAGTGATAATTGATTTGACTTGATCTCGGTGTTGGTTATTATCATAAGAACTTGACTGACTCTTGGGATTTGGTTATGGTTGAGATGGAAACTTACCTTTTTCGTGAGTGGTGAGTGTAGAAGCAATCTTTTCCAAAGTATCTTTAACATCTGTTGTGTTGTTTGGTTGTTAATGGCTTCTTGTTTATCATAGAATCTACTAGGTAGATAAATTTATCGACTTGTACTAACACATCTTCCACTATTCCTTTTGGTATTTTAATTGACCTATCAGCAAGACAAAGTGTGGTTGAAGTCGTCTTTAACTCACCAAGTTTAAGTCGCAGATAAAATGAGTAAGGGAGCAAATTTTCAATAGCTTCTAGGTCAAGTAAAGCATGCTCAATTTTACAGTTACCAATTATGCAGGAAATAGTGGGACAATCAGGATCTTTATATTTCAAAACATTTTAATTGGAAAGAATGAAACTTACCTGTTCAGCCATAAAGGCTTTCTTTCTTACCTGATGCTTCCTTTCACATTGCACAGATCCTTCAAAAATTTGGCATAGGAAGGTCCTTGTTTGATTACGTCCAACAAAGGGATATTGATCTTTACCTGTTTGAAAATTTCAAAAATCTGTGGAGGATGCTTCGATTTCTATGAATTTTTAAGAGCCTGAGGATATGGGAGTGTAGGTGGGGATTCAATTATTTCTTCGTCAACATTGGTTTCATCAACCCCTTCCTTACCCTTAGAAAATGACTCATTATCATTTTTACCAAATTCAAGAATAGGTTTTTCGATGACCTTACCACTACGAAGAGTGATAATTGATTTGACTTGATCTCGGTGTTGGTTATTATCATAAGAACTGTACTGACTCTTGGGATTTGGTTATGGTTGAGATGGAAACTTACCTTTTTCGTGAGTGGTGAGTGTAGAAGCAATCTTTTCCAAAGTATCTTTAACATCTGTTGTGTTGTTTGGTTGTTAATGGCTTCTTGTTTATCATAGAATCTACTGGGTAGATAAATTTATCGACTTGTACTAACACATCTTCAACTATTCCTTTTGGTATTTTAATTGACCTATCAGCAAGACAAAGTGTGGTTGAAGTCGTCTTTAACTCACCAAGTTTAAGTCGCAGATAAAATGAGTAAGGGAGCAAATTTACAATAGCTCCTAGGTCAAGTAAAGCATGCTCAATTTTACAGTTACCAATTATGCAGGAAATAGTGGGACAATCAGGATCTTTATATTTCAAAACATTTTAATTGGAAAGAATGAAACTTACCTGTTCAGCCATAAAGGCTTTCTTTCTTACCTGATGCTTCCTTTCACAGTGCACAGATCCTTCAAAAATTTGGCATAGTAAGGTACCTGTTTGATTACGTCCAACAAAGGGATATTGATCTTTACCTGTTTGAAATTTTCAAAAATCTATGGAGGATGCTTCGATTTCTATGAATTTTTAAGAGCCTGAGGATATGGGAGTGTAGGTGGGGATTCAATTATTTCTTCGTCAGCATTGGTTTCATCAACCCCTTCCTTACCCTTAGAAAATGACTCATTATCATTTTTACCAAATTCAAGAATAGGTTTTTCGATGACCTTACCACTATGAAGAGTGATAATTGATTTGACTTGATCTCGGTGTTGGTTATTATCATAAGAACTTGACTGACTCTTGGGATTTGGTTATGGTTGAGATGGAAACTTACCTTTTTCGTGAGTGGTGAGTGTAGAAGCAATCTTTTCCAAAGTATCTTTAACATCTGTTTTGTTGTTTGGTTGTTAATGGCTTCTTGTTTATCATAGAATCTACTGGGTAGATAAATTTATCGACTTGTACTAACACATCTTCCACTATTCCTTTTGGTATTTTAATTGACCAATCAGCAAGACAAAGTGTGGTTGAAGTCGTCTTTAACTCACCAAGTTTAAGTCGCAGATAAAATGAGTAAGGGAGCAAATTTTCAATAGCTCCTAGGTCAAGTAAAGCATGCTCAATTTTACAGTTACCAATTATGCAGGAAATAGTGGGACAATCAGGATCTTTATATTTCAAAATATTTTAATTGGAAAGAATGAAACTTACCTGTTCAGCCATAAAGGCTTTCTTTCTTACCTGATGCTTCCTTTCACAGTGCACAGATCCTTCAAAAATTTGGCATAGGAAGGTACCTGTTTGATTACGTCCAACAAAGGGATATTGATCTTTACCTGTTTGAAAATTTCAAAAATCTATGGAGGATGCTTCGATTTCTATGAATTTTTAAGAGCCTGAGGATATGGGAGTGTAGGTGGGGATTCAATTATTTCTTCGTCAGCATTGGTTTCATCAACCCCTTCCTTACCCTTAGAAAATGACTCATTATCATTTTTACCAAATTCAAGAATAGGTTTTTCGATGACCTTACCACTACGAAGAGTGATAATTGATTTGACTTGATCTCGGTGTTGGTTATTATAATAAGAACTTGACTGACTCTTGGGATTTGGTTATTGTTGAGATGGAAACTTACCTTTTTCGTGAGTGGTGAGTGTAGAAGCAATCTTTTCCAAAGTATCTTTAACATCTGTTGTGTTGTTTGGTTGTTAATGGCTTCTTGTTTATCATAGAATCTACTGGGTAGATAAATTTATCGACTTGTACTAACACATCTTCAACTATTCCTTTTGGTATTTTAATTGACCTATCAGCAAGACAAAGTGTGGTTGATGTCGTCTTTAACTCACCAAGTTTAAGTCGCAGATAAAATGAGTAAGGGAGAAAATTTACAATAGCTCCTAGGGCAAGTAAAGCATGCTCAATTTTACAGTTACCAATTATGCAGGAAATAGTGGGACAATCAGGATCTTTATATTTCAAAACATTTTAATTGGAAAGAATGAAACTTACCTGTTCAGCCATAAAGGCTTTCTTTCTTACCTGATGCTTCCTTTCACAGTGCACAGATCCTTCAAAAATTTGGCATAGGAAGGTACCTGTTTGATTACGTCCAACAAAGGGATATTGATCTTTACCTGTTTGAAAATTTCAAAAATCTATGGAGGATGCTTCGATTTCTATGAATTTTTAAGAGCCTGAGGATATGGGAGTGTAGGTGGGGATTCAATTATTTCTTCGTCAGCAGTGGTTTCATCAACCCCTTCCTTACCCTTAGAAAATGACTCATTATCATTTTTACCAAATTCAAGATTAGGTTTTTCGATGACCTTACCACTACGAAGAGTGGTAATTGATTTGACTTGATCTCGGTGTTGGTCATTATCATAAGAACTTGACTGACTCTTGGGATTTGGTTATGGTTGAGATGGAAACTTACCTTTTTCGTGAGTGGTGAGTGTAGAAGCAATCTTTTCCAAAGTATCTTTAACATCTGTTGTGTTGTTTGGTTGTTAATGGCTTCTTGTTTATCATAGAATCTACTGGGTAGTGTCTTCAAGGTTTTTCCTAGATGGTGGGACATAAGGTGCATAACCTTGAGGGTTTTGGAAATTCTGGTGTGTATGTGGATGTGATGGACCTGGTGGTTTTGAAGACTGGGCTTGATTGTTGTTCCTCCAACTAAAGTTTGGATGATTTTTTAAACCAGGATTGTAGGTTTGTGAGTATGAGTTGGAATTTGGCTTGTTGAAAGCGTGCAAAGCATTCATGAAAGCAATCTTTTAAAGCTGGCAAAGTTGGTCAACTGTGAGTGATATGATCATCAGAATCACATACATGGCATGCAATTTATTGTACAGATTTTACATGTTCACTCTTTTTAGCTTCTAAAGCTTCAACTTTCCTAGCTAGGGCTGCAAATCTAGCTTGAAGGTTATGGTCTTCCCTAAGATTGTAAATGCCTCCACTAGATGAAGATGGTTGTGGTTTTCTCATGGACTCATAGAAACCAATGGTATCCCAATTTTGAGCATTTTCAGCGATGTGGTCAAGGTATTTAAGTGCTTCTTCAAGATTTTTGTCACTGAACTCCCCATTACACGCCATTTCAATTACTTTTCTACTTTGGGGTGTGAGTCCCTCATAGAAATTTGACACTATCCTCCATGTTTCAAAACCGTAATATGGATAGACATTTAACAACTCTTTGAACCTATCCCAACATTGGTAAAGTGTTTCCTCGAGTTTCTGGGAAAATGAAGTGATTTGCCTCTTAAGAGAGTTTGTTCTATGACTTGGGAAAATTTTCTTTAATAACTGTTGTTGCATATCGTTCCAAGTTTGAATTGATCCTGACCTAAGGTTTTGTAACCAATTTTTAGCTTTATCTTTTAAGGAAAAAGAGAAAAACTTAAGCCTGATTATATCCATGCTAACATTTTGGTTAGTGCAAGTGCTACAGACTTCCTTAAACTCCCTGAGATGCAAATATGGGTTTTCAGATTCAAGACCGTGAAAATTGGGTAAAAGGTGAATGATTCCTGGTTTAAAATTAAAGTGTGTTGCATTTGGTCAAAAAGTTATGCATGAAGGTGCTCCAGTGCGTGTGGGGTTCATGTAGTCTCTAAGAGTTCTAGGTGGATTTGGGTTAATGTGTTGGCCATGGTCAACATAAGGCGGATGGTTGTTGTGTTGAAATATGTTGTCAAGGTTGTCTAAAAGGTTCTCGGCTTGGTTTCCTGCTCGATGTCTAAGTGGATTTTTAGCCATGTTGTTAGTGATTGTTGGTGATTGGGATCTCCTAATTAATCTACCACTAGATGTTCGAGACCAACGTCTCATACAAATTTAATGAGGGTTCATGGAAGTGAAGTACACAAATATGAAGAAAATAAAAGAAAAAAGAAAAAAGAAAAAAGAAAAAAAAAAAGTGATGAAAATAACATGCAAAAATTCTAAGGGTGTAAATGCAAATATATGCAAGTATTGGGGTGAAAGTGCAAATATCAGTAAATCTAAAGACTAAAGTGAAAATGTGATAATTACAGGGACTGATATGCAAAAATGAAAAATAAAATGACCAATATGCAAATGCAAACTAGATCTACGCTAAAATGCAAATAAAAAGTTGAAGGACTAAAATGTAAAAATGTTATTAATGATTACAAGTGTTTTTTTTTAAGTTGATGAAGTTTATGATTGAGATGAGTGATGGAAAATTGAATACAAAATAAGAACAAAGAAGATCGAAAAAAAAATAACAAAACTAAAATAAAACTAAAAAGAAATTACTTCTACAGAGAAAATGCGGACTTACCTCCCCGGCAGCGACACCAAAAACTTGACACGTCCTAAATAAGCGTTCCTACTCCCAAGTATAAGAGAGTCAAAGTAATAAATTTACCGGTGAGACCGGGTCGAACCACAGGGAGGTTGTTCACTTGTCCTTGTAGAATTAATTATCTAGATTAATTACGAAGCTTGTTATAAAATGTAAATCAATTAAAATTAAAACTGGGGCTAAGGGATCCACTGTTGGTAATTCAAATATGATCCGATAATTAATATTTAGTCCAGATTAATGGGAGGGTATTCCACTCCACTGACCACTTTCTGATAGATGTGGGTAAAAGTACTCACTGTGCTAGACAACATCTGTGTGTCTACAGTGAGTCAAAACTCTACAAAGATTAGAGGGGATAAACCACTCTCTGATAGATATAGGTAAAAGTACCCACTATGCTAGACAATATCTGTCTGTCTACAGTGAATCTAAAACTCCACAAATATAAGATGAGAGAAACTACTCTCTGATAAATATAGGTAAAAGTACTCACTATGCTAGACAATATCTGTCTGTCTACAGTGAGTCAAAAACTCTACAAAGTTCAGAGGGGAGAAAGTAAAAAAATAATAAACTTACCATAATTTGATCATAGTTTCCATATCAACAGTATCACCTTTGGCCCAATCTATATAAAATTAGCCAGATATAATTTAACTAGAAAATAGTTATTTTATTTAAACTAAGAATTTGAGAACAAAAGAGAGAGAATTTCACGAATCTAATATCAGATTTAGATTCAGAATATGTAAATTAAAGGGGAGAGGTCCCCTATTTATACAAAATACGGATGAAAATTGACCATCGGATTAATTTAGAATGGAGGGTCCAGATTGTGCCATGTCATCAGTGAACAGTGAATGCATCCGTGAAAGTGAATAGTGAACAATGCACCGGCTTCTAGAATATTATTCTCCGTAGCACGTGTACAGTGCACTCACAATTTAAGCCAATAGAAATGTGTCACATCATCGGTCAATAATCTTCTAGAAAGTCAACTATGAACAGTGCACCGACTTCTTGAATGTGATTCTCTGCTACCGCGTATACGGTGCACTTGCAGTTTGGGCCAATAGGAATGTGCCACATCATCAGGAACAGTGAAAGTCAACTTGAACAGTAAAAGTCAACTGTAAACAATGAATAGTCAAAATTACAAAAATGCCCTTCGTGGCTTTCCTAAGGTTTTTGAAATTCTAAACTTGAAAACGATGTTTGTTTTGCTATCTGACTTCTCCATAATTCTGAATTGATCGAATTACCTCTGAAATACAAGGAAAAATAAACTGATTACAACAAAACACATTTATTTAAACGAGAAAACGAAATTATGTCTAAATTGGGGAATTAATCATATCGAAAGTGTAAAAAGATGATATTATCCCTTAGTAAACATATACTTTTCAGTTTTAATCAGTCTTGCACGTCAAGATAGTCACCATTTATACATACACCTGTAAAAGGCATATATCGACGGTCTCGAATCGATTACAGGAAAGGCAAAAATACATACTCCAATACGGACTCGAGATTCGACAATCAAGGGATAATTCAACACCTGACTACATATTAGATCTCTAATCCCAAAATCAACCAGCCTGAGGCAAGTCCATACACTTCGTATAAGTTCTCTCTACATGATTGCTACGTGTATTACCTCTCCCATAAATATATCAGGATTGGTTAACATTATGTTACCATTGTAAGCTCTCCGAAGCGACTACGTTGTATTATTTCACCAATCTTGTTAGCTCCCCGGAGCATTCCTTGATATATACATAAGGATGGGTATTCCCCCTTCCTCAGGATACTGCCTTGGGGTTTGCAGCATGTGATCATTCATGATGCTTTTTCCCCCTTGGTCAATCCACCTCCCTCTACAAAAGACTTGTGTTTTTCCTATTATCTACTGTATTATGCATGTGTGTATGCGGACTAGATACCGACACCATTGGTCCTAGCTCTCTAATCCCTATTATATGAGATCGGGAAACTACGATGAAGATTTAGGGAACCGGATCTAGCTCCGACCCCACTGTACCTAGCATTCTTATTCTTTTTAACTACACGCCAAGTCGCATGTCGAGATAGGGAGAAACCACCCTGACTCATTTGAAGGAAGTCAATGAGCTCTCTTACGATTTCTCTATGGAAGCGGGCATGGATCTGACACAGAAGCCAGCCAAACCCTCATCCTTAATCACCGTATAGGTTGGGGAACAACATAAAGAAATCAGGGTCCAGATCTGTGCTACGACCCCGACCGAGGACCAAGACCAGGGAACAAGGACCAGGATCAACCCCTTCACACCAGCAAGGGAACCTTGAGCTCCCCGTATCTCCTCCTTAAGCAAGAAGCCCGACAGGCGGGATGCCACATCTCCTACCTACTACATCATCCTCTTTTTTCGCCTAATTCTCCATTACCAAGATCTCACCAGGGTACCGAAGGTACCAACCACGGCCACCACCTCCGTGGTAGTGGTCTCGAGGGTGTTAGCTATAATTCCTCAACTTGACCGAATTTTTGATCAACATTTTTTGGCGCAGTCTGTGGGAAGTTTCCACACCCTTTTTGAAAGCCTGTGAAGTCATGGGTATCATTATACTATAAAGGTAACAAATTCATTTTTCATGCAATATCACTTACTATTTACAATGTCCTTTCTCCATACTTGTCTATATCGCCTATGCATCGCATGTGATGCTTATTTTGTCATATAACGAGTTTTGGTTGCTGTGGAGCAAATATGGTACGTGGGACTCCTGGTGGAACCGGCTCATTATGTTGCTCCTATGAAGAGAACCTGCTTAGATAATCATGGAGCTCCAATACAGTAGCTCCCTACTTGAAAGTCTCTTACACAATTAAACCACTTTGATACATCGAGAGCTCCTATATAGTAGAGATGCACCTCTCCTACTTCCTTACAGTAGATTCGATCTGCTACCAGTGCATCACCTATCCAGCAGATCCACTAGACTTGTGCCTATTCAAACGAATCCCCTCACCACATTTCCAATTGATCTCCTTCTGAAGCTCCTAGGTAACGGTAGCAGGTCAACTCTTGAATCTAAGAAACCAACTCAGTTGTGTAGCCTTTTGAACAGCACGACCGATAGAAAACTGAGCACCCGGTTTGTTCCAGAGCCTTCTCTCAATTGCTAGGGACTCCTTGGATCCTAAGCATGTCTCTAGATTGTTACCATACCGGTAGCTCCACTTTATTTGCACTAGACCGGTGGCTTCGCTCCTTGTGTACTGGGACATTCATCTCCCTAGCAAGCCACCAAAGACCGATCCAATCGAGGAGTTCCCAAAAGCTTCCCATATTTGGTAAGGCCTCCTACACGTCTAAGCAAGCTTCTGGAACAGTAGCACCATTACAAGACTGGTGGCTTCACTCCATGTGTACCGGACCATTCATCGCCCTAGCAAGCCAACGAAGCTCGATCTGATCAAGGAGAGCGCAGAGGCTTCTTATACTTTGTAAGGCCTCCTACATGCCTAAACAAGCTTCTGGAGCAGTAGTACTGCTACAAGACCGGTGGCTTCGCTCCATATATACCAGGCCATCCATCGCCCTAGCAAGCCATCGAAACTTGATCTGATTGAGGAGAGCCCAGAGGCTTCTCTCATTTTGGTGAGGCCTTCTACATGCCTAAGCAAGCCTCTAGAGAAGCAGCCCCGCTGTAAAGACTCAGTGGCTCTTCACTTCTTATACCGAGTCGGTCAATGAACAAGTGAGTCACTGAGCTCCTATTTTATTCCAGCGTGGTCCAGAGCCTCATTTCAAATGCTGGAGACTTTTAAGATCCCAAGCATGCTTCTGGACCAATACCACCGGTGGCTTAGCTCCATGTGTACCAGGCCATTCATCGCCCTAGCAAGCCACCGAAGCCCGATCTGATCGAGGAGAGCCCATAGGCTTCCCACATTTTGGTAAGGCCTTCTACATGCCTAAGCAAGCCTCTAGAGTAGCAGCCCTACTATAAAGACTTAGTGGCTCCTCACTTCTTATACCAGGCAAGTCAACGTCCAAGTGAGCCACTGAGCTCCTGTTTCATTCCAGTGTGGTCCAGAGCCTCATTTCAAATGTTGGGGACTTTTGAGATCCCAAGCATGCTTCTAGACCAGTACCACCGGTGGCTTCGCTCCATGTGTACCTGGCCATTCATCGCCCTAGCAAGCCACCGAAGCCCGATCTGATCGAGGAGTTCCCAGAAGCTCCCCACATCTTGATAAGGCCTCCTACGTGCTTAAGCAAGCTTCTAGAACAGTAGCAGCACTACAAGACCGATGGTTTCACTTCATGTGTACCGGACCATTCAACGCCCTAGCAAGCCACTAAAGCCCGATCTAATCGAGGAGAGCCCAGAGGCTTCCCACATTTTGGTAAGGCCTCTCACATGCCTAAGCAAGCCTCTGGAGTAGCAGCCCCACTGCAAAGACTCAGTGGCTCCTCACTTCTTATACCGGGCAGGTCAACACCCAAGTGAGCCACTGAGCTCCTGTTTCATTCCAGCGAGGCCCAAAGCCTCATTTCAGTTGTTAGGGACTTCTAAGATCCCAAGCATACTTCTAAAACAGTACTAGACCGGTGGCTTCGCTCCATGTGTACCATGTCATTCACCGCCCTGGCAAGCCAGCGAAGACTGATCCAATCGAGGAGTTCCTAGAAGCTTCTCATATTTGGTAAAGCCTCCTACATACCTAAGCAATCTTCTGGAACAGTAGCACCACTACAAGACCGATGGCTTCGCTCCATGTATACCAGGCCATTCACTACCCTAGCAAGCCACTAAAGCTCTATCTGATCGAGGAGTTCCCAAAATCTTCCCACATTTGATAAGGCTTCCTACACACCTAAGCAAGCTTCTAGAGCAGTAGCACCACTACAAGACCGGTGGCTTCATTCCATATGTATCAGGTCATTCATCGCTCTAGCAAGCCACCAAAGCCCGATCTAATCGAGGAGAGCCTAGAGGCTTCCCATATTTTTGTAAGGCCTCTTACATGCCTAAGCAAGCCTCTGGCGCAGCAGCACTGTTGCAAGACTCAGTAGCTCTTCACTTTTTATACCGGGCCGGTCAACGCCCAAGTGAGCCACTGAGCTCCCGACTCATTTTGGAGGGGTCTAGAGCCTTCTCTCAGCTGTTGGAGACTCCCTAGATCCCATGCAGGCTCTTGGATCGGTACCAGGCAGATGGCTCCTCTCCATTTGTATCGGACCATCCAGCTTCCAAGTGAGTTACTATGGTTCCCATTCATTTTGGAGGTGTCAGAGCCTTCTCTCAGATGATGGGGACTCCTTAGAACCCAAGAATGCTTCTGGACAGGCACCAGGCAGGTAGCTTCCACTCTATCTGTATCGGTCCAATAATCACCCTAGCGAGCTACCATGGTTCGATCCAACTCTCTAGATAGTCTCCTTGACAGTAGCAGCTCTTTCCTCTCTTATCCCATTGATAGGTTGAAGGGCGGTTCATCATCTCTTAACGCCGCTACTTCGGAGCCAGCTTCCACCCCCTTGGTTGGATCAGCTTGAGTCAGCCTTGACCATATTTTCTCCAACAGGATCGATCGAGGACCACTTCCACTTCTATGGCATCAGTATGGACCTCCCCTTTATTGGTGAGAACAGTCTAGATCTCAACCTCCTTGACAAATTCAGACGGACAAATACACAGGTTTGAAGCTCCACATGCATCTCAAGCTTCTGCAGCAGCCCACATCTGTCAGACCAGTTCAAACATCACCTTTCTTGGTAGGATCGATCTGGACTTCTAACTAATTGACCGGGTTTAGATGGAGAGGTATGCAGGTTTGAAGCTTATCCTACATCATAAGCTTCTACATTAGCTAGGGACTTTAAGGTAGTTCTTACCCCAGCACGACTAGACATGAAATAAGAGATGGGCTTCAAGTTCTCCTAATCACCTGCGAACCCAACGGATCAAAAATGACCGATTTTCACTATGAGTAAAACGAGCTAACTCTATAGCTTTCTCCATGGTCACCTCCCAGTTCCATCCTTCAAAGACGCTCAGGTCAGACAGGTGAAGAAAAGCTTGAGCCATCTGATAAGTGGCATCCTTCAACAAAAAAAGCATCTGATTTGGCTTCCAAGGCAGCCACTTTGCTACACAGAGTTTGGACCTCTTCCTCCAGAATTTGTTTCCTCCTTCAGAGCAATCCTTATAAGGATCGGTATATATAGTCTTGAGTCTCTCCGTATCATATGCATCAGCTCTCTATCTACCTACGCCTCAGTCGCGTTTACCCCAGCTTTGGTCAGGACTTCGTCCAGAATGACTGCACCCTCTGCTACCTTGGTCAATTCTTCCTACTCTTGGTTTGATCTCCTTTGAAAGGGCAGTTTCCCTATCTGAAGCACCTACCTCTAGATCAACTGGGGGCTCACCTGCCACTTATGTAACCGCCTCAACTATGGCCTTTATTTGAACGGGACCAACAACAATGTCCTTCACATCGACTATGTCAGCCTGGATCACCACCCTCATCAGGGTTGGATCAACCCAAGTATCTTCCTCCTCAACCAAACCAGTATGAACCTCCCCCTCATTGGTAGTTTCAATCTGGTCCAGTACATCCTTAGCAGAGGTGGAGAGGCAGGATGGTCTGAAGCTTTTTCTTTAGATAGATCATCTGCTGCAACATGGGACTTTGCACCAGGGTCTGCATCAGTATCCCTAAAACTGACCAACCATAGTAGAAGCATACACAGCCATCTCCGTAACTTTCTTCTTGATCTCCTTCTCTTTTCCATCCATCATTGACACTAAATGGGGGAGGTCGAGCCAGCTCTACCTGGCAGGCTGTGAAGAAGCAGACATCCTTTTTGACCTGCCAGAGCTCAACATCGACATCGACATCGACAGTGTCAGCTTGCTCTCAAAGAGTATCGTACTGATGGCTCCTCAACATCTGTACCGGGACGTTCAACACCCTAGCGAGCCACTGGTGCCCCGATCCATTTTGGAAGGGCCTAGAAGCTCTCTTGGTTCATTCGTAGCAAGGTCTCGAGCATCATTATAACTACTGAAGACTTTTATCTACCCCGAGCAGACTTCTAAACCGTTTACATCACTTAGGGACTAGAAACTCGTTATTCTCTCTAGTATCACTATGAAAGGGGCGATAACCCCGACGTAAGACGATTTCTCCTAGTGACCGGTTCACAATGAAAAATGCCCTTTTACAGAAGGTCACTCTATCATCAACACCTATAACGCAGATCACCTCAAAAGATTCTAACTCGTGAAAAAGTTCCTAGAGCGAGGCTAGTTACCAACTGATACCACCTTGTATCGATACATCTTCGTATCGGCTCACAATGAGTTTGTACCTTTTTTAATTTTGATCTCTGTGATAATTCTCATGTGATCACCATTCACCTACGATCGAGATACCTTGGACCGGATCAAATCCCTCCAGGAGGATTTCCATTACCAGGAGAGCTACATAGCACTCCTGATGCCCTGGACTGGGTTAATCCATCCAAGAGGATAGTCATGGTATTTCGATGATGATTGCCTTGAGACCAGATATTGGTTAGGGAAGCCCCTTTACTACCTCTGATGCCTCGGTCGGGCACCACCCCCCACCGAGAAGGGTCTGAGTGTAAGAGCATAATTGAAATCCAGATCTCATATAAGAGGTATTGAGGTCTTCTAGGTCTAGGTACCTTACGACCCCGTAGAAGTAGGGTGAGGTAATCAACACCTTCTCAACACCTTGCATGCATTTAGGCTCTCCAATTAAAGCCCACTACCCTACCAGGAATCCTGCATAATTAGGTCGAGCTCCATGATAAAGCTCAGCGTAGCTAAAACAAGCTCCCAACTACAAAGTTGGAACCATATGGGATATTTCACCCCTAAAATGGTTACCACAAGCTCCATGGGAAGACCAGCAAGATCGATCTAGCTCTATGACAATCCAGAGGTCCCTTGGGGACCCCGCCAGTGTATATAAACCTGGGGTACCTCGCCCTCAAGAAATATCAAGCGTCACCTCAGGTAACCTCTATAAAGTACCTCTCCAAAGTGACATATAAAACCAGAGCTCTCCTCTAAACAGCGTAGGAAGAGAGGGTTGACCTTCATGACACTTACAATACCATTAATGAGGTCAAATCGTAGTAATGGAGGTAATCAACCTTATTAATAAGGTCAAACCATATTAATGGATGTAGTCAACCGTATTAATGGAGAGGATCAACGCCATTATTGAAAGATTAGTAAACTATTTTGGCCACTATTAATGAGAAAATCCAAAAAGGAAATCAATACCTTTACCTCCAAGATATCCTCCATAACCGATTATCGGGGGTCAACTACAACATAAAATTCTGCCTATCAAGGATGGAATAGTCATAGGAGGAAACAAACACATCTTTTCCAAGATATTAGCTACAAGTCGATCAACTAAATTAAAGGATGAATCGTATTCAATTTGGAAAAGGAAACCAATTCAAGAGTCCTGGTCTTGCACGTCAAGATAGTCACCATGTATAAATACACCTGTAAAAGGCATATATCGACGTTCTCGAATCGATTACAGAAAAGGCAAAAATACATACTCCAATACGGACTCGAGATTCAACATTCGAGGGATAATTCAACACCTGACTACATATTAGATCTCTAATCCCAAAATCAACCAGCCTGAGGCAAGTCTATACACTTCATATAAGTTCTCTCTACATGATTGCTACATGTATTACCTCTCCCATAAACATATCAGGATTGGTTAACATTATGTTACCATTGTAAGCTCTCCGGAGCGACAACGTTGTATTATTTAACCAATCTTGTAAGCTCCCCGGAGCATTCTTTGATATATAAGTAAGGATGGGTATTCCCCCTTCCTCTGGATACTGCATTGGGATTTTTCAGCATGTGATCATTCGTGATGCTTTTTCCCCCTTGGTCAATCCACCTCCCTCTACAAAATACTTGTGTTTTTCCTATTATCTACTATATTATGCATGTGTGTATGTGGGCTACGTACCGACCCCATTGGTCCTAGCTCTCTAATCCCTCTTATATGAGATCGGGAAACCACGATGAAGATTTAGGGAACCGGATCTAGCTACTACCTCGCTGGACGTAGCATCCTTTTTCTTTTTATCTACACGGCAAGTCGCATGTCTAGATAGGGAGAAACCACCCTGACTCGTTTAAAGGAAGTCAAGTAGCTCTCATGCGATTTCTCTATGGAAGCGGGCATGGATCCGGTACAAAAGTCAGGCAATCCCCCCTACGTAATCACCATATAGGTCGGGGAACTACAGAAAGATATCAGGGTCCATAACAGGGCTCCAGGTACCAGGACGGGCTCCGACCCCAACCGAGGACAACGACCAAGATCAGCCCTTTCACACTAGCAAGGGAACCTCGAGCTCCCTGTATCTCCTCCTTAAGCAAGAAGCCTGATGGACGGGATGCCTCATCTTCTACCTGCTACATCATTCTTCTTTTCTGCTTCATTCTCTGTTATCAAGATCTCACCAGGGTACCGAAGGTACCAACCCCGGCCACCGCCTCCGTGGTAGTGGTCTTGAGGGTGTTAGCTGTAATTCCTCACCCTGAGCGAATTTTCGGTTAACATGTTTAAAAGATGATTTCAAGTTTGGTTCTTGTGATTTAAAACATGATTTCAAGTTTGGTTCCTGCTATTTAAAGCATGATTTCAAGTTTGGTTCTTGCAATTTAAAGAGTGATTTCAAGTTTGAGAAAATCAATTTCAAAATGTCTATCAATACATCAGTACTTGTTTAAAACCTGTTTCATCGTTATTATACTAAACAAGACTACCCTTAACCCTCTATTTCCATTTGCACTATGTTATGAGAATGAGTTGTTTTTCCAAATCAATTGTCGAGAATTGATAAAAGCTTAGCTTTCATCTTCTATATAACTTTAAAATATATGCTCAAGTGTACAAACTTGAGATTCAAATATATGAAAAAGAAATAGAAAACAACAATCAATCATCCAATTCTTGCAATCAAAAAGCTCAGATGTCTCTCTTTCTGTGTATCGAACCATATAAAATATATAGAGAACAATTAACCAGACTAACAATTAACTACATAGACATTGACAAGAGTTTAAGTAGTAGGAAATGTCTGTGTCAATCAACAATACAAAATCAGAGCTGAGCCTGACTAATGTGCATCAGTATAATCTTCATTCAACATATTCATGTGCATCCAAGGCAGTTTAACAAAAATGTGTTATTAACATATATTGAAATGTTCTTAACAAAGAAAAACTTAAAAGCCTAATCTCAGAAGCTCTAGTGAGATGCAACACGGACTCAATAGGCTTCTAGGACTGACACTCTGAGTTGGCCTATACAATCCAAATCCCATGATAAAATACCCTATAGGTATCAACATTGCTTGAGGTTACTCCTCTGTCACCATTGATCCGCATGCCTAAACCTGTACATAGCAAAAGCAAAATTGAAAATCACTTCCATAAAGCATTTCATTGTTGTATGCTTGTATCAGAATACCCACATTCTTAACAAGTTGACGAATTGATATATAAGAAGGCTAAGAAATGGGACTCATATTACATATATCAGGCCTTCAAACACCCCGACAATCATATTCAAGTGAAATTTCATGGATTACCTACTAATTGCTTCAAGAAACCGCCATATATTTACACTCTGCCTTTCATCCAGTAGCTGAGGTTCGAGGAGATGAACATGCACATAAAAGAAGCAAGACAAAAGCTTAATTCTTTCACAACCATAATTCGTCAATTTTTAATGTTGATATATAAAAATACTTATATCAAATAAGAGATAGAAAAGCCAAATTAAAATGGAAACACAAATTAAAATGGCTTGTTTAAAAAAAAATACCTTGGTAAAGTAGCGTTTGAGCAATAACTCTTTCACCACCCCACACATGCCATAGAAGTATAGTAAATTTGACATCACCTGCGAACAATATGAAAGATCGTATAAAAAGAGGACTCTTTAATCCCTAACAATATATGAAGAGGTTCAAAAATGGAACCGTGTTATAAAACCATTATGTCCAAGATGGTGTTGTGCAAAGAGAAATGAAATCAAAATGTTCTTAACAACCAATCCATACAAAAAAATCAAAATCAAATGTTCTTAACAACAAATCAATTTGATAAAAAGTTAATTGGGAAGAGAAAACCAAACCTTCAAACCGAGAAACAATCTTCTCTAATCACTGGTAAGGTTGTCTCCGGGATGCGATGGCGATATCTTCTACTCGGCGACGACGATGGTGTTGTCTTCTCTTTGGACTTCGGTAAGGACGACACCATGGCTCTCTTCTCTTCGGCGACGATGACGAAGACACTCTCCTTCGACAGCTCTGGCGATGACAACAAGCACCTTTTGTGACGGCCCGCTATTTCTCTCTCACCTACCACACTCTCTGTTTAAGAACTGAGAGAAAACCTAATGTTTATCCACTGTTTTTTGGCTTTTAGGTATTTATATATGGGCATTAAGGTAATTTCATAAAAAAGTGGTTATTAACGAATAAAATTTCATATGTGGTTATAAACAAAATTCTAATATTTTCAGTGGCTTGTTTTGATTTTCTCTTGCATTTTTATTAGAATATGAACTTCAACTTTTTTCTATATAATTTTTTTTCTTAACAGTAACGGAATGTAAAGAATCCAATTTAATATGACTAAATACTAAACAAAAAAAAACAATAAAGTATTATCACAAAAGTAGCTAACAATTAATTAACCAAGTTAGGGGCTTGTTAAATCTTTGAATATGGTCATCAACCATTAGGCAAGAATGATAGTGACTGGTTGACTACTAACTAGGTTGTCAAGAATCAAGACGGACCATTTTAGTAAGTGAAAATGGTGAGAAATGTTATCTTTTTTTTTGTGAGTTGCAGTGATGTCACCAAATTAATAAGTTAAGTTTAAAAGGCACATATTATGGTGAACTACCGAAATTGCCCTTAAATAATCGATTCTTTAATCTTTGAAAGGCACCTCCTCCCTCTCTCTCCAAACAAGTTATCTGAAATCGATATACTACTCCTCTCTCTCTCTAAAAAATGAGTCTCTCTCTAAAAAATGAGTCTCTCTCCAGATATTGTATAAGAAGGTAACAAATATTTCTGATCTTCATTTTTATTTTTTTCGTGCATTTCTGTGTGGTTTAAAAATGTATAAATGTACATTTTGTCTCCTGATTTTTTGATATGTTTACGAGTCGTAAATGTGTCTGAGATTTTGTTACATTTGTCCGAGTTGTTTTGAAGTGGTGCAAATAAGTTTAAAATCTTTGGCAAAAAAGCTCGAAAGCATTTTAAAAAAGCTCGAACCATTTAAAAAAAAAACTCGATCATGTACAAAAAAGCTCAAGCCATTAAAAAAAAAGCTCCAGCCATTTTACAAAAAGCTCGATCCCTCACAAAAAAAGCTCGATCCCTCACAAAAAAAGCTCGATCCCTCACATAAAAGCTTGATCATGTACAAAAAAAGTGCGAGACCTCACAAAAAAAAGCTTGATCATGTACAAAAAAACTCGATCCCTAACAAAAAAAACTCGATTGCTTACACTTAAGATTTTTGTTTAATCCTTTATAATTGTAAATTTAATATTAAATATTATTTTATTGATAATGGTTTCTGATGATGATTTTGACAAGACAATGGATAGGATGAGAATAGTCATATCTTATAACGGTCGATGGGAGCAATTACCAGAAGTCAGAGGTATTTAGGTTCCGATAACCAAGATTTGTATGTGTCAAAGAATATGACTTATGACGAACTTGTGTCGAACGTGCAAACCGTTGTAAAGTATGGTGAGAACAAATACAGTGATTATCTACAGTCTATATCAATCGTTCCTGAGACTACCTGTCGTACATTTATAAGAAATGATGATGATGTTCAGTTTATGCTAGGGGAAGATATAATGATCCTTCAAATATGTTTTAGTCTAATTGAGAGGGAACCAAAGGATGTAATAGGGGAAGATATCCCTCCACGTGAAAACACCTAACATTTTCGATCGTTAAGCAGAAGTAACCAATTGTTGACAGAAAGAAGTGGGATTGAAGGTCTGGACAACATGTGCGGTGTCCCACCGGAAGTAGCCAACCATGCTGATATAGTGGGACCTCAATTCGACGATGTCTTTGGTTGTCAAATTGAGATGGATGGTAGACAGTACAATCACCAATACAATGAGATCTACAATGATATCAACAATGAGCAAAATACAGCATCAAATGTTGGTCCGATTCATGAGGTGGATAATGAGGCAATTTATAATCCGGTAAATAATGTAGAGAATAATGAGGGTGATGAAGAACCTATCCAAATGGAAAGACGTGCAAGACGTGTATACATATTTAGTTCCAGTGCACCAGATATAGCTGGGACCTCCAAGGTCCGGGCTAATGTAACTCTAAATGATTCTGATAATGCCACAACGTAGGTTATTCCAGGAGCATAATCATACTCGTTTGGTATGGGTGGAAACAGGAACTTGGTTGAAGATGAACCTACAAGCAGAATATATAAAAGGCAAATTTTTCCAACAAATAAGGATTTGAAAAGACTAGTAGGTCATTTTGCAATGCGGCAGAACTTTAAGTGGAAGGTGAAAAGATCCAATAAGACAGCATTACATCTGGTTTGTTTGATCAAAAACTGTACATGGAAGTTAAGAGCGGTGAGGAGAGATGATTGGACATACTTCCAAGTAAGAAGCTAGTGCAGTAATAATTGGAGAAGTTATTGCACATAGACTTCAACAACAATATGGTCGACTAATGCGTATGAAAGACATAATCGCCGATAAAAAAACAATATACAGAATCCAAATTATGTACAATAAGGTACACCAAGCCCTCGATTATGCGTTGTCACTGACCTATGGAACGCATGAGGAAACCTTCCAACTGCTGCCATCATTCGGTTACATTTTGGAACAAAAAAATCCTGACACAATCACTGACTTACAGTGCGCTGAAGAGGGTAAATTCATCTACTTTTTCATGTCAATTGGTGCCTCACTTAGAGGATTCCGGACGTGTATGCATCCAGTTATTATCGTTGATGGTACCAATTTGAAGGGACGATTCGGCGGTACAATGTTTGTTGCAACAACACAAGATGGGAATGAACAGGTGTATCCAATTGCTTTTTAGAGTGGTTTTTGGATTGCTTATAGGGTGCCCTAGTTCATATTGATGATATGGTTTTCATTTCTGATCGGCATGCAACCATTAAAGCAGAGATTTCTAAAGTGTTTCTATATGCCACACATACCATATGTTGTTGGCACTTTTTAAAAAATATTAAGAAGCGATATCACCGAAAGGATGTTGCCATAATAATGAACAAAGCAGCCCGGCGTACACCGAGTTGAAATATAACCGACACATGAAAGAGTTATGAAACTTGCACCCGAATGCATATGATTATGTAATTGATGTCGGTCCACACAAATGGTCCCGTGTACAATGCCATGACAGAAGGTACAGGGTGATGACAACAAATGTTGCAGAATGCATAAACTCTGCCTAAAATTTGCACGACAACTGCCTATGTTGACTCTAGCTGAGTTCATTAGGAATATGCTACAGTGGTGGTTTCACGATCGCTATCGAGCTGCACAGTACATGCTTCATCAGTTGACCGACGTAACACATCTTGTGATCTTAAAACGTGTGGAGAAGTACGGTTTTATGACCGTAAATCCAGTCGACTGGAACATATTCTCGGTAAAGCAGTCTGAAAAATAATAGACTGTTGACTTAGCCCGGAAGACCTGCACTTACAACAAATTCCAAATGGACCATTTTCCATGTTCTCACGCACTCGCTATCGTAAGGTACATTACAAGTTTTAGTGTACGGTTACTATTACTGAAACACGAACCTCATCGTTTTCATTATTTTTTACAGGGAGCGAAACTTGGATTTCACATCGTTGTGTTCGGACTACTACAAGAGACAGACATTAATTGACGCGTACTCGGTTCCTATTATATCGGTTGGACATCCTTTCACTTGGGTTGTGCCATCTGACATTGCTGAGAGGGTGATTTTGAATCCTATCTTCAGGAGACAAGCAGGACGCCTAAGTGTTGGTCGACATGTCTCGTCTTCAGAGAGGACAACTATATAATCGTGTAGAAGATATGGACAACCAAGGCATAATTCCAGGAGATGTTCTAACCCACCTTTGATTAATGAAGGTCCAAACAGAGGTGTTCCTGATGAATACCGCCGCAAGTGTATCATCTGTCATTCAATTGGACACAACAAACATACATGCTCTAACAGGAACTCTAATAGGGAATGTGATGAGGACGTGGCTAGCACGAGATCGTGGAATATGGATCCAATTCAAGCTCCCATTGGTCCAGTTACAAGAGCACGAGCCAAGAAGTTCCAAAATGCATTAAGTGGACTGATTCAAGGGATTTGGGCTCAAGCAAGCACGTGGAGGCCCCTTGAAGGTGATGAAAGAAATCTCAAGCCCATAACAAACATGATTCAAGTCCAAGAAAGTCAATAGGCATAGGAGCTGATTTAGGAATGAATAAATGTCAATTTTATTTCTTATTGCACAATTTTAGGCTTAGATATTAAGGAATTAAAGTCAAGATTGACTTCCTTGATTTGAGGCCGAACTTAGCTTATTTAAGAATGATTTTAATTTGTCAACTTTCCTTTTTCGTTGCCTTGGGCAAAATTTCAGGAATCTTTGTAATGAATCTTCATATTTTTAGGGATTTCTAAGGCTGGTCTTATGTGGCCTTAGTACCATAAATTGTACATTTTCTTTCAATAAGAGGCAGTCGATTATTTCATAAAAAAAAATAGAAAGCAATTTCTCTTTTGTTCTTTGAGAACTAATTGGAACTTATCAGAATTTTTCTGTGGCGTTCTTTCCCGACTTATCAATCAAGTATCTCATCCTCGATTGTGGCGTCTTCCTTATACCAAGGTTCGCATCTTGCTATAGGTGTTGGGTCACGATTTCCATCCAAACCAGATCATAGAACGGTCTGAGTCACAAATCGATGAGGATCGTATCATTCGGTATCAGTGCCTAGGTTTCTAAACTCAGGTTTAAATTATCCCTATTCTTTGTCTTTTCTGTATTCGTTTGATTCAAAAAAAAAAAGTACTTGAGTCCATTTGATCAATGTCGGTAAAAAAAATGGTACATTTTTTTTTTTTAGTTTGTGTAGTTGACATATATCAACTATTACTATTTCTTTCCTTGATTCCGTGAATTGATATTCAAAAAAAAAAAAAAACTCGTTGTGGAAACTCGTCTTTGTTTGGTTCGTTGTGAATCGTTTCGTGTGAACCTAGAAAAAAAAATCTTGGTACGGTGAACGTGGCTAAGAAATCATGATTTTTTGTTTGAATTAGTTTGATAAGAACTCTTGAGAAATAACGAGTGGAAAAAGGCAAGAGTGGTGAGTACATATTGAGGGTAAAAGCTGAATTTTACTGTGTGAAAACACGAGTGTTGAGTGAATTGATTATTCAAGTGAAACACGTGAGGGAGTGTTGTGAGGTTTTTTTTCTTCTAATCTTTATTTTGCAGGAAAATATGTCCATAAACAAAGATAAAGGCACTATTGAAAATACTTCCATTCCGGTGGATCTAAAGATTTGGAAGGAGGCATTAGTATGGGAGATGAGACGGTTGATGAGGGAGGAATTGGAACCTTTGCATGAGCATTTAGATCAAGTGGAGAACGCATGTGCGGAGCAACCACAACCAATTCCACAAACATGTGGGAGATAGAGAGTTCCGGTTAGAAGAGAAGTTAATGAATAAAACTAGGATGAACATGGTGAGGAGGAGGAGTCCGTGGGTAGTCTTAGGAGGAATGGATGGGATAGGAGAGATCAAAACCGAGGGGATGATAACCTTAGTGGTATAAAGATGAAGGTCCCATCATTTCAAGGGAAATTTGATCCTGAAGCCTACCTTGAATGGGAAAAGAAGATGGAACTCATGTTTGATTGTCGCCATTACCCCGAAGCATAAAAGGTAAAACTAGATGTAATTGAATTTACTGACTATATTGTGATTTGGTGGGATCAGTTAATTATTAGTAGGAAGCGGAATGGAGAACGTCCGATTGCGACATGGGAAGACATGAAGGCTGTAATGAGGAAGCGCTTTGTGCGTAGCCATTACCACCGAGGCTTACATCAAAAATTGCAATGTCTCACGCAAGGCACTCGAAGTGTGGAAGACTACTACAAAGAAATTGAGATTGCTATGATTAGGGCAAAAGTGGAAGAAGACCGATAAGCAACCATGGCTCGTTTCTTAATGGCCTAAACCAGGAGATTGCTAATGTGGTGGAGTTGCAACATTATGTGGAGTAGAAGAGATGTTGCAAAAAGTGGTCAAAATTGAGCAACAACTCAAGAGGAGGGGCAGTGCACGACCTTCATCAAGCTTGCAATCCAATTCTTGGAGATCGAGCTATCCAAAGAAGGAAGACAAGGCCCAAACGTCCATCATTCCCAAGCCAAAGTATGAGCCTTCCAAACAAGGAAGTCATGGTAAAACTGAAACCCCTAATTTTCATAATCGTGATATTAAATGCT